>JARQOD010000002.1:100169073-100247688 GCA_033576555.1 Oophaga sylvatica | reverse complement strand
GAGAACGGCTGGGGCAGTTTATAATGAAGTGCCCTGACTTACCACAATAGAAACATAGATTCTCCTTAAAACGATGTTCCTTGCGTGCATCACTAACCCGTCGTTGTAAAGAGTCTACCTGCATGGGTTCAGGTTCAGGTTCCCGTGTAATCCTACTCAAAGGTTCCTTAGCTGGAGAGGAAGGTAGGAAAAGGTTAGTACGATTGCTTTCGAACCATCTCTCTTGCCTGCGTTCAGTCAGACGAGTATCAATACGGATGCAGTAGTTAATAAAGTCACCTAACGCAGTGGGAGGGTCGGCACGAGCAAGTTCATCCTTAATCAGTGGAGATAACCCCTTTCGAAAAATAGATTTTTTGGCGGAACTGTCCCAGGTGGTATCAAGGGCCCATCTCCTGAAATCCAAGGCATATTCAGCTACCGAGTGCTTACCTTGGCGCAAAGCTAACATGGCTGCTTCAGCTGTTGCACCTCGACTGGGGTCATCAAACACCTGCCCCATGGCTGAAATAAAATCATCAAGGTGATTCAAACAATCATCCTCAGTCTCAATCAGAGGGTTTGCCCACATTAAAGCTTTGTTGGTAAGCAACATAATTATAGTAAGCACCTTAGATCGTTCAGTGGGAAATTGTGAAGCATGTGCAGAAAAAAAAAGATTGCATTGATTAATAAATCCCCTGAATTTCTCACGTTCACCGCCAAAACGAAAAGGGGGCAACTTGGGAATCCCAGCACTCGGGGCTACGGCAGGCGCCTGGACTCGCCCCTCTAGAACCTCAATCCTGGCTCGCAAATCCTGGGTAGTCTGTCCAACCACTTGCAAATTGTGATTATTGAGGTCCTGTAGATTTGTAAAACGGGTCTTTATATTCTGCAAATCTGCAAGGATATTATCAGTCACTCCGCAAAGTTCCTTTATGCGGGCCTCCATTTTCCAGATCTTTTAAGACAGGATTACTGGAAGAAGAGGAGAGAAAAAAAAAAACAATAGTGTTCACCTGTGGCAACACTGCAGAGAGAAAAAAAAATTAAGGGAACTGCTCACCTGGAATGGTTGTGAGAAGTCACAACCACTATCATCACAGAAAGTTTCAACCAGACATCTGATATCCAGAGTTACAGCAGACAAAAAAGAGAAAAGAAAGGAAAAAAAACAAAACAATAGTGTTTACCTGTGGTAACTCTGCAAAAAGAAAAAACTTAAGGGAATCGCTCACCTGGAATGGTTGTGAGAAGTCACAACCACTGTCATCACAGAAAGTACAACCGGACGTCTGATATCCACAGTACAGCAGACACAGCCTTCCAGACCCAGCAGACACTAACGTTTTGGCTTCAGAATCTTGTAATGTATGTAGTACAGTTCATATAGCGTCTTGTGCTTGGGTGCGATGAAAACACAGGAGTCACAGGTTTGATATAGAAAAGTCCTGTATTACTTCATACAAGTTGGCAGAAATAGTCACACAGTTTGCAGACACAGAAACAGGAGACACAGCAGGCCAGAGTAATCCAAGCTCAGCAATCACTCTCCAATACAGATTCAGGATCTTCTTCTCTGTTACCGTAAGTCCATGCAAACGTGGGTCTTTCAAAGAGCAGGGTTCAGAGTCCACAAGTGCTTCAGAGTTCCTCAGTAGGAATAGCTGGAGTACAAGGTCCAAGGCTTACAGGAGTAAAGTCACAGGTTCACTGCAGGCTAGATTCTGAAGCACTGATTGCTCAGCTGTGGCTGCTTAAGAAGCAAAGGAGAGAATCAGGGCGGGAACATGCAAGCTGGAAACTCCATTTTGACTGAGGGCAAGATAGCTGCAGCAAGACAGAAAGTAAAATGGCTGACGAACAAACTGAGTTTCAGGAATATATACATAGAACCTTACACAGACTACTTGGCTTTCCCTCTAAGTGTACTCCCAGATGCCTCTTCCCCTTTCAAATTTTGGGTCTCTAAGTTGGATACATGGCCAGAGCTTAGCCAGTATGCATTGGAGGTGCTGGCTTGCCCTGCTGCCAGTGTATTATCTGAGCGTGTCTTTAGTGCTGCAGGTGGTGTAGTAACAGACCGTTGCATGCGACTATCCTCAGAGAATGTAGACCGGCTTACTTTTCTGAAAATGAACAAGGCATGGATCTCACCTGAATTTGCCTGTCCGTTTTCAGATTAAATAACTGTTTGGCAACGTTTTCCATGTCTCCTGTTATGTTCATCTTTCTACCACCTGAACTCTACTCCCTGGGCTACAACACCGCCATTTGTTGCTCGTAAGTAATTGGCAGGGGTACTGACTCATGGCCAGCCTGGTTACAGCACGACAGCTGTTTCCTGGCAGTGTGAACGTCAATTATCCTCCAATAAGTTGTGCTGTCGTGTTGCATTCGGGTTAGCCGACTCTATGGTGCCTGCAGTTTAGGTGATTCCTATGTGTGCTGTGGGATATGTAAATAAAGGCGGTTTCCATTGTGACAATAGGACAAGCACCCACTGTAGGACTGTGTGATTCGGTAACTGCGGACGGCTTGCGTCCTGTCAACTTACATTTTCATGGGTGCGTTCTTCTACCCGTCCGGGGTCCAGTACCGTCAACTGGTTCTCCCCAGTGCCTTTGGCCTAGGTGCCTCCATCTCCGTATCCGAGTTCCACCAATGTCTGCTGGTCCTTGGTAGTGCTTTGGAGCACAGGTACCTCCTGCTTAGTAACCGTGTCACAGTAACGTCAGCTGGTACTCGGTTGTGACATTGCCTCTTTTCCTTCTGCTACCCGTCCGGGGTCCAGTACCATCAACTGGTTCTCCCCAGTGCCTTTGGCCTAGGTGCCTCCATCTCCGTATCCGAGTTCCACCAACGTCTGCTGGTCCTTGGTAGTGCTTTGGAGCACAGGTACCTCCTGCTTAGTAACCGTGTCACAGTAACGTCAGCTGGTACTCGGTTGTGACATTGCCTCTTTTCCTTCTGCTACCCGTCCGGGTTCCAGCACAGTCAGCTGGTCCTCGTTACTTCCATTGTCTCTTGCTCCATCTGATACCCGTCAGGGTTCCAGTAACGTCAGCTGTTTATCGGAAATTAGACGACCTTAAAGACCACCCAGAAGAAGATGACGACAACAAGGACGACGAGCATGAAGCCAACCAGCCTGAACACCATCACAAAGAAAAAATAAAAGATTACCCAGAAGAAGATCACCAACAGGACAAAGAAGGTTAAGACAAACTACAAGATACAGAACAAGAGACAGAAGAACAATAAGCAGAAGATCAAAAAGCAGAAGAACATGAAGTATAAGACCAAAATGAAGAGCAAAATATATGCTCTAAATTCTAAGCAGAAGAAGACTAAGCAGTGTATGGGGTGAGTCCGTTCCTCCTCGTGGTGCCCCTGGAAAATGCCTGCTGCTGCAGGCTAAACTGAACACGGACAAATACTGTTGTAATTTAAATCTTTTGTGACAGCAAGAACGGAAGGATGAACAATTCATACTTTTACAGATTACAAGTACAGGAATCTCTGTCACAAATAAGAATATGATGAAGAAGATGAAGAGGAAGAAGATGAAGAATTTGAATATGAAGAAGATTAATTAGTTTAATAATAACAATATGAGTAATGTAAACAAAAACATGAATAGCAAGAAGTTTAAGAAGAAGATTAAGAAGGTGAAGATGAAGAATAATTTGATGAGAAAGATGATGCTGCTGCTGAAGATTATGAAGGAGAAAGTGTGGCACTGGCAAAAGTTAAAAAGGTGAAGAGCATGGAAGTTGTGAAACATACATATTTGCCAAAATAGAAAAAAGGTTAACAACATTGTCAATTTGTTAGTCAATCCAAACGTATTTCCAAAAAAATATATATTAATGCTATTCCAATGCATTGGGTTAAACATGTATGCCTTTATTGTCTCCTCAACCTCCCCCAATACATTCTACATTAGTCTTTGTTGTTTTCCTTCATGTACAATTAACCAACAAGGCAAGAATGTTTTTTTTTAATGTCGATATTTGGTTCCCATAGACTTACATTGGACTTCCGGTATCGGAATCGGATATCGACGATATTTAGTGATATCGGCGATACCATTCCGATCCGATATTTTTAGATATCGAGCAGTATCGCTCAACACTACTAGTGATACATATTAAATAACATCAGCATCAGTGCTGATGACTCTACTTTTTCCGAATTTAACAATACATCTCTACATACCCAATTCTTCTTTCTTCCCGAAGATAAGTATCTATAACAGATTATCATTAGAGATGAGCGACTTTCCCTTTTTTAGGGTCAAGTCGGGTTTTATGAAACCCGACTTTCTCAAAAGTCAGGTCGAACGAAATCGGCCGACTATCCGGAAAAGTCGGGGGTCCGACTGAAACACGAAACCCAATGCAAGTCAATGGGGAAGCAAAGTTGCCATGGAGTGGTGTGGCGCCCCTGAGGGTTCAGTCGCCACAGAGGTGTTGCATCTCACCCAGAGGTGTGACACCTGACTCTCAGGTAAGGAGGAAGCACTCTTAGGACTCCACACCTGCATCCATCACACCATGCCAGCTGAGCATACGGACATACCCTTTGGGAGGATGGTTTGACTCAGGCTGGTTAGCAAAGGGTGTATACATGGGTGGGTGGAGTTAGCTGCAGCACTTAGGCTGCGTGGTAGATTAGAGAGCAGCCAGTCTCTGACTGAGTCTTCGTCTGAGTTCACCTCAGGAAGAAACTGCTAAAGTTAGCGAAAGGGTCTGAAAAGGCACGGACATTGGTTCATCCCTCCGTGGCCCCCATCCTGAAGAAGGAAGGACCAAGGCCATCAGGGCACGGCCCCTAGACTAGTGGGAAAGCTTCAGGCCCTGCTAGTAAGCCGACGGCGGTGATCACTTTATGGGTCATTACCACCAACCACTATCATCTCTACAGAAAGGCGGCACTACGGGGTCAAGTACGCACAGACATAGGATTGATCTGTTGACCGAAAGGGCTCATAGCTTCTGGAACTGAGAGTTTGCATGGTGAGGTGCTAGGAAGTAGAAAGGAGTAAAGAGCACGGAGAGTGGAGGCCAGAAAGGAACATACTGAGAGGGAGTCCTGGGAAGTGTGACCAATTTACCTGGGGGTTGCTGGACCACTCACCCGGAGGACCCAGTGCCAAGTGGACATCTGTATGGCGCCCATCAGACTGTGAGTAAAAACCCTGAAACTGCACTTGGACTGTCTCCCTGATTTTTCCAGCGTCGCACACTCTTCTCTGCTTCATCCACAAGCACCATCCCTTCACTATCACATCTACCTGCCCTGGAAGAACACTACCTCACCTGTAGGAGGTACACCAACTAGCTGCACTACACCATTTCTTAAAGAGGACCTGCACAGAAGCGCTGGTCACCCTGACCAGAAACTACAGGTGGCGTCACGAATCACTATACGAACATTATCCCCTGTAAATATCCCCTTTTTGGTGAGCGCCCAGGGCCATGGACCGAGTCGTGGCAACCGTGACATCCCCCATATAGATCAACGGGCTCGGTTCCGAGTACCCCACGGCCCTGGCGAGCGACTCAGTGGAGGACAGTAAACACACCTACAGTGCCCATTTCAATGCCAACAACATAAATTCTTATTACTTAAGCTTGGCAACCTTAATTAACTTTATTATATTAGTTATGCATTGAAAACTAGGGGTTATTTGGCTAAACTTGTGGGGGCGGGTAGAGCTGGCTCCAGGTTTTCGAGAGCCCCGGGCCAAAGAGTGTCAATGGATGAGAGACGTGGGATAGACAGTCTGTAGGAGCGCCAGCCAGGTGTATGTGTTGTAAGCAATTAAGAAATCTAATGCTGCTCCAGCCGGGTACCTCGAGTGGGATTACTATTGAGAAAGATTCTTGAAAACCCGGTCAGCAGGGCGCAAAAGACAGGAATCTTCTTAGTAAATGACAATCTTCATTTATTAAAAATTATTAAAAATTATGGTAAAACAATGAATCCACCGCGTTTCAACGGAGTGAGTCCGTCTTCCTCAGGTGGCATCCTTTAACACATAACACAATTCATGATGCTCCGATACGGCACAGAAATATAGGTATAGTACAATGACAAATACTACACTTCTTACATTACATGACTGATATCTATGTTAAAATCTACAATAACTCAAAAAACGGACAGTATATTCCTTCATGCAGTATTATGGCCACCACATAGTGCACCATACAGAATAATGAGCCCCATATATTGCTCCATACATAATTGGTCCCATATAATGTTCCATACAGGATATGATGAGCTCCACATACTGCTCCAGTATATGATAGTCCCCATATAATGTGCCATAAAGTATAGGACGGTCCCCATACAGTAGAATGAGCCCCACATATTGCTCCATTATTATTATTCATTTTTATAGCGCCATTTATTCCATGGCGCTTTACAGTACATGTGAGAGGGGGCGAATATAGGCAAGTACAATAAATATGAGCAATACAGGACGCACATAAGTACAGAAGGAGAGAGGACCCTGCCCGCGAAGGCTCACAGTCTACAGGGGATGGGTGAGGATACACTAGGAGAGGGTAGAACTGGTCGTACGGCGGTTCAGTAGACTGAGGATCACTGCTGGTTGTAGGCTTGTCGGAAGAGGTAGGTCTTCAGGTTCTTTTTGAAGATTTCCATGGTAGGCAAGAGTCTGATGTGTTGGGGTAGAGAATTCCATAGTATAGGGGAGGTACGGGAGAAGTCTTGTATGCGGTTGTGGGAAGAAGAGATAAGGGGAGAGTAGAGAAGGAGATCTTGAGAGGATCAAAGGTTGCGCGAGGGTAAGTGGCGGGAGACCATGTCACAGATGTATGGAGGAGACAGGTTGCGGATGGCTTTGTATGTCATAGTTAGGGTTTTGAACTGGTGCTTCTGGACGATAGGAAGCCAATGAAGGGCTTGGCATAGGGGAGAGGCTGGGGAATAACGGGGAGACAGATGGATTAGTCGGGCAGCAGAATGTAGAATGGATTGGAGTGGTGCCAGAGTGCTAGAGGGAGGCCAGAGAGCAGGAGGTTGCAGTAGTCAAGGCAGGAGATGATAAGGGCATGCACTAGTGTTTTTGTGGTGTCGTGGTCAAGGCATGCACGGATCCGGGAAATATTTTTGAGTTTGAGACGGCAGGAGGAGGCTAGGGTTTGGATATGTGGCTTGAAAGAAAGGGCAGAGTCGAGGATCACCTTGAGGCACCGAGCATGCGGGACCAGGGAAAGTGAGCAGCCTTTGACATTGAGGGATAGGTCTGGTGGAGGGGTAGAGTGAGATGGGGGAAGATGATGAATTCTGTTTTGTCCATGTTCAGTTTTAGACAGCGAGCAGAAAAGAAAGCTGAAATAGCGGACAGACAGTGTGGGATTTTTGTCAGTAATGAGGTGAGGTCAGGTCCAGATAGGTAGATCTGCGTGTCATCGGCATAGAGATGATACTGCAAACCGTGGGATTCTATGAGCTGTCCCAGGCCGAAGGTGTAGATGGAGAAGAGTAGGGGTCCTAGAACTGTGCCTTAAGGAACACCGACAGAGAGGGGGCGAGGTGAGGAGGTGGTGTGGGAGAGGGAGACACTGAATGTTCGATCTGTTACATATGATGAGATCCAGGATAGGGCCAAGCCTAGGATGCGAAGAGATGAGAGAATCTGGAGCAGGAGGGAGTGGTCCACAGTGTCGAAGGCAGAAGACAGGTCCAGGAGAAGGAGAACAGAGTAGTGTCGCTTGCTCTTGGCGGTTAGTAGGTCGTTGGTGACTTTAGTTAGGGCAGTTTCAGTTGAGTGATGCAGTCGGAAGCCTGATTGCAAGCGGTCAAAGAGCGAGCAAGAGGAGAGGTGGGAGGACAGTTCAAGATGGACATGCTGTTCCAGTAGTTTTGAGGCATAAGGGAGAAGAGATATCGGGCGATAGCTAGACGCAGAGGATGGGTCAAGGGAGGACTTTTTGAGGATGGTTGTGATTGAGGCATGTTTGAAGGATGAGGGGAACACACCGTTTGTAAGTGAGAGGTTGAAGAGATGTGTTAGGGTAGGGATGAAGACTGTGGCGAGGTTAGGGATGAGGTGGGACGGGAGCGGGTCAAGTGTGCAAGTGGTGAGGTGTGATCTTGAAAGGAGGGTGGAGAGCTGATCTTCTGTCATGGTGGAGAAGTTGGTTTTGGAGGAACAGGGCTGAGCAGCTAAGAGGGGCAGTGGGGGCTGTGGGCCAAAGCTTTCCCTAATCGTATCAATCTTCTGCTTGAAAAAGGAGGCAAAATCTTCAGCAGTAATGAGATGAGAGGGGGGAGGTGGTGGGGGACAGAGTAGAGAATTGAAAGTGTTGAAGAGCTGTTTAGGGTTGTGAGACGGAGGATTTGAGAGATGAGAAGTAAGTTTGCTTTGCGGCCAGGGGCGGAACTATCGTGGAAGCAGGGGAAGCAGCTGCCACAGGGCCCGGGCTAGAAGGGGGCCCGTCCCTGCTGCAGGTGTCTCCCCTGCGGCTGCGTTCTGCCGCCCCCGGCCTGAGAATCGGCGGCTCCCTGTGCCGGCTGTCAAGCTGACAGCCGGCGCAGAGAAGCTGCTGCGTGCCGGCTCCCAGGAATCAATTGCACTGGCGTCTATACAGACGCCAGTACAATTGAAGCTCTGACCGCCGGGTCAGAGCGACGTCTGCAGCGTGATCAGGTCATGTGATCACGCTGCTGACGTCACTCGTCGTCGGCGCCCAGAAGGGTGAAGATTTGTGGTGAGTGTGCTCCATTATGGAGCTGAAGATACCACAGAAGATAAATGGGGGACATACTGTGTGAGTGTGTGTGTATGGGGGGGGTTAGAGTGGGGATGGGGGTTCTTTTATGTGTGGGGGGATTTAGAGTGGGGATGTGGGTTCTTTTATGTGTGGGGGGATTTGGAGTGGGGATGGGGGGATACATTATGTGTGGGGGGGATTTGGAGTGGGGATGGGGGATACATTATGTGTGGGGGGATTTGGAGTGGGGATGGGGGTTCTTTTATGTGTGGGGGGTTTGGAGTGGGGATGGGGGATACATTATGTGGGGGGATTTGGAGTGGGGATGGGGGTTCTTTTATGTGTGGGGGTTTGAGTGGGATGGGTCTTATTGTGGGGGTTGGAGTGGGGATGGGGGATACATTATGTGTGGGGGGGATTTGGAGTGGGGATGGGGGTTCTTTTATGTGTGGGGGGTTGAGTGGGATGGGGAATTATGTGTGGGGGGGATTGGTGGTGGGGTTTTTTATGTGGGGGTTGGAGTGGGGTGTGGGGTTATTTTGTTGGGGGATTTGTAGGGGGATGGGGGTTATTTTATGTGTGGGGGGATTTGGAGTGGCGATGGGGGGTTATTTTATGTGTGGGGGGATTTGGAGTGGCGATGGGGGGGTTATTTTATGTGTGGGGGGATTTGGAGTGGGGATGGGGGGTTATTTTATGTGTGGGGGGATTTGGAGTGGCGATGGGGGGTTATTGTATGTGTGGGGGGTTTGGAGTGGGGATGGGGGTTATTTTATGTGTGGGGGATTTGGAGTGGTGATGGGGGGTTATTTTATGTGTGGGGGGATTTGGAGTGGCGATGGGGGGTTATTTTATGTGGGGGGATTTGGAGTGGGGATGGGGGTTATTTTATGTGTGGGGGGATTTGGATTGGCGATGGGGGGTTATTGTATGTGTGGGGGGATTTGGAGTGGGGATGTGGGGTTATTTTATGTGTGGGGGATTTGGAGTGGGGATGGGGTTATTTTATGTGTGGGGGGATTTGGAGTGGCGATGGGGGGTTATTGTATGTGTGGGGGGATTTGGAGTGGGGATGGGGGGTTATTTTATGTGTGGGGGGTTTGGAGTGGGGATGGGGGGTTATTTTATGTGTGGGGGATTTGGAGTGGGGATGGGGGGTTATTTTATGTGTGGGGGATTTGGAGTGGCAATGGGGGGTTATTTTATGTGTGGGGGGATTTGGAGTGGCGATGGGGGGTTATTTTATGTGGGGGGATTTGGAGTGGGGATGGGGGTTTATTTTATGTGTGGGGGGATTTGGAGTGGCGATGGGGGGTTATTGTATGTGTGGGGGGATTTGGAGTGGGGATGGGGGTTATTTTATGTGTGGGGGGATTTGGAGTGGTGATGGGGGGTTATTTTATGTGTGGGGGGATTTGGAGTGGCGATGGGGGTTATTTTATGTGGGGGATTTGGAGTGGGAATGGGGGGATTTAATGTGTGTGGGGGATTTGGAGTGGGGATGGGGGGTTATTTTATGTGTGGGGGATTTGGAGTGGCGATGGGGGCATTTAATATGTGTGGGGGATTTGAGGGTACTGAAGAGTATGTATGAGGAAACAGTATGGGGGATGGGTGCAGACAGTATGGGGAGCGAACGGGTGAATGTATGTGGACACAGTATGGGGAGTGAGGGTGATGGGATGTGTGCAGACACAGTATGGGGAGTGAGGGTGATGGGATGTGTGC
Organism: Oophaga sylvatica; assembly: GCA_033576555.1. Classification (NCBI taxonomy): domain Eukaryota; kingdom Metazoa; phylum Chordata; class Amphibia; order Anura; family Dendrobatidae; genus Oophaga; species Oophaga sylvatica. Next base: position 100,237,225 of record JARQOD010000002.1, on the reverse strand, counting down.
AGACACAGTATGGGGAGTGAGGGTGATGGAATGTGTGCAGACACAGTATGGGGAGTGAGGGTGATGGGATGTGTGCAGACACAGTATGGGGAGTGAGGGTGATGGAATGTGTGCAGACACAGTATGGGGAGTGAGGGTGATGGGATGTGTGCAGACACAGTATGGGAGTCAGGGGTATGTGTGAGCAGACAGTATAGAGAGTGAGGGGGTAAATATATGAGGAGACAGTATGCTGAACAGGGGGGATGTGAGAGGAGACAGTGTGAGGAGGGAGGAGAATAGTGTGAGGTGACAGTATATTGCAGATATTTTTATTTAGGGGCATTATAATGACTCTTCTGTCTTTAAGGGCATCGTGTGGAGAGTTGGTGCAGAAGAGCGGAGAAGATGGAAATCTGCAGAGACGACTGTGGATGAGAAAACTCATCATGGGATCTGGACAAGATGAAGAAAAGGAGAACGACTCCAGAGACAGCGTCATCTATAAGGTACCTGGATGTAAATATTATTTGTGAAATTGACTAATTCTCATGTCTTTATTTGTTAGGAGCATTAAAGGGGTTCTCCAGGTCTGTGTCACATAGAATGACTGCAGACTCAGCACAAACCTGGACAACCCCTTTAATGCTCCTAACATAAATAAAAACATGAGAATTAGTCAATTTCAGAATTCTCACAGTGCGCACTGCACGCTGTTAGGATTCTCTCGTGCCGGTGATTTACATACAAGTGGTCACATGCTGACTAGACGTGTGGCCTCAATGAAAATGAACGGAGCGAGGCCGGGCACGGCTAGTCAGAATGTGGCCAGAAGTATATAAATCACAGCTTGTGCTGACATGACCGTGTACTCTTGCCACCGGTAAGGGAGAATCCTAAAAGTGTGCAGTGCATTCGTTGTGAGAATTCAGAAGCTGCAATGTCAGGATTCAGCTCTGCAGGTTCCAGCAGTCATCTCATGAACACTTCACTCATATGCGATTTTTATACTTATGGTCCTGTGACAACGAGCTTCTCCTCCTGCTTCTCTCAGTTTTTCACTGAACATTGAGAGCATTAGGGAGAGCAGCTCGTGGGTACATGACTAAGTGTGCAAATCGCATGTGTGCTTGGGGGGGGGGGCAGGACACAGCGGGCCACATTAGAGGCCCCAGGAAGCAGCAGGCCCCTAATGGGGCCCTAGGAAACAGCAGGCCCCATTAGGGGCCTAGGTCCAAAGGAAGCAGCAGGCCCCATTAGGGGTCTAGGTCCAAAGGAAGCAGCATGCCCCATTAGGGGCCTAGCTCCAAAGAAAACTGCAGGCCCCATTAGGGGCCTTGGGCCCCAGGAAACTGCAGGCCCCATCAGGGCTTAGGGCCCCAGGAAACTGCAGGCCCCAGGAAACAGCAGGCCCCATCAGGGGCCTAGGGTCCCAGGAAACAGCAGGCCCCTAATGGGGCCCCGAAAACAGCAGGCCTCTTTACAGTGCTGCAGATGGCGACCAAAATGGTCGCCAAAGCGGCTAAAAATTTGCAAATGGCGACTGGATTATTCAATCCATTTGCCGTTTGAGATTAGTGATTTTTAAAAAAATATATATTTTTTTTAAAATGGCAGCCGGAGGCGGGGGGGGGCCCCATTGTGAAGTTTGCTGTGGGGCCCTGCTGTTCCTAGTTATGCCCCTGTTTGCGGCAGTGAGTGTGGACTTGAAGCTGGTGAGGGACTGCTTGTATGCGGTTAAGTGCTCAGCAGAGCGGGATTTTTTCCATCTCCGCTCAGCAACTCTGGAAGCCCGTCTCAGGTCTTTGGTGAGGCTGGTCAGCCAGGGCTGCCTTTTGATTATGCGAGTTTTGCTATGTGCGAGGTGGGCGGCCGAATCAAGTGCTGCTGTTATTGTGGTGTTATAAAAGGTATGAGTCGCATATAAAGCTCCATACAGTATATGATGGGCCCCATATATTGCTCCATCCAGAATTGGCTCCATATAATTCTCCATACAGAATAGTCCCCATATGTGCTCCATATGATGCTCCATACCCTATATGATGCCCCATAAATAATGAGCCCTATATGATTCTCCAGCATATGATGGGCCCCATGGATGATTCCAGTGTATGATGCGCCAATATAATGCTCCATATATAATGGGCCCCATTTATAATGCTCCAGTGTATAATGGGCCCTATAGATGCTGCTCCAGTGTCTGATGTTCCCCATTTTGAATGCTCCAGTATATGATGGGCCCCATGGATGATACTCCAGTGTCTTATGGGCCAAAATAATGCTCCATATATAATGGGCCCCATTTATAATGCTTCAGTGTATAATGGGCCCGTAGATGCTGCTCCAGTGTCTGATGTTCCCCATTTTGAATGCTCCAGTATATGATGGGCCCCATGGATGATACTCCAGTGTCTTATGGGCCAAAATCATGCTCCATATAAAATGGGCCCCATTTATAATGCTCCAGTGTATAATGGGCCCCGTAGATGCTGCTCCAGTGTCTGATCTGCCCCATTTACAATGCTCCAGTATATGATGGGCCCCATGGATGATGCTCCAGTGTCTTACGGGCCCAAATAACGCTCCATATATAATGGGCCCCATTTATAATGCTCCAGTGTGTAATGGGCCTGGTATATGCTGCTCCAGTGTCTGTGTCCCCCTTTTAGAATGCTCCACTATATGATGGATGATGCTCCAGTGTCTTATGGGCCAAAATAATGCTCCATATATAATGGGCCCCATTTATAATGCTCCAGTGTATGATGCTCCCCATATATTGCTCCAAACATTAAAAAAAAATGAATTACCTCTCCTCGCTGGGCACTGCTCTATTCTGGACTCCTCAGCGACACCATCTTACAGCTCTCTGCACTTGGACTGATTAGGCAGAGGGTGTACAGACGTGATTCTCTAACCTGAATGTCACTGTCAGGAAACGCGGAAGACGTCACAGTGGTGGAGCATGGAGAGGTAAATATTGCAAGTGCTGGGGCCCTGAGCAAGCAGGGGGGGCCGACTCGTGGGCGACGGCACTGGCACTGGCACAGGGCTTTAAAAGCAGTTTACCTACTCCCAGTAAAAATAGGAGGCAACAAACAGTGTAAGGCAATTGGACCACGGAGACGTGTGCAAGTCCAGGAAAGCAAGGGAGTCGCACTGGCCCAGGCAAATCAATGGTGAATGACTATGTGATGAAATCACAAAACAATATCAATAGTATGAATGATACAATGACCCGCATGCACGTAGATCACATGAAAAAGTGTTCACAAATGACAAATTAATAATATACAGGTATGCAGATATGCCCCTAACACAAAGCACTGGGGAGAGTACTCAAAAAAGAGAGATGGTTCTCAGTGGAACTGACAAGTGTCAAAATGGCATATAATAGCCTCTCTCCACGTGGATAATAATTGTTCAATGAGGTCACAATTAATTCAGTGGTATAATGATCCACATGCATATAGATAGAATGAATATGATCCAATGTGCTCGCAAAGGGTTATCTAATTACATACAAGTGTGCATATACATCCCTTAAGCAGAACACTAGAGAGGGTGCTTAGATGAAATTCTAAACTGCACGCTTAAACTGACAAATGTCAGAAAGGTATTAAATTATTAAATTACCTCTCTCCAAGGATAGCGGGTACGAGCCTGGGTCTGCACGTCTGCCCTGACGTGCGTTTCGGTAAGATTGCCTTCGTCAGGGGGCGTGTTAGACGTCAGAACCGGGAGGCTTAAATGTCAGTGAACCGGAAGTTCAATGCCGCGACCCGGAAGTGACGCCTCCGTTGCTGTAACGACTGACAATGCCGAACAGTGCCGGCGTCATGTGGAGGTAGGCGTGTGTCGTCATGGTGACCATCCACATGAAGACGCCAGACACTGCGCAGCATTCGCCGAGCAGCAGGGAGGCGTGCAAAGTCGCGGCACAGAACCGCCGTACAGGCCAAATGGTAAAACAAATGAATATAATGGTATAAAGGCACATTAATTCTCGTGTATGTGGATAGGCTTAAGCATCCAATTTGCTGCATATTACAGCAAAATACCGCACCGTGTGAATTGGCCTCTTCCACCATACTTCCTCGTGTTTGGGAAAATGTACCCAAAATACCAGCAGATATATGGTACTGTATCAGAAGCGTACAGCTGTATACAGTCTAGGGATAATTGTAAATCTCCGCATATATTTCAGGAGGCAGACACAGATGCTCTCAGGCTCAGTATGGATTACACCAGAATATAAAAAGTAGAAAAAGGGTAATGTATTAGAAGCGTACAGCTGTATACAGTGTTGGGGTAATTGTAAATCTCCGTATATTTTGCCAGAGTCAGACACAGGTTTTCACAGGCTCAGTAGGGATCACACCAGAGTATAAAAAGTAGAAAAAGGGTAACATATCAGAAGCGTACAGCTGTATACAGTGCTGTGAACGTTTTGGAGACGACTTCGGAGCTGAAGCTCCCTCTGGTGGTTGCTGAGGGTATTGAACCAATGTTGAATACCAAGAGCCCTACACCTGTAAATAACGAGTGATTGTCAGGAGGTACTGACTGGTCTGATATAAGTGAGCTGGACTCCCATGATCCTCGCCGGTGAGCAATTGTGCTTCCTGGTCTAGGTTTGAATTCAGCTTGCTTTCCTGCTGTCTCCTGCTTGCTTCCAGATAAGTGTCTTTCAGTTTTTTTTACGCTGGCTTGAGTTCCTTGCTTTTTGCTGCATTGCTTTTTGTATTCAGCCGGGTCCCCTTTGGGGGGCTTTGGCTGGTCTCCGTTCGTTTTTTGTATTTGTTCATTTGCTCAGTTCTTGTGATTTTTTTACTGCTGGGTAGCTACGTGTCCACACCAGAGATCTGATATAGGTGGTCGAGACCGTGTGGTCTCAGTGTTTTTGGATTCAGAAGAGTAGGAGTTTTTCCTAGGGTTTTTCTGGGTTGCAGACAGTATTCTCTCCTGTGCTGTCCTATCTAGACAGTTTTTGGGCCCCAGCGCTTGCTCAATCTATTTTCTGTCTGTGTTCATATTTTCATCTTGTCTAACCGCCATTATATGTTTGGGGGCTTCCTACTCTTTTGGGGTCTACTCCGGGGCAGTCAGCTTTCCTCTTTCCATCTTCAGGGATAGCTATCTCTCCGGCTGTGCCGAGGCGTCTAGGACCACCTTAGGTATGCTCCATGGCTGCTTCTAGTTGTGAGGTTAGTTTAGGGGTCTGCAACCTATTAGTTTCCAACCCTTCTGGTGTCAGGCTGCCTATGCGTTTTTTTGCTCCTGCCTCCTCAGCTACCAAAACATAACATAATCACTGGCCATACTGAAAATTCTATGGTACTCAATAGAAGGGAAAAATAGTAAAGGGAAAAAAAAAAGTTGTCAGAGTTGTCAGAATTTTTTTTTTTTTTCCTCTGGGGGCTGAGGAGGAATTTTTTCCCCAATGGAGGTCAAGCATTTGTCCGATCGTGTGGAGCAGCTTGCTGCTGAAGTTCGGAGTATTTCTATCTATCTTGCTGGGTTGCCTGCTGTGGAACCTAGGATCCCTCTGCCGGATTTATTTTTGGGGATCGGTCTAAGTTTTTGAATTTTAAAAATAACTGTAAGTTGCTTTTGCTTTGAAGCCTAAATCCTCAGGGAACACAACGCAGCAGGTTCAAATTGTCATCTCACTGCTGTGCGGTGACCCTCAGGATTGGGCCTTTTCCCTGACACCTGGGGATCCTGTTTTGAATGATGTTGATGTGTTTTTTCAGGCTCTGGGTTAATTGTACGATGAACCTAATGTTACTGATCAAGCTGAAAAAACCTTGTTGGCATTGAATCAGGGTCATGAAGCCGCTGAGCTGTATTGTCAGAAATTCAGAAAGTGGGCAGTACTTACTAAATGGAATGATGATGCTCTGACAGCTCTTTTTCGGAAGGGTCTTGCAGAGACTGTAAAGGATGTTATGATGGGATTCCCTGTCCCCTCTGGTCTCAATGACTCTATGTCATTAGCTATTCAAGTTGACAGACGTCTGAGGGAGCGTAGAAATATGCGTGAGATTGTGATGACTTGCGGGCCAGCCCCTGAGACCATGCAGTGTGATGGTGTGACTTCTGGGGCACAGCGTCATGAATTTCGTAAGCGTAATAATTTGTGCTACTGTTGTGGGGACGCTTCTCATGCTATTTCCGTCTGCCCGAAGCGGGGAAGACGTTTTGCGCGCTCAGTTGTTTTGGGTAGTGTTGAGACTAAATTTCTGTTGACTGTTACCTTGATTTGCTCCATGTCCACATTTTCAGCTCAGGTTTTTGTTGATTCAGGGGCAGCTATAAACCTGATGGATTTTGATTTTGCCAAACGTTGTGATTTTCCTATGATACCCCTGCGGAAGTCTATTCCTTTGCTGGGCATTAATTCTACCCCTTTGGCGGAGAATAAACCCCAGTTTTCTACCCAGGTGATAATGCAGGTTGACCCGGACCACCAAGAGAATTGCAAATTTTTGGTGTTACATAATTTACATGACATTGTTGTACTGGGGTTTCCTTGGTTACAGACTCACAATCCTGTTTTGGATTGGAAGTCTGTGTCTGTGACCAGTTGGGGTTGTCAATGTGTTCATGCTGACACTCCTGTTTTTTCTGCCCCCCCAGTCTCAAGATGTTTTTTCTGCCTCCCCACAGTCTCAAGATGTTCTTGACTATTTGACTGTTTTTTCTGATGTGTTTAGTGAGAGTAAGTCTGCATCCTTACCTCCTCAAAGGAGTTATGATTGCGCTATTGACTTAGTACCCGGTTGTAAATTCCCCAAGGGTCGGCTCTTTAATTTATCTGTACCTGAGCATGAGGCTATGCGATCTTATATCAAAGAGTCTTTGGAGAAGGGTCATATCAGACCATCCTCTTCACCCTTGGGCGCCGGCTTTTTCTTTGTGGCCAAGAAGGATGGCTCATTGAAGCCGTGTATTGATTATCGTCTCCTGAATAAGATCACTGTTAAATATCAATATCTGTTACCCTTGATTTCTGACCTATTTTCCAGAGTGAAGGGTGTTTGTTGGTTTACCAAGCTTGACCTCAGGGGGGCGTATAATCTTATACATTTCAAGCACAGTAATTAATGGAAGACGGCGTTTAATACCCCAGAGGGGCATTTTGAGTACCTAGTGATGCCTTTTGGGCTCACTAATGCCCCTTCCGTCTTCCAATCCTTTATGAACGATATTTTACGGGATTTCGTGGATAAATTTCTGATCATTTATTTGGACGATATCTTGATTTTTTCCAATGACTGGGATTCTCATGTGGAACATGTTTGGACTGTATTCCGGATTTTGAGAGAAAACGCATTGTATGTGAAGGGATCAAAATGTCTTTTTGGCGTACAGAAGGTTTCATTTCTGGGATTCATTTTGTCTCCGTCTGTTATTGAAATGGACCCGGTCAAAGTTCAGGCCATTTGTGATTGGGTTCAACCCACTACATTGAAGGCTCTTCAGAGATTTTTGGGCTTTGCTAATTTTTATCATAAATTTATAGCTAATTTTCTCTGGTATTGTGAAGCCACTGACTGATTTGACTAAGAAGGGTTCTGATGTAGTGAATTGGTCTCCTGAGGCAGTTTCTGCGTTTCAGGAGCTTAAGCAGAGATTTACTTCTGCTCCTGTTCTGCGCCAACCTGATGTTCCTCTACCATTTCAGGTGGAGGTTGATGCTTCTGAGATTGGTGCAGGAGCCGTTTTGTCCCAAAGGGATCCGGAGACCTCTAAGATTAACCCTTGTGCCTTTTTCTCTCAAAAATTTTCCCCAGCGGAACGTAATTATGATGTGGGTAATCGGGAGTTATTGGCCATGAAGTGGGCTTTTGAGGAGTGGAGACATTGGCTGGAAGGAGCCAAGCATCAGGTGGTGGTCCTCACGGATCATAAGAACCTGGTTTATCTTGAATCAGCCAAGCGACTTAATCCTAGACAGGCCAGGTGGGCCTTGTTTTTCACACGTTTTAATTTTGTGGTCTCTTATCTCCCGGCACTAAGAATGTTAAGGCGGATGCCCTCTCGAGGAGTTTCTTTCTGGATTCTCCTGAGGTAACTGAGCCTGCTGTTATTCTGAAGGAGGGTGTGGTTCTTTCCGCTATCTCGCCCAATTTGAGACTGGCTTTGGAGAAATTTCAGGAGGATAAACCTGAACCTGCCCTGCTGGGAGATTGTTTGTCCCAGACCAGTGGAGCAAGAATGTGATGTCCGAGATTCATTGCTCCGCGTTGGTCGGCCATCCTGGCATTTTTGGTACCAGAGATTTGATGAGTCGGTCCTTTTGGTGGCCCACTTTGTCTCGTGACGTCAGGGACTTTGTGCAGTCCTGTGGAACTTGTTCTCGGTCCAAACCTTGCTCTCTCTCTAGTGGTTTGTTAATGCCATTCCCTGTGCCCAAGAGGCCATGGACCCATATCGCTATGGATTTTATTTCCGACCTCCCTGTCTCTCAGAGAATGACCGTTATTTGGGTGATCTGTGACAGGTTTTCCAAGATGATACATCTTGTGCAACTAACTAAGTTGCCATCCTCCTCCAAGTTGGTGCCCTTGTTTTTTCAACAGGTGGTTCGGTTGCACGGCGTTCCAGAGAACATTGTGTCTGACAGAGGAGTCCAGTTTGTTTCCAGATTTTGGAGGACATTTTGTTCCAAACTGGGAGTTCAGCTGTCCTTTTCCTCTGCGTTCCACCCTCAGACCAATGGACAAACTGAGAGAACAAACCAGACCTTGGAGACTTATTTGAGATGTTTTGTGTCTGCTGATCAAGATGACTGGGTCTCTTTTTTGCCTTTGGCTGAGTTTGCTTTAAATAATAGGGCTAGTTCGGCCACCTTGATGTCTCCATTTTTCTGCAATTCAGGTTTCATCCTCGATTTTCTTCAGGGCAGGTGGAGGCTTCTGTCTGTCCTGGTGTTGACTCTATTGTGGAGAGAATGCAGCTGATTTGTGATCAAGTAGTGGATAAGCTGTCTCTCTCTCAGGAGAAGGCCCATCAGTTTGCCAACCGGCATAGGACTGATGGTCCTCGATTTAAAGTGGGTGACTTGGTTTGGTTGTCCTCAAAAAATATCCCTATGAGGGTCGCGTCTCCAAAATTTAAGCCAAGGTTCATTTGACCTAATAAGATCGTGGAGATTATTAATCCCTTTTCCTTCCGTTTGCTTCTTTCAGGAACATTCAAGATTCACAACGTATTTCACAAATCTTTATTGAAGAGATTTGTCGAGCCAGTGGTTCCTATGGCTGCGCCTCCTGATCCTGTTTTGGTTGAGGGCAATTTGGAGTATGTGGTTGAGAAGATATTGGATTCTCGTTTGGCTAGGCAGAGACTCCAGTACTTGGTGAAGTGGAAAGGCCATGGTCAGGAGGACAATTCTTAGGCGTTTGCTTCTGAGATTCATGCTGAAAGACTGGTCCATGCCTATCACCGAGCTCATCCTGATCGTCCTGGTCGCACAAGTGAGGGTTCGGTGACCCCTCCTCAAGGGGGGTACTGTTGTGAACGTTTTGGAGACGACTTCGGAGCTGAAGCTCCCTCTGGTGGTTGCTGAGGGTATTGAACCAATGTTGAATACCAAGAGCCCTACACCTGTAAATAACGAGTGGTTGTCAGGTGGTACTGACTGGCCTGATATAAGTGAGCTGAACTCCCATGATCCTCGCCGGTGAGCAATTGTGCTTTCTGGTCTAGGTTTGAATTCAGCTTGCTTTCCTGCTGTCTCCTGCTTGCTTCCAGATAAATCTCTTTTAGTTTTTTTTTACTGTGGCTTGAGTTCCTTGCTTTTTGCTGCATTGCTTTTTGTATTCAGCCGGGTCCCCTTTGAGGGGCTTTGGCTGGTCACTGTTCATTTTTTGTATTTGTTCATTTGCTCAGTTCTTGTGATATTTTACTGCTGGGTAGCTACGTGTCCACACCAAAGATATAATATAGGTGGTCGAGACCGTGTGTTCTCAGTGTTTTTGGATTCAGAAGTGTTGGAGTTTTTCCTAGGGTTTTTCTGGGTTGCAGACAGTATTCTCTCCTGTGCTGTCCTATCTAGACAGTTTTTGGGCCCCAGCGTTTGCTCAATCTATTTCATGTCTCTGTTCGTATTTTCATCTTGCGGTTTTTTGCTCCTGCCTCCTCAGCTACCAAAACATAACAATACAGTGTTGGGGTAATTTTTAAATCTCCGTATATATTTCCGAAGTAACAGACAGACTCTCACAGGCTCCGTATGGATCATACCAGAATATAATAAGAAGAAAAAGGGGTACTGTATCAGCAGATACCAGGTATATATAGTATAGTGAAAATGTTCTAAATCTCCGTATATATTTCAGGAGGCAGACACTGATGCTCACATGCTCAGTATGGATTACACAATAATATAAAAAGATGAAAAAGGGGTACTGTATCACCAGATACAAGGTATATATAGTATAGGGCAAATATTCTAAATCTCCGTATATATTTCAAGAGGCAGACACTGAAGCTCACAGGCTCAGTATGGATTACACAAGAATATAATAAGAAAAAGGGGTACTGTATCACCACATACAAGGTATATATAGTATAGTGAAAATATTTTAAATCTCTGTATATATTTCAGGAGGCAGACAAAGACGCTCATAGGCTCAGTATGGATTAGACAAGAATATAAAAAGCAGATCCGCAAGAAATAATCACACATGTGGGCCAATGTTCCAGGTGCCAATGATGCACTTAAAGTGGTGGGTGGAGGAGGACTTTCTGGCAAAAAGGGTACTGTTTCCCAAGCGTACAGCTGTATACAGTCTAGGGGTCATTGTAAATCTCTGTATATATTTCTGGAGTAGCAGACAGACTCTCACAGGATCCGTATGGATCACACCAGAATATAAAAATTAGAAAAAGGGTAATGTATTACAAGCTATATACAGTGTTGGGTAAATTGTAAATCTCCGTATATTTTGCCAGAGTCAGACACTGGCTCTCACAAGCTCAGTATTGATCACACAAGAATATAAAAATTAGAAAAAGGGTAATGTATTAGAAGCGGACAGTTGTATACAGGGTTGGGGAAATTGTAAATCTCCGTATATTTTGCCAGAGTCAGACACTGGCTCTCACATTGATCACACCAGAATATAAAAATTAGAAAAAGAATAATGTATTACAAGCAGACAGCTGTATACAGGGTTGGGGAAATTGTAAATCTCCGTATATTTTGCCAGAGTCAGACACTGGCTCTCACAAGCTCAGTATTGATCACACAAGAATATAAAAATTAGAAAAAGGGTAATGTATTACAAGTGGACAGCTGTATACAGGGTTGGGTAAATTGTAAATCTCTGTATATTTTGCCAGAGTCAGACACTGGCTCTCACAAGCTCAGTATTGATCACACCAGAATGTAAAAATTAGAAAAAGGGTAATGTATTACAAGTGGACAGTTGTATACAGGGTTGGGGAAATTGTAAATCTCAGTATATTTTGCCAGAGTCAGACACTGGCTCTCACAGGCTCAGTATTGATCACACCAGAATATAAAAATTAGAAAAAGGGTAATGTATTACAAGCGGACAGCTGTATACAGGGTTGAGGAAATTGTAAATCTCCGTATATTTTGCCAGAGTCAGACACTGGCTCTCACAGGCTCAGTATGGATCACACCAGAATATAAAAAGTTGGTGGGTGGAGGAGGTGGTGGGGGACAGCCCAGATAGGGAGCTGGCAAAATTGGCATATGTTGAGGTGTATAATGGACGTAAAGCAGCTGCAAATGGAGGAATTGGAGAAGTCCGAGGAAGAGGAGGACAAAGCGAGCCATTTTGCTGGCAACCTATACAGTCCCTGATAGAAGTTATGTCGCTTATCCATGTTATGTAAATCAAAGCTTATAACCTGACGTTAAATTGATCCATTGGTTTTTATAAATTACTCTTTTGAAAGCTGAAACCCTCCCAAATTGGGTTTAGGTTAATAAAATAAATTGGCATCAATGCTGAAATATTGATCATTTAATGAACATAGAATGGTCAGATTTTGGCAAGACAAAAGTTTTGTCGCCCACAGAAAATAATGTAATATTCAAACAAATAATTATCTTAAAATACAAATATATGTTGCATAACAATGGTGAATTAAGTTGTGGTGCTATTAGAGTCATATTTAATATTTTGTGTGACTTCCATGAGCTTGAAGGACTGCATCCATGCGGTTCAACAATGATTCATACAATTTAATAATGAAGTCATCAGGAATAGCAAAGAATGCAGTCTTACATGCCTCCCAGAGTTCATCTAGATTCCTTGGTTTTGTCTTCCAAGCTTCCTCTTTCATCCTACCCCAAACATGCTCAATGATGTTCATGTCTGGTGACTGGGCTGGCCAGTCATTGAGCACCTTGATCTTTTTTGCCTGGAGGAACTTTGTTCTAGAGATGGATGTATGTGATGGAGCACCATCCTGCTGCAGAATTTGACCCCTTTTATGATTTGGAATGTAAGAGGTAGCTAATACTTCTTGATATTTTAGGCCATTGATATTGCCTTCCACCTTGCAAATGTTTCGCACACCCCATTTGGAATTTAACCCCAGACCATGATCTTTCCACCACCAAATTTACCTGTTTTCTGGGTGTATTTTGGATACATATGGGCTCAAGTAGGTCTCCTGCAGTATTTGCGGCAACTGTGGTGTAATTCTACTGAAGATTCATCAGAGAAATCCACCTTCTGCCACTTTTCCAGCGTCCATCTGTTTAGAAGGCTGTGGGACTTTGCAAATGCCACATGGTTTTTTATTTGCCTTTTGTTTAGTGCTGGCTTCTGGGCACTGAATTGACCATGGAGGCCATTTCAAGACAGAATCCTACAAACTGTTCTAGTTGACACAGGGACTTGAGGTGACCAGGTCTGTTGGAGCTCTGCTGCAGTGGAAGAGGGGCTTGCTTTGGATTTTCTAACAAACAAACGTTCCTCCTGAGCAGTTGTCTTGCGGGGTCTGCCGGACCTGGGCTTGTCAAACCCATCTCTTGTCTCTTCAAATCTTTTTTTAATTCTTTGTACTTGACGCTGAGACACACCAAAGGTGCCAGCCACCTCTGCAGTGGATCTGGTCTTCAGCCTCTTGATAATCAAGGATTTGGTCGCAGGGTGGATTTTTGGCATGTTATCAGAGCTCAAGTTGCAGTTCAAGTGAAGGTCTGGGGTGCTGGGTTTCTTTTTATACACACCCACTAATTAACCGATCATTTACTGAGCACTGGTGAGGATGTAAACTAGGATTGGGTGCATTATATGACCAAGTGACAAAACTTTTGTCTTGCCAAAACCTGACCATTCTGTGTTCATTAAATGATCAATATTTCAGCATTGATGCCAATTTATTTTCTTAACCTAAACTAAATTTGGGAGGGTTTCAGCTCTCCAAAGAGTAATTTTTAAAACAAATGGATGAATTTGATGTCAGGTTATAAGCTTTGATTTACATAACATGGATAAGCGACATAACTTTTGTCGGGGACTGTATGTCATCAGGGGAAGGTGGGACAAAATCCTTTGCAACCCATGCATGGTTCATTTTAATGAAGGTTAGATCATCAACATTTTGAGTAGATAGACGGATCCTTCTTTCTGTCAGGATTGATCCAGCAGCACTGAAGACTCTTTCTGATAGCACACTACCAGCAGGGCAAGCGAGCTACTGTAAGGCATATTGTGCCAATTCAGGCCAGGTGTCCAGTTTACAGGCCCAGTAGTCAAAGGAAATGACCAGTGAGGGAGAACATCGATAGGGGAGGAGAAGTAATTTTTAACCATAGTTGACAACTGCTGTCTCCTGTCTGTTGCTATAGATTCACTATTACCAGGCGTGTGAGCTGTCCTGGAGAAATGAGTCCACAACATGGTCATGAAACCCCTGTCTCCAACGTCACTTCGGCTGTGTGCACCACAAGCACCTCTTCCATTTGGCCCAGTACGGCTCGTGGTAGAACCTGCACCGCTGCTGTTTGCTGGGAATGCCTCTAACAAACGGTTTACCAGAGTTGCTTGTTTGTTCGCCAATATTAGCTCTAGATTCTCCTATGGCATGATGTTCTGTAATTTGCCTTTATAGCGTGGATCGAGGATGCTGGTCAACCAGTAATCGTCATCCTTCATAATTTTGGCAATGTGCGGGTCCCTTTAAAGGATCCGCAAGGCATAATCACACATGTGGGCCAATGTTCCAGGTGTCAGTGATGCACTGCCAGTGGTGGGTGGAGGAGCACTTTCTGCCAAAGCCACATCCCTCCAGTCATGCACAAACCCTGGACCTGAAGTTGGCAAGCCAACATTTTCTCTTGCCCCCTGAGAAGCATCCTCCTCCCCAAAATAATCATCCCCTCATCCTCCTCCTCCTCTTCCTCTTCTTCCTCCACCTCATCCAGGACAGTTCCCAGAGCAGACAATGGCTGACTGTCATCAAGCCTTGCCTCTTCCTCCTCTTCCTCCTCCGCTGCAGTCGCCTGATCCTTAATGTGCGTCAAAGTTTGCATGAGCAGATGCATAAGTGGGATGCTCATGCTTATGATGGCAACGTCTGCGCTTACCAGTCGTGTGCATTCCTCAAAACACTGAAGGACTTTACAGAGGTCTTTCAGCTTTGACCACTGCACACCCGACAACTCCATGTCTGCCCTCAAACTACCTGCCCGTGTATCCTCCCACAAATGCATTACAGCCTACCTCTATTCGCACAGCCTCTCAACCATATGCATGGTGGAGTTCCACCTTGTTGCAACGTCTTTGATTAGGCGGTGCTTGGGGAGGTGGAGCAATCGCTGCAGCCTCTGCATACGACTGGAGTCTACGGGCGAGCGACGGATGTGCGAGCACAGTCTTCGCACTTTATGGACCAGGGCTGTTAACTCCGGATAATTATTTAAGAAGCACTGCACCACCAGGTTTAAGGTGTGAGCCAGGCAAGGTATGTGTCTGAGTTTTGCCAGGGCTATGGCTGCCACAAAATTATGGCCGTTATCACTGACTACCTTGCCTGGCTCAAGATGTATACTGCCCAGCCATGACTCAGTTTCTCGCTGCAAGTAGTCGGCCAGTACCTCCGCGGTGTGTCTGTTGTCGCCCAAAGACATCATTTTTAAAACAAACTGCTGACGCTTACCACCAGCTGTTCTATAGAGGATCACCTCGTGTGCAACCTTGGCAGTTGCGGATGGAGTGCTCGTGCGACTGCGCTCTGTTGACGAGCTTTCGCTTCTGGAGGAGGAGGGTCGAACGCCTACAGCCAACTGTTGCCTATACTGTGGGCTAGGCAGCACTGTCCCACCGCCGCTGTCCCTTGTGGACCCTGCATCCACCACATTAACCCTGTGCGCAGTGATGGACACGTAATGGCCGTGGCCATGCCTACTGGCCCATGCATCTGTTGTGAGGTGCACCTTTCCACTCACTGATTGTTTGAGTGCATGGACAATGCGGTCTTTCACATGCAGGTGGAGGGCAGGGATGGCTTTTCTAGAAAAGAAGTGCCGACTGGGTAGGTCATAGTGTGGGACAGCGTAGGCATGAGGTCTCGGAACGCTGCGCTTTCAACCAAACGGAAGGGCATCATCTCTAATGAGATCAGTTTGGCGATGTAGGCGTTCAAACCCAGTGTACGCGGATGAGAGGATGAGTACTTTCTTGTCCTACTCAGAGTGTCTGGTAGGGTGAGCTGGACTTGAGAGGTGCATATGGTGGAACTATCAGTGGACATGACGGACTGAGAGGGGGTTGGTGATGGTGGTGGTGGTGGTGATGGCCTAGATGCAGTCTTTTGTTGCAAAAACATTGTGATTCCCTGACTGCTTAAGCCTTGCGACCTCAACATTTCTTGCTGGTGGTGTGCCAACCGGTGGGCTTACAGTGGGGGAAGCGATGGAGCGTTGCTGGCTACCTTCAGTCTGAGCAGGTGCACATGTGCTACCTGAGGTTTTGTAGTCCATCCACGCTTGCAAGTGCATGTTCATTAAATATCTAAGCATGCAACTGGTATTCAAATTTCTGAGATTTTTCCCTCAGCTAAAGGTCCTTCCACACTTCTTACAGATAACCTTTGCCTCATCAATAGGATTTTGGTAAAAAAGTGCCACACTGGACTCTTCCTACTATGATATAAATTTTCAGGGCTTGCACGCTGTGGTAATTTGACCATCTGGCCAAGCTGTCCTGAAACTCTTTTTGATTTTTAACACCCTTTTGGACTGCTACGGGCCTGCCAGATAACCACAGTTGCGATGTCAATACCTGCTGCGGATCCTCCTCCTCTTCTGAGCTATTGCCAGAGGCACCCTCTTTCCCCACTGGACGCCAATCAGGGTCAACAACTGGGTCATCCATCACCTCCTCTTCAATTTCATGTGCACCCTTCTCTGTGTCACCGTGTAAGGTGGTATAGTATGCAGGAAGGGGCACCTGAGTTTCATCAGGGTCACATTCTGGCTCAATAGACTGCGAGGGCAATGTAGTGCTCTGGTTGAATGTACCAGCACAATCATATAGCAGTGGCTGTGCATCAGTGCACTCCATGTCAGATTCATGTTGGACTGGGGAATTCAGGATTTTACTTGATAACCCAGGCATGGTATGTGAAAAGAGCTCCATGGAGTAATCTGAAGTGTGGCCTGCCACATCCTTCACTTTTGGTGGGGGTGAAGGACACAAGGAAAGAGGTTGTTCCGGACCAGAAGCCTGCACGACTCAGTGCTTGGAGTTTTTGAACCTTCAGAAGAGTAGGAGATAGAGCTGAAGGCTGTGTCGGCAATGTAAGCCAAAACCTGTTCCTGATGCTCTGGATTTAAAAGCGGTTTACGTAGTCCCAGAAAAGGGAGCCTTTCAGGCCTTCTGGAGCCAGACGATGAGGCAGGCTCAACACCTCCTGCCTTAGGTGTTATTGTGCTTTTGGCACTACCAGCAGATGCACCACCACCACAACCATCAGTAGCAGGTGGCCCCCCATGGCTACATCCGTGGCCTCTTCCACCATACTTCCTCATGTTTGTGAAAATGTAGCCAAAATACCAGCAGATATATGGTACTGTATCAGAAGCCTACAGCTGTATACGGTGAGGGTGAAAAATGTTAATCTCCGTATATATTTGCGGATTAACAGACACAGACACTCACAGGCTCAGTATGGATTACACCAGAAAATAAAAAGCAAAAAAGTGTACTGTATCAGAAGCATACAGACGTATACAGTGCTGGGTTAATTTTAAATCTCCGTATATATTTGAGGAGTAACACACACGCTCACAGGCTCAGTATGGAGTAGACCAGAACATAAAAAGCATAAAAAGTGTACTGTATCAGTAGCGTACAGCTGTATACAGTGTTGGGGTAATTTTAAATCTCCCTATATATTTCAGGAGTAACACACACGGTCACAGGCTCAGTATGGATAACACTAGAATATGCAAAGCATAAAAAGTGTACTGTATCAGTAGTGTACAGCTGTATACAGTGTTGGGGTAATTTTAAATCTCCGTATATATTTCAGGAGTAACACACACGGTCACAGGCTCAGTATGGATAACATCAGAATATGAAAAGCATAAAAAGTGTACTGTATCAGTAGCGTACAGCTGTATACAGTGTTGGGGTAATTTTAAATCTCCGTATATATTTCAGGAGTAACACACATGGTCACAGGCTCAGTATGGATAACACCAGAATATGCAAAGCATAAAATTGTACTGTATCAGTAGCATACAGCTGTATACAGTGTTGGGGTAATTTTAAATCTCCATACATATTTCAGGAGTAACACACACGGTCACAGGCTCAGTATGGATAACACCAGAATATGAAAAGCATAAAAAGTGTGCTGTATCAGTAGCGTACAGCTGTATACAGTGTTGGGGTAATTTTAAATCTCCGTATATATTTCAGGAGTAACACACACGCTCACAGGCTCAGTATGGATTACACCAGAATATGAAAAGCATAAAAAGTGTACTGTATCAGTAGCGTACAGCTGTATACAGTGTTGGGGTAATTTTAAATCTCCATATATATATATACCTGCAGACTGTGAGCCCTCGTGGGCAGGGTCCTCTCTCCTTCTGTACTTGTGTGTCCCTTGTCCAGCACATGTTTATTGTACCTGTCTATATTTTTCCCTTTTCATATGTAAAGCGCCATGGAATAAATGGCGCTATATAAATGTATAATAATAATAATATATTTCAGGAGTAACACACACGGTCACAGGCTCAGTATGGATAACACCAGAATATGAAAAGCAGAAAAAGTGTACTGTATCATTAGCGTACAGCTGTATATAGTGTTGGGGTAATTTTAAATCTCCGTATATATTTCAGGAGTAACACACACGCTCACAGGCTCAGTATGGATTACACCAGAATATGAAAAGCAGTGTACACACAGCTAAAGAAATTCCTCCCCTGTCACTGGTAGGCAGCCTAAGGCCTCTTTCACATTTCCGGCAGGCGCCTGACGGCGCCCCCGGCATTTTGCCGCAGCGCCGCATCTGAAAATCTGATGCGCCGCATGCGGCTTTTTTCGCATTGACATGCATTAGCGCCGGATGGCGCCACATGTCAATGCGTTGCATGCGGTTTTGTCCGGATGCGGCGCAAATGTACATTGCGGCGTCTGGAAAAAACGCTGCATGTAACATTTTTTGTTTTTGCCAGATGGTTTCTTATCTCTCCAAGCATCAGAAACCATCCGGCAAAAAACCGCATTTTGGCCGCCGGAAGTGTGAAAGGTTTTCACATGCGGCGCTGCGGCAAAATGCCGGGGGCGCCGCCAGGCGCCCGCCGGAAATGTGAAAGAGGCCTAATAATCAGCTCTGCTGCTCCACACAATTCCTCCCCTCTCACTGGCAGGCAGCCTAATAATCAGCTCTGCTGCTGCACACAATAAATTCCTCCTCTCTCACTGGCAGGCAGCCTAATAATGTAATGTATGTAGTACAGTTCATATAGCGTCTTGTGCTTGGGTGCGATGAAAATACATGAGACACAGGTTTGATATAGAAAGTCTTGTATTACTTCATACAAGTTGGCAAAAATAGTCACACAGTTTGCAGACACAGAAGCAGGAGACACAGCAGGCCAGAGTAATCTAAGCTCAGCAATCACTCTCCACAACAGGTTCAGGATCTTCTTCTCTGTTACCGTAAGTCCATGCAAACGTGGGTCTTTCAAAGAGCAGGGTTCAGAGTCCACAAGTGCTTCAGAGTTCCTCAGTAGGAATAGCTGGAGTACAAGGTCCAAGGCTTTAGGAGTCAGGTCACAGGTTCACTGCAGGCTAGATTCTGAAGCACTGATTGCTCAGCTGTGGCTGCTTAAGAAGCAAAAGGAGAGAATCAGGGCGGGAACATGCAAGCTGGAAACTCCATTTTGACTGAGGGCAAGATAGCTGCAGCAAGACAGAAAGTAAAATGGCTGACGAACAAACTGAGTTTCAGGAACATGTACACAGAACCTTACATTACTCCCCCCTTAGGGACAACCTCCGGATGACCTCAGGCCAGGCTTGTGTGGGTACCTCTGATGAAACTGACGGAGCAAGCGAGGAGCATTAACGTTATTGACTGGTTCCCATGAGTTGTCCTCCACTGGGTAGCCCTGCCATTTAATCAGATATTGTAACTGATTTCTATACAACCTGGAATCTAAAATCCTTTCCACCACAAATTCTTCCTGACCATCGACTAGCACTGGGTCAGGGCAAGGAGAAGAACGTCCAGGAAACGTATTGGGTGTCGCAGCCTTTAGTAGGGATACATGAAAGACAGGGTGAATTCTCATAGTTCTGGGCAGTTGAAGACGACAAGCAACGGCACTTATAATTTTACTGATTTTATAGGGTCCAATGTACTTATGTCCCAACTTAGACGATGGAATCCTTAACTTAAGATTTCTGGTTGACAGCCAGACCAAGTCTCCTACCTTGAAAGCTGGTGCAGGTTTACGAAATTTATCTGCTGCTTTCTTGTACCTTTCCTGAGCCGATTCCAGATTCTCCTTTAGAAGATCCATATTCTTCTGTAAAGACGTGATTCTTTCAGCCACTGCTGGTAAAGACGTTTCTATGGGAAATCGTGGTAGAATGTTAGGATGATAACCTAGATTAGAGTAAAAAGGAGACTGCTTAGTGGAGGCACTCTGAGAGTTGTTATACGAGAACTCAGCTAATGGAAGTAGATCCACCCAATCATCCTGTAGGTGGCAGATAAAGCAGCGGAGATACTGCTCCAGGGTTTGATTGGTTCGTTCGGTCTGTCCATTAGTCTGGGGATGAAAAGCAGAAGAAAGGTTTACTTTAATGTCCAATGCTGCACAGAAATTTTGCCAAAACCTAGAAGTGAATTGCACCCCTCGATCCGAAATAACCTCATCCGGTACTCCATGTAAGCGAAACACATCTTTAATAATCAAATCTGATGTCTGTTTTGCAGTGGGTAAGCCGACACAAGGGATAAAATGAGCTGCCTTTGTTAGACGGTCAACCACCACTAGAATGGTGTTCTTCCCTTGAGAGGTTGGTAACTCCACAATGAAGTCCATAGAAATGGATCCCCACGGGCGGGACGGGGTGGGAAGAGGCTGTAACAGACCAGTTGGTGAGGAGCGAGGTGTTTTGCATCTTGCACAGACTTCACATGAAGTGACATAGTTTAAAACATCCTTCCTGCAAGTGGGCCACCAAAAGAAACGAGAGAGAAATTCCTGTGTCTTTAGAATTCCTCTATGCCCAGCTATCTTGGAATCGTGAATGAGTTGCAATACTCTCAATCTGACTGTTTCAGGAATATACAGGCGTTGTCCCTGAATCCACACACCATTCTTAAAGACAAGACTTACGTCCCTTGGGGGTTGTGCCAAAAAGGAATCCGCATGGTATGCTTCCTTGATGTCCTTAAGTAGGTCTTGATTATGAATTACTCCTAGGAATCTAGAGTCAGGAAGAATAGTCTTAGGAGGAGTAATTGGACGTGTCTCTGCTGAGTAAATCCTAGAGAGTGCATCAGCCTTTCCATTGCGCGATCCTGGTCTATAAGAAATGATAAAATTAAATTGGTTTAAGAAAAGATTCCAGCGAGCCTGGCGAGGAGTCAGGCACTTAGCCGACCTGATAAACTCAAGGTTACGATGATCTGTCAGGACGACTATTTGCTGTGCAGCTCCCTGAAGAAGGTGTCTCCATTCTTTGAAGGCGGCAATAATGGCCAACAACTCTCTATTGCCCACATCGTAGTTCCTCTCAGCCGAAGACAACTGCTGGGAAAAGAAGGCACAGGGATGCAAGACATTCTTCTCACCTGTTCTCTGAGAGAGTATAGCTCCAACGGCACAGTCTGAAGCATCCACCTCTATTATGAAGGCAAGCTCGGGGTTGGGATGTACTAGGATAGGTGCAGTGGTAAATTTATCTTTTAGACGGGAAAATGCTTCCTTGGCTTGGGGAGTCCAGGAGAACCTAGACTCTTTCCGGGTAAGTTGGGTGATAGGTGACACTACCTCAGAGAAATTTCTAATGAAACGTCTATAGAAGTTGGCAAACCCGATGAAGCGCTGTACCTCCTTCACATTTCTAGGACTTGGCCAATCCTTGATGGCTTGGGTTTTGCTTCCATCCATACTAATTCCTTGTGTAGACAGTACATACCCCAGAAATTGAATTTCGGTCCTATGGAATTCACACTTTTCAAGTTTGATGTAAAGATGATTTTGTCTTAGACGTTCCAAGACCATTCTCACATGTCCATGATGTTCCTCTGTGGAGTTAGAAAAAATTAGAATATCATCCAAATAAATTACCACGAATGTATCTAGGAGATCCCTGAAGATGTCATTCACCAAGTGTTGGAAAGTGGCTGGGGCGGTACTCAGACCAAAAGGCATAACTAGATATTCAAAGTGTCCATAGCGTGACCTGAATGCAGTCTTCCATTCATCCCCAGGTCTAATACGGACTAAGTTATAGGCCCCACGAAGATCTAGTTTAGAGAAAATTTTGGCATGTCGCACTCTCTCCAATAACTCAGGGATTAAAGGCAATGGATAACGGTTTCTAATAGTAACCTTATTGAGTTCCCTATAGTCTACGCATGGTCTCAGAGATCCATCTTTCTTCTTTACAAAGAAGTTGGGTGCACCTGCAGGAGATGAAGAGGGGCGTATGAAGCCCTTGGCTAGATTTTCGTCTATGTAATCCTTTAAAGCCTGTAGCTTGGGCCCCGCCAGGGGGTAGATCTTACCAAAAGGTATCTCTGCTCCAGGCAATAATTCAATTGGACAATCATATGGACGGTGAGGAGGAAGCTGGTCAGCGTTCTTCTTGTCACATAAATCCACATAGTCCTGGTATACAGCTGGTAGTTCAGGGACTGACATGGTTCCTTTAGGAACAGAGCAAGCTGAAACTTTTGGACTCATCTGTTTCTCTGGAAAGTGTAATTCCTTGGTCTCCCAGTTAATGGTAGGATTCTGAGCCTGCAGCCATGGTAGCCCTAGAATAATGGGAAAGTGGGGAGAAGAGATAAGCATAAAGGACAGTTTCTCTTGATGATCTTTACCCATAAGAACCCTCAAAGGCTCTGTTTCCTGATCCACTGGTCCAGAGGTCAGCAGGGAGCCATCCACAGTTTCCATCTGTACTGGAGTAGCCTTCTTCACTGAACGTATCCCCTGTTTCAGAGCAAAGGAGACATCCATAAAATTTCCACTTGCCCCTGAGTCGATCATAGCAGAGCTAGACACCCAAGCTGAGTCAACCCAGAGTTTGATGGAAAGAAAGCAATGAGAATTGTTTTTCTTACAACTCAGCTGGGACACCGCTGAGGAAACTTGAAAAATGGCAGCGTTTACACAGTCAACGTCCTCAGAGGTAACGGAGTTTAAGTCCGAGAAATCAAGATCTGTTGCTGCAGATCTCTCTGGAGCCTGAGGCTCGGACCTGACAGATCCCCTCTCGCAACACTCACAATGAATGAGTGCTGCAGTAGTCTTACGAGAACGGCTGGGGCAGTTTATAATGAAGTGCCCTGACTTACCACAATAGAAACATAGATTTTCCTTAAAACGATGTTCCTTGCGTGCATCACTAACCCGTCGTTGTAAAGAGTCTACCTGCATGGGTTCAGGTTCAGGTTCCCGTGTAATCCTACTCAAAGGTTCCTTAGCTGGAGAGGAAGGTAGGAAAAGGTTAGTGCGATTGCTTTCGAACCATCTCTCTTGCCTGCGTTCAGTCAGACGAGTATCAATACGGATGCAGTAGTTAATAAAGTCACCTAACGCAGTGGGAGGGTCGGCACGAGCAAGTTCATCCTTAATCAGTGGAGATAACCCCTTTCGAAAAATAGATTTTTTGGCGGAACTGTCCCAGGTGGTATCAAGGGCCCATCTCCTGAAATCCAAGGCATATTCAGCTACCGAGTGCTTACCTTGGCGCAAAGCTAACATGGCTGCTTCAGCTGTTGCACCTCGATTGGGGTCATCAAACACCTGCCCCATGGCTGAAATAAAAGCATCAAGGTGATTCAAACAATCATCCTCAGTCTCAATCAGAGGGTTTGCCCACATCAAAGCCTTGTTGGTAAGCAACATAATTATAGTAAGCACCTTAGATCGTTCAGTGGGAAATTGTGAAGCATGTGCAGAAAAAAAAAGATTGCATTGATTAATAAATCCCCTGAATTTCTCACGTTCACCGCCAAAACGAAAAGGGGGCAACTTGGGAATCCCAGAACTCGGGGCTACGGCAGGAGCCTGGACTCGCTCTTCTAGAACCTCAATCCTGGCTCGCAAATCCTGGGCAGTCTGTCCAAACACTTGCAAATTGTGATTAGTGAGGTCCTGTAGGCTTGAAAAACGGGTCTTTATATTCTGCAAATCTGCAAGGATATTATCAGTCACTCCGCAAAGTTCCTTTATGCGGGCCTCCATTTTCCAGATCTTTTAAGACAGGAGTACTGGAAGAAGAGGAGAGGAGAGAAAAAAAAAACAATAGTGTTTACCTGTGGTAACACTGCAGAGAGAAAAAAAATTAAGGGAACTGCTCACCTGGAATGGTTGTGAGAAGTCACAACCACTATCATCACAGAAAGTTCACCCGGACAGCTGATATCCACAGTTACAGCAGACAAAAAAGAGAAAAAGAGAAAAAAACAAAAAAAACAATAGTGTTTACCTGTGGTAACACTGCAGAAAAAAAAACACTTAAGGGAATTGCTCACCTGGAATGGTTGTGAGAAGTCACAACCACTGTCATCACAGAAAGTACAACCGGACATCCGATATCCACAGTTACAGCAGACACAGCCTTTCCAGACCCAGCAGACACTAACGTTTTGGCTTCAGAATCTTGTAATGTATGTAGTACAGTTCATATAGCATCTTGTGCTTGGGTGCGATGAAAATACATGAGACACAGGTTTGATATAGAAAGTCTTGTATTACTTCATACAAGTTGGCAAAAATAGTCACACAGTTTGCAGACACAGAAGCAGGAGACACAGCAGGCCAGAGTAATCTAAGCTCAGCAATCACTCTCCACAACAGGTTCAGGATCTTCTTCTCTGTTACCGTAAGTCCATGCAAACGTGGGTCTTTCAAAGAGCAGGGTTCAGAGTCCACAAGTGCTTCAGAGTTCCTCAGTAGGAATAGCTGGAGTACAAGGTCCAAGGCTTTAGGAGTCAGGTCACAGGTTCACTGCAGGCTAGATTCTGAAGCACTG
Source organism: Oophaga sylvatica (assembly GCA_033576555.1). NCBI lineage: Eukaryota > Metazoa > Chordata > Amphibia > Anura > Dendrobatidae > Oophaga > Oophaga sylvatica. Next base: position 100,212,500 of record JARQOD010000002.1, on the reverse strand, counting down.
ATTGCTCAGCTGTGGCTGCTTAAGAAGCAAAAGGAGAGAATCAGGGCGGGAACATGCAAGCTGGAAACTCCATTTTGATTGAGGGCAAGATAGCTGCAGCAAGACAGAAAGTAAAATGGCTGACGAACAAACTGAGTTTCAGGAACATGTACACAGAACCTTACAAATAATCAGCTCTGCTGCTCCACACAAGCAATTCCTCCCCTGTGACTGGCAGGCAACCTAATGACCAGCGCTGCTGCACACAACAAAATCCTCCGTCTCCTGTCACTGCACACTAACTGTACAGCTAATCGCTATCAGCACAAGCACAGAATTATTGTTTTTTTTACTGCCTAACGCTCTCCCTACTGAGAACCAGCAACCTCTCCCTACGCTAAGATCGGCAGAAGTAAAATGGCGGTCGGCGGTGAGGGCTTTTATGGGCACTGTGACGCCACACAAAGCAAGCCAATCACTGCAATGCCCTTCTCTAAGATGGTGCTGGCCGCTGCCCATGTCATCGCATTGCCCACAGTCTGCGTCCTTGCTCATTGGCTGAGAAAAGTACCTTCAAGCATTATGGGAAAACCGAATTTGGCGCTCTAGTCGCCGAACGAATGGCCGACCTCACGCTATGGTTGGGTTTCGCGCGGCGAAACCCGACTTTGGCGAAAGTCGGTCTTTTTTGAATCTGACCGACCTGTTTCGCTCAACCCTAATTATCACCACAAGCATACTTTTCGGATCTAACTTAAAAGGGATAACCAGCACTTTACAAAAAAACAAAAAATATATCTAAGCACTAACAGTCAGGTAACTGAAACTTACCTGTCTGTTGTGCACAGTGCCGTTCTTCCCCGCCACAGAGCGGTCACAGGCTCCTGCATGGGTTTCACAGGTTTACAGCCACAAAGAGGAGCCAGAAGACAGCAAAATCTGATTTCTCCTACTACTGCACTGATTAGACGCAATACGCCTTCATATTAAATGGTGCAGGTTTCTTTTAGCAATGCAGAGGTTAATCTGCTTAGTTGAGAGCTCCAGGAAGCTTTCCTGCATTAAGGCTCAGCTGTGCACTCTTAGCCACTCCCATCTCATAAATAATCTGTGCCCTTGCTAGCACTCATTGTCAGAACTAGCTTATGCTGCATTGCTGGAGGTTTGTGTTTGAGAAGGCGTTTGGTGGATTTGACTGTTATGTAGAAGGTCTGCCTTTTCCTGTGGTTCTTGGACTACCTTGACTCATTTTGAACAACCATGTGGTAGATTGGCAGACTCGGGAGGTGGTTAAGTGGAGTGAGTATTTTCAAGGACACTGGTTGGGCACCCGGCTTGCAAGAGTTGATACCCAATCTGTGCCTAAATACCTGCCTGACTTTGGGGATGTGTTTTCAGAGCAGAGGTGCCAAGAACTTCCTCCCCATCATCCTTATAACTGTGCCGTTAATCTTGTCCCAGGGGCCAAGCTGCCAAAGAGCAGATTATATAATATCTCTGGTCTCTTTGGTTCCTCTCATCCCGGACCTCTTTAATCAGATGGTAGTACCAAAATGGTTTTCTAAACTGGATCTCAGGGGGGCGTATAATCTCTTTCTTATTAAAGAGGGTTATGAGTGGAATACAGCTTTCAATACGCCTGAGGGACACTATGAGAACCTTATAATGCCATTTGGTTTGACTAATGCTCCCGCTGTCTTTCAGCAGTTTGTAAATGACATCTTTAGACACCTGGTAGGTAGATTTGTTGTAATCTATCTTGATGACATATTATTTTATTCAGATGACCTTGAGTCACATCAGGTACATGTCAAGCAGGTCTTACTCATAGACAATAAATTATTTGTCAAACAAGAGAAATGTTTGTTGTTGGTTGAGGAGATCCATTTTCTAGGATATGTTTTATCGTCCACTGGTTTTCACATGGATCCTGTGAAAGTTCGGCAGTTCTGGATTGGGATTGTCCTGAGTATTTGAAGATGTTACAAAGGTTTTTGGGTTTCACCAACAACTACAGTAAGTTCATCAAAACTTTTTGGTAGTGGCCGAACCTTTGATGGATATGACCAGGATAGGAACAGACTTTCCAAAGTGGTCCGTCCAACCTGGGAGGCATTCGATACCTTGAAGAAGTTTTGCATCTGGGCCGATTCTCATACATAGAATCATAGAATCATAGAATGGTAGAGTTGGAAGGGACCTCCTGGGCCATCTGGTCCAACCTGACGTCACTCAGCCATTTATTGTGGAAGTTGACGAGTCTGAAGTGGGGGTGGTGGCTGTATTGTTGCAGGGTGCGTCTCCTCGTAAATGAAGTCCATGTGCAGAGTTTACTAAAAAACTGTCGTCTAGAGAAAAAAATTATGACATTGGTAACAGGAAACTCTTGGCAATCAAGTGGGCCTTTGAAGAGTGGCGTCATTTTCTGGAGGTGGCAATTCATCCGGTAATGGTTATCACAGATCATAAGAATCTCGTATGTCTAGAGTTTGCGAAACGTCTAACGCCTCGACAGGCAAGATGGGCATTGTTCTTCACCAGATTTAACTTTTTTGTTACATATAGGCTGGGGGACAACAACATTAAGGTGGATGCCTTATCTGTTATGTTTTGGTAGCTGAGGAGGCAGGAGCAAAAAACCGCATAGGCAGCCTGACACCAGAGAGGTTGGAAACTAATAGGTTGCAGACCCCTAAACTAACCACACAACTAGAAGCAGCTGTGGAGCGTACCTTCGGTGGTCCTAGATGCCTCGGCACAGCCGGAGAGATAGCTATCCCTGAAGATGGAAAGAGGAAAGTTGACTGCCCCGAAGTAGACCCCAAAAGAGTAGGAAGCCCCCAAACATATAATGGTGGTTAGACAAGATGAAAACACGAACACAGACAGAAAATAGATTGAGCAAATGCTGGGACTCAAAACTGTCTAGATAGGATAGTACAGGAGAGAATACTCTCTGCAACCCAGAAAAACCCTAGGAAAAACTCCAACACTTCTGAATCCAAAAACACTGAGACCACAGGGTCTCGACCACCTATATCAGATCTTTGGTGTGGACACGTAGCTACCCAGCAGCAAGATATCACAAGAACTGAGCAAATGAACAAATACAAAAACCTAACGGAGACCAGCCAAAGCCCCCCAAAGGGGACCCGGCTGAATGCAAAAAGCAATGCAGCAAAAAGCAAGGAATTCAAACCACAGTTAAAAAAACTGAAAGAGATTTATCTGAAAGACAGCAGGAAAGCAAGCTGAATTCCAACCTAGACCAGGAAGCACAATTGATTACCGGCGAGGATCATGGGAGTCCAGCTCACTTATATCAGGCCAGTCATTACCACCTGACCACCACTCGTTATTTACAGGTGTAGGGCTCTTGGTATTCAACATTGGTTCAATACCCTGTTGTGAATATGCTGGATGCAGCTTCTGAGCTGGCGCTCCCTCCGGTGGTTGCTGAGGGTAATGAACTGATTACTGAATGGCCTTCAGCTGGCGCTGAATGGTAGGATATAAGTGGCCTGAGTTCCCAGCAGCCTTGCCGGTTATCAATTGTTCCTTCTGGTCTTGCTTGAAGCACTGCTAGGTTCCTGCTCTCCTTCAGATAAGTGTTTTCTGTTTTTTTTCCTCTGTTTGATTTTCATTGCTGGTTTGCTGCTTGCAGTGGACTGCAGCCTGTCCCATTTTGGGGATCTGGCACTGCAATTGTGCTCCGTTTTTGTCTGCACTTTTGCTTTGCTCCTTTGTTACTTTTTATTTGCTGAATAACGTTTGTTACACCAGAGATCTGATTTAGGTGGATGAGATCGTGTGATCTCAGGTTTTTTGGCAATCAGAAGTGTTGGTATTTTTTAGGGTTTTTGTTGGATTGCAGTCAGAATTCTTTCCTGTACTTTTCTGTCTAGACAGATTGGGCCCCAGCGTTTGCTCATTCTATTTTCTGTCTGTGTCCGTGCTTTCTTCTTGTCTAACCGCCATTACATGTTTGGGGGCTTCCTATTTTCTTTGGGGATCTGCTCCGGGGCAGATAGCTTTCATCTTTCTGCCTTTAGCTGTAGTTATCTCTCAGGCTGTGATGAGGCGTCTAGGATCAACGTAGGAACACTCCCGGATACCTCTAGTTGTGTGGTTAGTTCAGGTTACTGCAATCCAATAGGTTCCAGCCTCTCTGGTGTATTACCGTTTTTGCTATTTCTCCTCAGTTACCGAAACATAACAATACCCTCAGCAACCACCAGAGGGAGCCTCTGCTCTGAAGTCGTCTCCAAAATATTCACAACAGTACCCCCCCCTTGAGGAGGGGTCACCGAACACTCAGTTGTGCAACCAGGACAATCAGGATGAGCTCGGTGATAGGCACGGATCAGTCTTTCAGCATGAATGTCAGAAGCAAACTCCCAAGAATTGTCCTCCTGACCATAGCCTTTCCACTTTCCCAAGTACTGGAGTCTCCGCCTGGCCAAACGAGAATCCAATATCTTCTCAACCACATACTCCAAATTGCCCTCAACCAAAACAGGATCAGGAGGCGTAGCCATAGGAACCACTGGCTCGACAAATCTCTTCAATAAAGATTTGTGAAATACATTGTGAATCTTGAATGTTCCTGGAAGAAGCAAACAGAAGGAAACGGGATTAATAATCTCCACGATCTTATAAGGCCCAATGAACCTTGGCTTAAATTTTGGAGACGCGACCCTCATAGGGATATTTTTTGAGGACAACCAAACCAAGTCACCCACTTTAAATCGAGGACCATCAGTCCTATGTCGGTTGGCAAACCGCTGGGCCTTCTTCTGAGAGAGAGACAGCTTATCCACTACTTGATCACAAATCAGCTGCATTCTCTCCACAATAGAGTCAACACCAGGACAGACAGAAGCCTCCACCTGCCCTGAAGAAAATCGAGGATGAAACCCGAAATTGCAGAAAAATGGAGACATCAAGGTGGCCGAACTAGCCCTATTATTCAAAGCAAACTCAGCCAAAGGCAAAAAAGAGACCCGGTCATTTTGATCAGCAGACACAAAACATCTCAAATAAGTCTCCAAGGTCTGGTTTGTTCTCTCAGTTTGTCCATTGGTCTGAGGGTGGAACGCAGAGGAAAAAAACAGCTGAACTCCCAGTTTGGAACAAAATGTCCTCCAAAATCTGGAAACAAACTGGACTCCTCTGTCAGACACAATGTTCTCTGGAACGCCGTGCAACCGAACCACCTGTTGAAAAAACAAGGGCACCAACTCGGAGGAGGATGGCAACTTAGTTAGTTGCACAAGATGTATCATCTTGGAAAACCTATCACAGATCACCCAAATAACGGTCATTCTCTGAGAGACAGGGAGGTTGGAAATAAAATCCATAGAGATATGGGTCCATGGCCTCTTCGTGCACAGGCAATGGCATTAACAAACCACTAGAGCGAGAGCAAGGTTTGGACCAAGAACAAGTTCCACAGGACTGCACAAAGTCCCTGACGTCACGAGACAAGGTGGTGAATGTGTTAGAAATGAGTTCTGAGCAGAAGCTCCCTCTGGTGGTTGCAGACAGTGCTGAACCATTTAGTGAAGATTGGCAATCAGGAGTTACAGACTGGTCCTATATAAGGGAGGTTCCCTCCCATCAGGGTTGCCGGTGATCAATTGTTCTTATCTCAACTGTGGTTCCTGGTTCACTTGGAAGCTTGCTGAATCTTGCCTCTTCTCCTGCTCTCAGATAAGACATTTTCTGTTTTTATTTTTGTACTTGCTTTTTGTATTGTTTCCTGCACTTTTGTGGAGGTCAGCCAGGTCCCCTCCGGGGGCTTGTGCTCCTCTCAGTTTGTCTGAGCCACTATTGTTTGTTCATTTGCCTTTTCCAGTTTTTTCAGTGGCTGCGGCTTAGTTTTGTTACACCAGAGAACTAATTTAGGTGGTAGAGGTCGTGTGATCTCAGGTGTTTTTGCAATTAGTAGAGTTGGTTCTTTTTAGGGTTTTTTGGGATTGCAGTAAGTGTCCTTCCTATCCTTTTCTATCTAGGAATATTGGGCCCCAACGTTTGCTCATACTATTTTCTGTCTGTGTCTGTATTTCCTCTTGTCTAACCGCCATTACATGTTTGGGGGCTTCCTATGTTCTTTGGGGATCTGCTCCGGGGCAGATAGCTTTTCCTCTTTCTATCTTTAGGTGTAGTTAACCTCTCAGGCTGTGACGAGGCGTCTAGGACCAACGTAGGTACGCTCCACGGCTGTCTTTAGTTGTGGTGGTTAGTCAGGGTACTGCAATCCAGTACATTCCAAACTCTCTGGTGTATTGCCGTTTTTGCTTGCTCTCCTCAGCTACCAAATCATAACACTCTGGTATCAAAAATACCAGGATGGCCGACCAACGCGAAGCAATGCATCTCGGACATCACATTCTTCCTCCACTGGTCTGGGACAAACAATCTCCCAGAAGGGCAACGTTCAGGTTTATCCTCCTGAAATTTCTCTAAAGCCAGTCTTAAATTGGGCGAGATAGCGGAAAGAACCACACCCTCCTACAGAATAACAGCAGGCTTAGTTACCTCAGGAGAATCCAGAAAGAAATTCCTTGATAGGGCATCCGCCTTAACATTCTTAGTGCCCGGGAGAAAAGAGACCACAAAATTAAAACGTGTGAAAAACAAGGCCCACCTGGCCTGTCTAGGATTAAGTCGCTTGGCTGATTCAAGATAAACCAGGTTCTTATGATCCGTGAGGACCACCACCTGATGCTTGGCTCCTTCCAGCCAATGTCTCCACTCCTCAAAAGCCCACTTCATGGCCAATAACTCCCGATTACCCACATCATAATTACGTTCCGCTGGGGAAAATTTTCGAGAGAAAAAGGCACAAGGGTTAATCTTAGAGGTCTCCGGATCCCTTTGGGACAAAACGGCTCCTGCACCAATCTCAGAAGCATCAACCTACAGCTGAAATGGTAAGAAACATCAGGTTGGCGCAGAACTGGAGCAGAAGTGAATCTCCGCTTAAGCTCCTGAAACGCAGAAACTGCCTCAGGAGACCAATTCACTACATCAGAACCCTTCTTAGTCAAATCAGTCAGTGGCTTCACAATACCAGAGAAATTAGCTACAAATTTACGATAAAAATTAGCAAAACCCAAAAATCTCTGAAGAGCCTTCAATGTAGTGGGTTGAACCCAATCACAAATGGCCTGAACTTTGACCGGGTCCATTTCAATAACAGACGAAGACCAAATGAATCCCAGAAATGAAACCTTCTGTACGCCAAAAAGACATTTTGATCCCTTCACATACAATGCGTTTTCTCTTAAAATACAGTCCGAACATGTTCCACATGAGAATCCCAGTCATTGGAAAAAAATCAAGATATCGTCCAAATAAACAATCAGAAATTTATCCACGAAATCCCGTAAAATATCGTTCATAAAGGATTGGAAGACAGAAGGGGCATTAGTGAGCCCAAAAGGCATCACTAGGTACTCAAAATGCCCCTCTGGGGTATTAAACGCCGTCTTCCATTCATCTCCGTGCTTGATACGAATAAGATTATACGCCCCCCTGAGGTCAAGCTTGGTAAACCAACAAGCACCCTTCACTCTGGAAAATAGGTCAGAAATCAAGGGTAACGGATATTGATATTCCAATCCAAAACAGGATTGTGAGTCTGTAACCATGGAAACCCCAGTACAACAATGTCATGTAAATTATGTAACACCAAAAATTTGCAATTCTATTGGTGGTCCGGGTCAACCCGCATTATCACCTAGGTAGAAAACTGGGGTTTATTCTCCGCCAAGGGGTAGAATCAATGCCCAGCAAAGAAATAGACTTCCGCAGGGGTATCATAGGAAAACCACAACGTTTGGCAAAATCAAAATCCATCAGGTTTATAGCTGCCACTGAATCAACAAAAGCCTGAGCTGAAAATGTGGACATGGAGCAAATCAAGATAACAGTCAACAGAAATTTAGTCAGAACACTACTCAAAACAACTGAGCACGCAAAACGACTTCCCCGCTTGGGGCAGACAGAAATAGCATGAGAAGCATCACCACAATAGTAGCACAACTTATTACGCTTATGAAATTCATGACGCTGTGCCCCAGAAGTCACTCCATCACACTGCATGGGCTCAGGGGCTGGCCAGCAAGGCATCACAATCTCACGCATATTTCTACGCTCGCTCAGACGTCTGTCAACTTGAATAGCTAATGACAGAGAGTCATTGAGACCAGAGGGGACAGGGAATCCCACCATAACATCCTTTACAGTCTCTGCCAGACCCTTCCGAAAAAGGGCCGCCAGTGCATCATCATTCCATTTAGTAAGGACTGCCCACTATCTGAATTTCTGACAATACAGCTCAGCGGCTTCATGACCCTGATTCAATGCCAACAAACATAGTAACATAGTTATTAAGGTTGAAAAAAGACTTTAAGTCCATCTAGTTCAACCCATATCCTATCCTAACCTGCACTAACATGTTGATCCAGAGGAAGGCAAAAAAAAAACCCAAGTGGCAAAGAGTAAGCTTCACATTGGGGAAAAAAATTCCTTCCCGACTCCACATACGGCAATCAGACTAGCTCCCTGGATCAACGCAATATCTAGCAAACTAGTGAATATAGCCTGTAATATTATACTTTTCAAGAAAGGCATCCAGTCCCTTCTTAAATTTTAGTAGGGAGTCACTCATTACAACATTAGACGGCAGAGAGTTCCATAGTCTCACTGCTCTTACAGTAAAGAATCTGCGTCTGTGATTATGGCTAAACCTTCTTTCCTCCAGACGTAGAGGATGCCCCCTTGTCCCCGTCACAGGTCTAAGAGTAAAAAGATCATTAGAAAGGTCTTTGTACTGTCCCCTCATATATTTATACATTGTAATAAGATCACCCCTAAGCCTTTGTTTCTCCAAACTAAATAACCCCAAGTGTAATAACCTGTCTTGGTATTGCAGACCCCCCAATTCTCTAATAACCTTTGTCGCTTTTCTCTGAACCCGCTCCAGTTCAGCTATGTCTTTCTTATACACCGGAGACCAGAATTGTACACAGTTTTCTAAGTGTGGTCGCACCAGTGACTTGTATAGAGGTAAAATTATGTTCTCCTCATGAGCATCTATGCCTCTTTTAATGCATCCCATTATTTTATTTGCCTTGGCAGCAGCTGCCTGACATTGGCCACTAAATGTGAGTTTGTCGTCCACCATACACCCAGGTTTTTTTCAGTGACAGTTTTGCCCAGTGTTTTACAATTAAGCACATAATTATACATCTTGTTTGTTCTACCCAAGTGCATGACCTTACATTTATTTATTTACAAGGTTTTTTCAGCTTGATCAGTAACATTAGGTTCATCGTACAATAACCCCAGAGCCTGAAAAATCACATCAACATCATTCAAAACAGGATCACCAGGTGTCAGGGAAAAGGCCCAATCCTGAGGGAAACCGCGCAACAGGGAGATGACAATTTGAACCCGCTGCGTTGTGTTCCCTGAGGATTTAGGCTTTAAAGCAAAAAACAACTTACAGTTATTTTTAAAATTCAAAAACTTAGACCGATCCCCCAAAAATAAATCCGGCATGGGGATCCTAGGTTCTACAACCGGTAACCCAGCAAGATAGATAGCAATACTCCGAACTTCAGCAGCAAGCTGCTCCACACGATCGGACAAATGCTTGACCTTCATTGGGGTAAAAATTCCTCCTCAGCCCCCCAGAGAAAAAGAGGGAAAAAATGCAACAAACAGGAAAAGAAAAAAAAAATTCTGACAACTCTGACAACTTTTTTTTTTTCCTTAACAATTTTTTTTTCTTTCCCTTCTATTGAGTACCATAGAATTTTCAGTTTGGCCGGTAATTCTGTTATGTTTTGGTAGCTGAGGAGGCAGGAGCAAAAACCGCATAGGCAGCCTGACACCAGAGAGGTTGAAAAATAATAGGTTGCAAACCCCTAAACTAACCGCACAACTAGAAGCAGCCGTGGAGCGTACCTACAGTGGTCCTAGACGCCTCGGCACAGACGGAGACATAGCTATCCCTGAAGATGGAAAGAGGAAAGCTGACTGCCCTGGAGTAGACCCCAAAAGAGTAGGAAGCCCCAAACATATAATGGCGGTTAGACAAGATGAAAACACGAACACAGACAGAAAATAGATTGAGCAAACCCTGGGGCCCAAAACTGTCTAGATAGGATAGTACAGGAGAGAATACTCTCTGCAACCCAGAAAAACCCTAGGAAAAACTCCAACACTTCTGAATCCAAAAACACTGAGACCACAGGGTCTCGACCACCTATAACAGATCTCTCCCAGCAGCAAGATATCACAAGAACTGAGCAAATGAACAAATACAAAAAAAGAACGGAGACCAGCCAAAGACCCTCAAAGGGGACCTGGCTGAATACAAAAAGCAATGCAGCAAAAAGCAAGGAATTCAAACCACAGTAAAAAAAACTGAAAGAGACTTATCTGAAAGCAAGCAGGAGACAGCAGGAAAGCAAGCTGAATTCCAACCTAGATCAGGAAGCACAATTGATTACCGGCGAGGATCATGGGAGTCCAGCTCACTTATATCAGGCCAGTCATTACCACCTGACCACCACTCGTTATTTACAGGTGTAGGGCTCTTGGTATTCAACATTGGTTCAATACCCTCAGCAACCACCAGAGGGAGCATCAGCTCCGAAGTTGTCTCCAAAATGTTCACAACACTTATCTCATTGTTTTCCTGGGGATGGAGATAATTGTGAACTGGGTCCTATATTACAAAAAGAGGTGGTTATTGCATCTATATGCTCTGATCTTGAGAAAGAGGTTGTTGAGACTCAGGGGGACACCCCTGCTGCCTGTCCTTTAGGTAAACTGTTTGTACCTGTGAATCTCCGCCTGGAATTCTTAGTGATTCGGTCTTATCCGTACATCCTGGCAATAAAGCCACCACAGATCTTCATGCTCTGTGTTTTTGCAGGGCAGTGGTACATCAAGATGTCCGGGAGTATGTAGCCACCTGCAGTGTCTGTGCGCGTTCTAAGACCTCTCATGCTCGTCCATATCGGTCTCTCCAACGATTGGCCATTCGCAGTAGACATTGGACTCATTTATTGGTCGATTTTATCACTGATCTAACCCATGTTGGCAGGTAATACTGTAATTTTGATGGTGGTTGACAGATTCAGTAAAATGTCACATTTTATTGCGCTATCAGCTTTACCTAAAGCCAAGATCTTGGCGCAAATTTTTATCAGAGAGATTGTAACATTATATGGGATCACTACCGATACTGTTTCTGACCAGGGGGTGCAGATTATTTACAAATTTTGGAGGGCATTTTGCTCTCGTTTGGGGATTTATCTGACATTCTCTTCAGCATTTCACCCACAGTCTAATTGGCAAACTAAATGGGTTAACCAGAATATTGAGACTTATTTTAGTTTTTTTGTGTCTGAGAATCAGGATTGGGCTACCTTCTTACTTCTAGCTGAATTTGTGGTAAATAATCGTTGTCATGAGTCTACTGGTAAGTCCATGTTGTTCGGGGCATATGGGTTTCTTCCTTAGTTCAGCTCATTTAATAGGAATCGTTCTTCTGGAATACCTGAAGAATGGTTTCCATCATCAATTACGTCTGTGTGTCAAGTGGTTCTTGATAATTTGAGGAAGTTGGGGTCCAAATATAAGAGTGCTGCTGATCAGAGAGCTTTGGTGGGTACGGACCTGTGTGTTGGTGACTTGGTGTGGTTGTCCTCAAGAAACATTTAGTTGAAGGTTCCCTCTTGGAAACTGGGTCCCAGGTTCATCGGTCCTTATAAGATTGTGAGCATCGTCAATCCCGTAGCATTCTGCCTTGCTTTGCCACACACTTTTAGGATCCATAGTGCGTTTCATCGACCTCTACTCAGAAAATACATTATGCCCTCTGTACCGTCACCGCTACTGCCATCTCCAGTCATTGTGATTGGAAATTTGGAATTTCAGAAAGCTAAGATCATTGATTCTTGCTTAATTTGTCGGTTGCTTCAGCATTTAGTACACTGGAAGAGAGGATGTGGGTACCAGCATCTAATGTCCATGTGGCCAGGTTGATCGGTCTTTTCATGTGGCATACCCTGATAAACTTGGTTCTGAGGTTTAGAGGTCCCTCGTAGAACGGGATATACTGTCACGGGTTTACCACGACAGAGAGGAGCCAGAAGACCGCAGCTTTTGATTTCTTCTACTCCTACACTGATTAGAAGCACTTCACCTTCATATTTAATAGTGCAGGTTTGTTTTAGCAGTGCAGTGGTTAATCTGCTCAGTTGAGAGCTCCTGGAATCTTTACTGTATTAAGGCTCTTAGCTGTTCACTGTTAGCCACTCCCATTTCGTACTGTATATAATCTGGGCCCTGGCTATCATTCTTTGCCAGAGACAGCTTTTGCTGCATAGCTGCATTGGTTTAAACCCATCCTCCATTCCCCACAGCAAACCTCCGTTGTTTGTGTGGGTATATTTGTATAATTGGTATTTTTCGTTATCCCTGTTTGTATTACCTTGTTAGTCTGGTTAGTGTATTATGGAACACTACTACTTCCATCTTCCTGGGGTGGGGGAAGGGTATAGACTGAGGGCGGATTCAGCAGCTAAGGCAAGGTAGATGATCCTGGCATCTTCACCATCAGAAGTAATCCAGGGCCTAGCATTAGGGACAGGGAAAGTGCCCCTGGTCCCGGGACACCTAACAACAGAGTTGTGACATGGGGATTCAGAAGCATTCATTGACATCACGTCTGCAAAGTGGAGGCTTCTTTTTCGGTCTGCTCTGTTGATGGGATCGAACTTCTGAGGTCATTCTGATTGACAGCCAGATCCCTGCCCCATAGAGTCAGCAGAGGCAGCTGAATTCCCTGCAGGAGCATCTGTGACTGCTCTGAGCCGGGGAGGAATGAATGGCGCCATGCACAACAGGCAAGTAAGTTGCAATTACCTGCCTGTTAGTACTTAGATATGTTTTTTGACTTTTGCAAAGTCCCAGATTCCCCCTTTAACACCTTACCAACATATGATGTACTGGTAGGTCACATGCCAGCTCTATAACCTTGATGCAGGTTCATGCTCTGAGCCTACATCTTTTCCTGCAGACGATGACTGTGTTATTCAGTCATTATTTGCCTCTAACAGTTGTGGGGGGAGTGGAGTTTAGCTCATGGCTGTTAAAAAGTTAAATGCCGTCAGTTTTTAATCACGTGATATCATTAACCTAATGGAAATGAGAAGAATTAACTGGGTAGAAAGGCAAAATAAGCAATTATAAGTACACAGTGCTGTATAATATGATGATTGCAATATATTAGGAGGATAAAAACTTTGATGTATTTCTATCATATGCAGTATACGCTATGACTTAGCTATGATTGAAGCATAATTATGTACGTTCTACCTTGCATTATCTGTTTTGTGATGGAGCAACTGTTCTTAAAAGTCTATTATAAATTACAGCTTAATTTCTAATCCTACAAAGAACGCCCCTCCTCCTCCTGATAAAATTGTGATCAATTCATAAATATGGCACTAAGAAGGGATGACTGAGGTGCTGTTGCTGGTATTGAGATATCTCCCCTAGAATTACCCTCAAGTGAGCTAGTATCTTGGTACAAACGTCATCCAAGGGAACACATCATGATAAATACTGAAGCCACCAGAAAAGGACTGCTATATGGAACTACAATAAATAGCTCATCCACCAAAAGGGAGCTACAATACAATACCGCAGTGATTAAAGGAAATGACACCGAGACATTGATCAGAATCAGATCAGTGGGGTCTGACTCTTCAACCCCCACCGATCAGCTGATGCCTGGCAGTGGGGCTACCTGAAGTAGACAGTGTATGAGGCCTGAATACCATAGTGCTGTGAGATTGCAGGTAGCGGGATGCAGTGACGGACAGGAGGCAGAGCAAGGATTAACAGATTTATTAATAGAGATATACTCCACGCAGGGAGATAATAAGTTAATTAGGGGGTATGGGGGTAGTATTTGCACAGTATGGATGAGAGGTGAGGTGTAGGGTAAAACAATTGTTCATAAAAGGGTTAACTTATCATCTGCCGGCTTCCTGGCTGCAGAGTCCTTTGTTCCAACGGTGGCACCCACACAAACGTCGCGTGATGACTCCGGTGTGGTCCTGAAGAAGTTGGGGTTCTGGTTCCCGATGATGGCGGTGTATCCTTGCTGTCCTAAACGGGGTCCTGGATCCACGGTTCGTCGTACAGGATGCAGCACAGTCTGGGATACCGCCGGGATGTGACTCAGCTTGGTGGTGAATACGGGTGAAGAATCACGCAGTTCTAGATCAGTCACAAAGTCTCTCTTAGGTGGCACATGCGTAATCACCGGCGTATCAGACTTTCGGTCACGGGAGACAGGGTGCACATGGCAAATTGCTGCCCTCAGTGAGTGCACCCGGATGCAGGGAATATACAGCGTGGGCCTGCGCTAACACGTTGCTCAAAGGAGGGAGCATCAACCTTCCCGCCAAGTCTCTCCCCGCTTTCCTGCGCACAGCGCCTCTTATTCTCGTCACGCCCCCTGCTGTCAGGTGCAAAGGTTGGTCCAGGTCAGAAAGTCTTCCCCCTGGCAACAATGATGACACACACTGTGTAGGGGGCTGAGGCATACTACCAGAGAATGACTACTTCACAGTCTACAGAACTGTGGTGTCCTGTGTACCCCCAGCTGCTACGGCACCAAGAGCCAACAGATTTGTGGGACTGTTGGGTATCAGACCCCAACTGATCTAATATTGAGGATCTAACCTAAGGATTGTTCATCATTATCTCAGTCCTGAAAAACCTTTTTACATGGATCTTGCACTTCCTTGAGTTCTATAAAGTTTGGGAAAGTAAAGTTACATTTCTCTGTAATGAAAGGGAATCTGACACCAGGGATTTTGCTATGTATTCTGAGGGCAGCATGAGGTAGGAGCGGAGACACTGATTTCAGGGATGCATTAGCTGTGTGTTGCACTCTACAGTGCTGTGTCCTGCCCTTGGAAGGACCAAGAGAAGTGCACCTGTGTCGGAGCACGATGAGGGGCACGTGATGATGATGAAGGAAGCATCATCCATATGAAGCAGAAAAGGTAGACGGCCCCTGAGGTCCAGTCGCCACAGAGGTACTGCACCTCAGTCGGAGGTGTGGTGCTCCGCTCTCGGGTAAGGAGGGGACATCACCCAGAACCCACACACTTACATCCAACACCAGACCTCTCAGGGCCCTGGAAGCATTAGGTATTGAGTGTGGGTGGAGAAAGCAGTAAAAGGGCGGAGCTTAGTGAGTGGTCTGAGAGACCACAGAGAGTGAGTTGGAGGAGAGAAGAGAGTTGATGCTGGGGACTTGAGCAGAGAGGAGCTCGTCCCTAGACCAGAGGACAGAAAGAGAGAAGGACAGAAAAGACAGAAAGAGAAGCTTCAGAAAGACAGAAAGAGAAAAAAGCTTCAGTGAGAGAGAGGAAGAAGGGGCCCTAGGGGCACGGGAAGTGAGGAATCCACCCGTGGGACCCGTATCCATGCTGACTGAAATCGGGTGGAGGGACCAGGTCGCAGTAAGGGGACCGGCCCCAGTCTAATGGAGAAACTGAGGACTCAGCTAACTAACCGGAGGCTGCAGTATCTTTATGTGCTACAGCCACATTAGCACACAATCGCTGAAAAGGCAGCCAGATAGGATCAAGGGGACCTA
Organism: Oophaga sylvatica; assembly: GCA_033576555.1. NCBI lineage: Eukaryota > Metazoa > Chordata > Amphibia > Anura > Dendrobatidae > Oophaga > Oophaga sylvatica. The sequence continues at coordinate 100,196,815 of JARQOD010000002.1, read as the reverse complement.
GAGCACGTCGCCCGACAAGATCTGAGGCTGCTGGCTTGGGACACTGTGTGTGAAGGTGCAGGGCAGGAGAGGAGCGCAGGGAGACGGCCAGGAAAGGAACATCAGAAGGGGGTTCTGACACAGTGTACCCCAAATTACCTGATAGCTGTCTGGACCACCTATCCAGAGGACATAGCTGGGGACTGTACTAAAGAACTGTGAGTAAATTGAAAGACTTCACCCTGCTGTGTCCTCAGAATTATTTTCTGCATCATCTGCCCTGCACCACAACCACCATCATCAACTTTAGCACCCATAACTGCCCTGGGGCCTAGCTCTACCCATGGAGAGCTGTATCAACTCTGCTGCATCACCAACAGCCCCAGCGGTCTCTTAAGCATTATCAGCTAACACCTTTCTTGCCGAATACCACGAGTGGCATCACAAACTATTCCCCTATCCCCTACAACTTTTATTACATCATTTCCATCATTTTTATTGGACGCCCAGGGCCACGGACCGAGTCACTGCTGCCTTGACACTTCCCCTTTAAGAACCGCCCGACCAGGGTCCGAGTACTCCACAGCATCGCAAGAAGAGAGGAGGCGTTGGATCAAGACCAGAGATGCACATTGGACAGGACCACAGTATATGTGAGTATCATAAAAGGTTTTCTTCATGCCTAGCAGAGCGGATTGGGGACTTGCATACACCTTACTAGAATGCTGTAACAGAGGACTGAAAGTTGCTGGACATATTTTATAAAGGGAAAACCTGATGACAGGCTACATATAACGTGCATAGTGAAAGCCATTAAAAATGTTTACAAATTCCAGAATTGCTGTTTTGATGTGACCTCACAATAGTAGTCAAAAAGTTTTATGTACCCCAAAATGGTATCAAAACATCAACTAAGCCTACAAAAAGAAGTTCTCAGACAGCTCATTTGATAGGAAATTAAAAAATTAGTAAATATATATTGTAGCATTTCAGGGATATAGCTCTAGGATCGCTGTCTGGGTAGACAGAATGGCACGAAACAGTTCATTCAGACAGCAGTTCTGGTGTAAAAACTGGCCGCAACCAGCTTTATTAAAGTCCACAGCAAACAGATAAAAAAGTAAAGCATAAACAGAAAACCTAGGCTTGTCTAGCCACTAATTACACATAGATCGATTGCCCTGTCTATCCGGGTCGCGGCTCTATCAGCCTGACCCAAAACAACACATATGATATATGTTACCAGTATGGAGTTTCACAGATACTCCTCCTTGTGTCTGAAGGCACCTTCCATGTCCAGACTTGAGAGAGATCCACTCCTATTCAGCCGCTATTCACACGGATTCGCACCGAGACTACTCCCGTGTCCGGGGTCCTTCCTGCACCCAGACTGAGATAGCTCAAACTCCTTGAGACGGCCTCTTATGCCAGGACACCTTCCTGTGTCCAGGCTAAGCCCGCTCTCTCCTCTCTTGGAGACACCTTCTGTGCCTGGACCCCTTGTCCAGACTGAATGAGCTCTCAGACTGTGTTTCAACACACCTACTTCTGGTCTCCTAATTAACACCTGAGTGATTTCAGGCCTGAGCTGCAAGTGTGTGCTGAATGTGAGGTGTAGTGACCTTTCTCTACCACTAGGTTTACAAAGCCACACATTTCCCTTATACCTAGGTGAAATGTACACCCCATTCAACACATATTCACTCACTGTCTCACAATATATTATTTATATATATATTGTGAGACAGTGAGAGTATGTGTGTTGAATGGGGTGTACATTTCACCTAGATACTTTGCTGACTGGTATAAGGGAAATGTATGGCTTTGTAAACCTAGTGGTAGAGAAAGGTCACTACACCTTACATTCAGTACACACTTGCAGCTCAGGCCTGAAACCACTCAGCTGTTAATTAGGAGACCAGAAGTAGGTGTCTGCGAACACAGACAGAGAGCTCGCTTAGTCTGGACAAGGAGTCCAGGCACAAGAAGGAGTCTCCAGGAGTATGAGCTGTCTCAGTCTGGGTGCTCGATGTACCCTGGACACAGGAGTAGTCTCAGTGAGAATCCATGCGGATAGCTGCTGAATAGGAGGGGAGCTCTCTCAAGTCTGGACGTTGGATATGCCTTCAGACACAAGGAGGAGACTCTGTGAAACTCCATGCTGGTAAATGCTGAACATATGTGTTGTTTAGGGGACAGGCTGTTAGAGTCTGGACCCGGATAGAGAGGGAAATCTATCTAAGTATAGTAAGTGGCTGGACAAGCCCAGGGATTATGTTTATGATTTGGTTTTGATTATGTTCTGTTTGCTGTGGACTTTAATAAAGCTGGTTGCGGCCAGTTTTTTACCAGAACTGCTGTATGTGAATGAACTGTTTCCGTGCCACTCCCCTCTACCCGGACGGCGATCCCAGAGCTATATCCCCTGAAAAGCTTACAATTGGTGCTGGAATGTGCGTGCAGCACAGTGGCGAGAGACAGCAATAAAGGTGAAGTCTGTTGAAGCAGCAGGCATAGTCCCTTATGCTGTCACTTGGTTGCTGTGAACAGTTATAGAATGCCATCCGGAGATCTGTTTCGGTGCGATCTTCAAAAATGGCCTGTAACTTTAAGAGGATTGCAGGCACCAACTCCTGGTCCGTGGTAGCCCAAGTCTCCACTTCTCTCTCAGCAGCGCCAGTTAGCTGCCCTATTAATACTGCAGCTTTTTGCCTCTCAGTCATAGAGTACATTTCCAGGACACTGCATATCTTCCGTTTGAATCCTGCTAAAGTGCCTGGCTCGCCGCTGTACTGGGGAAGCCATTTCGCCCCAGGCATATATGGAAGCGTTAGTGGCATGAGCGGGACCACCGGACTGAGTGCTGGGCCTGCGCCCCCATCTGGCGCTACAACGCCACGCGGTGCGGAGTCGGGTCCTCCGGCTGGGCCGCACTGTCGGCCGGTTGTTGCAACATATTAGCGCCCCCTTGGTTAAACGGAGCCTACCGGTTTCAGAAGCTGCTATTTCCCAGGCACAGCAGTAGGAACAGGACCTTCGTCGCAGGCGCTCTGATGTCAGAGCGTCCACTTCCTGTCGCAGGACCTGCCGCTGAGTCAGAGCCGGGGCGTGTCCAAGACTTTGCACGCTCCTTCAGGTACGCCCACCTTCTTCTCCAGCGCCTCAGGGCGCGAATATGGCGGCAAATATGGCGGTATTTGGCGCCAAACAATAGCAACAGTCTTTTTCACCAAAACACTCCACAGGCACACAGGGCTCGCAATTCTGCAAGTTTCGGATCCTGTTCGTGACGCCAAGTTTGTCTTGACCCGCACCACAATTGTGGTTTACCAGAGCAATGGGGTACTCAGAGCCGAGCCCATGGAAGTCTATGGGGTTGTCACAGGTAGCGCTGGCTCGGTCTGTGGCCCTGGCGGTCAGGCGTATGTTGGGGGATTATTTACAGGGATAGGTATATATACAGTTCGTGACGCCACCTGTAGTTCTCTGATCACTAAGACCAGCGCTGCTGTAGATCTCTGAGGGGATGGTGTGGCAGCTAGATGTCGGGTCCCCTACAGTTGGGACTCTTCCCTCAGGTCGATAGTTATGGTGGGGTTGTGCAGGGATGCAATCAAATAACTCAGTCTCACACATAGAAGCTTCTTTCCATACCTTTTACTTCAAGTTGTTCAGGCAGGTCCCAGGGAGGCTGTTCGGGGTGGATGAATGCACGTAGCGGTAACAGTTGAGCAGGTTACAGGCCTCCTTCTCTTTTCAAATGATGAGTGAGTCCAAGCTTGCCTGTAGCTAAGTTAACTCCATAGTTTTCAGCTTTTCCCACTAGCTGTACTGCCCGGCCGGTTTTGTGATAGAGCCTTATAAGTGGTGAACTAAGTACTTTCTTTTGCCGCGCGCCGGACTCAGAAGTCTTGTTCTCCTGACTCGGTTACGTACTGGCACTCTAAAGGCGGCTTTCTGCAACCTAAGGTCCAGTAAGACTCTGGCTTTTCTATCACTATGCCTGGAGCTATAGTGACGCTTCGGTCCCCAGTGACCGGTGACAATGTGCAGGATAATCCGATCCTTAAGGCACTTCTGTATCCTTCCTACTATGCCCTTCGCCCTGCTTCTGCTTTCAATGTAGCACTGAAGCGTGAAGATAGAAAGTCAGTTTTCTTCCTTGGTCTCACTGAGTAACTCTCAGTTTCCTCAAAGTTCAGACTGAGTAAAAGGTAACTCTGACTAGACTCGGGATGATAACTAGTCATCCGTTACTAGACTCCACTTGGTTGAATTGGCAGGAACTAATCTTCTGCTCACCCAGAGCTCTGACAGGAATCCTCACTGTCTGAGAAGAACTAGTCCTGACTGCTCTGTACGATGACAGGAAGCTAGACTGACTCTCCCCTATGCTACACGTCACTCCCCTATACACCCCTGTGGGTGTGTCTGAAGTGTAAGTGAGTGTCAAGCTTTAACTGTTACCTTACTGTGCATTCTCCAGATCCTGTGTGCCTTACATACCAGGGCTACACATGTGCATAGGACATTCTCCCAGAAGCTTTGTGGCTTGTCAACATGTAATTTGGCAAATTCCAGTCTGTCTTTTTTATGATTTTTTTCAACAATGGTGTCCTCCTTGGTCGCCTCCCATGAAGTCCACTTTGGCTCATACAACGACGGATGGTGTGATCTGACACTGATGTTCCTTGAGCTTGAAGTTCACCTTTTATCTGTTTTTCTGGGCTCTTTTGTTACCATTTGTATTATCCGTTTCTTTGATTTGTTATTAATTTTCCTCCTGCGGCCACGTCCAGAGAGGTTGGTTACAGTCCCATGGAGCTTAAATTTCTGAATAATATGTGCAACTGTAGTCACAGGAATATCAAGCTGCTTGGAGATGGTCTTATAACTTTTACCTTTAGCATGTTTGTCTATAATTTTCTTTCTAATCTCCTGAGACAACTCTTTCCTTCGCTTCCTCTGGTCCATGTTGAGTGTGATACACACCATGTCACCAAACAGCACAGTGAGTATCTGTAGCCCTCTATACAGGCCCACTCACTGATTCCAAGATCAGCTGGTAACCAAGGTACACATCGGGTTTCCAGGTGCCGCGCAGCACCTGGAAACCCAATGTGTACCTTGGTTACCAGCTCCCTGCACCAGCGGGCTGGTATCCAACGTACACTACGGGTAACTAAGCGACGTTACCCGCAGTGTCGCTGTCCTGATCGCTGCCTGTTTGGCAGCTCAGCAGCGATCATGTAGCGACACACCAGCGATCCTGACAAGTGCATATCATTGTCGGGATCACTGATGTGTCGCTATGTGTGACGGGGCCCTAAGACAGCCACTCTATATAACTAACAAATTAAAGCTGCACTCTGAAACGCTATAATATGTAAACATTGAATAAATGGAATTGGAACTGTATTACTGCTGTAGAAAACATGCTAAAAATGAGATTATTTAGCACACACATTGGCCTATGCATATGAGCCCAACAGCCAGCAACAAAGCATACCCCTTTGTTAGGACCCTAAACCTAACATGATGCCTCTCCCTGACTAAAAGCCTACAATTATATGGGCAGTAGTGTTGAGCGATACTTTCCGATATCCAAAAGTATCGGAATCGGAATGGTATCGCCGATACCATTAAAATATCGGCGATACCCGATACCGATACCGGAAGTCCCATGTAAGTCTATGGGAACAAAATATCGTAACTAAAAAAACCCCATTCTTTCCTTGTAAACACTAAATATACACACATAGAATACATATTGTAACATTTCCAGGGGATATAGCTCTGAGATCGCTGTCTGGGTAGACAGAATGGCACGAAAACAGTTCATTCAGACAACAGTTCTGGTGTAAAACTGGCCGCAACCAGCTTTATTAAAGTCCACAGCAAACAGATAAAAATAAAGCATAAACAGAAAAACCTAGGCTTGTCTAGCCACTAATTACACATAGATCGATTGCCCTGTCTATCCGGGTCCCGGCTCTACCAGCCTGACCCAAAACAACACATATGATATATGTTACCAGTATGGAGTTTCACAGATACTCCTCCTTGTGTCTGAAGGCACCTTCAATGTCCAGACTTGAGAGAGATCCACTCCTATTCAGCCGCTATTCGCACGGATTCTCACTGAGACTACTCCTGTGTCCGGGGTACTTCCTGCACCCAGACTGAGATAGCTCAAACTCCTGGAGACGCTCCTTGTGCCGGGACACCTTCCTGTGTCCAGACTGAGCGTGCTCCCACTCCTGGAGACTGCTTCTTGTGCCGGGACACCTTCCTGTGTCCAGACTAAGCCAGTTCCCACTCCTGGTTGTGTTTGCAGACACCTACTTCTGGTCTCCTAATTAACAGCTGAACGATTTCAGGCTTGAGCTGCAAGTGTGTGCTGAATGTGAGGTGTAGTGACCTTTCTCTACCACTAGGTTTACAAAGCCACATATTTCCCTTATACCTAGGTGAAATGTACACCCCATTCAACACATATTCACTCACTGTCTCACAATATATATATATATATACATGTCATTGTGACATATATATATATACATATATGTATAGTTTATACACTTCTACATAGTAAAATATCCTCTGATTCAATTGCCGGGTAAAGCCGGCTTCTGTGAAAAGACAGAAGCACCCGACATGAAATGACACTTGGTGTACATAGGGTTAACCATGTCTTTTCATGTCGTTTGCACAAACAATTACATCAGTCTATGTGTGCTAAATTTCACACCTGTAGGGGTTAATTAAAGGTGTAAATTCGTTGTAAAAAAAACGGACTTTTTTGCTACGAATTTACACCTTTAATTAACCCCTACAGGTGTGAAATTTTGCACACATAGACTGATGTAATTGTTTGTGCAAATCAGATAGCAAACGACATGAAAAGACATGGTTAACCCTATGTACACCAAGTGTCATTTCATGTCGGGTTCTGCATTTTCACAAAAGCCGTCAATTGAATTAGCGGCTATTATACTATGTAGAAGTGTATGAACTATAAATATAAATATATATATATATGTGTCACAAATTCAATGACATGTATATATATATGAGGTGTAAAATTGCTGAAAAAAAATGCTGTGGGCTCCCGCCCTATTTTCGCAACCAGACAGACAAAGCCAGTGAGTGGGGGCAGATAATAATAGCCCAGAGAGGGACCATTATTTTTGGCCCCCCCCCTGGCTACTAACATCTGCCCCCAGACACCCCAGAAAGGGCAAATCTCTAATTAGATTTGCCCTTTCTGGCACTTTGCCCGTCTATTCCCATTGCCCTGTAGCGGTGGCGAATGGGTTAATAAGGGGTTAAAATGACCTTGCAATTGAAAGGTCACTTTAAGCCAGGTTAATAATTGAGAGCTGTCAATTAGACAACTATCAATTATTAATCCTATTGCATGAAATAAAAATAAAACACACACACTTTAATTAAAAATCATTTTAATGAAATAAAGACACATGTTTTTGACCATCTTTTATTTTACTGCAAAAACCATTTCCTGTAATAAAAATAAAATAAAAAAGCAAAATTATTCTTACCTATCCCATGCACAGTCAGGTCCCACGGTGTAATCCTTCAGAAAGGGTTAATGTTTACTGCAGGGACCGCAGCTAATGCTGCAGCCTCACAGTAAACCCCCAAATGAATGAGTTCCTCTCCTGGCTGACAGGAGAGTAAAGGCTGGGTCTCACATAACGATACACCAGCGATCCCGACAACGATATGCACTTGTCAGGATCGCTGGTGTATCGCTACATGATCGCTGCTGAGCTGCCAAACAGGCAGCTCAGGCAGCGATCTGGGACAGCGACACTGCGAGTAACATCGCTTAAGGGCCCGTCTCACATAGCGATATCGCTACCGTGATCGCTGCTGAGTCACTAGTTTTGTGACGCAGCAGCGAGCTCACCAGCGATATCGCTGTGTGTGACATTCAGCGACGATCAGCCCCCCTGCCGGGTATCGCTGTTCGTCGCTGAAATGTCAGGACCTTTTTTTGATCGCTGGTTTCCCGCTGACAGGCACGCATCGCTGCGTGTGACAGGCGGGAGACCAGCGATCCGCTGGTAACCAAGGTACATAGCGGGTTTCCAGGCGCGGGGCTGTGCCTAGAAACCCGCTGTGTACCTTGGATACCAGCGCCCTGATGCAGGGGAGCTGGTATCCAAGGTACACAGCAGGTTTCCAGGCACCGCGCAGCGCTTGGAAACCCGCTGTGTACCTTGGATACCAGCTCCCTGCATCAGGGCGCTGGTATCCAAGGTACACAGCGGGATTCTAGGCACAGCCCCGCGCCTGGAAACCCGCTGTGTACCTTGGTTACCAGCGGATCGCTGGTCTCCCGCCTGTCACACGCAGCGATGCGTGCCTGTCAGCGGGAAACCAGCGATCAAAAAAAGGTCCTGACATTTCAGCGACAATCAGCGATACCCGCAGAGGGGCTGATTGTCGCTGAATGTCACACACAGCGATATCGCTGGTGAGCTCGCTGCTGCGTCACAAAACTAGTGACTCAGCAGCGATCTCGGTAGCGATATCGCTATGTGAGACGGGCCCTTAAGTGGAAAGCTTAATTGATTGCTTTCCACTTTCACTTCAGGTCAGCCAGGGACACAATCAGTGACGTCAGAGGGAACTGATTAACAAAAATAGGGGTTCCCTTCGAAAAAAAAATGGCGTGGGGTCCCCCCTATTTTTGTTAACCAGCCAGATGAAGCAGACCGCTGAGGCCTGGATTTTCAGGCTGTTAAGGAGCCAAGATCCATGGACCTTGCCAGCCTGATAATACCAGGCCACAGCAGTCTGCATATCTTGGCTGATTAACAAAAATAGGGGATCCCCTCGAAAAAAATTGGCGTGGGGTCCCCCCTATTTTTGTTAACCAGCCAGATGAAGCAGACCGCTGAGGCCTGGATTTTCAGGCTGTTAAGGAGCCAAGATCCATGGACCTTGCCAGCCTGATAATACCAGGCCACAGCAGTCTGCATATCTTGGCTGATTAACAAAAATAGGGGATCCCCTCGAAAAAAATTGGCGTGGGGTCCCCCCTATTTTTGTTAACCAGCCAGATGAAGCAGACCGCTGAGGCCTGGATTTTCAGGCTGTTAAGGAGCCAAGATCCATGGACCTTGCCAGCCTGATAATACCAGGCCACAGCAGTCTGCATATCTTGGCTGATTAACAAAAATAGGGGATCCCCTCGAAAAAAATTGGCATGGGGTCCCCCCTATTTTTGTTAACCAGCCAGATGAAGCAGACCGCTGAGGCCTGGTTTTTCAGGCTGGTAAGGATCCAATATCCATGGACCTTGCCAGCCTGATAATACCAGGCCACAGCAGTCTGCTTAGCTTGGCTGGTTAACAAAAATAGGGGATCCCCTCGAAAAAAAAACGGCGTAGGGGTCCCCCTATTTTTGTTAACCAGCCAAGTAAAATGCAGACTGCTGCGGCCTGGTATTAAAAGACTGTCAAGGCCCATGGATTTTGGCCCTCAACAGCCTGATAATACCAGGCTACAGCAGCCCCACATTTGGCGCATCAAAAGATGTGCCAATTGTGGCACTTTACCCGGCTCTTCCCACTGCAAGTGGGGTAATAAGGGGTTAATGTCACCGTTGATTGCACGGTGACAATAAGCCCGGTTAATAATGGAGAGGCGTCAATAAGACACCGATCCATTATTAATCCCAAAGTTTTTAAATGTTTAAAAAAAGACACAGCAAGAAAAAAGTCTTTTAATGAAATAAAAGAGACAACACAGTTTTCATTTCTTTTATTACTCTCTCATTCCTGCGACGCCATCGATCTCCTGTAAAAAAATAAAAAAAACAAACAACAGTATACCACCTGTCCGACGCAGTCCATAACGACAGTCCTACGACGATCCAGCTCTGCTACATCGGAATGACAGGCAGAGCCTGACATCCCGGCGCAGCACAGCTGATTACCTGCTTCCCCGGCGGTGACGTCATCGGACTGCTTTACGGCCGCGATTACCCAGCAGTCACTGCAGTTATCGCGAGAAACTGCATGTGACCGCCGGGGAGAAGAGGATGGCGGCCATTAAGCAGTCTGGGATGTGACCGCCGGAGATCTTCTGCCAGGTAAGTGCCGCTGACTCCTGACAGACCCGACCGACGGACACTGACAGTGACAGTGACAATCCCGATTCCGGTATCCGATATGACGAAAATATCGGTACTCGGAATCGGAATTCCGATACAGCCAATATCGGCCGATACCCGATATTTGCAGTATCGGAATGCTCAACACTAATGGGCAGATACCCAAAACAAATGGACTAAAAGCAGAAATTTTTTTGTAAAAAATATATAATTTTTATTATCACAAAATTCATAAAAAATGAAAAAAACAATATGATACAAAATAGGACACAAAATATGACAAGGGAAAGGCAATACCTAGATCCCACATCCAGCACAAAGTGACAGACTGAATAAACGAATACAAAAAATGCATACCATTAGAAAATATTCCCTGAAATATCAATTTCTACAAAGAGTAAAGTGCATAGTGCATAAATCTACAAGGGGTATATATCGCTGACACTACAATAAATGTAATCACCATAGATCAATCACAAAAATATAACCTTAATAGGTAAGATGCATTATACAGAAATGTAGATAGTAAAATGCCTAATGAAAAAATAGGTTGATGAGGAATAAGTATCACCAACATAGATGAAGTCACCAAAATTCAGTGCTATATAATGATTACAAATTAATCAAAATAAAGTGCATAGTGCATTATATAAGGAATAAATTAGTCAGAAAGGAGATATATTAAATATGGCTGAATTAGGTTGTGGATAACGCCATTTAACTTATATCCCTACGATAGAAAAATACTGGATAGTGGGCTGAAGGACCCCCCAAGGAAGCATTGTGCGAAACGTGCGTAGGGGTCCTTCAGCCCACTATCCAGTAAGTTTATTCTGTGTCAGACTTTTTCACAAGTTGCCTTTATTATCTGCATACCTGCATTTAATGTATTGCTGGTCCATGTGAGTTATACCAGTGTATACTGCCATGTATGTTCCTCACTAATAATTACAGTGGATGTCCTGCTGTTATTTTTCTATCTGTGGGATATAAGTTAAATGGTGTTATCCCACACCTAATTCAGCCATATTTAATATATCTCCTTTCTACTATCTGTTATATCATACCTGTGGGGGACATATTGGAGTGGTATACATCTGTGTATTAACTACATTTCTGTATAATGCATCTTACCTATTAAGGTTATATTTTTTGTGATTGATCTATGGTGATTATATTTATTGTAGTGTCAGTGATATATACCCCTTGTAGATTTATGCACTATGCACTTTACTCTTTGTAGAAATTGATATTTCAGGGGATATTTTCTAATGGTATGCATTTTTTGTATTCGTTTATTCAGTCTGTCACTTTGTGCTGGATGTGGGATCTAGGTATTGCCTTTCCCTTGTCATATTTTGTGTCCTATTTTGTATCATTGCTTTTTTCATTTTTTATGAATTTTGTTATAATAAAAATTATATATTTTTTACAAAAAAATTTCTGCTTTTGGTCCATATTCTTTTGGGGTATCTGTTTGATCAATATATGGATGAGTATTGTTTACCTAGCCTTTTCTTGGGTTAATTATATGGGCAGGTAGGATCAAGCTCTATTTAAAAACACCTTAGGCTGATGGGAGGAGATCAGTCAGAAGCTTGTACTTTATCAAAAAACAGAGTGCAGCTTTAAAGGGAATCTGTGGACCCCGGGACATATATAACCTATTAATATGGGTATACAGGTAATAGAAATGTTACACTAGTCCTACCTGTCTGCCTCATATTAATGGTCTTGATGCTGAGAAATGTTATATTCTGTCTTTATGCTAATGATTTCTTCCAGGCTCTGGGGTGTGCAGTGCAGTAAGAAATCCCTGCCTCCTGTCCTCATTATAATACTATCCCCTCCCATCAGCATCAGTTATGGTCCCAGAATTCCGCACCTGCACCCTGCACTCCCTCAGAAATACGTACCTCATCCTTCCTTCTGTGGACACTGCATCCAGGGATCTACTCCTCAGGCGCTGGCGAATTCCGCTCCAGTGACCTCCGGTGTGCACGCCGATAAGATACTCTCCCCACTTCCTCCCTGCATAGTCATTGCCATGTACACATGGTTCCTAGTCATGACTATGCAGGGAGGAAGAGGGGAGAGCACCTTATCAGCGCGCACAACGGAGGTCACAGTGACTCGCCGGCGCCTGAGCAGATCCTGAATGCAGCGCCCACATAAGGGAGGATGAGGCATGTATTTCTGAGGGATTGCAGGAAGCAGCACGGGACTCTGGGACCATAACTGATGTACATGGGAGGGGGTAAGTATTATAATGAAGACAGGAGACAGAGATTTCTTCCAGGCACCGCACGTCCCGCCGCTAGGAAGAAAACATTCACATAAAAGCAGAATATAACATTTCTCAGCATCAAGACCATTAATATGAGGCAAACAGGTAGGACTACTGTAGCATTTCTATTACCTGTATACCCATATTAATAGGTTATATACATCCTGGGGGGTGACAGATTCCCTTTGATTGGTTAGTTAAATAGCGTGACTCTCAGGCCTCTTTCACACATCAGTTTTTTGCCGTCAGTCACAATCCGTTGGCTAGCGGATCCGTCGCATCAGTTTTTACATCCGTTTCTTCCGTTTTTCGATAGATCCGTTTTTTAAAATCCGGCACATGTCATTGAGACATATATATATTTATAGTTCATAGAGTTCTACATAGCAATATAGTCGCTAAATCAATTTCTGGCTTCAGTAAAATCATTGCCGAACCCGACATATGACACATGGTTTACATATAGTAAACCATGTCATTTCAAAACAATTTATATATGTCAGTGTTTAATCAATTTAGTAGTTTGTGTTAGGAAAAATTTGGAACTTTACGGGTTAAATTTAAGGCTATAATCGCGGAAAAAAATTGAGTGGGCTCCCGCGCAATTTTCTCTGCCAGAGAGGGAAGCCAGTGACTAACGACAGATATTCATAGCCTAGAGAGTGACCATTGTTTTTGGGCCCCCCCTGGCTACAAACATCTGGCCCCAGCCACCCCAGAAAAGGCACATCTATTAGATGCGCCTTTTCTGGCACTTAGCCTCTCTGTTCCCATTGCCTTTAGAGGTAGCTCATGGGTTAATAAGGGGTTAATGTCACCTTGCTATTGAAAGATGACATTAATCTGGGTTAATAATGGAAAGGTGTCAATAAGACAACTATCCATTATTAATCCTATAGTAGTAAGGGGTTAAAAAAGACACACACACATTAATTAAAAATTATTTTAATAATAATAATAATCTTTAATAATAATCTTTATTTATATAGCGCTATCATATTCCGCAGTGCTTTACAGTTTAACAGTTTCAAAACACAAGTCATAAGTAACAACGTTAACAATACAATGATTAAAGCAAAATAAGACGACCCTGCTCATGAGAGCTTACAATCTACAATGAGATGGGGGAGATACAAAGTACAGTTGTGTATATACAATGGTGCATTTACAATGATGGTCCAGCCATCTTGAGGGAGTGAGGGATGGATGGAGATAGTGAATGGGCTACACACACACACTTACACATAGAATGACTTTGATTAGTGAATGTAATAGGCCGCTCTGAACAAATGTGTTTTGAGGGAGCGCCTGAAACCATGCAAATTGTGGATAGTCCTAATTTCTTGGGGTAGAGCATTCCAGAGGATTGGCGCAGCGCGGGAGAAGTCTTGGAGTCGGGAGTGGGAGGTACGGATTAGTGCAGAGGTTAGTCGAAAGTCGTTTGCAGAGCGCAGCAGTCGGTTAGGCCGATAGGTAGAAATGAGGGAGAAGATGTAGGGGGTGCTGCACTGTGGAGAGCTTTGTGGGTGAGAACAAGTACTTTGAATTGGATCCTATTATGAATGGGCAGCCAGTGTAAGGACTGGCGAAGAGCGGACGCGTCCGAGTACCGATTAGCCAGATGGATGACCCTGGCTGCTGCATTAAGGATGGACTGGAGAGGGGATAGTCGAGTAATGGGGAGGCCAAGTAATAGAGCGTTGCAGTAGTCCAGGCGGGAGTGGATCAATGCTACAGTGAGGGTTTTTGTTGCTTCCATGGTGAGAAAAGGGCTGATTCTAGAGATGTTCTTTAGGTGTAGGCGGCAAGAGATTGTATATGGGAGGTGAAGGAGAGATTGGTGTCAAACATAACACCCAGACAGCGAGCCTGCTGCCGGGGTGTTAATATGGTGCCGCCCACGGAGAGGGAAATGTCAGATTTAGGGAGTTTAGTAGACGGCGGGAGCAGAAGTTCAGTTTTGGAGAGGTTGAGTTTCAGATAGAGAGCGGACATGATGTTGGAGACTGCGGACAGACAGTCACTGGCGTTCTGTAGTACAGCGGGGGTAAGGTCGGGGGATGACGTGTATAGTTGTGTGTCATCAGCATAAAGATGGTACTGAAAGCCAAATCTGCTGATGGTCTGTCCAATTGGGGCCGTGTAGAGAGAGAAGAGAAGGGGGCCAAGGACTGAGCCCTGGAGTACACCGACAGTGAGATGAAGAGGAGATGACGTGGAGCCAGAGAACGAAACACTGAAGGAGCGGTCAGAAAGATAGGAGGAGAACCAGGAGAGAACAGTGTCCTTAATACCTAGCGAGCGGTAAGTTATTTAGGTGGGAGATTGAACAGAGGTGGACAAAGACCAGGTCAAGGGTGTTACCATCCTTGTGTGTCTCAGAGGTTGAAAGCTGTGAGAGGCCTAGAGAAGTGGTTAGTGATAGATGCTGAGATGCAGATGTGGAAGTAGGGCTGTTAATGGGGATGTTGAAGTCTCCAAGGATAAGGGTTGGTAGTTCTGAGGACATGAAGTGCAGCAGACAGGCTGAGAAGTGGTCAAGGAACCGGGTGGGCGAGCCTGGGGGCCGATATATGACCGCTACTCTGAGGGAGAGGGGACGAAAGAGCCTGATGGTGTGGACCTCAAAAGAAGGGAATGAGAGGAATGGAATTGGGGGATGACCTGGAAAGTGCATTGTGGGGACAGGAGTATGCCAACTCCACCACCATGTCTGTTTGCGGGTCTCGGGGAATGGGAGAACTGTAAGCCACCATAGGAAATGGCAGCAGGGGAGACCGTGTCAGAATCCTGAATCCAGGTTTCAGTGAGGGCCAACAGATGAAGAGAGTTGTTCAGAAAGTAGTTGTGCAGGAAGGATAGCTTGTTGCATGCAGACTGTGGATTCCAGAGGGCACAATTGAAAGAAAGAGATGAGGGAGTTCAAGTAATATTAATAAGATTATTATGGTTTCGATATCAGGTAGGGTAGGGATTGAGGTTGGGGGATGGTGGACCAGGGTTGGGGGAGATGTCCCCTGAAATCAGTAGGAGTAGAAAGATAAAGAGCAGGTAGTTGTTGGAGTTGTAAGTAGGTTTTTTCTGTGATGTGTTTGGGCAAGATGGGCTGAGGTTTCTCAGGAAGGTGAGGAGTGCATGGGAGCTGTACATGGGAGAGGGAAGTATGGAGGGGCTGATGTGTATGAGTCATGATGGAGTCATGATGGAGGGGGGATGGGGCGGTGAATGTGGATGGCAAGGGAACACAGGAGGAGAGAGATAAAGTACATAATTAAAAAGAAAGCAAAGTGTGGGGTACCTGATTCCAGCCCTGATTAACTGCCATGGATAACTGCCGTTTACACGATGCTTATCTTCTGTGATGCTTTGCTTCTGGGATGACTGCGTGCTGCATCCCACACTGCGTGCACCCCTTAGACTAGTCCTACATATATAGCCCACACTACAGGGTTAGGAGAGTGGGATTGTGGGAGCTGGTTTGGGATAATTTGGCAGCTGGGGCCAGCACACCAATGAAATAATTACACAAAGTTTTTGACCAAATTTATTATGCTGCCAATCTAACTGAATCCCTTGTCTGCGCAGGTGCCCCCGCTGACCGGAGATGAACTGATTAGTGTGGAAAAGTTTCTGAACTTTTTTCCACACTGTCAGATCACCTCAGGTCAACCGGGAACTCCACGCAGCCTCACTGATGTCAGCAGTTGTTAGTGAGGCTGCGCAGAGTCCCTGGCTGACCTGAAGTGAACTTGAAAGCGTGGGAAAAAGTTCAGAAACTGATTTTCCGACGAAGACAAAAAACGTTGCTTTGTGTGTCGTCGGCCATCCGTCGCATTCCATCGCTAATACAAGTCTGAGATAAAAACGGATCCTGCGGCATCAGTCGCCGGATCCGTTTTTTTTCAAAAAACGACGGATGGTGACTGATGGCAATAAACTGATGTGTGAAAGAGGCCTTAGCTTGCACGGGTTCACACTTGTTGTAATGTATGTAGTACAGTTCATATAGCGTCTTGTGCTTGGGTGCGATGAAAATACATGAGACACAGGTTTGATATAGAAGGTCTTGTATTACTTCATACAAGTGGCAAAAATAGTCACACAGTTTGCAGATACAGAAGCAGGAGACACAGCAGGCCAGAGTAACTTAAGCTCAGCAATCACTCTCCACAACAGGTTCAGGATCTTCTTCTCTGTTACCGTAAGTCCATGCAAACGTGGATCTTTCAAAGAGCAGGGTTCCAGAGTCCACAAGTGTTCAGAGTTCCTCAGTAGGAATAGCTGGAGTACATAGTCCAAGGCTTCCAGGAGTCAGGTCACAGGTTCACTGCAGGCTAGATTCTGAAGCACTGATTGCTCAGCTGTGGCTGCTTAAGAAGCAAGAGGGAGAGAATCAGGGCGGGAACATGAAAGCTGAAAACTCCATATTGACTGAGGGCAAGATAGCTGCAGCAAGACAGAAAGCAAAATGGCTGACGGAAAACTGAGTTTCAAGAACATGTACAAAGAACCTTACATTACTCCCCCCTTAGGGACAACCTCCGGATGGCCTCAGACCAGGCTTGTCTGGGTACCTCTGATGAAACTGGCGGAGCAAACGAGGAGCATTAACGTTATTGACTGGTTCCCATGAGTTGTCCTCCACTGGGTAGCCCTGCCATTTAATCAAATATTGTAACTGATTTCTGTATAACCTGGAATCTAGAATTCTTTCCACAACAAATTCTTCCTGACCATCGACTAGCACTGGGTCAGGGCAAGGAGAAGAACGTCCAGGAAACGTATTGGGTGTTGCAGCCTTTAGTAGGGATACATGAAAGACAGGGTGGATTCTCATAGTTCTAGGCAGTTGAAGACGACAAGCAACGGCACTTATAATTTTACTGATTTTATAGGGTCCAATGTACTTATGTCCCAACTTAGACGATGGAATCCTTAACTTAAGATTTCTGGTTGACAGCCAGACCAGGTCTCCTACCTTGAAAGCTGGTGCAGGTTTACGAAATTTATCTGCTGCTTTCTTGTACCTTTCCTGAGCCAATTCCAGATTCTCCTTTAGAAGATCCATATTCTTCTGTAAAGACGTGATTCTTTCGGCCACTGCCGGCAAAGGCGTTTCTATGGGAAATCGTGGAAGAATGTTAGGATGATAACCTAGATTGGAGTAAAAAGGAGACTGCTTAGTGGAGGCGCTCTGAGAGTTGTTATAAGAGAACTCAGCCAATGAAAGTAGATCCACCCAATCATCCTGTAGGTGGCAGATAAAGCAGCGGAGATACTGCTCCAGAGTTTGATTGGTTCGTTCGGTCTGTCCATTAGTCTGGGGATGAAAAGCAGAAGAAAGGTTTACTTTAATGTCCAATGCTGCACAGAAATTTTGCCAAAACCTTGAAGTGAATTACACCCCTCGATCCGAAATAACCTCATCCGGTACTCCATGTAAGCGAAACACATCTTTAATCATCAAATCTGATGTCTGTTTTGCAGTGGGTAAGCCGACACAAGGAATAAAATGAGCTGCCTTTGTTAAACGATCAACCACCACTAGAATGGTGTTTTTCCCTTGAGAGGTTGGTAACTCCACAATGAAGTCCATAGAAATGGATCCCCACGGGCGGGACGGGGTGGGAAGAGGTTGTAACAGACCAGTTGGTGAGGAGCGAGGTGTTTTGCATCTTGCACAGACTTCACATGAAGTGACATAGTTTAAAACATCCTTCCTGCAAGTGGGCCACCAAAAGAAACGAGAAAGAAATTCCTGTGTCTTTAGAATTCCTCTATGCCCAGCTATCTTGGAATCGTGAATGAGTTGCAATACTCTCAATCTGACTGTTTCAGGAATATACAGACGTTGTCCCAGAATCCACACACTATTCTTAAAGACAAGACTTACGTCCCTTGGGGGTTGTGCCAACAAGGAATCCGCATGGTATGCTTCCTTGATGTCCTTAAGTAGGTCTTGATTATGAATCACTCCCAGGAATCTAGAGTCAGGAAGAATAGTCTTAGGAGGAGCAAGTGGACGGGTCTCTGCTGAATGAATCCTAGAGAGTGCATCAGCCTTTCCATTGCGCGATCCTGGTCTATAAGAAATGACAAAATTAAATTGGTTTAAGAAAAGATTCCAGCGAGCCTGGCGAGGAGTCAGGCACTTAGCCGACCTGATAAATTCAAGGTTACGATGGTCTGTCAGGATGACTATTTGCTGTGCAGCTCCCTGAAGAACGTGTCTCCATTCTTTGAAGGCGGCAATAATGGCCAACAACTCTCTATTGCCCACATCA
Source organism: Oophaga sylvatica (assembly GCA_033576555.1). Lineage (NCBI taxonomy): Eukaryota > Metazoa > Chordata > Amphibia > Anura > Dendrobatidae > Oophaga > Oophaga sylvatica. The sequence goes on along the minus strand of JARQOD010000002.1, from coordinate 100,178,118 downwards.
TAGTTCCTCTCAGCCGAAGACAACTGCTGGGAAAAGAAGGCACAGGGATGCAAGACATTCTTCTCACCTGTTCTCTGAGAGAGTATAGCTCCAACGGCACAATCTGAAGCATCCACCTCTATTATGAAGGCAAGTTCGGGGTTGGGATGTACCAAGATAGGTGCGGTGGTAAATTTATCTTTTAGACGAGAAAATGCTTCCTGGGCTTGGGGAGTCCAGGAGAACCTAGACTCTTTCCGGGTAAGTTGGGTGATAGGTGACACTACCTCAGAGAAATTCCTAATGAAACGTCTATAGAAATTGGCAAACCCGATGAAGCGCTGCACCTCCTTCACATTTCTAGGACTTGGCCAATCCTTGATGGCTTGGGTCTTACTTCCATCCATACTAATTCCTTGTGTAGACAGTACATACCCCAGAAATTGAATTTCGGTCCTATGGAATTCACACTTTTCAAGTTTGATGTAAAGATGGTTTTGTCTTAGACGTTCCAAGACCATTCTCACATGTCCATGATGTTCCTCTGTGGAGTTAGAAAAAATTAGAATATCATCCAAATAAATCACCACGAATGTATCTAGGAGATCCCTGAAGATGTCATTCACCAAGTGTTGGAAAGTGGCTGGGGCGGTACTCAGACCAAAAGGCATAACTAGATATTCAAAGTGTCCATAGCGTGACCTGAATGCAGTCTTCCATTCATCCCCAGGTCTAATACGGACCAAGTTATAGGCCCCACGGAGATCCAATTTAGAGAAAATTTTGGCATGCCGCACTCTCTCCAATAACTCAGGGATTAAAGGCAATGGATAACGGTTTCTAATAGTAACCTTATTGAGTTCCCTATAGTCTACGCAGGGTCTCAGAGATCCATCTTTCTTTTTCACAAAGAAGATGGGTGCACCTGCAGGAGATGAAGAGGGGCGTATGAAGCCCTTGGCTAGATTTTCGTCTATGTAATCCTTTAAAGCCTTTAGCTCAGGCCCCGCCAGGGGGTATATCTTACCAAAAGGTATCTCTGCTCCAGGCAATAATTCAATTGGACAATCATATGGACGGTGAGGGGGAAGCTGGTCAGCGTTCTTCTTGTCACATAAATCCACATAGTCCTGGTATACAGCTGGTAGTTCAGGGACTGACATGGTTCCTTTAGGAACAGAGCAAGCTGAAACTTCTGGACTCATCTGTTTCTCTGGAAAGTGTAATTCCTTGGTCTCCCAGTTAATGGTAGGGTTCTGAGCCTGCAGCCATGGTAGCCCTAGAATAATGGGAAAGTGGGGAGAAGAGATAAGCATAAAGGACAGTTTCTCTTGATGATCTTTACCCATAAGGACCCTCAAAGGCTCCGTTTCCTGATCCACTGGTCCAGAGGTCAGCAGGGAGCCATCCACAGTTTCCATCTGTACTGGAGTAGCCTTCTTCACTGAACGTATCCCCTGTTTCAGAGCAAAGGAGACATCCATAAAATTCCCACTTGCCCCTGAGTCGATCATAGCAGAGCTAGACACCCAGACTGAGTTAACCCAGAGTTTGATGGAAAGGAAGCAATGAGAATTGTTTTTCCTACAACTCAGCTGGGACACCGCTGAGGAAACTTGAAAAATTGCAGCGTTTACACAGTCATCGTCCTCAGAAGTAACGGAGTTTAAGTCCGAGAAATCAAGATCTGTTGCTGCAGATCTCTCTGGAGTCTGAGGCTCGGACCTGACAGATCTCCTCTCGCAACACTCACAGTGAATGAGTGCTGCAGTAGTCTTACGAGAACGGCTGGGGCAGTTTATAATGAAGTGCCCTGACTTACCACAATAGAAACATAGATTTTCCTTAAAACGATGTTCCTTGCGTGCATCACTAACCCGTCTTTGTAAAGAGTCTACCTGCATGGGTTCAGGTTCAGGTTCCCGTGTGATCCTACTCAAAGGTTCCTTAGCTGGGGAGGAAGGTAGGAAAAGGTTAGTGCGATTGCTTTCGAACCATCTCTCTTGCCTGCGTTCAGTCAGGCGAGCATCAATACGGATGCAGTAGTTAATAAAGTCACCTAACGCAGTGGGAGGGTCGGCACGAGCAAGTTAATCCTTAATTAGTGGAGACAACCCTTTCGAAAAATAGATTTTTTGGCGGAACTGTCCCAGGTGGTATCAAGGGCCCATCTCCTGAAATCCAAGGCATATTCGGCTACCGAGTGCTTACCTTGGCGCAAAGTTAACATGGCTGCTTCAGCTGTTGCACCTCGATTGGGGTCATCAAACACCTGCCCCATAGCTGAAATGAAAGCATCAAGATGATCCAAACATTCATCCTCAGTCTCAATCAGAGGGTTTGCCCACATCAAAGCCTTGTTGGTAAGTAACATAATTATAGTAAGCACTTTAGATCGTTCAGTGGGAAATTGTGAAGCATGTGCAGAAAAAAACAGATTGCATTGGTTAATAAATCCCCTGAATTTTTCACGTTCACCGCCAAAACGAAAAGGGGGCAACTTGGGAATCCCAGAACTTGGGGCTACGGCAGGAGCCTGGACTCGCTCCTCTAGAACCTCAATCCTGGCTCGCAAATCCTGGGCAGTCTGTCCAAACACTTGCAAATTGTGATTAGTGAGGTCCTGTAGGTTTGTAAAACGGGTTTTTATAGTCTGTAAATCTGCAAGGATATTATCAGTCACTCCGCAAAGTTCCTTTATGCGGGCCTCCATTTTCCAGATCTTTTAAGACAGGAGTACTGGAAGGAGAGGAGAAAAGAAAAAAAAAAAAACAATAGTGTTTACCTGTGGTAACACTGCAGAGAGAAAAAAAAATTAAGGGAACTGCTCACCTGGAATGGTTGTGAGAAGTCTCAACCACTATCATCACAGAAAGTTCAACCGTACATCTGATATCCACAGTTACAGCAGACACAAAAGAGGGAAGAGAAAAAAAAAACAATAGTGTTTACCTGTGGTAACACTGCAGAAAAAAAAACTTAAGGGAATTGCTCACCTGGAATGGTTGTGAGAAGTCACAACCACTGTCATCACAGAAAGTACAACTGGACGTCTGATATCCACAGTTACAGCAGACACAGCCTTCCCAGACCCAGCAGACACTAACGTTTTGGCTTCAGAATCTTGTAATGTATGTAGTACAGTTCATATAGCGTCTTGTGCTTGGGTGCGATGAAAATACATGAGACACAGGTTTGATATAGAAGGTCTTGTATTACTTCATACAAGTGGCAAAAATAGTCACACAGTTTGCAGATACAGAAGCAGGAGACACAGCAGGCCAGAGTAACTTAAGCTCAGCAATCACTCTCCACAACAGGTTCAGGATCTTCTTCTCTGTTACCGTAAGTCCATGCAAACGTGGATCTTTCAAAGAGCAGGGTTCCAGAGTCCACAAGTGTTCAGAGTTCCTCAGTAGGAATAGCTGGAGTACATAGTCCAAGGCTTCCAGGAGTCAGGTCACAGGTTCACTGCAGGCTAGATTCTGAAGCACTGATTGCTCAGCTGTGGCTGCTTAAGAAGCAAGAGGGAGAGAATCAGGGCGGGAACATGAAAGCTGAAAACTCCATATTGACTGAGGGCAAGATAGCTGCAGCAAGACAGAAAGCAAAATGGCTGACGGAAAACTGAGTTTCAAGAACATGTACAAAGAACCTTACACTTGTCTTTTTCTGTTTGGAAGTGCCGGTTAGTTTTGATATTTGTGGTACACACCTTATGACTGATCTCCTCCCATCGGCCTAAGACTAATTTTAACTACGGCTTGATCCTACTTGCCCATATAATGGTAGGCTTTTAGCCCAGGAGAGGCATCATGTTAGATTTAGGGTCCTAACAAAGGGGTACGCTTTGTCGCTGGTTGTTGGGCACACATGAATTGGCCAATTTGTGCGCTAAAGTAACTTCATTTTTTATCATATTTTCTGCAGCAGTAATGCAGTTCCAATTCCATATGTGTATGTGTCAAGTGGGTGAATGGAGTGTGAACTGCATGGGTGAAGTGAGTGTGAACTGCATGGGTGAAGTGAGTGTGAACAGCATGGGTGCAGTGAGTGTGAACTGCATGGGTGAAGTGAGTGTGAACTGCATGGGTGAAGTGAGTGTGAACTGCATGGGTGAAGTGAGTGTGAACTGCATGGGTGCAGTGAGTGTGAACTGCATGGGTGCAGTGAGTGTGAACTGCATGGGTGCAGTGAGTGTGAACTGCATGGGTGCAGTGAGTGTGAACTGCATGGGTGCAGTGTGAACTGCATGGGTGAAGTGTTGAACTGCATGGGTGTAGTGAGTGTGAACTGCATGGGTGTAGTGAGTGTGAACTGCATGGGTGCAGTGAGTGTGAACTGCATGGGTGCAGTGAGTGTGAACTGCATGGTGAAGTGATGAGTGTGAACTGCATGGGGTGAAGTGAGGGTGAACTGCATGGGTGAAGTGAGGGTGAAGTGAGTGTGAACTGCATGGGTGCAGTGAGTGTGAACTGCATGGGTGCAGTGAGTGTGAACTGCATGGGTGAAGTGAGTGTGAACTGCATGGGTGCAGTGAGTGTGAACTGCATGGGTGCAGTGAGTGTGAACTGCATGGGTGCAGTGAGTGTGAACTGCATGGGTGAAGTGAGTGTGAACTGCATGGGTGCCAGTGAGTGTGAACTGCATGGGTGCAGTGAGTGTGAACTGCATGGGTGAAGTGTGAACTGCATGGGAGAAGTGTGAACTGCATGGGTGTAGTGAGTGTGAACTGCATGGTGTAGTGAGTGTGAACTGCATGGTGCAGTGAGTGTGAACTGCATGGGTGCAGTGAGTGTGAACTGCATGGGTGCAGTGAGTGTGAACTGCATGGGTGAAGTGAGTGTGAACTGCATGGGTGAAGTGGGGTGAACTGCATGGGTGAAGTGAGGGTGATAGTGAGAGTGTGAACTGCATGGGTGCAGTGAGTGTGAACTGCATGGTGCAGTGAGTGTGAACTGCATGGGTGCAGTGAGTGTGAACTGCATGGGTGCAGTGAGTGTGAACTGCATGGGTGCAGTGAGTGTGAACTGCATGGGTGCAGTGAGTGTGAACTGCATGGGTGAAGTGAGTGTGAACTGCATGGGTGAAGTGAGTGTGAACTGCATGGGTGAAGTGAGTGAATGAATTTTAGGTGACTAATATACATAAGAAAAAAAAAATCACTTTCCTTGATTTTGTAGGCACTAGAGGCAAGGCGGTGATGCATACTAGGCCACACAGCAACTATCCCAATGTTTCATCACTTGATATAGGTGTAGTCTTGTATTTTATATGATATGCTGTCTTTACTTTATATATAAGACATACCTCATAGACATTGGGATATTTACTATTTAATTACCTTTTGCATACATTTGCTTGTCGTGGGTCTCCATTGGGTTATTCAGCATTGTTTATTTATGTATCTACTCCAATAAAATAAATTATTTATGAGACTTCATAGCACAAGTTTTTTGCTTGTTATTTATAGATATTTGCTGTGCATCAGTATTTATTTATTGATATATGCTAAGTTTTGTGTTGGTATTAAGGAAAAAAAAGAATGACCAGGCTCCCAATGTCAGTGTGTGATCAAGGTCATGGAGGAAATATCTGATCATGATAATAGTCCGGTCTTCATTAGCATTGCGGATCCTGCGTGTAAGGAGACTTATTCCAAAATGATTTTGTACTGAACGTGGCGCTAATAGGCATCGCTGACATATACACGTTGGTTTTATGAAGTTGATGACATTCTGTATAATAATCCCCTACTCAGCACATCATTCATATCATTCATTGTCTTTATTGTTTGCTTAATTTGCTCTCTTCCTGAGACCTTGAAATGCCAGGCTCATGTGAGATAAAATAGAGCAGTATCCACATATTAATCCCATAATTACCCAGCAGCCAATGTGTGTATTACACCCATAGATCACACTCTGTTTACAATACTTGTGGGTTACATGGAGGAGATTGTAAGTTACAAATTGCTACTATTATCTGCTCATTGAGATCCTTCCATCCCCTTGGCTATTGGCCAGCAGCAGTCACATGTCCCTCTGCCAGCAGCTCAGGTTTCTGCTGTGTGCTCTGCTGCTGCCTGTTTGCCCAGATCTCAGGCTGTGGTGTCCAGTGAGATCTGTGCACCACTGCCAGGATGGGCACATGCACCCCAGCACCCTGCAGGGACAAGGAGCCTTACCAACCAGGTCCTGCACCCAGAAGACCCCAGAGCTCACCACAGCAGCAGCACAATGCACAGCAGGGGCAGGTCACCATCAGCTGGGCTGCAAACACTCAACTAGGAGTTGGCATCTACTGAACTTATATTGGCTTCTTAAAAGTAGACATCACATGCATTGTCTCTTAAGAGCCAACAACCTGAAGAAGAAGAAGCCACTTCATCATCCATCCACACCAGGAGCTGTGTCTGTGTCTTGAATAATGGGGAGCAATACACCCAGAAAGGTGCTTATGAACCAGGAGAAAACACAATGGACACACCAGGTAAATGTTTATTATACTCTATTTATTGTTTATTATTTACAGTTTATTACATGTATCAACAATAGAAACTTCATAAAAACAATGACACATTGTCCTGCATTGTTTGTACTGCTCCTGGCAGGGGAAGCAGTGTGTGATATACAAGCAGCCCCACACACAGCACAGCAGGAAAAGCAGTGTGTGATATACAGGCAGCCTAATACACAGCACAACAGGGGAAGCAGTGTGTGATATACAGGCAGCCTAATACACAGCACAACAGGGGAAGCAGTGTGTGATATACAGGCAGCCCCACACACAGCACAGCAGGAAAAGCAGTGTGTGATATACAGGCAGCCTAATACACAGCACAACAGGGGAAGCAGTGTGTGATATACAGGCAGCCCCACACACAGCACATCAGGGAAAGCAGTGTGTGATATACAGGCAGCCCCCCCCCACACACAGCACATCAGGGAAAGCAGTGTGTGGTATACAGGCAGCCCCACACACAGCACAGCAGGGGAAGCAGTGTGTGATATACAGGCAGCCACTCACACAGCACAGCAGGGGAAGCAGTGTGTGATATACAAGCAGCTCCATACACAGCACAGCAGGGGAAGCAGTGTGTGATATACTAGCAGCCCCACACACACAGCAGGGGAAGCAGTGTGTGATATACAGGCAGCCCCACACACAGCACAGCAGGGGAAGCAGTGTGTGATATACAAGCAGCTCCATACACAGCACAGCAGGGGAAGCAGTGTGTGATATACAAGCAGCCCCACACACACAGCAGGGGAAGCAGTGTGTGATATACAAGCAGCCCCACAAACAGCACAGCAGGGAAAGCAGTGTGTGATATACAAGCAGCCCCCACACACACAGCAGGGGAAGCAGTGTGTGATATACAGGCAGCCCCCACACACACACAGCACAGCAGGGAAAGCAGTGTGTGATATACAGGCAGCCCCACACACAGCACAGCAGGGGAAGCAATGTGTGATATACAGGCAGCCACAAACACAGCACAGCAGCGGAAGCAGTGTGTGATATACAGGCAGCCCCACACACAGCACGGGAAGCAGTGTGTGATATACAGGCAGCCCCACACACAGCAGGGGAAGCAGTGTGTGATATACAGGCAGCCCCACACACAGCACAGCAGGGGAGCAGTGTGTGATATACAGGCAGCCCCACACACAGCACAGCAGGGAAAGCAGTGTGTGATATATAGGCAGCCCCACACACAGCACAGCAGGGGAAGCAGTGTGTGATATACAGCAGCCCCACACACAGCACAGCAGGGAAGCAGTGTGTGATATACAGGTAGCCCCACACACAGCACAGCAGGGGAAGCAGTGTGTGATATACAGGCAGCCCCACATACACAGCACAGCAGCGGAAGCAGTGTGTGATATACAAGCAGCCCCACACACAGCACAGCAGGGAAAGCAGTGTGTGATATACAAGCAGCCCACACACAGCACAGCAGGGAAAGCAGTGTATGATATACAAGCAGCTCCATACACAGCACAGCAGGGGAAGCAGTGTGTGATATACAAGCAGCTCCATACACAGCACAGCAGGGAAGCAGTGTGTGATATACAAGCAGCTCCATACACAGCACAGCAGGGGAAGCAGTGTGTGATATACAAGCAGCCCCACACACACACAGCAGGGGAAGCAGTGTGTGATATACAGGCAGCCCACATACACACAGCACAGCAGGGAAAGCAGTGTGTGATATACAGGCAGCCCACACACACACAGCACAGCAGGGAAAGCAGTGTGTGCTATACAGGCAGCCCCCACACACACAGCACAGCAGGGAAAGCAGTGTGTGATATACAGGCAGCCCCACACAAGCACAGCAGGGGAAGCAATGTGTGATATACAGGCAGCCACACAAACAGCACAGCAGCGGAAGCAGTGTGTGATATACATGCAGCCCCACACACAGCACGGGAAGCAGTGTGTGATATACAGGCAGCCCCACACACACAGCAGGGGAAGCAGTGTGTGATATACAGGCAGCCCCACACACAGCACAGCAGGGGGAAGCAGTGTGTGATATACAGGCAGCCCCACACACAGCACAGCAGGGGAAGCAGTGTGTGATATACAGGCAGCCCCACACACAGCACAGCAGGGGAAGCAGTGTGTGATATACAGGCAGCCACCACACAGCACAGCAGGGAAGCAGTGTGTGATATACAAGCAGCTCCATACACAGCACAGCAGGGAAGCAGTGTGTGATATACTAGCAGCCCCACACACACAGCAGGGGAAGCAGTGTGTGATATACAGGCAGCCCCACACACAGCACAGCAGGGGAAGCAGTGTGTGATATACAGGCAGCCCCACACACAACACAGACAGCAGGAAAGCAGTGTGTGATATACAGGCAGCCTAATACACAGCACAACAGGGGAAGCAGTGTGTGATATACAGGCAGCCCCACACACAGCACAGCAGGGGAAGCAGTGTGTGATATACAGGCAGCCCCACACACAGCACAGCAGCGGAAGCAGTGTGTGATATACAGCAGCCCACACAGCACAGCAGCAGGGAAACAGCAGTGTGTGATATACA
>JARQOD010000002.1:100017338-100168973 GCA_033576555.1 Oophaga sylvatica | reverse complement strand
CCTTATAGGCTTCTGGAAATGCAACGGGCATGTGTTTCCAATAACAAGGATTGATGCCATTGAAATATACATGTTAAAGTTCCTAGAAGGTGCGATTATCAGGAAATGTTTTTATAGGAGCAAATTGACCCTATATTGAAGAGCATGCATGGCAATGGCTGTAAACACTTTCCATCTGTAGATGGGCACGGGTTCAGGCCAGTCACAATTTAAAAGATGAATATTGGTTTCGCCTATAAATTAGGTGTCTTCACAGCGAAAATAAAGTGAGGACATGTTCACGGCGTGGGCGCTCGTTGGGCTTTAGGTGCAGGGACAATGGATGACAAGCGCTATTTCATGTATTGAGCATATGCACAATATATGGAATGTTTCACAGAGTGTTCTACCATAAAGTATACGACTCCCTTGGGTCCCACAGGAGCAACTGCAACATATGTTCTCCCACTATATGATGATATAATTACACATAGCGCACAGTTGTAACAGGTTTTGCTATAATTTAGAATCAGCTCGGTGATAGTATCGCGCTCGTCAGTATGGATCGCTGGTTTGTAAGAGAGTGATGAACACAGGTTTTTATGGCTTTAAGTAAAATTCACAGGCAAAGTTGTCAAAGGAATACACTAAAATACTTATATATCATATCTATATGCTACAGTGTGTCTATATATATATATATGCAAACATGGTCAAAATTGTTGGTACCCCTCGTTTAATGACAGAAAAACCCACAATGTTGACAGAAATAACTTGAATCTGACAAAAGTAATAATAAAAAATCTATGAAAATTAACAAATGAAAAGTCAGACATTGCTTTTTCAACCATGCTTCCACAGATCTTTTAAAAAAATAAAACTCATGAAATAGGCCTGGACAGAAATAATGGGACCCTTAATTTAATATTTTGTTGCACAACCTTTTGAGGCAATCACTGCAATCAAACGATTCCTGTAACTGTCAATGAGACTTCTGCCCCACTCCTCAAGAGCAAACTGCTCCAATTGTCTCGTGTTTGAAAGTTGCCTTTTCCAGAAGGCATGTTTCAGCTCTTTCCAAAGATGCTCAATAGGATTTAGGTCAGGGCTCATAGAAGGCCACTTCAGAATAGTCCAATGTTGTCCTCTTAGCCATTCTTGGGTGTTTTTAGCTGTGTGTTTTGGGTCATTATCCTGTTGCAAGACCCATGACCTGCAACTGCGACCAAGCTTTCCGACACTGGGCAGTACATTTCTCTCTAGAATCCCTTGATAGTCTTGAGATTTCATTGTACCCTGCAAAGATTCTAGACACACTGTGCCAGATGCAGCAAAGCAGCCCCAGAACATAACAGAGCCTCCTCCATGTTTCACAGTAGGGACAGTGTTCTTTTCTTGATGTGCTTCATTTTTCCGTCTGTGAACATAGAGCTGATTTTCCTTGCCAAAAAGTTCCATTTTTGTCTCATCTGTCAATAGGACATTCTCCCAGAAGCTTTGTGGCTTGTCAACATGTAGTTTGGCAAATTCCAGTCTGGCTTTTTTATGGTCGTCTCCCATGAAGTCTACTTTGGCTCATACAATGATGGATAGTGCTATCTGACTCTGATGTTCCTTGAGCTTGAAGTCCACCTTTAATCTGTTTAGAAGGTTTTCTGGGCTCTTTTGCTACCATTCGTATTATCCGTCTCTTTGATTTGTCATCAATTTTCCTTCTGCGGCCACGTCCAGGGAGGATGGGTACAGTCCCATTGATCTTAAATTTCTGAATAATATGTGCAACTGTAGTCACAGGAACATCAAGCTGCTTGGAGATGGTCTTATAACTTTTACCTTTAACATGTTTGTCTATAATTTTCTTTCTAATCTCTTGAAACAACTCTTTCCTTCGCTTCCTGTGGTCCATGTTGAGTGTGATACACACCATATCACCAAACAGCATAGTGAGTATCTGTAGCCCTCTATACAGGCCCACTCACTGATTCCAAGATTGTAGACACCTGTGATGCTAGTTTGTTAGAATAATGCATATTGATTTGTATGTATTGCAACAACTACTACTGTACTGTTTGATATGTTGTGCATATTGTGAGGCTGTTAACAAAGTTTTGTAAAAAAAAAAACCCTCACTCACAGACAGGGTGCCTCCTCCTTCTCTTCCTGTGTTGTTGTAATGTTTTTCATGCTGCAGCCATAGCAGATATCAGGCTGATCACATTTCATGCTGTGTTGTAAGCTGTCTATACTGGATGTGAATAAATCTACATTCTCTGTTGCTGACTCCGGATGTTATGCTGGTTAATCCACTGCTAACAGGTTATGGACCCAGAGTTCCCAGAGTGCCCAGAGTCCTAGAGTCCCAGAGATCCCCAGAACACAGAGAAAAGAAAAGAAAGAAAGACAGCAAAGATGGCCACCAGCAGCAGCAACTCTGTTGTGAATGTGTTAGAAATGAATTCTGAGCAGAAGCTCCCTCTGGTGGTTACAAACAGTACTGAACCATTCAATGAGGATTGGCAATCAGGAGTTACAGACTGGTCTTATATAAGGGAGGTTCCCTCCCATCATGGTTGCCGGTGATCAATTGTTCTTGTCTCAACTGTGGTTCCTGGTTCACTTGGAAACTTGCTGAGTCTTGCCTCTTCTCCTGCTCTCAGATAAGATATTTTCTGTTTTTGTGCTTACCATTTGCATATTTCTCTGCATTTCTGTGAGGTTAGCCAGGTCTCCCCCCTCCCGGGGGGTGGCTCCTCTCAGTTCTTCTGGAGCCACTGTTATTTATTCATTTGCCTTTTCCAGTTTTTTCAGTGGCTGCGGCTTAGTTTTGTTACACCAGAGAACTAATTTAGGTGGTAGAGGTCGTGTGATCTCAGGTGTTTTTGCAATTAGTAGAGTTGGTATTTTTTAGGGTTTTTTTGGAATGCAGTAAGTGTCCTTCCTATCCTTTTCTGTCTAGGAAGATTGGGCCCCACGTTTGCTCATACTATTTTCTGTCTGTGTCTGTATTTCCTCTTTTCTAACCGCCATTACATGTTTGGGGGCTTCCTATGTTCTTTGGGGATCTGCTCCGGGGCAGATAGCTTTCCTCTTTCTATCTTTAGGTGTAGTTAACCTCTCAGGCTGTGACGAGGCGTCTAGGACCAACGTAGGAACGCTCCACGGCTGCCTTTAGTTGTGGTGGTTAGTCAGGGTACTGCAATCCAGTAGATTCCAACCTCTCTGGTGTATTGCCGTTTTTGCCTGCTCTCCTCAGCTACCAAATCATAACAGTATCACCGGCCAAACTGAAATTATATGGTACTCAACAGAAGGGAAAAATAGTAAAAGGAAAAAGAAAAGAGAAAGTTGTCAGAAATTTTTTTTTTCTCTGTTTGTTGCATTTTTTCCCTTTTTTTCTCTGGGTGCTGAGGAGGATTTTTTTTTCTCTCAATGGAGTTTGCACAGTTGTCTGGCCGTGTGGATCAGCTTGCCACTGAAGTTCGGAGTATTGCTACCTATCTTGCAGGGTTGCCGGTTGTGGAACCTAGGATCCCCATGCCAGATTTATTTTTGGGGGATCAAGCTAAATTTCTGAATTTCAAAAATAACTGTAAGTTGTTTTTTGCCTTAAAACCTAAGTCCTCAGGGAACGCAGCACAGCAGGTTCAAATTGTCATCTCTCTCCTGCGCGGCGATCCTCAGGATTGGGCTTTTTCCCTGACACCTGGGGACCCTGTTTTGAGTAATGTTGATGCATTTTTTCTGGCTCTGGGGTTATTGTATGATGAACCTAATGTCACTGATCAAGCTGAAAAAACCTTGTTGGCATTAAATCAGGGGCTTGAGGACGCTGAGTTGTACTGTCAGAAATTCCGAAAGTGGGCAGTCCTGACTAAATGGAATGATGATGCTTTGGCAGCACTTTTTCAGAAGGGTCTGTCAGAGAAAGTAAAAGATGTTATGGTGGGTTTCCCTGCTCCCTCTGGTCTCAATGATTCTATGTCATTAGCGATTCAAATTGACAGACGTTTGGGTGAGCGTAGAGGTATGCGTGGAATAGTGTTGCCTTGTGAACCAGCTTCCGAACCCATGCAGTGTGACAGAGTGGCTTCTGGGGCACAGCGTCATGAGTTTCGATAACGCAATGGGTTATGTTTCTACTGTGGTGACGCCTCTCATGCTATTTCAGTCTGCCCTAAGCGGGGAAGACGTTTTGCACGCTCAGTTGTCTTGGGTAGTGTTCAGACTAAATTTCTGTTTACTGTTACCTTGATTTGCTCCCTGTCCACATTTTCTGCTCAGGCTTTTGTTGATTCGGGAGCAGCTATTAACCTGATGGATTTTGATTTTGCTAAACGTTGTGGGTTTCCCTTGATACCCCTACGGAAGTCTATTCCCCTACTGAGGATTGATTCTACCCCTTTGGCTGAGAATAAACCCCAGTTCTCTACTCAGGTGATAATGAGGGTTGAACCAGATCATCAGGAGAGTTGCAAATTTTTGGTGCTGTATAATCTGCATGACATTATTGTACTAGGTTTCCCTTGGTTACAGTCTCATAATCCTGTTTTGGATTGGAAATCTGTGTCTGTAACTAGTTGGGGCTGCCAATGTGTTAATGCCAACACTCCTGTTTTTTCTGCCTCTCCCCAGGTTCAGGATGTTCCTGACTTTTTGATTGATTTTTCTGATGTGTTTAGCGAAAGTAAATCTGCATCCTTGCCTCCCCATAGGAGCTATGACTGCGCTATTGAATTAGTGCCTGGTAGTAAATTCCCTAAAGGTCGCCTTTTTAACTTGTCTGTACCTGAACATGACGCTATGCGGTCTTATATCAAGGAGTCATTGGAGAAGGGTCATATCAGACCATCCTCTTCATCCTTGGGTGCCGTTTTTTTCTTTATGGCCAAAAAGGATGGTTCATTAAGGCCGTGTATTGATTATCGTCTCTTGAACAATATCACTGTGAAATATCAATATCCGTTACCCTTGATTTCTGACCTGTTTTCCAGGGTGAAAAGTGCTACTTGGTTTACCAAGCTTGACCTCAGGCGGGCGTATAACCTTATTCGCATTAAGCACGGGGATGAATGGAAGATGGCGTTTAATACCCCAGAGGGGCATTTTGAGTACCTAGTGATGCCCTTTGGGCTCACTAATGCTCCTTTCGTCTTCCAGTCCTTCATGAATGACATTTTCAGGGATTTTGTGGATAAATTTCTGATTGTTTATTTGGATGATATCTTGATTTTTTCCAATGACTGGGACTCTCATGTGAAACATGTTCGGACTGTGTTCCAGATTTTGAGAGAGAATGATCTGTATGTGAAGGGATCAAAGTGTCTTTTTGGCGTACAGAGGATCTCATTTCTGGGATTCATTTTGTCCCCATCTGTTATTGAAATGGACCAGGTCAAGGTTCAGGCCATCTGTGATTGGGTCCAACCTACTTCATTAAAGGCTCTTCAGAGATTCTTGGGTTTTGCCAATTTTTATCGTAAATTTATTGGTAATTTCTCCGTTATTGTTAAACCATTGACTGATTTGACCAGAAAGGGTTCTGATGTGGTGAATTTGCCTCCTGAGGCAGTCTCTGCGTTTCAGGAACTTAAGCAGAGATTCACTTCTGCTCCTGTTCTACGGCAGCCTGATGTTTCTCTACCATTTCAGGTGGAGGTTGATGCCTCTGAAATTGGGGCAGGTGCCGTTTTGTCCCAAAGAGATCCAGAGACCTCTAAAAGTAACCCTTGTGCCTTTTTCTCTCGAAAATTTTCTCCAACTGAACGTAATTATGATGTGGGTAATCGGGAGTTATTGGCCATGAAGTGGGCTTTTGAAGAGTGGAGACATTGGCTGGAGGGAGCCAAACATCAGGTGGTGGTCCTCACGGACCATAAGAATCTGGTTTATCTGGAATCAGCCAAGCGACTTAATCCTAGACAGGCCAGGTGGGCCTTGCTTTTTACACGTTTTAATTTTGTGGTTTCCTTTCTTCCTGGCACTAACCCACATGTTACCAACAAATACAGTCCGTGTACCAAACACAAATCAGGACTATAAGGTCATGGGTTCCTTTTCATGTACATCCTCCAATGTGGTGTACATGATACAATGTACAAGGTGCCCTGGAGCTATCTATATTGGGGAAACCATGCAAAAACTACAAACAAGGATGAATCTACACAGACATACGATCAGGAATGAAATGGACACGCCTGTGGGAAAACATTTCTCCGGAACTGGACATTGTATGACAGACTTAAAAGTCTTAATACTAAAAGGTCATTTTAAGGATGACAGGGAGAGAAAAATATGGGAATTCAAACTTATTAGGATGTTCAATACTTTGACACTAGAACTCAACTTAACACACGGTTTTATGGTTCACTACATAGACACAGTTCACACCTTCACCAGAAGGACTCCAGATAGCTAAGAGATATGCCACACTAAATGAGATCGCAAATGAGATCGCAAACGAAATCACTAAAACGTCACTATTTTGCTATCTCGTTAGCGACTTAGCTGTGTGTGGCATGTAGCAACGATGTGGCCCCTGCTGTGATCTCGTTGATCGTTCACTAGAGTTCTGGACCGTTTTTTGATCGTTGGAGTCCCGCTGGTGAGCCTATATCGCTGTGTTTGGCACCTTTTGCGAACGACCTCGTTTGTGACGCATATGGGTTTAACGTCACGGAATGGATATCTATAAAGTTCTCTTTTGCGTCACAGAGAGGATCGCAGCAGTTGCAAAGCAGGCTAGCAGGACGCAGAGAGCAGGAGCGATGCTGGAAATTCCTATGAATCAGAATCGCTCAGTACATGCTAATGACATCCTAACGACCGCCAAAGTCGTTAAAGAGATCGCTGACCGCTGATGAGTCGTTTATGAGATCTCCTGTTTGGCAGCTACTAGCGACCTAAAAGATCTCACAAACGATCTCATTAGCTTGCGTCGTTATTGAGATCGCTAACGAGATCACTAAGTGTGGCAGTACCTTAAGAACACATTCCCACTAGCTCTCCATTTGTAAGAAAATGCTAATTCGATTTCCTTTGCTTATCTTTTGAAGGCATCACACCTCCCAGGTCTTGAACAAATTTCCTACTATAGTAAGCATCTAATGTGTCTTTCTTATTATTCCAAATGTAATCTTGCCTGAAGAAGGAGCCTTTGAGCTCTGAAAGCTAGCGAACATATAATTTTCTGGTTAGCCAATAAAGGTATCACCTTAAGAATGCTCTTGTCATAATTGGACGGAAAAGTATTCACATCGATTCCTGGCACTAAGAATGTTAAGGCGGATGCCCTCTCGAGGAGTTTCCTTGCGGACTCTCCTGAGTTATCTGATCCTGCTGTTATTTTGAAAGAGGGTGTAGTTCTTTCCGCCATCTCGCCCAATTTGAGACTGGCTCTGGAAGGGTGTCAGGAGGATAAACCCGAGTGCTGCCCTATTGGGAAATTGTTTGTCCCAGACCGGTGGAAAAAGAGTGTGATGTCTGAGATTCATTGTTCCGCGTTGGCCGGTCATCCCGGAATTTTTGGTACCAGAGACTTGGTTAGTCGGTCCTTTTGGTGGCCTACTTTGTCTCGTGACGTCAGGGAATTTGTGCAGTCCTGCCGGACTTGCTCTCGCTCCAAGCCTTGCTCTCGCTCTAGTGGTTTGTTGATGCCATTGCCTGTGCCCAAGAGACCATGGACCCATATCTCTATGGATTTCATTTCCGACCTCCGTTTCTCAGAGAATGACTGTTATCTGGGTGATTTGTGATAGGTTTTCCAAAATGATACATCTTGTGCCATTACCTAAGTTGCCTTCCTCCTCTGAATTGGTGCCTTTGTTCTTTCAGCACGTGGTTTGGTTACACAGCATTCCTGAGAACATTGTGTCTGACACAGGAGTCCAGTTTGTTTACAGATTTTGGAGGACTTTTTGTTCTAAACTTGGTGTTCAATTGTCTTTCTCCTCGGCTTTTCATCCTCAGACCAATGGACAAACTGAGAGAACAAACCAGACATTGGAGACTTATCTGAGATGCTTTGTGTCTGCTGATCAAGATGACTGGGTCTCTTTTTTGCCTTTGGCTGAGTTTGCTCTTAATAATAGGGCTAGCTCTGCCACTTTGATGCCTCCATTTTTCTGCAATTTTGGGTTTCACCCTCGATTTTCTTCGGGACAGACGGAGGCTTCTGTCTGTCCAGGTGTTGACTCTGTTGTGGAGCGTATGCAGCAGATTTGGGACCAGGTAGTGGAGAGGTTGTCCCTCTCTCAGGAGAGGGCCCAGCGGTTTGCCAACCGGCATAGGACTGATGGTCCTCGGTTTGAAGTGGGGGACTTGGTCTGGTTGTCCTCAAGAAATATCCCTATGAGAGTTGCATCTCCTAAGTTTAAGCCTAGGTTCATTGGACCTTATAAGATCATGGAGATTCTTAATCCTGTTTCCTTTCGTTTACTTCTTCCAGGGACATTTAAGATCCATAACGTGTTCCACAAGTCCTTATTGAAGAGGTTTGTCGAGCCAGTGGTTCCTATGGCTGCGCCTCCTGACCCTGTTTTGGTTGAGGGCAATCTGGAGTATGTGGTTGAGAAAATATTGGATTCTCGTTTTTCTAGACGGAAACTCCAGTATTTGGTTAAGTTTAGAGGTTATGGTCAGGAGGACAATTCTTGGGTGTTTGCTTCGGACATCCATGCTAGGAGACTGATCCGTGCATATCACAGAGCTCATCCTGACCGACCTGGTTGCCCAAATGAGGGTTCGGTGACCCCTCCTCAAGGGGGGGTACTGTTGTGAATGTGTTAGAAATGAATTCTGAGCAGAAGCTCCCTCTGGTGGTTACAAACAGTACTGAACCATTCAATGAGGATTGGCAATCAGGAGTTACAGACTGGTCTTATATAAGGGAGGTTCCCTCCCATCATGGTTGCCGGTAATCAATTGTTCTTGTCTCAACTGTGGTTCCTGGTTCACTTGGAAGCTTGCTGAGTCTTGCCTCTTCTCCTGCTCTCAGATAAGATATTTTCTGTTTTTTTGTTTTTGTGCTTACCATTTGCATATTTCTCTGCATTTCTGTGAGGTTAGCCAGGTCTCCCCCCTCCCGGGGGGCTTGGGCTCCTCTCAGTTCTTCTGGAGCCACTGTTATTTGTTCATTTGCCTTTTCCAGTTTTTTCAGTGGCTGCGGCTTAGTTTTGTTACACCAGAGAACTAATTTAGGTGGTAGAGGTCGTGTGCTCTCAGGTGTTTTTGCAATTAGTAGAGTTGGTATTTTTTAGGGTTTTTTGGATTGCAGTAAGTGTCCTTCCTATCCTTTTCTGTCTAGGAAGATTGGGCCCCAACGTTTGCTCATACTATTTTCTGTCTGTGTCTGTATTTCCTCTTGTCTAACCGCCATTACATGTTTGGGGGCTTCCTATGTTCTTTGGGGATCTGCTCCGGGGCAGATAGCTTTCCTCTTTCTATCTTTAGTGTAGTTAACCTCTCAGGCTGTGACGAGGCGTCTAGGACCAACGTAGGAACGCTCCACGGCTGCATTTAGTTGTGGTGGTTAGTCAGGGTACTGCAATCCAGTAGATTCCAACCTCTCTGGTGTATTGCCGTTTTTTTCCTGCTCTCCTCAGCTACCAAATCATAACACAACTTCTTGAAGTTTACAGTACCAAGTCTCACTAACCAGAACTATCAATCCTGGAAATTCAAAGTGAAGATGCTGCTGATAAGGGAAGGTACGTGGAAATACACACAGGAGCCTAAACCTGACCCAGTACCACAGGAGTGGATAGAGATGGATCAGAAAGCACAGAGTACCATATCACTCAGCATACAGTGCCTACAAGTAGTATTCAACCCCCTGCAAATTTAGCTGGTTTGATAAGATGCAAATAAGTTAGAGCCTTCAAACTGCAAACGAGAGTAGGATTTATTAACAGAAGCATAAATCTTACAAAACAAAAAGTTATGTTGCTCAGTTGAATTTTAATAAATTTTAAACATAAAAGTGTGGGTCAATTATTATACAACCTCTATGTTTAATATTTCGTGGAATAACCCTTGTTTGCAATTACAGCTAATAATCGTCTTTTATAAGACCTGATCAGGCCGGCACAGGTCTGTGGAGTTATCTTGGCCCACTCCTCCATGCAGATCTTCTCCAAGTTATCTAGGTTCTTTGGGTGTCTCATGTGGACTTTAATCTTGAGCTCCTTCCACAAGTTTTCAATTGGGTTAAGGTCAGGACTGACTAGGCCACTCCAACACCTTGACTTTTTCCCTCTTGAACCAGGCCTTGGTTTTCTTGACTGTGTGCTTTGGGTCGTTGTCTTGTTGGAAGATGAAATTACGACCCATCTTAAGATCCTTGATGGAGGAGCGGAGGTTCTTGGCCAAAATCTCCAGGTAGGCCGTGCTATCCATCCTCCCATGGATGCGGACCAGATGGCCAGACCCCTTGGCTGAGAAACAGCCCCACAGCATGATGCTGCCACCACCATGCTTGACTGTAGGGATGGTATTCTTAGGGTCGTATGCAGTGCCATCCAGTGTCCAAACGTCACGTGTGTGGTTGGCACCAAAGATCTCGATCTTGGTCTCATCAGACCATAGAACCTTGAACCAGTCTGTCTCAGAGTCCTCCAAGTGATCATGAGCAAACTGTAGACGAGCCTTGACATGACGCTTTGAAAGTAAAGGTACCTTACGGGCTCGTCTGGAACGGAGACCATTGCGGTGGAGTACGTTACTTATGGTATTGACTGAAACCAATGTCCCCACTGCCATGAGATCTTCCCGGAGCTCCTTCCTTGTTGTCCTTGGGTTAGCCTTGACTCTTCGGACAAGCCTGGCCTCGGCACGGGAGGAAACTTTCAAAGGCTGTCCAGGCCGTGGAAGGCTAACAGTAGTTCCATAAGCCTTCCACTTACGGATGATGCTCCCAACAGTGGAGACAGGTAGGGCCAACTCCTTGGAAAGGGTTTTGTACCCCTTGCCAGCCTTGTGACCCTCCACGATCTTGTCTCTGTTGGCCTTGGAATGCTCCTTTGTCTTTCCCATGTTGACCATGTATTAGTGCTGTTCACAAGTTTGGGGAGGGTCTTAAATAGTCAGAAAAGGCTGGCAAAAGAGATCATTAATCCACACATGTGAAGCTCATTATTCTTGGTGCCTGAACTACTTCTTAATACTTTAGGGGGACCAAACAGAATTCTTGTGGTTTGAGGGGTTGAATAATAAATGACACTCTGAATTAACTTTTAACGTTTTTTAAAAAAAATTACAACAAAAATTTTTGCTGCAGTGCATTTCCCACTTCCAGGCTGATCTACAGTACAAATGTCACAATGCCAAGTTAATTCCGCATGTGTCAACCAGCTAAATCTGCAGGGGGTTGAATACTACTTGTAGGCACTGTAGATGATGATCAGATTGTTCATGTGTGTAAATGTGATACTGCAAGAGAAATGTGGGAGCAGCTGCAAAAGGTACATGAGAGGATTAATTCAAGCAATAAACTGTATCTTATGAGAAAACTGTACCAGTCTAAGCTGCAGAAAGGCCAGGATATGCAGGAGTATATCAGGAGTATTCTAAAGCTTGTAGAACGCTTGAGAGGCATTGGGGAAGATCTGAAGGACTTTCATGTAGCCGCATTACTGCTTAGTGGTCTTCCAGAGAGCTATGACATGCTTGTGACCGCACTAGATGCGCGCCCAGATGATGAGCTTACTCTGGAGTATGTAAGAGGGAAGCTTATAGATGAATATAAACGGAAGGCAGAATGTATAAGCACCAAGACAGAGTCTGCTTTACAAACACAGAGTCTATATGATAACAGAAAGAACCTAAAAGAAACACGTGAATGTTTTGTTTGCAAGAAATCAGGATATTTGAAAGCCGAGTGCAGAGTTTGGAAAGCTAGAATGAATCAGCTGAAAAAGCAAAACAGTCAGCAAAGGGTTAAGAGTGCTGTGTCTGGAGAAAATGATTCTGTGAATACTGAAATTGCATTTACTGTCAGTGCAAATACATCAAAGCATGCATGGTGTATAGACTCTGGAGCAACTAGTCACATGACTAATAACAGAGACTTCTTTTCTAAGCTTAATCAAAATAAGTCAGAGAAAGTGATTATGGCTAATGGTCAGTACATGAGTTCAGAAGGCATAGGAGATGGTTATATTGATTGTCAAATCTCACCAACACAAAGCAGGAAGATCCCAGTAAAAGATGTGCTCTATGTGCCTAGTCTTGAGAGTAATTTACTATCTGTGAAGAAACTCACAAAACAAGGAAATGAAGTTACATTTAAGCATGATAGCTGCATCATCTCAAAAGAGGGTCACACACTAGCAGAGGGAAAAATCACAGATGAACTTTATCAGCTTAAATGTAAAGAGTGTGTGTATACTGCTCAACAAGAAGAGCACAATAACTGTATTCATGTATGGCATAGGCGTCTGGCACACAGAGACCCAGAAGCAATAAGAAAGTTAGTTCAGAAGCAACTAGCTGATGATATCACAATTGATCTATGTAACCAGACAATGAAGTGTACTCGCTGCATAAAAGGGAAAATGTCTAGAAAAGCTTTTCCTAAGAGAAGTACTACAAGAACAGAACAGTCACTAGATTTAATACACACAGATGTCTGTGGTCCAATGAGCACTCAGACTCCTGGGAAGAAGAGATATTTTCTCACATTTATTGATGATCATTCCAGATATACAGTTGTCCATCTGCTTCACAGCAAGATAGAAGTTCCAGAGAAACTTGAAATATATCTAGCTGAGGTATATAATAAATTTGGAAGAATGCCAAAGATTCTACGTGTAGATAATGGGACTGAATATACAAGCAATGAGACACAGAGCATTCTAAAGAAAAATGGAATCCTATTTCAGACCACTGTACCGTACAACCCTGAGCAAAATGGTGTTGCGGAAAGAAGGAACCAAACACTCTGTGAAAGTGCAAGAAGTATGTTATTTGATGCAAATCTGCCTACAACATATTGGGGTGAGGCAATCATGACAGCTTGCTATCTTCAGAACAGACTACCAGGTAAAGCTACAGAGAAAACTCCATTTGAGCAATGGAACAGCAGAAAGCCAAAACTGCACCACATAAGAATATTCGGAAGTAAAGCATTTGTACATATTCCCAAAGAAAAGCGAACTAAGTGGGAATCTCACGCTAAAGAAGGTATCCTGGTAAGCTACAGTGAAACCCAGAAAGGTTATAGGATTCTACACCCAGAAACAAACAAGGTCACAATAAGCAGAGATGTAGTGATTGATGAGAACTTTGTATCACCCAAGTTTTGTGACATCACGCCAGTAGTCCAGCTGAAGTCACAATTACAAGACAACAACAAGGAGGATGTAGAAGTCTGGCTGGATTCTTCAACCACTGAAGGAACAACAGAAAAATCAGAAGAATCTGAAATCAGAAGATCGTCAAGATCAAACAAAGGTATACCAGCTAAACGTCTATCCTACATTGTCAAGACACTACCTGAGTCAGAGCCGCAGTCATGGGATGAAATGCAAGGACTACCTATCCATGAAAGAACAAAGTGGATTGATGCCGCTAATGAGGAAATCAAGTCGCTTCATCAACTCCAAACTTGGAAACTCACCAAGCTACCACAGGGCAAAAAGGCAATCAAGTGCAAGTGGGTCTTTAAAACCAAATATGACTCTGAAGGTAAAGTCCACAGATTTAAAGCAAGGTTGGTCACAAAAGGATATTCTCAAAAGTATGGCAAAGATTACGATGCTACATTTGCTCCAGTCGCTAAACAGACTACGTTCAGAGCTTTGTTAGCTGTAGCTGCTGTACAAAAGATGTATGTCAGACATTTGGATATAAAAACTGCTTTCTTAAATGGTGACATTGAGGAGGACTTATACATGACTCAACCTGAAGGTTATGTAAAAAGAGGTGAAGAGAATCTTGTTTGCAAACTACAAAAATCTCTCTATGGTCTTAATCAATCAGCAAGAACATGGAACACCAAGATGAATAAAGTCTTGTTGGAAGAAGGATTTAAAAGAGGTCAAGCAGATCCATGCTTATACACAAAATATACAGATGGAAAGTGGATGTATATTCTCTTATATGTGGACGATGTGATTGTAGTTCATCAAGAAGACGCAGAAATTGGAAAAATGACTGAAATTCTGAATCAGCATTTTGAAACAAAAGACCTTGGAAGTGTGACATATTATCTAGGAATCCAAATCCAGAGAGAGGAAGATGGGAGTTTTCTTCTAAACCAAAGTGCAAAAATTAATTCGATTCTGAATCAATTTGGAATGTCAGAGGCCAAAGGTATATCAACCCCAATGGAACCATCCTACCTGAAGCTGGAAGAAGAAGATGACCTGTTGCCTAACAATGAGAAATATCGTGAGGCAGTGGGGGCACTTCTGTACATATCAACTATGACTCGACCGGATATCACAACAACAGTTGGAATCCTTTGCAGATATGTGGAAAAACCGCGCCAAAGAGACTGGAATGCTGTTAAAAGACTTCTGCGATATTTGAAAGAAACGCAAGATGTAAATTTAAAACTATCTGCAGCGGGGGATTTAGAACTTACTGGCTATGTAGATGCGGATTGGGCTGGTGATTCGCATGATCGTAAATCCACAAGCGGATACTTGTTTAAAGTTGGAGAAAGTTCAATCTCCTGGTCTAGTAGGAAACAAGTGTCTGTTGCCTTGTCATCCACAGAAGCGGAGTATGTGTCCGCAGCCTATGCAAGCCAGGAGGTCGTTTGGCTAAGACAATTGATGGACGATCTTGGCAAACCGTCAACTCAGCCGACGGTGATTTATGAGGACAACCAAGGATGCATTAAACTTGCATGCAGTGAAAAGATCAGTGCTAGAACCAAGCACATTGACGTCAGACACCATCATCTACGTGATTTGATAGATCGTGGCATAATTCAGTTTGTCTATTGTGAAACTGATAAGATGCTAGCTGACATTATGACAAAGCCATTGCCACGAGCCAGGCTCCAAGAATTGAGAACCACAATCGGAATAAGAGGAATAAGAGGATAAGTAGTTGTTGAGTGGGGGTGTTGGAATAATGCATATTGATTTGTATGTATTGCAACAACAACTACTGTACTGTTTGATATGTTGTGCATATTGTGAGGTTGTTAACAAAGTTTTGTAAAAAAAAAAAAAAAACCTCACTCACAGACAGGATGCCTCCTCCTTCTCTTCCTGTGTTGTTGTAATGTTTTTCATGCTGCAGCCATAGCAGATATCAGGCTGATCACATTTCATGCAGTGTTGTAGATTTATTCACATCCAGTATAGACAGCCTACATTCTCTGTTGCTGACTCCGGATGTTACGCTGGTTAATCCGCTGCTAACATAGTTAGTCGACACCTTGATTTAACATGTCCCTTTTGTCGCATTATTTTAAGAGGTACCATCAGATTCAAGTTATTTCTGTGACCATTGTGGGTTTTTCTGTCATTAAACGAGGGGTACCAACAAATTTGACCAGGTGTATATATATATATATATATATATATATATAATATATATATATATATATATATATATATATATACAAAAGTATTGGCACCCCTGCAATTCTGTCAGATAATACTCAGTGTCTTCCTGAAAATGATTGCAATCACAAATTATTCGCTATTTTTATCTTCATTCAATTTGCTTGCAAGGAAAAAACACAAAAGAGAATGAAGCAAAAATCAAATCCTTGATCATTTCACACAAAACTCCAAAAATGGGCCAGACAAAAGTATTGGCACCCTCAGCCTAATACTTGGTTGCACAACCTTTAGCCAAAATAACTGCGAACAACCGCTTCCGGTAACCATCAATGAGTTTCTTACAATGCTCTGCTGGAATTGTAGACCATTCTTCTTTGGCAAACTGCTCCAGGTCCCTGATATTTGAAGGGTGCCTTTTCCAAACTGCCATTTTGAGATCTCTCCACAGGTGTTCTATGGGATTCAGGTCTGGACTCATTGTTGGCCACCTTAGAAGTCTCCAGTGCTTTCTCTCAAACCATTTTATAGTGCTTTTGGAAGTGTGTTTTGGGTCATTGTCCTGCTGGAAGACCCATGATCTCTGAGGGAGACCCAGCTTTCTCAAACTGGGCCCTACATTATGCTGCAAAATTTGTTGGCAGTCTTCAGACTTCATAATGCCATGCACACGGTCAAGCAGTCCAGTGCCAGAGGCAGCAAAGCAACCCCAAAACATCAGGGAACCTCTGCCATGTTTGACTGTAGGGACAGTGTTCTTTTCTTTGAATGCCTCTTTTTTTTCCCTGTACACTCTATGTTGATGGTTTTTCCCAAAAGCTCGACTTTTGTCTCATCTGACCAGAGAACATTCTTCCAAAACGTTTTAGGCTTTCTCAGGTAAGTTTTGGCAAACTCCAGCCTGGCTTTTTTATGTCTCATGGTAAGAAGTGGGGTCTTCCTGGGTATCCTACCATACAGTCCCTTTTCATTCAGACGCCGACGGATAGTACGGGTTGACACTGTTGTACCCTCGGACTGCAGGGCAGCTTGAACTTGTTTGGATGTTAGTCGAGGTTCTTTATCCACCATCCGCACAATCTTGTGTTGAAATATCTCGTCAATTTTTCTTTTCCTTCCACATCTAGGGAGGTTAGCCACAGTGCCATGGGCTTTAAACTTCTTGATGACACTGCGCACGGAAGACACAGGAACATTCAGGTCTTTGGAGATGGACTTGTAGCCTTGAGATTGCTCATGCTTCCTCACAATTTGGTTTGTCAAGTCCTCAGACAGTTCTTTGGTCTTCTTTCTTTTCTCCATGCTCAATGTGGTACACACAAGGACACAGGACAGAGGTTGAGACAACTTTAATCCATGTTAACTGGCTGCAAGTGTGATTTAGTTATTGCCAACACCTGTTAGGTGCCACAGGTAAGTTACAGGTGCTGGTGATTACACGAATTAGAGAAGCATCACATGATTTTTCAAACAGTGCCAATACTTTTGTCCACCTCCTTTTTTAGGTTTGGTGTGGAATTATATCCAATTTGGCTTCAGGTCAATTCTTTTTGTGTTTTTTCATTGAAGACAAACTAAATGAAGATAATAATACCAAAGAATTTGTGTTTGCAATCATTTTCAGGAAGAAACTGAGTATTATCTGACAGAATTGCAGGGGTGCCAATACTTTTAGCCACCACTGTATATATACATATACAGTATATACAGGTGAAAAGATAAACAACAGTTTTGTAGCTCGACACTTATTGGCAAAGACCAAAATTAAAGAATATCCAATTACTACAAAATTATTTATATCTCTTATTAGTGTTAAGGGTATGCCACACTAAACAACATCGCTAACGGGATCGCTAAAAAACGATACTATTTAGCGATCCCGTTAGCGATGTTGTTGTGTGCGGCATCTACCAGCGACGTGGCCCCTGCTGTGATCTCGTCCGTCGTCCTGATCGTTCCGGACCCTATTTTCATCGCTGGCGTCCCGCTGGTAAGTATCTAATCGCTGAGTGTGGCACCTTTTTTAGCGATTTAGCGGTACTTTTGTACCGCTAAAGTCGTTAAGGAGATCGCTAACCGCGATAGCGTCCTTAACGATATCGCTAAATTAGGTAGCTACTAGCGATATAGAAACAATCCCGCTAGCGATCTCATTAGTATGCGACGCTAACGAGATCGCTAGCGGGATTGTGTAGTGTGGCAGTACCTTTAGAGTCCAGCAACATTCTCCCCCCAGTCAATGCTTGGTGTTCAGTGGTGATTTGCACAGCGCTCCAAAGGTGGGGTGTTCAGTGTCTGGAATAATAAATAATAATAATCTTTATTTTTATATAGCGCTAACATATTCTGCAGCGCTTTACAGTTTGCACACATTATCATCATTGTCCCCGATGGGGCTCACAATCTAAATTCCCTATCAGTATGTCTTTGGAATGTGGGAGGAAACCGGAGTACCCGGAGGAAACCCACGCAAACACGGGGAGAACATACAAACTCCTTGCAGATGTTGTCCTTGGTGGGATTCGAGCCAAGGACTCCAGCGCTGCAATGTTGCAGTGCTATCCACTGAGCCACCGTGCTGCCCCAATGATAATTTATTATTCTCAGTCATTTATATTAGTTCCTCCTGCATCCAAGTCCTTGTCTCCTGCACACACAGAGTGGGCTGGCACAGTAAGCACAATGCAGTAACATCCTTGTGTCCCCTGCACCAAGAAACTGGCGCTATATAGGCCATAAGCCAAAGGATCTAGCTATATCAGCATTAGTTTGATGCTTATACTGTTCAAAGTGCCACCCGCACAGAGATCTGGGGCACCTGGTCAGTTAGTGAGAAGTCAGGGGCTTGTGCACTGGCCCAGATATTTGATGCTAGCAACGTCATTTCTTAACCCCTTAAAGACCCTAGCTTTTTTCAGTTTTGCGTTTTCGTTTTTCGCTCCCCTTCTTCCCAGAGCCATAACTTTTTTATTTTTCCGTCAATATGGCCATGTGAGGGCTTATTTTTTGCGGGACGAGTTGTACTTTTCAATTGCATTATTGGTTTTAGCATGTTGTGTACATGAAAATGGGAAAAAAATTCCAAGTGCAGTGAAATTGCAAAAAAAGTGCAATTCCACACTTGTTTTTTGTTTGTTTTTTTTGATAGGTTCACTAAATGCTAAAACTGACATGCCATTATGATTCTCCAGGTCATTATGAGTTCATAGACACCAAACATGTCTAGGATCATTTTTATCTAAGTGGTGAAAAAAAATTCCAAAATTTGCTTTAAAAAACATTTGCACCATTTTCCGATACCCGTAGCGTCTTTTTCGTGATCTGGAGTCGGGTGAGGGCTTATTTTTTGTGTGCCAAGCTGTCGTTTTTAAGGATACCATTTATGTGCAGACACGATCTTTTGATCGCCCGTTATTGCAACGTAATTCTGTTGTTTCTTTTTTTTTCCGCTAGCGATCGGGTTAATCCTTTTTTTATTGATAGATAGGGCAATTCTGATCGCGGCGATACCAAATATTTGTATGTGTGATTTTTTTTTATTGTTTTATTTTGAATGGGGCGAAAGGGGGGTGATTTAAACTTTTACATTTTTTTATTTTTTTCATATTTTTTAAACCGTTTGTTCTTTAATTTTGACATGCTTCAATAGCCTCCATGGGAGGCTAGAAGCATCCACTACTTGATCGGCTCTGCTACATATAGGCGATGACAGATTGCCTATATGTAGCAGAATTACAGCATTGCTATGAGCGCCGACCACCGGGTGGCACTCATAGCAATGCCTCATCAACAGCCATAGAGGTCTCTATGAGACCTCAGGTTGTTATGGCAATGCATCGCTGACCCACGATCACGTGACGGGGTCGAAGATGCGCGTATTTCCGGCCCGGTGGCCGGAAGCGATGGTTAAAACCCGCTGTCGGCATTTGACAGTGGTATTTAACTAGTTAATAGGCACGGGTGGATCGCGATTCCACCTGCGCCTAATGCGGGCACATGTCAGCTGATCGCCGGAGCCCTCATCAAAGCGGGGGATCTGACCTTGGATGTACTATTCCGTCCAAGGTCAGAAAGGGGTTAATTACAAAATTTCGAAAGAAAAAAATATATAAATTAGTACTACCAGCTAGAATTAGTATTTTTTAAAAAAAATATTGCACCTATAAGAATTTTTCACACAGGGAAAATGTCTATCTGCCCCCTCTGAGTTATTTCACATAATCCTGAGTTTGACATGACTGCGGTATTGTAGATGGATCCCTTTCTTAGAAGTTCCTCTTCATACCAGACCCAATATTTCCAGATTCACCAGAATAAACAGACAAAATACCAATTTGGATTAAATTGGCCAAATCGGAGCTCCAAAACTGGGCGGAAAACAATATATATATGTATATATCCAGCCTTACTCCTAGCCGCAACCACAAGCACGGAGGCACCTCATGGCGAGAAATAATTTTTCATCCACCGAATCCCCCAGGGACCCCCCTTGAGAGCCCCAAAATCCATCAGCCAATTATCATAATTCCAAAACCAAAAAGTCACAAAATTTCAAAAGAAAAAAAAAATTAGTACTACCAGCTAGAATTAGTATTTTTAAAAAAAATATTACACCTATAAGAATTTTGCACCCAGGGAAAATGTTTATCTGCCCATTCCGAGTTATTTCACTTAATGCTGAATTTGCCATGACTGCAGTCTTGTAGAGACTTCCCTTTCTTAGAAGTTCCCCTTTATTACCAGAGACCCAATATTCCCAGATTCTCCTGAATAAATAGGCAAAACACAGATTTGGATAAAATTGGCCAAATCCGTCTTTATTGCAGCAAACATAACAGTAATAAGTATACCGGGTGGAACCCAAAAAAATATATATATATATATATATATAATATAACTATCCAGGCTTACTCCCAGCCACAACGACAGGCACGGGGCACCTCAAGGCCAGAAAACACTTTTTATCCACTGACCCCAAGGGACCACCCCTCCCCCGAGAGTCCCAAAATCTGCCAGGCAATAACTATAATTCTAAAACCAATAGGAGGTTCTCATCTTTCCATGATGTACAATCCCCACCAATATTTTGACACCAACTCCAAAAACCCCGCCCCCTCACCTGTCAAAATGACACCAAAAACATGAACAATAAACCAATTAAAATCCACCTTTAGCAATAATAATAAAAAAGGGGGTAGGTGGGCAGAACCTTTCTGAATGGTGACTACTTGCAGATTAGGTAGTTAACTACCCCTCCTACTTTTTATAGCATTGCTCTTTCTCCCCCTTGTAAACCTGACACCCTCTTTCACTCCTCCCCTTAAACTTTTCAGTTCCACTTAACCTCCCCACAACCTCAAAATTAACCCCTGCTCTGCCCTGCATAGCTGAGTCATGGGTCATGGCTCTGCCGAGGCTACATTTTCTCTTCACTGCAGTATTGTAGAGACTTCCCTTTCTCCCCTTCATTACCAGACCAAATATTCCCGGATTATCCTGAAAAAACAGACAAAATACCAATTTGGATTAAATTGTCCAAATTGGTTTTAATTTCAACAAACATAACAGTAATAAATAACTTGGGGTGAGGAGGTTCTTGGAGCTCCAAAACCCGGTGAAAAACAATATATATATATATATATATATATATATATATATATATATATATATATATATAGGTATACCGTATATACTCGTGTATAAGCCGACCCGTGTATAAGCCGACCCCCTAATTTTGCCACAAAAAACTGGGAAAAATTATTGACTCGTGTATAAGCCGGGTGTATAAACTGCCCTCCTGCTCTGTGCTGCCCCCGTCCTGCTCCTTGCTCCCCCATCCAGCTCTGTGCTCCCCCATTCTCCTCTGTACTCCCCCCTCCTGCTCCGTCCTCCGCTGTGCTCCCCCATTCCTTCTCCGTCCTCCTGTGCCCCACGTCCTGCTCAGTGCTCCTCTGTGCCCTCCATCCTCCCCTGTCCTGCTCCATGCCTCCCCCGTCCTCCTCCACGCTTCCCTCGTCCACCGATCTCCCCCCCCACCGTCCTGCTCCATGCTTCCCCCGTCCTCCGTTCTCCCCGTCCTCCTCCATGCTTCCCCCGTCCTGCTCCAGCTTCCCCCGTCCTCCTCTATGCTTCCCCCGTCCACCGTTCTCCCCCCCGTCCTGTTCCGTGCTCCTTGTCCTCTCCTCCATCATACTCACCCCTCCCCGTGCCATCGCTGAGCGTCCCTGCAATCCTGCGTTCTCCCCGTCTTCCTGCAGCTCTCCAGCACTGAGCGGTGATGTAATACCGCTCATTAAGGTCATGAATATGGAGGCCACGCCTATGGGAGTGGCGTCGCGTCCATATTACATGACCTTAATGAGCGGGTATTACATCACCGCTCAGTGCTGAAGAGCTTCAGGAAGACGGGGAGAACGCAGGATTGCAGGGACGCTCAGCGATGGCAGGGGAGGGGTGAGTATGATCCCAGCCACCGGCTCCTGCCGTGGCATCCCCTCCCCCGCTGGTTTCTGCCCTATGACTCGTGTATAAGCCGAGGGGGCATTTTCAGCACGAAAAAAGGTGCTGAAAATCTCGGCTTATACACGAGTATATACGGTATATATATACCAGGGGTGGGATTCAGCCGGTTCTCCCCGGTTCAATGGAACCGGTTGTTTCAAAATGCAGCCGGTTCCCCGAACTGGGGAGAATGAGAGCGGCGATCCGGAACTATTTTGCCCCTGAGAGTCGGCGGTTCCCTGTGCCGGCTGTCAAGCTGACAGCCAGCGCAGAGAAGCTGCTGCGTGCCGACTCCCAGGGATCAATTGCACTGGCGTCTATACAGACGCCAGTACAATTGAAGCTCTGACTGCGGGTCAGAGCGATGCCAGCAGCGTGATCAGGTCATGTGATCACGCTGCTGACGTCACTGGCCGGCGGCGGTGGCAAGTGGGGGAACGATGGTGGTAAGTGTGCTCCAATATGGAGCTGAAGATACCACCGAAGATGTGGGGGGAATAATGTGTGAGTATGGGGGGGGGTGAATTTAGAGTGGGGATGGGGGGGTTACTTTATGTGTGGAGGGATTTGGGATGGGGGGCTATTTTATGTGTGGGGGCTGGGGATTTGGAGTGGGGATGGGGGACTATTTTATGTGTGGGGGGATTTGGAGTGGGGATGGGGGGCTGTTTTATGTGTGGGGGATTTGGAGTGGGGATGGGGGGCTGTTTTATGTGTGGGGGGATTTGGAGTGGGGATGGGGGGCTGTTTTATGTGTGGGGGGATTTGGGGATGATGGGGGGCTATTTTATGTGTGGGGGCTGGGATTTGGAGTGGGGATGGGGGACTATTTTATGTGTGGGGGGATTTGGAGTGGGGATGGGGGGATGTTTTATGTGTGGGGGGATTTGGAGTGGGGATGGGGGGCTGTTTTATGTGTGGGGGGATTTGGAGTGGGGATGGGGGACTATTTTATGTGTGGGGTGATTTGGAGTGGGGATGGGGGGCTGTTTTATGTGTGGGGGATTTGGGGATGATGGGGGGCTATTTTATGTGTGGGGGCTGGGGATTTGGAGTGGGGATGGGGGACTATTTTATGTGTGGGGGATTTGGGGATGATGGGGGCTATTTTATGTGTGGGGCTGGGGATTTGGAGTGGGATGGGGGCTATTTTATGTGTGGGGGGATTTGGAGTGGGGATGAGGGGCTATTTTATGTGTGGGGGGATTTGGAGTGGGATGGGGGGCTATTTTATGTGTGGGGGATTTGGAGTGGGGATGGGGGGCTATTTTATGTGTGGGGGCTGGGGATTTGGAGTGGGGATGGGGGTATTTAATATGTGTGGGGGGATTTGAGGGTACTGAAGAGTATGTATGTATGAGGAAACAGTATGGGGGATGGGTGCAGACAGTATGGGTGAACGGGTGAATGTGTGCAGACACAGTATGGGGAGTCAGGGGTATGTGTGAGCAGACAGTATAGTGAGGGGGTAAATATATGAGGAGACAGTATGCTGAACAGGGGGGATGTGAGAGGAGACAGTGTGAGGAGGAAGGGGAATAGTGTGAGGTGACAGTATATTGCAGATATTTTTATTTAGGGCATTATAATGACTCTTCTGTCTTTAAGGGCATCGTGTGGAGAGTTGGTGCAGAGGAGCGGAGAAGATGGAAGTCTGCAGAGACGGCTGTGGATGAGAAAACTCATCATGGGATCTGGACAAGATGAAGAAAAGGAGAACGACTCCAGAGACAGCGTCATCTATAAGGTACCTGGATGTAAATATTATTTGTGAAATTGACTAATTCTCATGTCTTTATTTGTTAGGAGCATTAAAGGGGTTCTCCAGGTCTGTGTCACATAGAATGACTGCAGACTCAGCACAAACCTGGAGAACCCCTTTAATGCTCCTAACATAAATAAAAACATGAGAATTAGTCAATTTCAGAATTCTCACAGTGCACACTGCACGCTGTTAGGATTTTCTCGTGCCGGTGATTTACATACATTCAGTCACATGCTGACTAGCAGGGCCGGCTCCAGGTTTTTATGGGCCCCGGGCGAAGGAGCCTCAGTGGGCCCCTTTAACACAGACCACGATTCATGATGCACAGATACAGCAGAGAAATATGGGTATAGTACAATGCCAAACACTTCACTTCTTCCATTACATGACTGATATCTATTGTAAATTGTACAATAGCTCAAAAACTGCCAAATCCTCACAGCGCACAGAACAGACTGGACAGTACAGTCCTCCATACAATATTATGGGCACCACAGTCTCCCCCTCATCACCCATATAATACCCCATGCAGGATGTCACCCCGCCATCCCCCATATAATGCTCCATACAGAATACTGGACCCAAAATAATGCTCCATACAGAATAATGGACCCAATATAATGCTCCATACAGAATACTGGACCCAAAATAATGCTCCATACAGAATACTGGACCCAATATAATGCTCCATACAGGATAATGGTCCCCATATAATACTCCATACAGGATACTGGTCCCCATATAATGCTCCATACAAAATATGGAGCTCTCCTCTGCGCTGTACTGCGTTCTGCACTGTTACGTCTCAGGAAAGGGCGCTGTGGAAAGCCTCCCCATTATCATCAATGCCTGCCCATCATCATCAATGCCTCCCCATCATCATCATGGCCTCCCTATCATCATCATGGCCTCCCCATTATCATTAATGCCTGCCCATCATCATCATCGCCTCCCCAATATCATCAATGCCTGCCCATCATCATCATGGCCTCCCCATTATCATCAATGCCTGCCCATCATCATTATCGCCTCGCCAATATATCAATGCCTGCCCATCATTATCATGACCTCCCCATCATCATCATGGCCTCCCCATTATCATCAATGCCTGCCCATCATCATTATCGCCTCCCCAATATCATCAATGCCTGCCCATCATTATCATGGCCTCCCCATCATCATCAGTGCCTGCCCATTATCATCAATACCTGCCCATCATCACACACAGACAGCACACAAGCACTCTCTCACATACATACATACATACATACACATACACACACACACACACACACACACACACAAAGCACCGCACTACATACACACAGACACACACAGACACATACACACACACACGACACATCTCACCTGTCTGGCAATCGCGCCCTCTCTGCCACAGCCGGCCGCTGAATGATGACGTCATTCAGCGGCCTGCTGTGAGAGGAAGCGCCGGCGCCCCCTGGAGCCCGGAGCTGCGGCAGCGGAGGCACGGGAGAGGTGAGTATTGTGCCAGCTCCTGCCGGGGCCCTGAGCAAGCGGGGGGGGGCCCAGCGGCGGCGCTGACACCGCTCTCCTCCGCTAACGGGCGCGGGGGTGCCAGACGGCGAGTGGGCCCCCCCGCCTGCTCAGGGCCCCGGCACTTGCCCCTATGCAGACAGCATTGAGAGCAGAAGGGTCTTGCTTCCCTGTACCTTTGCACTTTAGTCTAGTCCCCTGATGAGTCTACTGAGATGAAACACGTCGGGACATCCTCATAGGGAAAGTGCAGGGCGATTATTTATGTAGGGCAAGCTGTGGACTGCCCTTGTAAGGGCGGGAGTTTGGGGAATAGTTTTGCATCAGTTCCTCAGGGAATGACAGGGTATTGTCTTCCCATTGACGCACAAGGGACCCTCCGCATACCATTGGGTGCCTTGGATACTCCCGTCCCTCTGACACTACATTGGTGAGATTGTTCCTATTTTCTTACTTTTCTCACTTTATTGTTGTCATTTATATATTATGTGTTTTATATGTGTTGTCTGGTGATTGCCTTTCATACTTTGGAGGACCACATTGAGTATTCCTCCAATTGGCAGGACCTAGACATTCAGTTGCCAGTTTTTTGTCCTATATGGCAATCTGTCCAATCCTGATAGCTGTCTGTTTTTTGTCCTTCTGGTAATTATTGTGGGTATATGTATTACCCCTCATTCCTTGACAGCAATTTTTTAATGGGTGACGCACCTTATACCTTTTAATGTATATCAGTAAAAGTTATATTTTATATATTCACTGTTGCTTATTCTAATTTATTATTTGGTGAATTCAGTCTGACTTTTGTTCCAGCCGACACTGGAATTGCTTTATTATTGCATTTGCCCGGGTGTGCCGGGTGCTGACGCCGGCCCTGCTGACTAGACATGTGTGGCCTCACTCAATGAAAAGGAACGGAGCGAGGCCGGGCACGTCTAGTCGGAATGTGGCCAGAAGTATATAAATCACATGCTTGTGCTGACATGACCGTGTACTCTCGCCACCGGTAAGGGAGAATCCTAAAAGTGTGCAGAGCATTCGTTGTGAGAATTCAGAAGCTGCAATGTCAGGATTCAGCTCTGCAGGTTCCAGCAGTCATCACATGGACACATCACTCATGCCATTTTCATACTTATGGTCCTGTGACAACGAGCTTCTCCTCCTGCTTCTCTCAGTTTTTCACTGAACATTGAGAGCATTAGGGAGAGCAGCTCGTCGGTACATGACTAAGTGTGCAAATCGCATGTGTGCTGTATACACCTACAGTTAGGTCCATAAATATTTGGACAGAGACAACATTTATCTAATTTTGGTTCTAGACATTACCACAATGAATTTGAAACAAAACAAATCAGATGCAGTTGAAGTTCAGACTTTCAGCTTTCATTTGAGGGTATCCACATTAAAATTGGATGAAGGGTTTAGGAGTTTCAGCTCCTTAACATGTGCCACCCTGTTTTTAAAGGGACCAAAAGTAATTGGACAAATGACTCCAAGGCTATTTCACGGACAGGTGTGGGCAATCCCTTTGTTATGTCATTCTCAATTAAGCAGATGAAAGGGCCGGAGTTGATTTGAGGTGTGGTGTTTGCATTTGGAAGGTTTTGCTGTGAAGGAAACATGCGGTCACAGGAGCTCTCCATGCAGGTGAAACAAGCCATCCTTAAGCTGCAAGAACAGAAAAAAAAACATCCAAGAAATTGCTACAACATTAGAAGTGGCAAAATCTACAATTTGGTACATCCTGAGAAAGAAAGAAAGCACTGGTGAACTCATCAATCCAAAAAGACCTGGGAGCCCACGGAAGACAACAGTGGTGGATGATCGCCGCATACTTTCTTTGGTGAAGAAGAACCCGTTCACAATAATCAACTGAAGTCCAGAACACTCTCAGTGAAGTAGGTGTATCTGTCTCTAAGTCAACAGTAAAGAGAAGACTCCATGAAAGTAAATACAAAGGGTTCACATCTAGATGCAAACCATTCATCAATTCCAAAAATAGACAGGCCAGAGTTAAATTTGCTGAAAAACACCTCCAGAAGCCAGCTCAGTTCTGGAAAAGTATTCTATGGACAGATGAGACAAAGCTCAACCTGTACCAGAATGATGGGAAGCCAAAAGTTTGGAGAAGAAAGGGAACGGCACATGATCCAAGGCACACCACATCCTCTGTAAAACATGGTGGAGGCAACGTGATGGCATGGGCATGCATGGCTTTCAATGGCACTGGGTCACTTGTGTTTATTGATGACATAACAGCAGACAAGAGTAGCCGGATGAATTCTGAAGTGTACCGGGATATACTTTCAGCCCAGATTCAGCCAAATGCTGCAAACTTGATTGGACGGCGCTTCATAGTACAGATGGATAATGACCCCAAGCATACAGCCAAAGCTACACAGGAGTTCATGAGTGCAAAAAAGTGGAACATTCTTCAATGGCCAAGTCAATCACCAGATCTTAACCCAATTGAGCATGCATTTCACTTGCTCAAATCCAGACTTAAGAGGGAAAGACCCACAAACAAGCAAGACCTGAAGGCTGCGGCTGTAAAGGCCTGGCAAAGCATTAAGAAGGAGGAAACCCAGCGTTTGGTCATGTCCATGGGTTCCAGACTTAAGGCAGTGATTGCCTCCAAAGGATTCGCCACAAAATATTGAAAATAAAAATATTTTGTTTGGGTTATGTTTATTTGTCCAATTACTTTTGACCTCCTAAAATGTGGAGTGTTTGTAAAGAAATGTGTACAATTCCTACATTTTCTAACACATATTTTTGTTCAACCCTTCAAATTAAACGTTACAATCTGCACTTGAATTCTGTTGTAGAGGTTTCATTTCAAATCCAATGTGGTGGCATGCAGAGCCCAACTCGCGAAAATTGTGTCACTGTCCAAATATTTCTGGCCCTGACTGTATATATATATATATATATATATATATATATATACATAACGATGTAACGATCCAGTCTTACTGCCAGCCACAACTACAAGCATGGGGGCACCTCATGGCCAGAAATAATTTTTCATCCACCGATTACCAGGGACCCCCCCTTGAGAGCCCCAAAATCTGCAAGCCAATTACCATAATTTCAAAAACAATTGGAGGTTCCTATTTCCACGATGTACAATCCCCACCAAGATTTTGACACCAACTCAAGGAACCTCCTCCCCCCGCCACAGCGAACATTACTTGAACATCTCATAATGCATGTCCCTCCAACAAAAAACATGCCCTTCCCACCCCTTCTTGAATCTTGGGAACCCACAGATCAATACCTATTGAGTTCAAATTAACCCCATTACTCCGCCACAAATTCCCTTCCCCGGACTCCAAGTCATCATGCCTAGCTATGAACTCCCTGGCTGAAAAAATTCCCACAGCTCTACTCACTTTTATCCTTGTTTTGTTAATTTTTTTCACCAATTAAGTGGCCTACAAAACCTTTTTGGGTACAACATCTGGCCAAACTATCTTCATGGTCGGATATGACACCCACAAACGCAACAAATCATGGTGGATATCCCTTATTAATTCTCTGTAAGGGTGTAAGGTACAGGCCGGTATGCGGGATGCAGTGACATGCAAGAGGCAGATCAAGAGTTAACAGGGGGATTTATTAGGCCTCTTTCACACATCCGTCTTTTTGTATCAGGCATGATTCGTCCTATGCCTGAAGGGACGGATCCGGCGCTGAAACAAAAAAACTGATGCAACGGATACGGTTTTTTGCTGGATCCGACCTGAACTTTTGAACCCAGAAAAAGAGGGTTTCTGATGCCCGGAGACACTGGAAAATGTAGTAGTAGTAGTAGTAGTAGTAGTAGTAGTAGTAGTAGACCTCGATTTCCAGAATCCGGATCAGACTTTTGCCGGATTGCACAAAAGTCTGATCCGGTTCCATTGAATTCTATTGTTTGCGGCTGCCTGATGCGCCGCTTCAGGCACATCAGGCAGCTGCGGCAAAAGAAAAAAACGTTACATGCTGCGTTGTGTCCGGCCGCCGGAATGTACATTTCCGCCGGATCCGGACAAAAACGCATACAACGCACTGACATGCGGCGCCATCCGGCGCTAATGAAAGTCAATGCAAAAAAAAAACGCATCCAGCATTACATTTTGCCGGATGCGGTTGGACAAAAAATGACGGCGCCGCACAACGGATGTGTGAAAGAGGCCTTACAGGATACTCCACGCAGGGAGGTAGTAATTGGGGGGAACGGTTGGCAAAGTTGAAAGAGCAAACAAGGGTTCAATAAACGCTGGCACTTATCCGTCAGTTGCTCTCAGGGGATGAAGGTGAACAGGATCCGCGATGACATTGTAAGCGATGGGTGAAGGCTCTGGCCTGGTCCCAGTGGAACATGAGACACTGGCTCCGGATCATCGTGAGTCGCCCACCAGGGCCGTGGGGTACCCGGCACCGAGCCCATCGTTTGTTATGGGGGACGTCACGGTAGCTGCAGCTTGGTCCGTGGCCCTGGGACTCACCAAAAGGGGGGTTATATTTACAGGGGATAATGTCAATTGAATTGTGACACCACCTGTGGTGTCTAGTGAGGCTCACCAGTGCTGCAGCAGTCCACTGAGGCCGATTTTATGGCAGCTAGATGGAATTGCTACCCACAGGTGGAACGAGCCGTCAGGGCAGCGTATGGGTAGGGATGCAGGACGGAGGGGATCCGGCAGGATAGGAACAATAAAGGGGGAACACACACAAGTCACTTCAGTACCTTTACTGGAGTTAGTGCAGGAACATTGTAGGGTGAAGGGTGCACATCCAGATTCTCCCCAGTGAGCAGGTATAGGGCCTCCTGTTCCTTGCCTCTCTGTAATAAGTTTCCGACCTTCCTGTAGCTAGGCCTGAGTTGTCTCTATCCTGCACCCGGCTGACCTTGTGGTAGGGCCTTCTCTTGGAGTACACTTTCCCTGCTTGCTTTTCCTTGCTTGCTGGAACTCCGTGTCCCCTGGCTCTGTTACGTATCAGCTCTGTAGTCCTCAGAATTCCGGTTGTCTCCTACTGGTCGTGGAGATCCCTGTAGGCTCGGACCCGGCGTCCGGTATATACTTGCTGGAGTGAGTTGGTAAGGCTCTTCTGCCCCTTTACTACTCTCTCCTCTTGCCTTCAGCCTACTCTGGCCCTCACTAGGCTATACACACTGGCAGT
The DNA here is from genome assembly GCA_033576555.1 of Oophaga sylvatica. Taxonomy (NCBI): domain Eukaryota; kingdom Metazoa; phylum Chordata; class Amphibia; order Anura; family Dendrobatidae; genus Oophaga; species Oophaga sylvatica. The sequence continues at coordinate 100,138,529 of JARQOD010000002.1, read as the reverse complement.
TGGTGGGCTGCCTCTTCTGCCACTCTCTAGAGCGTCGGCACGCTCCTAGCTCTCTAGTCTGATCTGCTAGACTCACTCTGCTCTGCAGACTGACTGACTTCCTGCCTTCACCCTCTTTTATATCCCTATCAGGGCTCCCCCTGGTGGACTGAGGAAGGGTGAAGGTGTGTGTATGTTGTGAGACCTCTAGTGGACGAATCCTTCATGCACCCTTCCAAGATATGTGAAACCAAGCGCAGCTGGGCTCCACAATCGCAAAGTATCTTAACGCTCCTGGAGGTGTTCTTAAGGTTCTTGTGCGAAGTCTCAGCGGAGGGGAAGCTGAAGGCCCCGGAATTCAAGGGCCACAAGGCACGGGAGAGCCCGGGAGGGAGTCAGTCGACTCCGAGTCCGTTCCCAGTTCTGGCCCACAACAAGCACTGCCAGCAGGCAGCGGCATGGTGCGGAATCTCTCTGAGGTGTCGGGGGTTGAAGCGGTAACGGTCACAGGCTGGAAACAGTCTGCGTGTGTGTGGAGATCGGCCGTCTGTCCTGGCCTGCAGGAGCTGAGATGAGGGGAGCGAGTTAACTTCCCCTGCTGCGCGCTCTGTCTTCCTGCCAAAAGCCCTGCTTTCCCATGCTCTGCCCCTTTTATATCCGATCTGCCCCCTGCAGTCAGGTGCAAAGGTCGGTCCAGGCTAGAATAGTACATAGAAAACGTGTGCACAGCTGACTGATGGTGCTCAGGTAGGTTCCCAAACTGTAATTAATATAAAATAGAACCCGGCATTCAACTTAGTGTAAAGATTGTAGGTGATTTTATTCAATTCCAAACAGTAGCATTACAAAATGTTTCGGTCCATACAAAAGACCTTCGTCAGTTGCATTCTGAGGGTTGTGGTACATATACAATGGCCAAGTCACAGGATAGCAAGAATATTTAGACTGTGCCAAGATAGTAGAACATTCTTCAGTATTGTAAGAAAACATAGCAGAAGACATAGCCACTAAAGCATGCCACACGTATGGGGAAAAATATAGTACATAGAAAACGTGACTGATGGTGCTCAGGTAGGTTCCCAAACCGTAATTAATATAAAATAGAACCCGGCACTCAACTTAGTGTAAAGAATGTAGGTGATTTATTCAATCCCAAACATATACAATGGCCAAGTCACAGGATAGCAAGAATATTTAGACTGTGCCAAGGTAGTAGAACATTCTTCAGTATTGTAAGAAAACGTAGCAGAAGACTAGCAGAAGATTGAATAAAATCACCTACAATCTTTACACTAGGTCCAGGCTAGAATGTCTTCCCCCCGGCAACGATAGTGTTAGTCTCAACAGTTTCGGCCCAGATATGAGAGGAGTGTCCCTGACCCGGTCCATCTCCCTACACATGTAACACCAGCATTTTGGGGGGAAGGGCAATTTAACCTGGCTAAATGGTGAAAATGTAACAGTACCTGACGCCAACTCATACCATCTACTCCTATCCACCAAATTACCACTTTATTCTTGGAAAACCTGAATTAACGCCTGTTTTTTCGAACGTCGGCCCTCAGTGCTCCCCAATAAATGAACAAGTGGCTTAATGTCCACACTAGCCGTGCTCCGTCTACAGTGAAAACTGAAAGGGGGAAGAAGGAAGAGTAGCACGTGAGAACAACCAGAAATAACCGTCTCTTTTTTATACACCAAATCAGGGTACACATGGAGTTTATATATCCCAAATTCTTACCTGTCAATCTTCTGACCCGGTCTTGAAGGTAGACCCCCAACTCTGCCTCTGTTGCAGCACCAATTCTAAATGAGTGTGGCAAAAACCTATTGGCCTCTAAACCCCAAATTGTCAAGCACTTTTTAAACACAGCCCCAAACTGATATCATGATAAAAAAAGACCCATCCCTATGTCTTAATAATGGGTCTGCCTTGCTCTAACACTAGAAAACTTTGTAATGTCCCTAAAGTTCCTAAACTTAAACCCAAACGCTACCTTCCAAAAACTGAATAATTCTTGACACTGACCTCCCTTCCTTTGCCACTTTTCACACCCAACTCAGCAAAGCACCTATGTAATTCTCATCTGACCCAGAAACCCCTATCTGTTGAATCCACACCCCCACTGCTTCCAATCTGCGCCATATGCCCTCCACATGGTGTCTTCTAGTGAGGCCCTAATTAACACTCTTGAGTCTCGAAGCCCAATTCCCAGAGCTCCGTGGTCCACTTGCAGCCCACAGACTTCTCCAATCTCCAAAATTGAAGGGAGTCAGCAATTGAATTTTCCACCCTGGGAACATGCACCACCACCCAAAAGGTGAGGCAAAAACAACACAAAACAAACAAATGCAATAAATGGACCACAGGAGGAGAGGAGGCGGATAAATTGTTAATAGTCATCACCACTGACATATTGTCCAGTGGAACCTGATCTTCCTGTCCCTGCATTGTTTGCCCCATACCAACAACGCAACCACTATTGGAAAAAACTTCAACCACCGATGCCTTTTGTTTGTGTAGGGGATGAAGCCTTCCAGCTGTCAGAACACCTGTTAAAACTGTACTCCAGCAGAGGATTGACACACACAAAAAGAATTTTCAATTACCGCCTCACAAGAGCCAGAAGAATGGTGGAGTGCGCTTTTGGGATTCTGACAGCCAAATGGCGTGTTCTATTGACTGCGATCAACCTAAAAACTGAAACTGTGGACGAGGTTATCAAAGCTTGTGTGGTTCTACACAATTTTGTTATCAGCAAGGAACAGATTTCCATTGAGGAACACTCTGAAGAAACCACCTTGCATGATTACCAGAACGTTACCAATAGAAGTTCTGTGACTGTTTCCCGAATGAGGGACAAATTTGCTGAATACTTTATGTCCCCTGAAGGAAGACTAGACTGGCAGGATGACAGAGTTTAATAAATTGCTCTGTGACCTGTGTACCTTGAGTACCCACAGTATACCTTTGCCAACCAAAGTGGTGTACCTTGTTGTGTATTATGTACAGTATTTTACCTTTTGGCCAAAGTTGTGTCCCTGGTTGTGTATTACCAAAGTATTTCACCTTTTAACCAAAGTTCTGTACATTGTTGGGGATTACCTAACAATGTACAGAACTTTGGTTAAAAGGTGAAATACTTTGGCTAATACACAACCGGGGACACAACTTTGGCCAAAAGGTAAAATTATTTTACCTTTTACCCAAAGTTATGTGCCTGGTTTTGTATCCCCAATAAATGTTACCTTTATTTTACCTTTGCCAATCAAAGTTGTCTACCTTGTTGTGTATTATGTACAGTATTTTACCTTTTGGCCAAAGTTGTGTCCCCGGTTGTGTATTACCAAAGTATTTCACCTTTTAACCAAAGTTCTGTACCTTGTTGGGGATTACCTAACAATGTACAGAACTTTGGTTAAAAGGTGAAATACTTTGGCTAATACACAACCGGGGACACAACTTTGGCCAAAAGGTAAAATTATTTTACCTTTTACCCAAAGTTATGTACCTGGTTTTGTATACCCAATACATTTTACCTTTATTGTACCTTAGAAATAAATAACAGACACCAATTTTAATCAAACAATTTTACATTTATTGTATTAAAATGTTTAATAACATGTATAACTTTTTTCAATGTGAAATATTTTTTTTTTCAAAGAGATTGTTTTTTAATAAAGAAAATTTTAGAAATAAATTAACACATCTACAAATTTGTGTACTGTGGGGTGGAGATACTACTGGAGGGCCTGTGGGACCCTTCGACAGTGTGAGTGTGGCGAGCGGACTGGGATCGTGGTGGAGAAGGATCAGGTAAAAGAGGTGAAGGAGTGGAAAAAGAAATGGAACGGGTGGAGACGTGGGAGCCAGAACAGGTGGGTGGTGGAGAGGAGGATTGGGTAGGGAGTAGAGGAGCAGATGTGGTTGGGAACTGGTACGGGGAAGGATGTTGGTATGGGGCAGGTTGTTGGAAAGGGGGAGGTTGTTGGAAGGGGGAGGTTGCTGGAAGGGGGGAGGTTGTTGGTTCTAGGGAGGTTGTTGGTACTGGGGAGGTTGCTGGTATTGAATAGGAGGGGGAGGAGGGACGGTGGCTGGAGGGGGGTCAGGTGTGGGAGGAACGACTGGGGTGGGTGTAGGAGGCTGGGATGTAACCTGCGCTAGAGCAGCGTGGCAAGTATGCATTGCATGCATCTGCTGCCTAGGAGATAGCGTATCCATGCGCTCGGCTGCAGACCGGAAAAAACTGTGATTTGGCGAACTTCTTACTTCTGAATGCATGGTTTGCAGAATTGTCTTAACCTCCAGAATGCTGGTGTTGAGCTGATTAAAGCCTGCAGCCATTTGCTCTGACAAGACTTTAAGACAGTTCTGAAACGATGCATTAAGATGCAAGAATTCGGGCGCATAGCTCCTTTCCTGACCCTTTGCCGCAGCGGCCCAGTAGCCACAGGTGTACTAGAGGTGGCAGCGGCAGAAGGGTGGGGTAAGGGGAAACCTATCTCCTGACCAATAGCCTCATGCAATGCACTCGGCCACGATGCTCCAGCGCTGGTGGAGGGGACAGAGGGCTCACGTGTCTGGGAAGGCTGGGAAGGTGCGGATGGGCCGGGTCTGTCGAAGTGTCCCTCGGTGGCGGACTCCTGAGGGATCGCTCCAGAAGGGTCCAACTGTGCAGGCTCCCGAGTGCTGGTCACCATTCTGTGGAATAAAGAGAAAAAATACAATTAATATACTGATTTTGAATGGCCCTGACTGAAAAAAAAAATTAGTTAGACATGTTAGCATTTTTTTTTACATGGGGTGTGTAATATTTACCTTCTGGTGACCATTGTTACCCGGAGGAACGACAGGGCTTCTGCGTACTTGTACTTGCTCCTGCGTCCTCCAGATCCACTCGGGGCCCGCATCTCCTTGTTGAACTCCTTCTTGAAGCGATCCCTCACAGACCGCCATCGCTTCACAATTCTCTCCCCTGAAACGAGAAAGCACAAATTGGTTAGTATACAACATCAGTGTTTCCCAAACTCCAGTCCTCACGGCCCCCATGGGTTATGTTTTCAGGATTTCCATAGTGTTGCACAAAAGGAAATCCTGAAAACATGACCCGTGGGGGCCACGAGGACTGGAGTTTGGGAAACACTGCTTTACATCCAGCAACCTGAACTGTGTATACTTACGCATTTTACTGCGGGCCCGAGCATCGAGGTCCTCCCAGCCGTCCACAAGTTGATTAAAGATTTCCTCCCAGAGCCGACGGGTCACTATGACATCAGCATGGCGGCGGTCCCCCATGTTCCACAGCGGCTCCCTTTCTCTGACCAGATCGATGAGGAGGTCCACGTTCATCACCCCCTCCTCAGCGTCAGAGTTGGGAGCATGCTGTGAAGCCTGTTAAAGAAAAAGAGAAAAAATATACATTAGTCTCCAAACTACCAAGGAAAAAAAATGTTTAAAAAAAATAAAGCAAAAATATTTTAAAAAAAAAGTTACTTTCATGATGGTGACCGCCGCGTCACTCACACCGACGACCCTGGGAGGCACTGCGAGGACCTCTTTGCCGAGCACCAGATTCAGAAGACTATAAAAAAAAAAGAAAAATGATGTGCTTGGATGTAGGCATATGTGTTTGGGTGCAGTGTGATGTCTGTACTAAATTGTTTTCTATGTGTTGTATGTAGTGTGATGTTGTGTTTCAGCGATGCATGCAGGAAACTTACGAATTGCGAGCCCACTCCGGGTATCTCTCCACCCCTTCGTTCTTCTTCTGGGAGCTCCTTTTCAGCTTCAATTTCCTGGTATAAATAAAAAGTAATGCAATTAATATATAGATCACAGAGATGGATTGCGAAAAAAAAAAAAATACTTTTTACCTGTAAACGCTGACGATGCGTGGGAGGGCTCCCAGAAGAAGAAGACGTGTCCTGCTGTGCTGTTACTGTCGGCGTTGTCGGGTGGCTTCTGCTGTGGAATAAAGAGAAAAAAGGCCATGCATATATTGATATTGCATGGCCCTGGCTGGAAGGGTTTGTGTGTGATATTTACCATCTGGCATCTGCTGACAACGTGTCCTGCTCACTCCCAGACTCTGTATCTTGGGGTGCTGCTGCTGCAGGAGTTGAGGGATGGCTTCTGCTGTGGAATAAAGAGAAAAAAAGGCCATGAATATATTTATATTGCATGGCCCTGGCTGGAAGGGTTTGTGTGTGATATTTACCGTCTGGCATCTGCTGACAACGTGTCCTGCTCACTCCCAGACTCTGTATCTTGGGGTGCTGCTGCTGCAGGAGTTGAGGGATGGCTTCTGCTGTGGAATAAAGAGAAAAAAAGGCCATGAATATATTGATATTACATGGCCGTGGCTGAAAGGGGTTGTGTGTGATATTTACCGTCTGGCCTCTGCTTCCCATACTCTCCATCATCAGCCACATTTGTTGGAGTCCTGGTGGTGTAAGTGCTGCTGGTGACGATGCTGCTGTAGGGTGACTTGTGCTGTGGAATAAAGAGAAAAAAAGGTCATGAATACAGTATATTGATATTGCATGGCCCTGGCTGAAAGGGGTTGTCTGTGATATTTACCGTCTGCCTTCTGCTCCCTGCTGCATCATGGCCAAAATGTCTTGGGGTGGTGCTGGTGCTGGTCTGGTCTCCTCCTGTCCTCTCCTGCGGCTGGCTCCTCTGCGGCTGGCTCCTGTCCTCTTGGCTGGCTGCATGGTTATGGCAGAGGGTGGTCCCACTGGCATGGTTTATATAGGTTTGCTGTGGGCAGGGCTACAGAGAGCATGCTTTTGCCAGATCCGGCACATTGCGGCACTCATAGACTTTCATTGTAACAAAAAAACTGGAAGCGCTGGAGACAAAAAACGTTACAGTAGCCATTTTTTCCAGACGCCGGAATGAGACAATTAGCCGGATCCGGCAAAAAACAGACCATGCGGCGCGATCCTGCGCTAATGTTAGTCAATGGGAAAAAACGGATCCGGCATTACATTTTGCCGGATCCGGTTTTAAGAAAAAATGCCGGAACTCGCCTGACGGCGAAAACCTGATGTGTGAAAGAGGCCTTATATTGATTTATTCTTCCATAATATTAATATTAAGGAATCACATTTCACCATAGCGCTGTAAGTGCCGGTAATGTTACTTTCAGCCTGCACCAGACTGACCTGCTTTACTTAAAAGTATTTAACCCCAAAGTCCTGGGAGATGCCTGTAATGTGTTACAGAGTAGTGCTGATAAATATTAATGTTTCTTTAATTAACCAGCATGTTCCAGGAATGGCCCCTGAGATGCTGCCAAAGCATGTTTATGCAAGATAATATAATGAGGCAATAATAACCCCCATTCTCTACCTGCACTTTGTTTAATTAAAAACACAGAAGGATGCAACATTCATTGCTTTGTCTTTACTACATGTGAAATACAATCTCATCCTCAATTTATAGGACCCCATGAAAGCAGTGATGATATAAACAATGTCACAACGGTATCCAAACTGTAAATGGAAAACCTGAATGTTTTGCTCCATGTCAGTTATATCAGTATGTATCACTTAGGACCCAGCTATGCCAGTTTCAATACTCTCTGCTATTTGTACAAGGGCAGACTGACAATATGTACCACAATTGAGGTTGCCCTTGTGTCCAGTAGGTAACAGGGGGACCCTCTCCCTTCAGAAATATCAATGTTATTGCCTACTGGACTGGATGCATGGGATGAAACTAATGGTTTGCATGGCTTACCAGTAAGGGGTTTTATAGAGATACTATTTCAGTACAGGTGCCCTTTACCTGTTGTGTCCACCATGTAATAGAAAAGTCATAAGGCCACTTATACACGTCAGCAGGCTCGGACTGGCTTACAGGAGAACAGGAGAATCCTCCGGTGGGCCCCTGTGCAAGACTGGACCACCACCCTCTTATATGAGCAGTACTTGGCACAATACACTTGAATCACTATGTACAGACAAAGGAGGCATCTTATTCATTTAATAATCTACCCAGTTCATTGCTATATACAGGTGTTTCTCACAAAATTAGAATATCATCAGAAAGTTAATTTATTTCAGTTCTTCAATACAAAAAGTGAAAATCATATATTTATAGAGTCATTACAGAGTGATCTATTTCAAGTGTTTATTTCTGTTAATGTTGATGATTATGGCTTACAGCCAATGGAAACCCAAAAGTCATTATAGAAAACAGCTTGTAAGGACTGTGCATGATCAGCCACCAATACTGGACTGTAGCCATGGCCGGCTGGCTACCTAGTCTATGAACAGTAAATAATAAAATACTGTTATTTTGAGAACAAAGAGTAATTTTAGAAGCAAGTAAATTGTAAAGTTGCTTGCTTTTAAAAACACTTTGTAATTTTACCCTTCTAGGAAGATAAGAATAATCCTTTAAAACTGAGTAAAAACATTGACTTCTTCTATTGTCATCTTCTAATCACACAGAAGTCTCCTCGTAGTTTCTCCATAAGCCGGTAACTAAAGTTTCCATTCCCCTTGATGGCAAAGGGCATTAAAAGAGTTTGATAAGGCTGCTACGCCAACCCAGGCTTCTTCTTGACATAAACTCGCTGAGTTCTGCCTGGTAAGCAGATCACAGGAAAGATTCTTTTATGTGAATTGTCGGATACCAGAGCACAGTCACTGCAGGATGGAGCTTCTTATTTGTATGTATCACCTTCTGAATCAGTCTCGTAAAACCAACAAAGAACTGAATAAATCTATAAATCCAGAACTAGGGATTTAATTACGGTACGCTGAGGTCGGAGAATGCACTGACACTTCGGTAAAGATTGTGGATCGTTGTGTGCATACCTGTGCAAGGCATATTTCAGGATTCCTTGCACACATTTCTGGGGACATATGTGCATGTGTGTGCACATGCATGACCTGGGGACTCCTGGCCTCTTTGTCTTGGGCACACAATACTTGTGCAAACACAGTGCTCTTGGAGAGTGAGGCGGTAGGCTGTGTGATGATTAATTGCTGTGGCTGTGTGTTGGCTGGGGTGGGGGCGGCAGAGATAGAATTCAAAAGAGAATTCCAAATATTTAAATTGCTAATGATGTTGCACATTGGCTCCATGTGTCCTGTACTCCTAACTCCGGCACAGACCTACAAAGGTGTGGGGGTGGAGGCCTGGGGAAAAATTATGATTATAATTCAAAAGGAGTGGGCTTAAATTTATGCTGGCAATAAGGTACCAAGATCCCTAGTTGTCATCCGTAGAACTAACCAAAGCTAGAAAATGTTGTACCTTCTTGTTCTATTTGTTTAAAGACGATTTAGCTTATTGAATGAAATTTACTAACGGGACATCTCTAAACTATGCAATGTAAGGAGTGTAGGACTTCCAGGTACATAAGCCAGCAATGTTTGGTAGATGCTTCTCATATATGATGGATAGAGCAGCAAATTTACAAACCTTTCAAAATAAATTAATGCAGGTTCAGCTTTGGCCAACTACATTGCAAAAAATTGTCAAATAAATAGCATTGTAACCACTGATACAGAAAGTGAATAGAATTAGATATTTCTAAGGGATATATTGGTAAGTTCTTGTAAACTTTAGTTTGGTTCTGAGTGACTTTGACATCCAGTTTTGTGGAGTGTTTCCATTATGCACTGGTTAGTACCTACCAAAAGTGTCCAAAGAAGGAGAACTAGTAACCTGGTGACAACCGAAGCTTATTGAAGACTAGAATAGCTAGTTCAATCCCACAGAAGAGCTATTGTAGCACATATTGTTGAAAAAACTAATCACAGCTATAATGCAAGGTCCATAAAAGTGTGCTCCATATGAGACGTGTAGCTTCAGACCAGTCAAAGTGTCCATGTTGTCCACCACTGGAAATGCCTACAATGGGCACATGAGCATCAGCTCTGGATTATGGAGTTATGGAAAAAGGAGGCTTGGTCTGAAGAATTTTTTTTTTCTACATGATGTGGACTGTCGGATGTGTGCATTTCTTTCTTGGGGAAGAGCACCAGGACGGCAACCTCACCGAGGCAGCAATGTTCTACTGGAAAATGTCAGGTCTTACGTCACTCTTATTTTGCCACGTATCACCCATCTAAATATTGTTACAGTCCAAGTACAACCCTTTATGTTGTATTTCCTAATATTTCTGGCCTCTTTTAATGGGGCAAGGCACCCTTCTATTCTGCAATGGCTTCTGCTTATGAATGGTTTTTAAAAAAAAAGGACAAAGGTGATGACTTGGCTTTGAATTTCCACAGATTTTAATATAATCTTGCATCTGTGCAATGTGCTGAAAAACATCTGATCCATTGAGGCCTGATTTCAAAACTTTCATGACTTAAAGGATCTACGGCCAATATCTTATGTGAGATACCACAGGACACCTTCAAAGGTCTGGTGGTGTCCAAGTCTCGATTTCTCACTGCATTTTCTATAGTATGTTGGCAGGTTCGCACCAGAATCTCCCTAAAAAAGAATTTCAGACAATCCTCTAATGATTTAAATGAACTCTAACTTTGTTTTCTTTATGAAAGTGTCTGTCTATTCAGATGGGCACTAGAACATTGCGGACTGCATTTCTGTTCCCATATGAACAGACCGAAACTTTCAGAAAGAAAAATACAAATTGAGTTGATCTGAACTCAGTACTTGCCATTTTAGTCCATGGCCCAGTTTGTTGTTCATCTGGACATCATTTTTAGAGGGTTTCAAGGTGGAACCCCTGATCACACTGCATCAACAGAGTATAAACATAGCCTTACGAAATATTCTTTTTTTTGCATTCAGTTGTCAGTTGACAGGTTCTATTAACATACATGTTCTGCTGGCCAAGAGTCCTTAAACCAAAGAGACTGCATGGCATCTCAATGTTGTGAAATCGGTAGGATATGCAGTCAAATGTCCACTTATCTAGGGGCTGCTTACCACTTTTGATAAGATAGGGATTAAAGCTGGTCACATGCATGAAATAGATGAAACATGGTCATTATAATGTGGGTGAGATAGAAACAGCAAGTCTTCTCCCCAAGGAACCAAGAATTGGGCATAGTTATAGCTAATGTTTCTAATCTATTTTTTTTAACCAATTCTTGCTGTTGAGTGAGAGTAAGACTATAGCATGACCAGCTTAAGAATTTATTGCAGGATCTACAAATTTTACCTAAAATTGTTATATTGACATAAAGCAGAACTCCAACTATTATTGTGATGTACAGTATTTTTTTACAATGTATATGCCAAAAACCATTCCCCAACATACCGTATATACAGCCAAAGTCTCTTATAGCTAAATGTATGGCAGACGGGGTCTCTTTGTTATACATTTGGCCAGAATACAGTGGTATGTAAACATTTGGGCACCCTTGGTCAAAATTACTGTTATTGTGAACAGTTAAGCAAGTTGAAGATGAAATGATCTCTAAAAGGCCTAAAGTTAAAGATTACACATTTCCTTTGTATTTGATGCAAAATATATATATATATATATATATATTTTTTTTTTTTTTTTTTTTTTTCATGTTTTACATTTTAAAAATCATAAAAAAGGAAAATGGGATGATGCAAAAGTTTGGGCACCCTGCATGGTTAATACCTAGTAGCACCCCTTTTTGCAAGTATCAAAAAAGAGACTTTCAATTCTTGTTTGAAGGATTTTCATCCATTCTTCCTTGGAAAATTCTTCCAGTTCTGTGAGATTCCTGGGTCATCTTGTATGCACTGCTATTTTGAGGTCTAGCCACAGATTTTCAATGATGTTCAGATCAGGGGACTGTGAGGGCAATTGTAAAACCTTCAGCTTGTGCCTTTTGAGGTAGTTAATTCTGGATTTTGACGTTTGTTTAGGATCATTATCCATTTGTAGAAGCCATCCTCTTTTCAGCTTCAGCTTTTTTACAGATGGTGTTATGTTTGCATCAAGAATTTGTTGAAACTTCATTGAATCCATGCATCCCTCTACCCGTGAAATTTTCCCTGTGCTATTGGCTTCAACAGAATCCCAAAGTGTGATTGATCACCCCCATTCTTAATGGTTGGTGAGATGTTCTTATCCTGAAATTTGGTTCCCTTTTTTCTCCAACATACCTTTGATCATTGTGGCCAGAGTTCTATTTTAACCTCATCGGTCCACAGGACTTGTTTCCAAAATGCATGAAGCTTGTTTAGATGTCTTTTGACGCTGAATTGTATGGTGAAGATGCAGGAGAGGTTTTCTTCTGCTGACTCTTCAATGAAGGACATATTTGTGCAGGTGTCTCTGAACAGTAGAACAATGTATCACAACTCCAGAGTCTGCTAAATCTTTCTGAAGGTCTTTTGAAGTCAAATGGGAGTTCTGATTTGCTTCTCTAGCAATCCTACGAGCATTTCTCACTGACATTCAGCTTGGTCTTACAGACCTTATTTTGACCTCCACTGTTCCTGTTAACTGCCATTTCTTAATTACATTTGTAACTGGGGAAAGGGCAACTTGAAAACATTTTTCTATCTTCTTATAGACTTCTCCTCCCTTGTGGTCCTCCATCATTTTCCTTTTCAGAGTGCTAGACAACTGCTTAGAAGAACCCAAGGCTGCTGTTTTTTGGCACAAAGTTAGAGGAGTAGGTCAATTTTAATGTCCCTCACTGTGTGAGGCACCTTTTTTAACATTATCAGGTAAATATGTTTTATTTATTTCTTTATTTACTATGCTTTGCTTATATATAGCGCTAATCTTCTTCAGCAGCGCTTTACATACATTATCATCACTGTCCCCAATGGGGCTCACTATCTAAATTCCCTATCAGAACCCCAGTGCTGCAAGGCTGCAGTGCTAAAAATGTGTATATTTGTTCATATGATTTTCACGAATAATGTATATATATTCTATTCTAGTGTTTGCTATGGGGGCATAGTTAGAGTTTCACAGAGAACTGAGCCAATTGATTTACCTGGGTTTTTATAAAGCGGTGATATTTGTATCATCCAACCTTTCCTAATGATAATAGTGAACAAGCCATAACTCTAACAGCCTAAACCTTGGTCAAAATTATCTGCGCACACAAATCTCTAAGGGTGCCCAAACTTTTAGATCAGAAAATTTTCCTTTTTCCAATTTTTAAAATGTAAAAAATGACTATACATATATACCGTATTTTTCGGATTATAAGACACACTTTTTTACCCCAAATTTGGAGGGAAAATGGGGTGCATCTTATAATGTGGATATACTTTACCGGTACCGTTGCTGCAGGCCACAGGCTGAGATGAGGGGGTGTCCAGCGGTGCTGTCGGCAGAGCCCCCCACAGCGCCGGAGACCCCCGCAGCAGCACCGGAGACACCCACAGCAGCACCGTAAACCCCCGCAGCAGCGCTGGACACCCCCACAGCGTCGGACACCCGCAGCAGCACCGGACACCAGCAGCGGCACGCTGGACATCAGAACACCCCCTCATCCCAGCCTGCGGCCTGTAGCAGCACCCCACTCCTGCCTCCTCCAGCAGTGACCCTGGGACCCCTCTTCACCGCAGCCTCCACCACCGGTAAGCAATAAGACACATGGATTATAAGAAGCACCACCATTTTATTAAAAAAAATTGCCTATTTTTCTCCTCAAAATTTGGGGTGCGTCTCTTAATCCGGAGCGTCTTATAATCTGAAAAATACAGTATATACAGTGTATATATATATATATATTTGCCCAAAATACAAAGGAAATTTGTCATCTTTAACTTTAGGCCTTTTAGAGATCATTTCATCTTCAATTTGCTTTACGGTTCACAATAACAGTACTTTTGACCAGGGTGCCCAAACTTTTACAATCCACTGTACATCAGAAGGATGTTGCAGCCCTAACTGTAAATATATATATGCTCATTTTCTATATGAGAGTAAGAATTCAGAAGAGCTCCTGGTTGAAAGAGAAAAATAGTGCTTTGAATTTCTTGATAGCCCCTAGGGGTAATAAAGTAATTAAGTCTAGATTTACTCAGTGGCTCTACAGCTCTGGACATATTTTAGGCTTCATTTAATCTATCTGAGATTTAGTGATGAAGTTATCATCTGATATTAGAGCCCTGATAGGTCATATAGACTTGCTGTACGGATAAGCCCAACCTGTCTTGTTCTGCATTTAACCTTGACATGAATATTTAATATTAAAATGTGCCTTTTAAGCATTTTCTGTCCCATTAATATGCAATGACATAGGTAATCTTCTCTGGGTAGAAGCTCTGGATCCAAGGGAACTGGAACAATCAAACCTTAAATGTCCATGTGTTTTGCTTGGCCGTACTAAATCCAGTTTTATTGTTTTTAAATTGTTTTATAGTTATTATGACTGATATTAATTCTAAATTTATTCACTTGCTGGTTGAGATATGAATATTTCTAGCTAAAACCCATTTTAGATCATGTTTTCTTTTCAGAGTTCAATGATCCTGTAGCTTAGTATACTGTTCCTGCCAACAGAATGTTAAACCAGGGCCGGCGTCATCACCCGCTGCACCCGGGCAGGTGCCGGGGCCCTGAGCTGGCGGGGGGCCCACTCGTCATTGAGGAAACCTGCGCGCTATGGGGGCTCGCCGCCCATGAGTGGGCCCTCCGTTTGTTCCGGGACCCGCTACTTGCGATACATACCTCTCCCTGTTCAACTGCTGTGGCGTCTTCCATGTCCTGTGACTGTGACGTTCAGGTCAGCAGGCGCGATGACGTCACGTCTGTGCTCCCTCTGCCTGAGCAATCACAGTGCAAAGAGACGGAAGATGGCGATGTTGAGGAGTCCAAAGCAGAGCTGCAGCCAGCGAGGATAGAGGTGAGTATTTCATTTTTTTAATGTTTGGAGCATCTTATGGGGTCAATTACATATGGAGCAGTATATGGGGCCCATTATATATGTAGCATCTTATGGGGCCAATTATATATGGAGCATCTTATGGGGCCAATTACCAATGGAGCAGTATATGGGGCATATTATATATGGATCATCTTATGGGCCAATTACATATGGAGCATCTTATAGGGACAATTACACATGGAGCATCTTATGGAGCCCATCATATATGGAGCATTTTATGCGACCAATTATATATGGAGCATTTCATGTAGCCAATTATATGAAGAGCATTCTGTGTGGAGCATTATATGGGGACTATCATTTACTGTATGGAGCATTATATGGGCCTTATTCTGTATGGAGCATTATATGGAGCCCATTCTGTATGGAGCAATATATGAGGTCCATCATGTACTGTATGGAGCATTACATGGGACTCATTGTACTGTACAGAGCATTATATGGGGCTCATTATACTATATGGAGCAATATATGGGGCTCATTACTCTGTATGGAGCATTATATAGGATCTATTATTCTGTATGGAGCAATACATGGGGTGCCAATAATACTGTATGGAGCATTGTATGGGGCACATTATTCTGTATGGAGCATTATATAGGATCCATTATTCTGTATGGAGCAATATATGGGGCACATTATTCTGTATGGAGCACTATATGGTGCCCATAATACTGTATGGAGGACTATACTGTCCGGTTTCTGAGCTATTGATATCACTCATGTAATGCAAGAAGTGAAATCTTTGGCATTGTACTATACCTATATTTCTCTGCCGTATCTGTGCATCATGAATTGTGGTATGTGTTAAAGGGGCCAACTGAGACTCTTTCACCTGGGGCCCACAAAAACCTGGAGCCGGCCCTGAGGTAAACTGTCCTTAGAGTAAAAGGGAGGAACTTTGAGCAATCTTAGGTTTAAGACATACTCTTGTGCATTTCACCCATTTTTCTTTACTTCTTGTTTCTGTATGTTTACCATTGTGATTTAGGTGCTTTCAATCTGAATCTATAATGTGCACATTCCAGTAAGAACAAGGAAAGCCATTACACAAACAGGTGAATCTAAACTGTTGACTGGTACTTTATAGAATATAAAAATGAAGTATTGACTGTAGTAAGATAGATCTGCATAATTACATCACATTACCGATTGATAAGACAAAACAAAGCTTTAGGCTAAGTTCACACCAGGCAATTTTGCTGTTTTTTTATGCTTTTTTTATGCCAATTTTCATTTGTGTTTTACAGTACCAGCAATGCCTATGAGATTTCAGAAATCTCATGCACACGCATTGGTTTTTTTTTGTCATCAGGATTTTGTGCTTTGCCTGATTTTTTGGACAGTAGTGCATGTCACTTCTTTCAGCGTTTTTTCAGCGTTTTTCACCCATTGACTTGAATGGGTGGTGAAAAAACACAGAAAAACGCATCAAAAACACAGGTATCAGGTTTTGCAGTGTTTTTTGTGCCAAAACCTGCTTCTATAGAACAGGACTTTTTTTCAACACTAAATGTTATCAGCAAGCACAAGAAACAAATCTAGCATGCCAAAACCACCCAAAAAGCAATAAGCAATAAATATCAAAACTTATGCAGCACTTCAGCATTTTTTGCCATTATAGTGCAGCATGGGTTACCAAAAAAGAATAATGTCTAAAATTGTGTATATCTTAAGTATACCTGTTTTATTTGACATTATATGTCTGACACTTAATGCAGATAGTTCCTATGTTGCCTTTGACTTTACAAAAGAGAGCAGAGTGTCATCACACTGAATTTAATTTGCTGTAGCAGCTAATGGCTGTAGTGACAGTTAATGGGGCATAGATCTATTGTTCCTTGTCTCAGTATTTGTAATGCAGCCTCAGTAAGTCTCCCCTGCCTCCTACTTCTAATAGACTTCACCCTGTCAGCTTTTACAAGCAGGAGGCAGGTTACATAGGCTGAAGTTGCACTTCATAAAATAAACGTTATTCTGCACAAAGCACTCACAGACAGTAAAGACAGTCAGTATGAACCGTGAGACATTCATAACTTTGTACAGTTGTAGGGGCTCGTGTATTATATTACTACTTTTTGCATTATATAAAGGAGAAGCGGTAGCTTCACCTACAAAGGACAAGCAGAAAAATGATTAGGATGGAGATTGGTGGGACAGGTAGGTGTCTGAAAACCGCAGAAACGCAGTAGCGTTGCTGCTGGGAGGGAGGAGAGCAGAGAACATGGAAGCTACTAGCTATAATGTATACAAAAGATTTTCTAGTTATGTCATTAGATTAAAATATTCAAGATAATTATGTGTTTCGTTAAAAAAGATAATACTTCAGTCAAATCTCTCCCACCATCCTAATGTAGAAATAAAGTGTTCGCATAAACAAAGACCTCCCGACACTTATTGGATTTCAGACACCACACATATGACATTGACATAATTTGGTGATATTATGAAAAGTGGAGAATAGAGGGAGAAAATAGGATAATATTTGTAGGTGTCTCTGAAGAGATGTGCAGTGAGATAATATGGTCAGTGCTAGCACCAAGGAAAGGGAAAACACAAGATAAAAATGCAAGTGTGATATCCCTGGAAAATCAGAGATTGTTTATTAGAAGTTTAACATAAAGGGAACGTGACAGCTGATACATGAAGCATGAACTACGAGTAGCACGTATCGGGCACTGGCTATAAGATTTCAGTCATGTATGTTTAAGAAAAACATAATTTAAAAGCTAGGGACCAAACTGCACGGTTGGCAAGAAACAAAGGGCGGTCTCACCCCCAGTACCGATGAATGGCAGGTCTCTCCCTATACATGCATGTAGGGAGAAATCTGTCACTGAAGGGAAGCCTGGGTTTCTACTTTTCGGCTAGTCACCCTTGTGACTGGGTCTCCGTCTGATTTTTAAAGTATGTTTTACTCAAAATTGCTGCATCATTTCAGAGTAAAACATGCATGGCTGAAATCATACAGATGAGCCGGACACATGATGCCTCATGCCAGGTTCACTTTTAAATTTAGACTTTATAGGTTCAGATTTTGCGGCATCCAAGGTATTGCGGGAACATTTTGTAAACTATACTACACAAGTTAAAATAATGACAGTTTCTATTTTACTATAGCCCTTCTTCAATTATTGTAGCACCCCTCAACTTTCATTCACGGGTTGCGCTGACAGCAACACTGAATAACATAGTGTGGCAAGGAGTATAACTATAAGGGGTGCAGAGATTCAAATCTTGGTCCCATAACTATCTATCAATTACTTTTCTATCTGATAGACACCTAACCTACATCCTGGGGCATCCTGATTGCCAATTTGTGTATTCAGAGGTTCTCAATCTATTTTTTAAAAAATGGCGGCAGCACACCAATGCAATCATTTAGAAAAATATTATAACTTTAGTGGCCCATAATGGAGATGTGTAGCCCAGCTGCGCTTGGAGCCACATGTACCCAGGAGGATGCACCGAAGGTAAAACCACACACACCTGATATTCATTCACACCTTCACTTTTCCCTGGAGCCACCAGAAGGAGCCCTTGAAGAGTATCTATATATAAGGGTTGTGGAGAGACGGCAGTTAGTTGTTGGTTTTACCTCAGAGAGAGCAGTTAGATTCCAGTTTACCTCAGAGTGAGAACTCCTCAGACGAGCTGAGAGGGAGTTGTCAGATCACCTCAGAGAGACGAGCTGAGAGGGAGAGTTACCTCAGAACGTGGCAGACTGTTAGTTCCCTTGGAGCGTGGAAAGATAGCTCTTGAAGTGTGCATAGATCAATCAGACAAAAGGTCCTGATAGCTGCTTCAGACAGAGCCTTAGAAGGAAAAGAAGGAAAGGGAACAGCAGTGATTGAAAGACTAAAGACTACAGCTTGAACTTAGTTTACTGTGTGGAGTCCAGTAATAGTGGAGGAAGATAGCCACTTCAGCCTGGTCAGAACTGAGTCAACTGAGTGTAGTTCAGTGAGCAAGCGTGCCGACGCTTTGAGAGCGGTGAAGAGAAAGGAGAATCAGCCATCTACTGCTAGTGTGCTTATGTTAAGGGTTAGAGTAGGACGAAAGGCGAGTGGAAGGAAGAAAAGAGTGACAGAGGTTGAAACAGCATTGATCGCTTACCTCTACTCTGAACAACCGGACACCGGGTCTGAGCTTGCTAGCATCTACACGACTAGTAGGAGAAACCGGAGACCCTGTGGGACTTCAAGTCGCAGGGGCCCGCAAGTGCTGATACATAACCGGGGTCAGGAAGAACAGGAGTCTGGTCAGCGCAACCATTAGAGACTGAGTTCTATCCAAGAGAAGGCTCCACCACAAAGTCAGCCGGGCGTATACGAGAAGACAGAGTTAGACTTCGTTTCATACAGGTCAGAAACTCACACATAAAGGAGTACGGAGGCCCTACACCTACTCAGTGGGATTACTGGACGTGCATCCTCCACCCTGCCAGCTTCCCGGGACGTGCCTGCAACTATCATCAGTAAAGGTACAGGAAGAGACTTTCGTGTGTGTGTGTCTGCCTTATTGCTCCTGCACCCCTACACCGCCATTTACCCTGAGGGATCCAGTCTTGCCTGTGGAAGACTTAACACCTTGCTGCCCAGAAACAACCCCTCAGCGGATCTACCCTGCAGCGCTGGTCACCCTGACCAGGTACCACAGGTGGCGTCACGAACAAACTGTAAATACTTTATTCCCCTGTAAATATCCCACATTTTATGGTGATCGCCCAGGGCAACGGACCGAGCTGCGCTACCCGTGACATCCCCCATTGAAGTGAACGGGCTCGGTGCCGAGTACCCCATAGGCCCTGATTGTGCGACTCATCGACATTTCAGTCCACATGAGAACCTTTCTCAAAGCAATGATTCAGTCACGAATCCTCCCAGAAATCATTGTCTGTAAACGCAGTTTGCAGTGCAATGAATAAATGCAAGTTAAAATTCTCTTGAACTGACCAAATTCAGAAACACTGCTGTCCCAACTGTAGTGTCCCAACTTTTTTGAGATCCATTGCCACCATCAATTTCTAAATTAGTTATTTTTTTTAAATTAAATAGAAAAATGTCTGATGTTCAACTTCTGATCTGTGTTCTGTGTTCTAAAACATGAAGATAAGAGATTTCCAAGTCATTGCATTTGATGAGCCGCACGTACCAGGGCTTTGGGGTACTCAGCACCGAGCCCATGAAAGTCTATGGAGGATGTCACGGGTAGCCAGCTCGGTCCGTGCCCTGGGCGCTCACCGTAATGTGGGATATTTACAGGGGATGATGGGATGTTTATATGGTTTGTCGTGACGCCACCTGTAGCATCTGGTCAGGGTGACCAGCGCTGCTGTGCAGGTCCTCTGGGAGGGATGGTGTTCTAGCAGCTTGGTGTTAAGTCCCCTACAGGTGGGCTGTGTCCTCCCAGGGCAGGTATATGTAAGATGAAGCAATGGTGCCGGAGTGATGTAACAGAGCTGAATATGCGACGGAGTAAGGAGGCAGGAAACAGTTCTTATGCAGTTTCAAGGGTTTACTCACAGTCTGTTGTGCACACAGATTCCAGCCGGGCACTGTGTCCTTCCAGTGAGTGGTCCAGTAACTCTCACATAGGTTGGTCACACTCCCAAAGACTCCCTTTTATGTTCCTTTCCGGCGTTTTTGTGCAATACTCCTTACTTCTACCTGCACCTCCCTACCACAGAGCCCTCAGCGAAGCAGTATTAGGCCTTTTCAGTTTTACAGGTGCAGCCCAATGCCCGGTTGATCAGCTCCTCTTCACAGAGACCGAGACACCGACGGAAACCTGGACGTACTTGACCACTGAGCTGCTTCCGGACGAGATTATGGTAGCTGGTGGCTCTTGAAGAGTCCCACTAGATGCGGTGTTTGCTGATGGCGATGAACTGACCCACCAGCCTGGGAACCGTCTCCCCGATGTGTTGCCTGGTCCTTCCTCCAGTGAGGATGGGGGACAGCGTCAGTGCTGTATCTACCCCGGACCCTTTCGCTCTTCTCAGCAAGGCTCCCTGGGGTAAACCCAGGAGAGCTGCAGGACAGCCCAGTACCCACGCTGGCTGCCTGACTCCAACTGAACTCTAATCTAACACGCTGCTGCCTCCTGCTGCAGCTAGCTCCACCCACCCACTCTACACCCTTTACTAACCAGCCTGAAGCTCAGTACTGGCATGATGTGTGTGGATGCAGTGATGGAGTCAATGGGGTGCTTCCTCCTTACCTGAGAGTCAGGTGTCACACCTCTGGGTGAGATGCAACATCTCTGTGGCGACTGGACCCTCAGGGCGCCACACATTCTTGCTTTCTTTACTTGTTACACAGAGGCCCAGCTTTTCTGGAATTGGGATTTGATACACAGTATAAGTATATATATATATATATATATATATATATATATATACAGTACAGAACTAAAGTTTGGACACACCTTCTCATTCAAAGGTTTTTCTGTATTTTGATGACTGAAAATTGTACATTCACACTGAAGGCATCAAGACTATGATTTAACACATGTGGAATTATATACTTAACAAAAAAGTGTGAAACAACTGAAATTACTGTATGTCTTATATTCTAGGTTCTTCAAAGTAGCCACCTTTTGCTTTGATGACTGCTTTGCACACTCTTGGCATTCTCTTGATGAGCTTCAAGAGGTAGTCACCGGAAATGGTTTTCACTTCACTGGTGTGCCCTGTCAGGTTTAATAAGTGTGATTTCTTGCCTAATAAATGGGGTTGGGACCATCAGTTGTGTTGTGCAGAAGTCTGGTGGATACACAGCTGATAGTCCTACTGAGTAGACTGTTAGAATGTGTATTATGGCAAGAAAAAAGCAGTTACGTAAAGAAAAACAAGTGGCCATCATTACTTTAAGAAATGAAGGTCAGTCAGTCCGAAAAATTGGGAAAACTTTGAAAGTGTCCCCAAGTGCAGTTGCAAAAAACCATCAAGCGCTACAACGAAACTGGCTCACATGAGGACCGCCCCAGGAAAGGAAGACCAAGAGTCACCTCTGCTTCTGAGGATAAGTTTATCCGAGTCACCAGCCTCAGAAATCGCAGGTTAACAGCAGCTCAGATTAGAGACCAGGTCAATGCCACACAGAGTTCTAGCAGCAGACACATCTCTACAACAACTGTTAAGAGGAGACTTTGTGCAGCAGGCCTTGATGGTAAAATAGCTGCTAGGAAACCACTGCTAAGGACAGGCAACAAGCAGAAGAGACTTGTTTTGACTAAAGAACACAAGGAATGGACATTAGACCAGTGGAAATCTGAGCTTTGGTCTGATGAGTTCAAATTTGAGATCTTTGGTTCCAACCACCGTGTCTTTGTGCGACGCAGAAAAGGTGAACGGATGGACTCTACATGCCTGGTTCCCACCATGAAGCATGGAGGAGGAGGTGTGATGGTGTGGGGGTGCTTTGCTGGTGACACTGTTGGGGATTTATTCAAAATTGAAGGCATACTGAACCAGCATGGCTACCACAGCATCTTCCAGCAGCATGCTATTCCATCCGGTTTGCGTTTAGTTGGACCATCATTTATTTTTCAACAGGACAATGACCTCAAACACACCTCCAGGCTGTGTAAAGGCCATTTGACCAAGAAGGAGAGTGATGGGGTGCTACGCCAGATGACCTGGCCTCCACAGTCACCAGACCTGAACCCAATCGAGATGGTTTGGGATGAGCTGGACCGCAGAGTGAAGGCAAAAGTGCCAACAAGTGCTAAGCATCTCTGGGAACTCCTTCAAGACTGTTGGAAGACCATTTCCGGTGACTACCTTTTGAAGCTCATCAAGAGAATGCCAAGAGTGTGCAAAGCAGTAAGCAAAGCAAAAGTGGCTACTTTGAAGAACCTAGAATATAAGACATATTTTCAGTTGTTACACACTTTTTTGTTAAGTATATAATTCCACATGTGTTAATTCATAGTTTTGATGCCTTCAGTGTGAATGTACAATTTTCATAGTTATGAAAATACAGAAAAATCTTTGAATGAGAAGGTGTGTCCAAACTTTTGTTCTGTACTGTATATAGACTGTATATATGCATTTACATTATATAAATGTATTTACATAAGCTATGTTTATGATATATATACGTATATGATATACATCATATACATATCTTATGTAAATACATTTATATCATGTAAATGCACATATATATATTTATACTGTGTATATATATATATATATATATATATATTTATATATATAAAGTGTAATGTATATATCCTGCATAAATATATAGATACTATATTGCATTTACACTAATAAGTGTTACTAATAACTGTAAATGCATCAGAACTACATTGCT
This sequence comes from Oophaga sylvatica, assembly GCA_033576555.1. Classification (NCBI taxonomy): domain Eukaryota; kingdom Metazoa; phylum Chordata; class Amphibia; order Anura; family Dendrobatidae; genus Oophaga; species Oophaga sylvatica. Next base: position 100,115,397 of record JARQOD010000002.1, on the reverse strand, counting down.
TTCTGACCTCTGCCATCATAAGATTAATAATGCATATTCTTTTAATGTTGCCTTATCATCACCTCTGTGGTTTGCAATGGTTTGAAGTTTTAGAAAGTGTGTGACAGGCAGGAAAGGAAGGGGTGTATTTAGAAATGCAGTACATTAAGCCTCAGGCCACCAATTTGTCTGGCAAGATCCTACAAAGAAAAAAAATCCTACCTAGCCAGTTCTAAGCAAAATTGACTTTGAATGGTGGTTACTGCTGACCCAAAGAAAAACCTACAAATTAACTGCGTTCTCTTAAGCTGGCCAAGAAGAAACGACAGACAGTGCTGCAGCCCACATCGTGCAATCTTGTTTTTATTGTTAACCGCTGTTTAGCAAGCTCATAATGCTGCCTAAAATGCCTATCTATGAAGAATTACTACTGCTAAGAGGATAAAGATTTGTTGCTGACGGTTGGATCTCAATTCTGTTACACTATGCTGAACCTTTGTCTGAACAGATATATTTCTCTGATAAAAATACTGACTGGTTTTACATACATGTGTAGCCCTGGTACACAATACCAGGAGGATGAGTGGAGAGGTAACAGTTAAGGGCTCTTCATGACTTCACGTACACTTCGGACACACCCAGCAGGGGTGTGGAGGGGAGTGATTCATTCAGTCAGATTCCTGTTCTTGGACAGAGCAGACGTGTTCAGTCTGAGCCTGTTAGCAGTTCAGAAAGTGGAGGCTAGTACAGGTGGCCTAGTTCACCTCAGCCTAGTCAGAGCTGTGCCCCACTGGAAGACAGACTGAGATATCTATTAAGAGTTGAGCAAATCGAAGGGCAAAGTGGAAGAGAACAGAGAAGTGCCATAGGTAAAGAATACCTGCACATTGTAACCGGTCACTGGGGACCGAAGGATCACTATAGCTTCAAGCTTAGTGGTGAGAAAACCAGAGACTTACCGGACCTTAGGTCATGGCAAGTAGCCCTGAAGAGTTAGTACGTAACTGGGGTCAGGGGAAGTGAGGACCTTGAGTCTCTGCAGGACAAGATAGGAATTCAGCTCTCCCACAGGAAGGCTCCGACCACAAAACTGACTGGGCAGAACAGCTTTGGAATAGCTGGAATTATAGAGGGAACTACGCTTCAAGCTGGTTGGACTCATCATCATTGGACAGTAAAGGAGGCCCCTAACTTGCTTAACCGTTGCCTCAAAGCTCATCCTCCATCAACCCCATCAGCCTCCCTGGGACCTGCCTTACCATCTTACAAGTAAAGGTATGGAAAGACGCTGACGGTGTGAGACTGTGTTATTTATCTGCACCCGACTTCACTAACTTCATAGACTTTGAGGGACCAGTCCCACCTGTAGGGGACCCGACATCTAGCTGCCTCACCATCCCTCAGAGATCTACAGCAGCGCTGGTACAAATTACCAGAATACTACAGGTGGCGTCACGAACTGTATATAAATCTATCCCCTGTAAATATTCCCCCCAACATACGCCAGACCGCCAGGGCCACAGACCGAGCCGCCACTACCTGTGACAACCCCATAGACTTCCATGGGCTCGGCTCTGAGTACCCCATTGCCCTGGTAACCCACAATTGTGGTGCGTGGTCGAGACAAATTGGCGTCACGAACAGGATACGAAACTTGCAGCATTGCGAGCCCTGTGTGCCTGTGGAGTGTTTTGGTGAAAAAGACTGTTGCTGTTGTTTGGCGCCAAATACCGCCATATTTGCCGCCAGATTCGCGCCCTAAGGCGCTGGAGAAGAAGGTGGGCGTACCTGAAAGAGCGCGCAGAGTCTTGGACACGCCCCTGGCTCTGACTCAGCGGCAGGTCCTGCAACAGGAAGTGAACGCTCTGACATCAGAGCGCCTGCGACGAAGGTCCTGTTCCCACTGCGGTGCCTGTGAAGTAGCAGCATCTGAAACCGGTAGGCTCCGTTTAACCAAGGGGGCGCTAAGATGTCACAACAACCGGCTGACAGTGCGGCCCCAGCCGGAGTCCCCAATCCCGCACCGTCTGGTATTGTAGCGCCAGATGGGGGCGCAGGCCCTGCACCCAGTCCGGTAGTCCCGATCATGCCACTAACGCTCCCATATATGCCTGGGGCGAAATGGCTTCCTCAGTACAGCGGTGAGCCAGGCACATTAGCAGGCTTCAAGCGGAAGTTATGCAGCATCCTAGAAATGTACTCCATGCCTGAGAGACAAAAAGCTGCTGTGCTAATAGGGCAGCTAACTGGCGCTGCTGAGAGGGAAGTGGAGACTTGGGATACCGTTGATCAGGAGTCGGTACCTGCGATCTTCCTTAAGCTACATGCCATATTTGAAGACCGCACAGAAACGGATCTCCGGATGGCCTTCTATCACTGTTCACAACAGCCAGGTGACAGCATCCGGGACTACGCTTGCCGACTACAGGGAGCCCTGAGAGCCCTCAAGCAAATTAACAATTTAAATGCTATCGACGAGAATAAAATGCTGAAAGAACAATTTATACAGGGATTGAGATCCCAAGAGGAACGCAGAACTGTAAATTGGTGGTCCTTAGATCATCCGGATGCTACCTTTGATGCCCTAAAGGACATGGCAATAAAAGGGCTGCGGCCCCTGGGCAAACCCGAGGTGGCAACCCAACATCATCAGGCTGAAGTCACTCTGGAACCGGCAGTAACCCCCTTTTCCCCGCTAGTGGCTGAAGCCAAAGCGCAGGTGACACCTCCTAGTGAATTGGACTGTCTGCGCTCAGAGGTGCACCAGCTGACTAAAAATCTGGCTGCTGTGATGAGTGCCCTGCAGCTGCGGAAAGAGGAGGAAGGAAAGATCTTGTTAGCTGACTGCCCAGAAGACGTTCCGTGGATGCACCGGAGAAGAAAGAAGACGTCGCCCCCCCAGAGGAGGACAACGCCACCCCCAGGAGCGACCTCTGATCAACACCCTCCTCGTCGAGAGATCATCTGTTATCGCTGCAACCGGAAAGGTCATCTGTCTCCACAGTGTCCTTTAAACGGGCAGAACCTGGGTCCAAGGGCCAACACCCAGGAGAATACCCGTCAGGCCCCCTAGACTGGAACCGCAGGTATGTGGGCGGGCGACCCTACCTGTCTATTATTCTAGATGGTATTGCTGTTCCGGCATTGTTAGACACTGGGTCGCAGGTGACCCTAATACCTGATGCCCTATATACCAAGTACTGGTCAATGGACAGTCTTAAACCCCCGAGCCTTGACTTTACCGTGTATGCTTCTAATGGTCTTCCTGTAGAAGTACTCGGGACAAAATGTGTAGATGTAAAAGTGGGCAGGGAGGAGTTGAAAGACCAGGGGCTTCTGGTAGTAAAGACTGTAAATGAGGAGAACGGTTTAAATATAATTTTGGGTACTAACATTATCGGTAATTGTTTGGGAGAAGTTGTGTTCTTACTCCAACAGCTCGTTGAGATTGCCCGACCAAGGCAGAAAGGAGTAATCCAAAGAGAGATCCGGGCCCTGGTGTGTCAGCAGCAAGCGAAGCTTACCGACGGCGAAATTGGTAATGTACGGGTCACTGACTCGGATCCTATTGTGATACCCCCAATGAGTGAAATGATCATCTGGTGCAGGGCAGCCATAGGTCTGAGAGGACAGAATTACCAAGCTGTAGTAGAACCCCACCATTCAGAACATAGACCTACACTTATGACTGCTAGAGGAGTAGTAGAAGTGGTGAATGGAAGAGTACCGGTACGGCTTCTCAATTGGGGAGATGATGAGGTAAATTTACCCCGTTATGCAACCATTGCTAAACTTCATGCTGTCGACAATAATTCTATTCTCCCGGCTGAGTCCTTAGACTCCTGTCAAATAGCGGAGGACAATGACTCAGCAACCCAGGTGGCGGAATGGTGTCAGCAACTCCATGTTGGGACGGACAGCACTCCCCGCTCACCAGAAGCAAGGGGTATTGCGGGTGGTGCAAGAGTATGCTCAAGTGTTTAGCAAGCACCCACTTGATTTTGGGGTAATTAAGGGAGTCCAACATCATATCCCTACAGGCAGTCATCCTCCCATCAAAGAGCGGTACAGGCCTATACCTCCAGCTCATTATCAGAAGGCTAAAGAAATGTTGAATGATATGAAGAAAGCTGGGGTGATAAGGGATAGTTGTAGCCCTGGGCAGCACCTCTAGTTCTGGTTAAAAAGAAAGATGGTAGTATGAGAATGTGTGTGGATTACAGGCAGGTGAACCGCATAACACACAAGGATGCATACCCGCTACCACGTATAGAGGAATCATTAGCTGCTCTGAAAACGGCTAACTACTTTTCTACCCTCGATCTGACTAGTGGTTACTGGCAAGTGGCTGTGGCTGAGGAGGATCGTGAGAAAACGGCTTTCACCACCCCAATGGGCTCTGTGAGTTCGACAGAATGCCGTTTGGGCTCAGTAGTGCCCCAGGAACATTTCAGAGAGTGATGGAAAACTGTCTGGGACATCTCAATTTTGAAACCGTGCTGCTATACCTAGACGACGTTTCGTGTATTCCAAGACATATGAGGACCATCTGAAGCACCTGGCAGAAGTATTCGAGTCCCTGTCCAGGTACGGGATGAAGTTGAAACCCTCAAAATGCCATCTACTCAAACAGAAGGTACAATACTTGGGGCACATCGTCAGTTCGGAAGGAGTAGCGCCGGACCCAGAGAAAGTCACTGCCATCCAGAAGTGGCCGGAGCCGAAGAACCTTAAGGAAGTGCGACAGTTCCTGGGACTAACGGGTTACTACAGGAGATTCGTGAAAGATTACACGAAGAAGGCAGCCCTTTACAGGACCTCCTGGTAGGACAATCCTTAAAGAGCAGAAACCCTCCCTTTAATTGGGGTAAAGAACAGGCTGAAGCATTCCAAAAGATGAAAGAGATCCTTACAGGTGATGAGATCTTAACCTATCCTGATTACAGTCAACCGTTCCTGTTGTACACCGACGCCAGTAATGAAGGTTTGGGAGCAGTTCTCAGTCAGAAGCAGAAGGGCCCAAAGAAAAAGTCATCGCATATGCCAGCAGAAAACTCAGGCCAACTGAGAGGAATCCGGAAAATTATAGCAGCTTCAAGCTGGAGTTTCTGGCGCTGGTCTGGGCCATTACTGAAAGATTTAAGCATTATCTGGCCTCTAATCAGTTCACTGCGTTTACAGATAACAACCCTTAAACGCACCTGGAAACCCGCCAAGCTGGGTGCCATGGAGCAGCGATGGATGGCTCGGTTGTCCAATTACCAGTTTACTATCAAGTACCGGGCAGGTCGAAAGAATGCTAATGCTGACGCATTGTCCCGAATGCCGCATGACTCTGATACGGAAGAAGAATCGGACGACCTGGAAGAAATTGAGCTACCTGCGTTCCATCGGAATGGGGTAGTCCACGAGCATCGAGTCAACAGAAAGCAGTATGGTGCAACATTAAATCCTTTACCCCATCACAGTTGGAAAGAGACTCAGGACAGTGATCCAGTGGTCAGCCGCATCAAAGGAGTTGTTAAGACAGGAAGGCTCCTCTTTGGAAAAGGAAGCACCTATGTCAGCAAAGCTCCTGTGGAACGAGAAAAGCAGGTTGTTCCTATACCGTGAGAAGTTGTGCAGGAGATACGTCAATCCCAGAACCCATGAGATGGTCTGGCAAATAGTGGTCCCCAAGGCAGACGTCCCAATGGTGTTGGAAGCATACCACGATCAAGCAGGACACTTTGGCTGGAGAAAGCTGGAGACCCTGTTGAGATGCCGGTTCTACTGGGTAGGGATGCGCAGCTCCATCGAGAGGTGGTGTCGGAACTGTGGACCCTGTGGTCTCAGAAGAAAGGACTATGGTAGTCAGAAGGCACCCCTGCAACCTATCCGGACGACTCGTCCCCTGGAGATTGTGGCCCTGGACCACGTCAAACTGTCGCCAAGTAGATCTGGATACTCATACGCCTTGACCATGGTGGACCATTACTCCAGATTTCTGGTGGTTGTTCCAGTTAAGGACCAGACCGCAGTGACGGCAGCGAAAACCTTTCAAGCAAGCTTCTGCAGACCGCATGGGTATCCGGAGCAAGTATTAACCGATCAGGGACCTGCTTTCGAAGCCGATTTATTCAAGGAATTCTGTCACATGTACGGGTGCAAGAAAATTAGAACAACACCATATCACCCTCAAACCAACGGTCTTTGCGAAAAAATGACCATATTGTCCTTGACTTGTTGAGATCCATACCGTTGGAAGACAGGAATCGATGGCCGGATTTACTACCTGACTTGGTTGATTTGTATAACCATATACCTGTAAGCTCAACTAACTGCACTCCAGCTTATCTTATGCGAGCAAGGCCCGGAAGACTACCAATGGATTTAGAACTTGGAGTGGTAGAACCGGAGGCAGACGACGCCGTTGAAAACTGGGACATCAATCGGCAAGAGCAATACAGAAGAGTACAAATCTGTGTAGAGGAAAGTCTCAACAAGGCACGGGAGAAACAGGAAGATATTTACAACAGAAAATGCTCCTGCCAAGCCTTTGATGCCTGGAGAGGTAGTATTAAAAAGAAAAAGGAAGATGCACAAATTGATAACCAGTGGGAGCAAGAACCCTACGTCATACAAGATTCTAAATATGACAACAGAAAAGTTTGTGTCGTCAGTAAGGACGGAGGAAGAACAACAACCACTGTGTCCAGAGACCATTTGAAATTGTGTCCAGAACCCTTAAAGCGTTGTGGAAAAGAACCCTGTCATCAATCAAGGGAGAAAGAAGGGAAGAGGTCATACACACAGATCTGGGAGATTTTCCTGCGGATTGGCCCCGACTGGGAGATGCTGTGATAATTCCAGTGTTGCAGTTTTATCAGCCACAAGAGGAAGTTCTACCTCCAGTTGTGCCCGTGGTGCCAGTTGAGCCCGCTCAGGAGTTACCCATCCCAGCAACACCTCAACCTGTGGAATCTCAAGAAGGATCATCAGAAGCAGCGCCCCATACTATGGGATCCCCTGGTGAAGCTGACTCACACCGCCCAGCCATCAGTACGCTTGCCAGATCCATAGAAAGATTGAGGCAGTTCTATAGTTTGCCGTTACGCAGTGCAGACAGATCGCAACTTGATATACCTGAAGCTACACCACGTAGATCAGAGCGAACCACCAAAGGGAAGTTACCCATTAGATATCAGCAGTGATTATAACGAATTAATGTGTATACTGTAAAAAGTCTATATATATATATGTGTTTTTTCCTATTATGTCTTAAAATGGACTCAGAGGCTGAGGACTGAGCCAGCCCAAAAACTGTATCTTGTAAATAGTTGCACTAAGGTGCCTTTTAATGGTTTCACATGAAGCCTTGACTTACCTCTGAACAGAAAACCCGTGTGGTGTGGCACTGAGTGAGGTCTGCATTCGGATGTCCTGCAGCCCACCCAGGACCCACGTTGAAGGTTTTGGTGCGGGTCCTTCACAAGAATACTGAGTATTTATTGAATGTTTTGATGCATTAATACTTTTTGTATTTTTCTATATTCAATGTGTTGTTTGCAACGTTCAAGACATCCTTACCTCCCGGATGGGACGAATTAATGTTCATGTTTAATGTTTAATGTTAAATGCATAAACAAAATGTCTCTTTATATTTTACAGCCCGGGAGTGCTGTCGTTTACCATGGGGGAATGTGTAGCCCTGGTACACAATACCAGGGGGATGAGTGGAGAGGTAACAGTTAAGGGCTCTTCATGACTTCACGTACACTTCGGACACACCCAGCAGGGTGTGGAGGGGAGTGATTCATTCAGTCAGATTCCTGTCCTTGGACAGAGCAGACGTGTTCAGTCTGAGCCTGTTAGCAGTTCAGAAAGTGGAGGCTAGTACAGGTGGCCTAGTTCACCTCAGCCTAGTCAGAGCTGTGCCCCACTGGAAGACAGACTGAGATATCTATTAAGAGTTGAGCAAATCGAAGGGCAAAGTGGAAGAGAACAGAGAAGTGCCATAGGTAAAGAATACCTGCACATTGTAACCGGTCACTGGGGACCGAAGGATCACTATAGCTTCAAGCTTAGTGGTGAGAAAACCAGAGACTTACCGGACCTTAGGTCGTGGCAAGTAGCCCTGAAGAGTTAGTACGTAACTGGGGTCAGGGGAAGTGAGGACCTTGAGTCTCTGCAGGACAAGATAGGAATTCAGCTCTCCCACAGGAAGGCTCCGACCACAAAACTGACTGGGCAGAACAGCTTTGGAATAGCTGGAATTATAAAGGGAACTACGCTTCAAGCTGGTTGGACTCATCATCATTGGACAGTAAGGAGGCCCCTAACTTGCTTAAACCGTTGCCTCAAAGCTCATCCTCCATCAACCCCATCAGCCTCCCTGGGACCTGCCTTACCATCTTACAAGTAAAGGTATGGAAAGACGCTGACGGTGTGAGACTGTGTTATTTATCTGCACCCGACTTCACTAACTTCATAGACTTTGAGGACCTGTAGGGACCCGACATCTAGCTGCCTCACCATCCCCTCAGAGATCTACAGCAGCGCTGGTACAAATTACCAGAATACTACAGGTGGCGTCACGAACTGTATATAAATCTATCCCCTGTAAATATTCCCCCCAACATACGCCAGACCGCCAGGGCCACAGACCGAGCCGCCACTACCTGTGACAACCCCATAGACTTCCATGGGCTCGGCTCTGAGTACCCCATTGCCCTGGTAACCCACAATTGTGGTGCGTGGTCGAGACATACACACTGTGTGCAGAATTATTAGGCAAGTTAGTATTTTACTACATCATTTTATGCAGATTTTCCAACTCCAAGCTGTATAAACTTGAATGCTTTTTGGGTGAAGCATATCAGGTGATGTGTATTTGTGTAGTGAGGGCAGATGCACCACAATTTATTAAGGTGTGCAGAATTATTAGACAGCTTGGTTTTCCTCAAGCAAAATGGGCCAAAAGAAGATTTATCTTATTCGGAAAAGTAAAAATTTGTGAAGTCTTACAGAGGGTGCAGCACTCTTGAAATTGCTAAGATATTGGAACTTGATCACAGAACCATCAAACGTTTGGTTGTAAATACTAAACAGGGTCGCAAAAACATTGCGACAAGGTCACTGATAAAGTACTGGAGGGGAGATATGTATCATTGAGGAAATTAGCTTTAGTGATATGAACCTGGGGAAAATGCTCCAGCACACTAAGTGCTGAGAGAGGGTAACTGACCATGTTAAGGGCTGGGTTTTTGTGTGAACAGCTGAAGAGTGGGTGGGAGGCTGTTCACCATATTTCCATTCCAGGGTGGGTCTAGAAGGATAATAGCCAGCCTTCTGAATCATTCATGTTCGGTGTGCTTTGGGAAAAGAGAGCTCCAGAGCTGCGTTCATGGTAAAGAGTTTTGAACCTGTTGTCTTTCTTGAGTGGGCAAATCCCCGCAGTCACATAGACTGTGATATATTTTTTTTGTGTTTTCCCTTTATGCCACAAAGGTCTTGATTATTTTGATGATCTTTGCACTGGTTTATGCCTTATCTTATGCCTTATGCCCAGTAGAAGATTCAAACGAGAAACATTCCTGTGTCTACCTTTGTGAGCAGACGACTGAGCCAATCTACCACAACATGTTGAGAAAAAAAGACACACATTAACTGCCAAAGATTTGAGAAGCATCAAACTTGACCAGGAACTATTATCTTCCAGTGCTGTCATATTCCAGAATATAACCTCGCTGGAGTGCTCAGAAGTACAAGAAGTACAAGATGTTCAGTGCTCAGAGACATGGCCGAAGTAAGGGAGGCTGAAACCTGACCCCCACTGAACAAGATACGTAAGGTGAAATGTCAAGACCATGTCAAGAAATATCTGAAGACAGATTTTTCAAAGGTTTTAAAAAGGAACCCGTCATATTAAAAACCACTATTTAACCTGCAGATAAGAGGTTAATAGCGTTCTGAACCTGCCCAGCGCTGTCACTTAGACACCTGCTGCCGTGACGAAATTAACTGTATGGATTTTAGTCTAGTGTGACGTCCTGCACGGGTCCAGTCACCGCTCTGTGTATAGAGAACGGCGGCTGTAACTACACCCTGGCTCTGACTGACACCGGCCCTAATGCTGAACTGCTGTCAGCCAGTGCTTGGACGTGGTTAGAGTCACTGCACTCTATACACAGAGCGGTGACTGAACCTATGCCGGTCCCCCCCGTGACTGAAAACCGAACACTACCGGAAGGAATACAGCTTATTTCCTCCCAGCAGTGGGGGTCTAAGTGTCAGCTCTGGGCAGGTTCAGAATGCTATTAGCCCATATATAGAGGTTAATAGAATTTTTCCACTTGACAGCTTCCCTTTATTGACTGATGAAATGAGAGTGACTCTTGATGGACCAGATAGATGGGTCTGTGGCTGGATCTGTAATGACCACAGAACTCCACTTCAACTCAGATGCTAGTAAGCTAAAGCTGAGTTTCAGCTATGGACTGGTATTAATAAAGATGAGTTGGTTGGACCTTTTGGGGTCAAAAATGGACTCAAAATCAACTCACAAACCTACTGCCAATTTTAAGAAGACACTTTCTTCCAGCAGTGGAAGAATAAAAAGTCTGCATCTTTCAAGAAAATCATGAATTTTATGCAGGACAGTGCTCCATCACAGCATCAAAGTCCCTACTGCTTTGCTGCCTGTAACTGCATTAAAGATGAAAGAATAATGACATGGCCACTTCCTCACCTGACCTAAACCCTATTGATAATATGTGGGCCTTCTTGAAATGGAAGATTTGCTGTGAAGGAAAGCAGTCACCTCTCTGAACAGTGTCTGAACTCTTTGGTTGGTGCACGGCCGGACGCGACCAATCAGCGACAGGCGCAGTCCGGCCACGAATTGGCGCAGGATTTGAACCACGCACGCCACCGCTATTGTCAGGAGATCAGCGGCGCTAGCCGCGGGTCATCTACTGCTGCATGGAGGTCAGCGGCGACACAGCCGGGAGATGATCGGCGCCAGCGGAAGTACCTCGACCGGCGGCCTCCACATAAACCCCAGCAGCAGCCTTCATGTACACCCCAGCAGCTTCTATATACACCCCAGTAGCAGCCTCTATATACGCCGCAGCAGTCTCTATATACACTCCAGAAGCCTCTATATACACCCCAGCAGCAGCTTCTATATACACCCCAGAAGACTCTATATACACCCCAGAAGCCTCTATATACACCCCAGCAGCAGCCTCTATAGACACCCCCACCAGCCTCATATTTTGATGATCTGTTTAAAGGGAATCTGTCATCCCAATTTTGTCATATCAACTAAAGATATGGCTGAATAGTGCGTCCCATAACAAAGCTAACGGTAGGTATCATATATCCTGATACCTCCGTTTTCATATCAAAATACCTTTGTAAAGTTGGTTATCTTCCCTGGCAATCACGGTGATCAGGTCAGGAGGGCGGCGTTTTCTCTCTCTCTCCCCCCCCCCGCTCCTCGGCATCAGTTGCGTATCGCCGTCTGTGAATCCCACAGACGACGTTCGGCTTTCCGCAATTGCGCAATTCAAAATCCAGCCCGGCGCATGCGCAGTGTGCTTTGCCCATCAGTGGGCAAAGCATAAAATCGTTACAACGCATGAACGCATGCGCTACTCTTTCCTTGCCCCGGAAATGACGGCTTGCCTTGGACGACTTCCGGGCAAGGAAAGAGTAGCGCATGCGCTGTACTGATTTTATGCTCTGCCCACTGTTGGGCAAAGCACACTGCACATGCGCTGGGCCGGATTTTGAATTGCGCAATTGCGGGAAGCCGAATGCCGTACGCAACTGATGCCGAGGAGCGGGGGGGGGAGGACAGAGAAAACGCCGCCCTCCTGACCTGACTGCCGTGATTGACAGGGAAAATAGCCAACTTTACAAAGGTATTTTGATATGAAAATGGGGGTATCAGGATATATGATACCTACCGTTAGCTTTGTTATGGGACGCACTATTCAGCCATATCTTTAGTTGATATGGCAAAATTGGGGTGACAGATTCCCTTTAATAATTTCGTTCAGTTGTATTAAGTTCTATGAGCAATAACATTTAATGATAATGTATATATTTTACCCAGAAAATCCTGTGTATTCATTGCATTATTCTTAAATCTTCATAAATAAAATACATACATATTCTAGAATAGCTGATGTGTTAGAATCGGGGAACCATCTAATTGCCTAATAAATGTGAACATAGTGTTTTCAGGCAATTTCGACAACTGTGGCATTTGCCAAAAGACCATCTCTTTTTGTATTACTGGTCTCACAAGATATTTAATTAACCCCATACCAACACATGAAGTACAATTACGTCATATGCCGACTCCCTGACTTTGATATATGCTTAGAAAATGATACCACATTCAGCCATCATCTGCCACTAAAACCCATGCATGGAGCGGAGTTCCACCTTAAGTGCCTATTAAGTGCCGTTGTCAATCTGTGACAGCTGTATTCGCTGCACGTCAGCAGGGGTCACATCATTCTATGCGCTCATCGGTGCCTCCGTGACTTGATCAAGGGGCGCCAATGGGTTTCCATGATTGCGGGGTCTGCTGAAGACCCCAGTGCCTATCATGACCATACTGTTGTGAATGACATCTTTTGTTTGGTGTTCATGGGAGACAGGGGTTTTTGACATACACAGCAGTACTCTGGTATTTCTGTGTATAGCCCAAGCCATCAGACGATCGCAAGCTCAAAGGGGAATACAGTGAAAAAAGCAGGGTAGGATCTATTCTAAAATTACAACCTTTATTAATGTTTCTATTAAAATCAAACAAAGATACCCAAAAGTGACATACAAAACACACAAAAACTAAATTGGTACTGAGCCAATTCCTTCAAAACAGCAAATAACAGTGGGCATATATTCATCAAAGCCCCGGTATAGAATATAATTCAAGAAGTGTATCGCTTTGATAATCCAAACTTTCTATATAAATTGGAACGATCTCACCTCGTCTGCTGTATTATCGTCCAGCCTTATAGAGCCATTGATTTCTGTTCAGATTGGGGGAAGGTTTTATCCTTCATTTACCTTCATTTAAAATTACCCCACCAAAAGGAACCATGTAATCTCTAAATCTGCCCCATAATAAACTTCCCGACGCGTTTCGTTGTAATAACTCATCAGGGGAAGAGGAAAAAATGTGACATGGTGGACTACAAATCATCCACCATCGTACATGGGGAATAAGAGGCATTCTACTTACCTGTAGAATGATATTGTCAGGTAATTATTTTGTTTGGTTAACCCCTTAGTGACAGAGCCATTTTGCAGCTTAATGACCGGGCCAATTTTTACAATTCTGACCACTGTCAATTTACGAGGTTATAACTCTGGAACGCTTTAACGAATCCAGCTGATTCTGAGATTGTTTTTTTGTGACATATTGTACTTCACGTTAGTGGTAAAATTTCTTTGATATGACTTTAACAATTTTCAAACTTTAAATTTTTATGCCCTTAAATCAGAGAGATATGTCACACAATTTTCTTAATAAATAACATTTCCCACATGTCTACTTTACATCAGCACAATTTTGGGAACAAAATTTTTTTGTTACGAAGTTATAAGGGTTAAAAGTTGACCAGCGATTTCTCATTTTTACACCATTTTTTTTTTAGGAACCATATCACATTTGAAGTCACTTTGAGGGGTCTATACGATAGAAAATACCCAAAAGTGACACCATTCTAAAAACTGCACCCCTCAAGGTGCTCAAAACCACATTCAAGAAGTTTATTAACCCTTTACGTGCTTCACAGGAACTGAAGCAATGTGGAAGGAAAAAATTAACATTTAACTTTTTTTGCAAAAACTTTACTTCGGAACCAATTTTTTTTATTTTCACAACTGTTAAAAGAAAAAATGAACCACAAAATTTGTTGTGCAATTTCTCCTGAATAAGCCGATACCCCATATGTGAGGGTAAACCACATTTTTGGGCGCACGGCAGAGGTCGCAAGGGAAGGAGCGACATTTGACTTTTTTCAACGCAGAATTGGCTGGACGTCATGTCGTGTTTGTAGAGGCCCTGATGTGTCTAAACAGTGGAAACCCCCACAAGTGACCCCATTTTGGAAACTAGACCCCCTAAGGAACTTATCTAGATGTGTGTTGAGCACTTTGAACCTCCAAGTGCTTCACAGAAGTTTATAACATAGAACCGTGAAAATAAAAAATCATATTTTTCCACAAAAACGATCTGTTCACCCCAATTTTTATTTTCCCAAGGGTAACAAGACCCCTAAAGTTTTTGTGCAATTTGTCCTGAGCATGCTGATACCCCATATGTAGGGGTAAACCACTGTTTGAGTGCATGGCAGAGCTTGGAAGGGAAGGAACGCCGTTTGACTTTTTCAACGCAGAATTGGCTGGACGCCATGTCACGTTTGTAGAGGCCCTAATGTGTCTAAACAGTGGAAACCCCCCACAAGTGACACCATTTTGGAAACTAGACCCCCTAAGGAACTTATATAGATGTGTGGTGAGCACTTTGAACCCCCAAGTGCTTCACAGAAGTTTATAACTCCCGGGCATGAAAATAAAAAGTCATATTTTTTCCACAAACCTGATCGTTTAGTCCCCAATTTTTTATTTTCCCAAGGGTAACAGGAAAAATTAGACCACAAAAGTTGTTTTCCAATTTGTCCTGAGTACGCTGATACCCCATATGTGGGGGGACCACTGTTTGGGCGCACGGCAGGGCTTGGAAAGGAAGGAGCGCCGTTTGACTTTTTCAAACCAAAATTGGCTGGAATTGAAATAGGACGCCATGTCGCGTTTGGAGAGCCCCTGATACGCCTAAACAGTGGAAACTCCCACAAATGACACCATTTTGGAAACTAGACCCCATAAGGAACTTATCTAGATGTGTGGTGAGCACTTTGAACCCCCAAGTGCTTCACAGAAATTTATAAACGTAGAGCCGTGAAAATAAAAAATCATTTTTTTCCTCAAAAATGATTCTTTAGCCCACTATTTTTTTTTATTTTCCCAATGGTAACAGGAGAAATTGGACCCCAAAAGTTGTTGTGCAATTTTTCCTGAGTACGCTGATACCCCATATGTTGGGTGAAACCACTGTTTGGGCGCATGGGAGTGCTTGGAAGGGAAGGAGCGCCATTTTATAATGCAAACTTTGATGGAATGTTCTGCGGGCGTCATGTTGTGTTTGCAGAGCCCTTGATGTGCCTAAACAGTAGAAACCCCCTGCAAGTGACATCATTTTGGAAACTAGACCCCCCAAGGAGCTTATCTAGATGTGTGGTGAGCACTTTGAACCCCCAAGTGCTTCACAGAAATTTATAAACGCAGAGCCGTGAAAATAAAAAATCATTTTTTTCCTCAAAAATGATTTTTTTAGCCAGCTATTTTTTATTTTCCCAAGGGTAACAGGAGAAATTAGAACCCAAAAATTGGTGTGCAATTTGTCCTGAGTACGCTGATAACCCATATGTTGGGGTAAACCACTGTTTGGAGACCCCCTGATGTGTCTAAACAGTGGAAACCCCCCACAAGTGACACCATTTTGGAAACTAGACCCCTTAAGGAACTTATCTAGATGTGTGGTGACCACTTTGAACCCCCAAGTGCTTCACAGAAATTTATAAACGCAGAGCTGTGAAAATAAACAATCATTTTTTTTCTCAAAAATGATTTTTTTAGCCAGCTATTTTTTATTTTCCCAAGGGTAACAGGAGAAATTAGAACCCCAAAATTGGTGTGCAATTTGTCCTGAGTACGCTGATACCCCATATGTTGGGGTAAACCACTGTTTGGGCGCACGGCAGGGCTCGGAATGGAGGGAGCGCCATTTGACTTTTTGAACGCCACGTCGTGTTTGGAGACCCCCTGATGTGTCTAAACAGTGGAAACCCCCAAGTGACCCAATTTTGGAAACTAGACCCCTTAAGGAACTTATCTAGATGTGTGGTGAGCACTTTGAACCCCCAAGTGTTTCACAGAAATTTATAAACGCAGAGCTGTGAAAATAAACAATCATTTTTTTTCTCAAAAATGATTTTTTTAGCCAGCTATTTTTTATTTTCCCAAGAGTAACAGGAGAAATTAGAACCCCAAAATTGGTGTGCAATTTGTCCTGAGTACGCTGATACCCCATATGTTGGGGTAAACCACTGTTTGGGCACACGGCAGGGCTCGGAAGGGAGGGAGCACCATTTGACTTTTTGAACGCCACGTCGTGTTTGGAGACTCCCTGATGTGCCTAAATAGTGGAAACCCCTCAATTCTAGCTCCAACCCTAACCCCAACACACCCCTAACCCTAATCCCAACCCTAATCCTAACCTAAATCCCAACCCTAATTCCAACCCTAATTGTAACCCTAACCTTAATTGTAACCCTAACTCTAATTGTAACCCTAACCCCAATTTTAACCCTAACCCTAATTGTAACCCTAATTCTAACCCTAATTCTAACCCTAACCCTAAGGCTAGGTTCATTTTGCGTTTTACAAGCCCATTCAACACATAGCGTTGACGGGCTGGTAACGGTATAGTATAACGCGTTCGCGTTATGCTATACCCGCTAGTGCAGAGAAAATAGGCAGATGATTCATCTGCGCTAGCGGTAACGGAGCCCAGACGCCGCAGCCCGCGTTTGAGGCTCCGTCACTGAATGATGGCACGTCGCGAACGCATGCCGCTTTACGGCATGCATCGCGATGCGCCCTCAAATGGGGGTGAATGGCAGCGTTAACGGACTGCGTTACACCGCGTTATACCGCTGTGTAAAGCAGTCCGTCTAACGGACTGCCATAACGCTGTATGAACGCAGTCTAACCCTAACCCTAATTATAACCCTAACCCTAATGCTAACCCTAACCCTAATGCTAACCCTAACCCTAATTATAACCCTAACCCTAACGGAAAAATGAAAATAAATATAATTTCTATATTTTATTATATGTCCCTAACTAAGGGGGTGATAAATGGGGGGTTATGTACTGTTTTTTTTATTTTGATCACTGTGATAGTTTATCACAGTGATCAAAATGTACTTTCTGGAGAATGAATGAAAAAAAAATTGAATCTGCCGCCAAGCAGATCGGCGGGCGCACTGCGCATGCGCCCGCCATTTTTTTTTTCCAGGAAGAAGACCGGGTGGATCGGAGACCAGGGGGACCTGCCGGAGGACACCGGCAGGTACAGGGGGGTTTCGGGGGAACTGGGGACCCTAATTCTCTCCCCTCTGATGTGCGATCACATCAGAGGGGAGAGAAATTATTATTTTTTTTTTGTTGTTGTGGTCGCCGTTATGCTGTATAGCGGTGATCGCAACACCCGGATCGGTGAATACCAACCCGGATGATGTTCTCTGGGGTCTCGGCTACCCCCGGTAGCCGAGACCCCAGAGAAAATTGCCCATCCCCCCCAGCACATCGCGGCGGGCGCACTAAGGATGCGCCCGCCATTTTCTCCATAGCGGCGGCACCGGAGGAGAACGGAGGGCCCGGGGGCCACATGCAGGGTATTGGGGGACACATGGGAGTCCCGGGACCCTTTTTCTCTGTCCTCTGATGTCCGATGACATCAGACGACAGAGAAATTAAATGGCACATTTTTTTTTTTTTTGCGATCGCCGTTATAGGGTTAATAACGGCGATCGCAACATCGGTGTCGGTAAAAACCAAACCGATTCATGCTCTCTGGGGGTCTCGGCTACCCCGGTAGCCGAGACCCCTGAGAAAATGCACCTCTGGGGGGCGCTATTCACTTTTTCCACAGCGCCGTTAATTAACGGCGCTGTGGTTTAAGTACCCTTAATGACCGCCGTTAAAAGGCGTTTCAGCGGTCGTTAAGGGGTTAAAGAAGGAATTACGAGAAGACTTGCGAATTTGAGCTGAATTTTAGGAACTTGCGCTCTGCAAACGACTTTCGACTAACCTCTGCACTATTCCGTACCTCCCACTCCCGACTCCAAGATTTCTCCCGTGCTGCGCCAATCCTCTGGAATGCTCTACCCCAAGAAATTAGGACTATCCACAATTTGCATGGTTTCAGGCGCTCACTCAAAACACATTTGTTCAGAGTGGCCTATCACATTCACTAATCAAAGTCACTCTATGTGTAAGTGTGTGTGTGTAGCCCATTCACTATCTCCATCCATCCCTCACTCCCTCAAGATGGCTGGACCATCATTGTAAATGCACCATTGTATATACACACCTGTACTTTGTATCTCCCCCACCTCATTGTTGATTGTAAGCTCTCACGAGCAGGGTCGTCTTATCTTGCTGTAATTATTGTATTGTTAACGTTGTTACTTATGACTTGTGTTTTGAAACTGTTAAACTGTAAAGCGCTGCGGAATATGTTGGCGCTATATAAATAAAGATTATTATTATTATTATCTTATGGGAGATCCTTGTAGATGGAGCCGGTGATTAGAAAGATTTGGAGGTATTTACAGACTCAGCAGAACAAAATGGTTTCGGAGCATATTGTCAAGGTATTTGGGCCTTTGGAAAGTGACCTAAAGAATGGTGTGCTCAAGGTTTGGTTAAAAATCTAACTTTACACGAACTGTTCCCCATAGTAGTGTCGGCAATTTGGGGGGACATGTTCAGGAAAAAAAATAAACTTTTATTGCAATAATATGGGGGTAGTAGTGTCTTCAAGTAAATCGTTATCTGCCTTATTTCTCACAGTAGTTAGGGTATTACAGCATTTTGTGTTGTTGGGCTTGTCATAAAACATCTGAGTGGTTGCAAAATTTATCCCTGGTATTAAGAATTCGATTGCTTACTCCATTCCCCGTTCATAGTGAAAGCAATTTTGAGAATTGGCACCTTTGGCAGAAGACACAGGATTGGTATGTCCAACAGAGCTGTGAAATCTGTAATTCGAGCAACAAGGGGTCTGATTTCCTCATCTTTATCAGACGGGACTTGGTCAGCGTATTCTCTTGCCTGGAAGGTCTGGTAGGATTGGATGGTATCCTTAGGCAATTTCATTGGTGAGGAAGGTTTGCTGAGCTTTTACTTGGTTATTGTTGGGAAGAAGGATGGTCGATTCTGAAGATCAACAGGTATATTGCGAGATTAGCTTTTAGTCTTAAGGTCAGAGGGGTTAAGGATGAAACAAAATCCTTCTTAGTGGTACAGGCTTTAAAGGGATGAAGGAAGGGATGGAAGGTAATTGTCAGGAGATGGCCAGTTTCCTAGTTGCTATTATCCTTGGATAGGCAGGTTGAGTTGGTCTGTAAGTCTCTTTGGGAGATTCACTTTTTTAAATTGGCTTTTTCCCTGACTTTTTTTGCTACATTACGGTTAGGGGAACTGATCAACGCTTGCAGTTCAAAAAGACTTGTTAAGATAGGATGTGTGATAGGATGGATCAGATGAGAAAAGGATACAGAGTGGTAATTCTTATGGTTCCTGTTTCTCCGATGTGCCCAGTTTGTGGCTTGAAGAAATTTGGGGTAGGCCATGGAGGCCTAATGCTCCATTGCTGGTTCGTTTTTGTTTCGCTTTCAATTTGTGGCCATCTTTAAGGGCCCCGTCTCACATAGCGATACACCAGCGATCCCGACAATGATCAGGATCGCTGGTGTTTCGCTACATGATCGCTGCTGAGCTGCCAAACAGGCAGAGATCAGGACAGCGACACTGCGGGTAACGTCGCCTAGTTACCCGCAGTGTACGTTGGATACCAGAGCACTGATGCAGGGAGCTGGTAACCAAGGTACACGTCTGGTTTCCAGGCGCTGCGCGGTGCCTGGAAACCCAATGTGTACCTTGGTTACCAGCTCCCCTGCAGCATCGCGCTGGTATCCAATGTACACGTCGGGTTTCCAGGCACAGCTTGAAGAAATTTGGGGTAGGCCATGGAGGCCTAATGCTCCATTGCTGGTTCGTTTTTGTTTCGCTTTCAATTTGTGGCCATCTTTAAGGGCCCCGTCTCACATAGCGATACACCAGCGATCCCGACAACGATCAGGATCGCTGGTGTGTCGCTACATGATCGCTGCTGAGCTGCCAAACAGGCAGAGATCAGGACAGCGACACTGCGGGTAACGTCGCCTAGTTACCCGCAGTGTACGTTGGATACCAGAGCACTGATGCAGGGAGCTGGTAACCAAGGTACACGTCTGGTTTTCAGGCGCTGCGCGGTGCCTGGAAACCCGATGTGTACCTTGGTTACCAGCTCCCCTGCAGCATCGCGCTGGTATCCAATGTACATGTCGGGTTTCCAGGCACAGCCCCGTGCTTGGAAACCCGATGTGTACCTTGGTTACCAGGAGATCGCTGTCTCCTGCCTGTCACACGCAGCGATGTGTGCTGGCCAGCAGGAGACCAGCAATCAAAAAAAAGTCCTGGCATTTCTGACACGACCAGTGATTCACAGCAGGGGCCTGATCGCTGGTACGTGTCAGACATAGCGAGATCGCTGCTGAGATCGCTGTTTAGCAGCGATCTCGCTAGCGAACTCGTTATGTGAGTCGGGGCCCTAAGTGTTGTTTGGAGTTGGGTAGAGTGTTGTCAGAGGATTATAGCGATCAGTCTTTTAGAATCTGGGCTGCTACTGAGGCTGCAAAGAGGGGGCTAAGCGATGAGGTGGTGAAGTGCATTGGGAGGTGGGAAACAGCAAGATTTAGGTCCTGTGTTCCACCTTCTCAAATACAAGTTTTTGTTTTTGTTAAAAAAAATAAAAGAGATGGGGAAAGGAAATTAAGCTATGTTGCTCTATTTCCACAGGTGCTGGGCCTTAGCTAGTATGGATCATGGGCAATTTGTTTGTTTTTTGGGTGGCATTGTGAGCGGCAGTTTGGCCAATGGGGTAGCAACAAAGAATTTCATGGAAGGAGGCCATCCTCCAGTGAATTACTAATTAGTGCATGGTATGGAGCCCACTGATTTTGAAACCCACTGGTTTTGTTGTGAGGCAGGGTCAAGCTCCTGATATATTGGTGCTTCATATTGGGAGAAGGCCATTTTGAGAATTGATAAGGGACATCAAATTTGATCTCTTGAGATTAATGTTTCCTAGTGTAACCATAATATAAATAATAGTAATTTTATTTCTATAGCGCCAAAATATTCAGCAGCACTTTACATTTTAGAGGGGACTTGTACAGACAAAAGACATTACAGCATAACAATAATCACATAAATCAACAGATACTAAGAGGAATGAGGGCCCTGCTCGCAAGCTTACAATCTATGAGGAAATAGGGGAGACACGAAAGGTGGATGATAACAATTGTTTTCATTGTTCGGACCAGCCATAATGTAAGAAATCGAGTGTTCATATAATGCTGCATGAACCGGTTATCAGCCTGAATATATAACAGTACAGACTCAGAGGGCTATTAAATGCATAAAGCGTACAGGAACATGATATGAGGAACATGGTCAAGGTAAAAATTTTGAATGAGCAACAATGCGTTTTTAGGGCATGCTTAAAACTGTGGGTATTGGGGATTAATCAAATTATCCTGGGTAGTGCATTTCAACAAATTGGCGCAGCATGTGAAAAGTCTTGGAGACAGGAGTGGGAGGTTCTGATTATTGAGGATGTTAACCTCAGGTGATTAGCAGAATGGAGGGCATGGGTAGGGTGGTAGACCGAGACAAGGGAGGAGATGTAGGGTGGTGTTGAACCATGGAGTGCTTTGTGGGTGAGAGTAATAAGTTTATATTGAATTCTGGAGTGGATGGGTAACCAGTACAATGACTGTCACAAGGTTGAGGCATCAGTGTAACGGTTGGTGAGGAATATGATCCTGGCTGAAGCATTCAAGACAGATTGGAGAGAGGAGAGTTTGGTAACAGGGAGACTGATTAGTAGAGAGTTACAATAGTCCAGATGAGAATGAATAAGAGAAACCATAAGAGTTTTTGCAGTCGAAAGTAAGAAAAGGTCAAATTCTAGATATGTTTTTGAAATGCAGATAACCATGTTGTGGTTGGATGTTATTCTGAGGAAGGTTTGGGCAAGATCTGTAGAGAGAGTGAACCAGACTAGGTTAATAGTGATGTGTGTCAATTCATGGCAAGAAATGAGGCGATGGCAGTGCGTTACATGGATTTGGAATCCAGCAAGGGCAAATTTTGGAGGTAAGATGGGGTGCATCTGAATGTAGTGGGACTAGATATGTGGTGTCTGGTCATACAAGAAGGTATTGAGCTTGGGTTGAGGTTGTGGAGGAACATAAATGTTTGAGAGGTGCAAAACATTTATGTTGGTGGCAAGTGGGGGGTCTCAAAGTTGGTGGATGTGGTTAATTGCAGATAGGTGGTGGTTCTGGACTCCACAAATAGACATCATTTAATTGTGGTAGGTAGTGAAACTCCCGAGTTAAGGGCTAGAAAGGACTTGCGGTTAGTAGACTATGTTAAAGCCAGGCTGGTTAACAGGTGCCTCTGAACTGATGCTGAAATGCCTGAGCAGATGTTTATATATACTGTCCGTCACTGGTCAGGAGCTTCAAGGACCATACTCTATTTTCATTTTAGTTGATTTGTTATTCTTGTCATTTGTTTTAAAAAAGGCTGCTGTGGCCAATTTACTCCATCCCGGTGTGTAGTCTGTTTGTTTTAAGTGGAGCGTAAGATAGAGATAACATCACACATAACTTGGCAATACCCCTTGTCAACTGAGGCCATATTGGACCTTGTCATAAAATAGAGGCTGACATTACAAGGTTTGGGGTGAGTAAATGAAGTGAATATGGAGAATAGGTACAGGAAGACAGGAAGACTTAAGAAAAGGGTAAGATTATGGTGTGCCAACAAAGAGGGTTGGACTTAGGCACAGGAGGGGGAGTTTATAAGGTGACGACCATAGAGTGAGAGCGGTCACATTACACACAGCCCAGAGGGAAGTAATATCCCACTCTCACTTTGTTATTGGGCACTTTACGATATGAAATTTAGAGGGAGGCAATATTGTATGTATTGTCATCTGGTGATTTTTTTCAATGTTTCTGACATAGAAGTGTGGCAAGGGGGGAAGGTACTCTGTTATGTTTCGGTTGCTGAGGAGAGATTGCAAAAATTGCCAAAAAAGCAATACACCAGAGAGGCTGGAAACTATTGGATTGCAGGACCCTAAACTAACCGCAACACTAGAAGTAGCCGTGGAGCATACCTACGGTGATCCTAAACGCCTCGTCACAGCCGGAGAGATAGCTACACCTAAAGGCAGAAAGATGAATGCTATCTGCCCCGTAGTAGAATCCCCAAAGAAATAGCAAGCCCCCAAACATGTAATGGCGGTTAGACCAGAAGAAAATACGAACACAGACAGAAAATAGAATGAGCAAACGCTGGGGCCCAATCTGTCTATGTTAGGGTCTGCGGAACGCACCAAATATATGATGTGGAGAGTTGCATTCGCAGCCCGGGGTCCAAGAAGCGAACTCTGTTATCCCGCAGAGTCGCCAAAATAAATGCCGTAACGTGCTGTGGCAAAATGTGCGAACTCTGTTAATCCACAGAGCCGCTAGAAGGAGTGCCGCAGCGCTACATGGCGATGTGTGCAAACTCACTTAACACAACTGAGTCGCAAAATAAACACGCTAGGGCGCTGTCTAGCGTTGAAAGCGAACCCTGTTACGTCACAGAGCAGCTGAGACAAACTTCTGTGTCCTGTCAGGCACCCAGGTACACAGTTAACTGCTAAGCGAACATAGAACGTGATCATGCGCTAATGTCCTCGTGGGAGTCACCCGCAATCTATGGCGTCTGAACGCCAGGCACTGAATACGGCAATCAAACTCCTCACCGGTTATGCCGGTAATCTAGGGCATCTAGGACACCGACCTGACCAGATAGCATACCAAACTCCTCACCGATTAAGTCGGTATTCTAGGGGCTTATTTCAGCCGGGCCCTAACCACACACATACATGACCACACTGGCGCAAAGCATATAAAGATTGACACTAGCGCATGGCGGCCCAGCCATGCCACCCTTTTATAGTAACAGCTACAGGACCTGCCAGAAACAAGGACCAATGAAACTGTTCCAGAACACCAGTAGTCACAGGACTTTCCTGGCGGGCCAATAGGAGCTGCTGCAGTACCTGAGCATGTGACCCCTGATCTCCAATGAGAGATCTCACCCTGGGCATGCTCAGAAGGGGAAAACAAGGACTTTGTCCTAAAGACGTCTGCTCCCTGCTAACCAGTACTGGCCACAATAGCAGAGCCTGGAGATGCAGCAGTAATCCTCTGCACACTGTTAGACTGGGCGAGACGCTGGGACCGACGTCTAAGCTGAGCAGAGTCCACTGCAGCCGGAGACGAATGGGAGACCGCAGCCGGGATGGCTTGAGATTCCCTTGTGCAGAAGCGGGAACTCGCCCCCTAACAGTCTAGATAGAAAAATATAGGAAAGAATTCTGACTGAAACCAAAAAAGAAAAAACCTGACAAAAATACCAACACTTCTGATTAACAAAAAACCTGAGATCACACGATCTCTACCACCTAAATCAGATCTCTGGTGTAACACACAGCAATTCAGCAAATAAAAAGTGACATAGGAACAGAGCAAAAGTGCAAACCCAAACTGAGCACAATTGCAGAGCCAAGCCCCAAAAGGGGACCAGGCTGAAGTCTACTGCTAAGCAGCAAACCAGCAAGAAAATCCAACCAGAGGAAAAAAAACAGCAAATCACTTATCTGAATGAGAGCAGGAATGCAAGCTGAGCTCCAAGCAAGACGTGGAAGAACAATTGATTACCGGCAAGGCTGAAGGGAGTTCAGGTCTCTTATATCAGACCATTCAGAGCCAGCTGAAGGCCATTCAGCAATTAGTTCATTACCCTCAGCAACCACCGGAGGGAGCCCCAGCTCAGAAGTCGCCTCCAGAGTATTCACAACAGTCCTCGTAGTTGGTGGATGTGGTTAATGGCTGATCATTGGAAGGGGGAGCCCACAAACTTCAGGATCCCAAAGTGGACTTCATTAAGTGATGGCAGGTAGTGGAACTCCCAAGTTAAGGGCTGAAAAGGGCCCGCGGGTAGTTGACTAAGGTAACAGATGGTTGACAGGTGCCTTTGAGCTGGTGCTGAAATGGTTAGAGGTCAAATTCAGCCTGAGCAGATGTGTATGTATACTGCACCTCACTGGTCAAGGGCTGCGAGGGCCATTCTCCATTTTCATTATAGTTGATTTGTTATTCTTGTCATTTGTTTTAATAAAGGCTAGGCTGCTGTGGCCAATTTTATACATCCCGGTGTGTAGTCTGTTTATTTTAAAGGGGGGGTAAGATAGAGATAACATCGTGCAGGACTCGCCAATATGCCTTGTCATGGGAAAGTCTGTATTCACTGAAGACAGATTTTACCTGTAAATTGAGAATTTGGAGAATGAGGATAAATAAGCGGATTTCTCTAATTATTATTATTGATTTATAGAAGAAAATTATTCTTTAAATATAATACATTTGCTCAAATCAGTATCAGTTATTTTCAAACATTTTTTATGGCCATATACATTAAGCTTATGTTAGATGAAGTCACAGATTTGAAATTTTTACATATGTTCCTTTGGGAGACAAGTTGCTGCTGAGGCTTAGTACCCAAACTGAGTATTCATATGTATGGAAAGGAGGGGAGAAATAGCTGTGGGCCAGATGAGTGTTTGACCACAGCTGAAAGTGTACAGTGATTATAAGAATTTCAGCTACAAATATGTAGATGAAAAACAAAAGAATTAGAATAATATGGCAAGAATGAATTAAACTGATAGAGCAGTCCTGTAATTTAGTGTTACAATTTATCGATAGGCTCTGTTCTTTGACATCACGCAAAACCCCAATATCAACTTACACATCATTTTATTATTTTTATAGGATTCAGATTGGCCTTAATCAGTGATGCAACTAGAAGCTTTTGACCCCATTCAAAATTTCCAACAGGACTTCCAACTTTCATGAGCATTTAACAGTAAGTCTTCTCACATGAGCCAAATGAATCCTTTGGGCTTCTCCCTTAGGCTCCATGGGTCGAGTGTGACTGCAGCATTATAGTTACGCTCCTTGCTTGTGATTCTGGAGGTGCAGGGGGGGGGTCAGTAATAATATAAACCATACACAATAACCCTCAACCCAAAACCTTGTGATGAGTATGATAGAGTAATGAAGCAGTTCAACAAGTAGAAAACTATTTTTTATTGATACAGTAAAGATGTATATCTTTGCACCGTGTTAGCCAGTAGATAGAAAAATATTTGGAGTTGACACTGAGGACTCTCAACTCCAAATATTTT
The DNA here is from genome assembly GCA_033576555.1 of Oophaga sylvatica. Classification (NCBI taxonomy): domain Eukaryota; kingdom Metazoa; phylum Chordata; class Amphibia; order Anura; family Dendrobatidae; genus Oophaga; species Oophaga sylvatica. Next base: position 100,089,143 of record JARQOD010000002.1, on the reverse strand, counting down.
TTATTGAAACATTTTAAAACATATTGAAAAAGCAGAAAGTGCCGTAAAGGGGACGCTGAACAAGTCAATGGGAGAATAAGACAATGCACTTGAAAATAGGGGTATAATAACAGTATGGTGACCCCCTCCATGCTGTGGTAATGAGATCTCCCTTATCAACAGTGCATAGGCATTAGTACATGGAAAAACATCCAAAAGATGGCGGTGGTCTCAATTAGGGTTATCGTATAGGAAAAAGTTAGTAGAGACTTAAAAATATCAGAATCCACTATATTTCAATGACGTTTCCCATGGCTCTATTATCATAAACAGAATAAACCCTAAAGCTAAGTGCTGAAATAGACTACGTAATAAAGAGGTGCCTAAATGGAAAAACACAAACAATATGGAATGGTATGAGGTATACCTGTATATTTAAGTAATTTGATGGCCAGTAGAGATCCGCTCAGCGTCACCTCACCCTGATGCGCATTTCGCAGCAAGCTTCTTCCAGGTGGTCAAGGGATGCTCCACAAGTCTTGGAATCCCCAAGGCTTGCTAGACAAACCTACTCAACTGCTTCTGGCTCCTCCACCTTCTCTAGGGCCTCCACCTGTGCCCTCAACCTCTCTCTTAATGAGACATGCAATCCAACAGTGCAGAGAGAATCCCTCCCACCTCCGTACTGCGCAGCCAGGGCTCATCACAATCAAGCAGTGCTTAAATTAATATGCCTTGGAGATCGCAGTAACACAGCTCAACAGTTGTGTAAAGCTATCCAGGCCGAGTTTGAGCAATGGCTGTCTCCAATGAACCTGGGGCCAGGGAAGGTTGTGTTCGATGACGGTGCAAACCCGGTGGTGGCCCTACGCTGGGGCAACCTCACACACGTGCCTTGCATGACTAACGCCCTCAATCTGGTGATACAACAATTTCTCCACCACTATACCGGTCTGGATGCACTGCTGCAGAAAGCATGGTTGCTGTGTGCTCACTTCTGCCATTCACACCCCATAGGTCATCGACTTGCATCACTACAGAGATCTTTAACCATTTGATTTGCGATGTGCCAACATGGTGGAAGCAGCAGTGACTGTGGCAGCAGAGACGAGCCCTGGTGAAGTATGTCCTTTTGCATAGCCTGGGCTAACGCAGTACGGACGTGGTGCGAAGTGGGCACAGATGAAGAACCTCTGCATCCTTCTGCACAGTTTCAAAATGGCTACTAAGACTGTTAGCACTGACAATGCCATCATCACTATAACAGTCATCTACATGCTGGAGCACACTTTGATTAGTCTGTGGGAGGAGGTGGTGGTCCCAGAGGGAGAGGTGGAAGCTGAGGAGGTGTGCAAAAGATTACAATATCTCTAAGTTCAGGACTGTTGTCACACAGGTGGGTGCCATGGGAGGGTGGATTACAGCAATTGAGGGGTGCTCATTGTACCATAAAAACTGAAGGAAGAGGAGGATGAGGAGTAAGAGGTGATGGGTGCGCAACAGTAAGGAGATGAAGAGGATAATGATCTCCTCTATGTTGTCCATGGTTGGTGGGAGGGAATGAAGAAAGCAAGCTTGAGTGTTACCCCACTATCAACACACCATTGACTTGGACCTCATTGAAGCGCCCAGCACATGAGTGCCTTTTTGCTGCACTATCTGCAACATGATGCCCATATTGATAGGATTTAGGGATGAGCGAATAGCTTTGGATAACTCCTTATCTGAATAGCTATTGTGCTTACCGAATAGCTGCATCAGGAACCCGGGAATACCTGGAGCGCTCCCGATTATCGGAAGCGCTCTAGGTATTCGGGATCCCGATGCATCTATTTAGTAAGCGCTATAGCTTACTACTGGGTTGCCACTCTGTTAGATCCACGGTACAAGAGTAAATTTTACATTATGCTTCCCCCCAGAAAGGGACTTGCGCATGCTGGAGTATCGAAACACACTTGTAGACCATCTTAAGATTGGTTTTCCCCAAGACAGCAGTGAGGTACACAGTGCGCATTGAAGTTATAGTCTTCCAACCCCGGGACGTTGAGTCGTCAATGCAAAAGCATTAGCAGCAGCAATGTAAGTGGCATAAGCAATTTTGGTGAGTCATTTCACACATTTTTTAGACCAGTCCATGCACCAACAGAACAGAGTACAAGTCTGACATGTTGTGAACGTCTGTAGAGAATGGTGCAGGAGTATCTCAAGCTCATTATCAATGCCATCAGTGGGAATTTAGACCCTTTTGAAATTTGGTCTTCAAAAATGGAAGAGTGACCTGAGCTGGCCTGTCTCGCCATGGAGGTTTTGTCATGTACAACAGCTAGCGTTCTCTCAGAACATGTCTTCTGCTCTGCTGGTGGTGTTTTGATGGATCAGCCCATTCGGCTGTCCCCAGAAAGTGTAGAAAGACGAAAAAGTCATGGATCTCCAATGACTTTTGCACCCCAGTCACAGACTGAGCAGACTTGGCAGACTAAGCGATGGTGTCACTTTTAGTGTCATGCATTGATCTTGCATTATTGCAATTTGTGACACCCTTGTCGTGGCTTCTGTGCCTGTTGTTGCTACTGCTGCTGATTTACAAACAATTTTTTAAATGTGGAGACTCCAAGTTGGGTCTCCACCTGGTGGGTTGCCTGCAGTGGAAGGGGTGTCAGAGCCCCGTTATACTATTTCTACTCTGGGAAAATTTATGAAACTTTAGTGGTGTGTGACAATAATTTTTTGAAATGTGAAAAGTCCAAGTTGGGTCTCCATCTGGTGTGTTGCTTGTAGTGGAAGGAATGTCAGAGGTCCAATATACTATTTCTACTCTGTGGAAATTGATGCCACTATAGTGGTGTGTGTGACAATAATTTTTTGAAATGTGGAAACTTCAATTTGGATCTCCATCTGGTGGGTTGCCTGTAGTGGAATGGGTCTCCGAAGCCCTTTATACTATTTCTACTCTGAGGAAATTGATGGAACTTTAATGGTGTGTGGCAATAATTTTTTGAAATGTTTGCACTCCAAGTTGGGTCTCCTTCATGTTTGTTGTCCGTAGCAGTAAAGACTCCCAGACTGGCAGGCCTGCACTTACTTTCAGTCAACTACTTGTGTTACTATACTTACATTTTTATAACATTTGTGTTCTACAGTGTGCAATTTGTGCCACCCGAGCATGGCTGGGCAAAAAAGCAGTTTGAGTTGTCGCATGAGGCATCAGTGCTTCCAACAAAGAAGGCTTACACCATTCCCTCACCCACATTGTCTTAATTGAAATTTCAATTCAAAGCCCTAAATGCTGACCAAGACCCCGATACCTCATGCATGACCCATGGTTGACTCCTTCTGTGCCATTATAAAATGTTCTACTGTGGATCAATTGATCAGACAACTACCTGTGTTACTATCCTTACATTTTTATAACATTAGTGTTCTACCAAGCTGATATCTGTGCCACCTAAGTATGGCTGGGAAAAAACTGTTTGAGCTGTTGCACAATGTATCAGGGCTCCCAACAAGGAAGGCTTACACCGGTTCCACACCCACCCCATCTTAAATGAAACTTCAATTCAAAGCTCTAAATACTGACCCAGACCCTGATACTTCATGCATGGTCCATGGCTGACTGCTGATGTGCCATTATAAAATTTCTACTGTGGGTTAATTTATGCCACTTTTCCTGGTGCCTGCCCCTAATTTTTGGAAATGTTTGGGCTCCAAGTTGGGTCTCCTTCGTGTGTTGCTTGAATTTGGCAGACCTCTCAGAGAATCAGGCCTACACCAGTCACTCTTCCACCTGTTAATTATCAATATTTCAGCTAGAAATGCTAGTCCAAGCCCTGTTCCAGGTCCAATTATACTATTTGTACTCTGGGTCAATTGATTCCACTTTTCCTGGTGTCTGCCCCTAATTTTAGCTGTTTGGGAAGCTTTTGGACCTCCCTTAAGGTGTTGTCTATGCGTTTGGTTTTCCCTCCTATTGAATTCAATGGGGTTTGGGTATGGTTGACAAACTTTTTGGCAAACATGTTTGGGGAGCATCGGGACATTCACCAAACTGAGCCGAACCCTGAAAGGTTCGCTCAGCTCTTGTCATTGGATCGTTTATTATCAGCGGTGGACACAGATATATTTTAGATAACATTTCATCGAAGTGATGTTCTCCACCGTAATCTTTTTGTTATGTGCTCAATACAAATTGATTAAACATTGTTTTTTTCCCTTTATTATAAACAATAAAGAAACAAAACATTCATATATGAAATACAGAAATAAAAATCATAATCTGATAAGAATTGTATTTTCTTCTGCAGGCCATTACAGCATTTCTGAAACATAAGCTCCATTAAAGTTTATTGTCTGCAAGAAATGGAATAATATGATACTTTTAAAGTAAGAAAAAAATCTCATTTATGTTACAATGCTCTAAAAGGGCATGTGCTATAATGAGGCGACTGAGGGAGACTAAATCGATTTTCTATAGAGGTTATTAAAGATGTTTGAATTTCTGTTCAGTCTCTAAAACTGGATTTTTAATACCATATTCTAAAAGGTTTAATATTAAAACAGCACTAAAGCCTCTACTGTGGAAAGTTGGATCTGTTATCAGATTATGCAGTCCTATGTAAGAAAAGAAAAGTAAGGCCGGCGTCACACTAACCCACTAAAAAATCTGACCGTTTTAGTCAGTCAATGACCGCTGCAAAATGTCATGAACACTCATCCATTTGGCCTCCGATTTTCCGGGAATGATGCGATTTAGTCTCATGTGGCCGTACTTGTAACATCCGATTTACATCCGACGACTGTTTTTTTGTCACAGCTTACCAAAATGGACAAATAACGGTTTTGAGGCCTGATACTAATTTAAATCATCAGCCAGAGCCATATTTAAGGGCTCTGCAACAGGTGTGACCCTCCTACCTTTGCACTGGTGTCATTTGGTTACTTGTGCTTAGTGCTTTCTTGCAGCTTTATCAGAAACATGAGCGACAGACTGATATTTAGTACCACTGAGCGTGTGCTGTTCAATTGGGTTATATCCAGACGTTTTGGGGAGCCATATCCTGTGATTGCAGATCCCAGAAGGCGCAGAAGAATGTGGGTCCATCCACTTTTGAGGCAAAGGATAAGTAAAGGCCATTTCCACCGTCTCTATTTGTCGGTGCGTAGGCATGCCGATAAGTTTTTTCAATATTGTTGCATGAGCATAGCTACCTTTGATACGTTGCTGGAGATTGTGCGCCCTGGGATCACATTTCAGGACACCAGGATGCGAAAAGTTATTTCTGCAGAGGAACGCCTTCTCCTAACTTTAAGGTATGTGTGTCACCGATATGTTGATGATGTTTGCCTCTACATAGCTACTTTGAAAGTGTTGTAACACACTTATTGTACTCTTTTATTGTCAGTAATGTCTTTCTCAAGCTTACCCATCAAAATGGTTTGCTTGTGCCTAACCCACAGAAGGCATGGCTTGTAATAGCATTTAGTGCATGCATGCTTTTACAAACTGAGGCATTGTATGTGTTCAGAATGCTGTTGCTTTTGTTTTTGTTGCTGATGTCTACATGTTTTCTCTTTTTTGTGTGTTGCAGATTCCTTTCCACTGGCCTGTCATACGCTGCTCTGCACTTAGAGTTTTTAATTGGGAAATCCACAATTTCAGGCATTGTGCGCTCGACTTGTGTTGAAATTTGGACAAGACTACATCAAGAGGTCATGCCTGAGCCAAAAATGTGCGACTGGTTGCGGATTGCACGGGGATTTGAAGAAACGTGCCAGTTTCCACACTGTATAGGAGCACTGGACGGGAAGCACATACGTGTTCGTAAACCGCCCAACTCAGGCTCCCAATTCTTCAATTATAAACAATATTTTTCAGTAGTGTTGTTGGCCTTGGTCGACACAAACTACATGTTTATAATTGTAGACATTGGGGCCTATGGAAGGACTGGAGACTCCAATACTTTCATAATGGGTCGGCGGGTACGCAATAACCAATTGGACCTACCACCAGCAAGTCAACTTACAGACTATAGCGGATGAGGCGTTTCAATTGAGCGATTTCTCATTTTTCCAGCAAAATTTACAAAACCATTTTTTTAGAGACCACATCACATTTGAAGTCTCTTTGATAGGTCTATATGATAGAAGATACCCAAAAGTGACACCATTCTAAAAACTGCACCCCTCAAGGAGCTCAAAACTACATTCAAGAAGTTTATTAACCCTTTAGGTGCTTCACAGGAATTTTTTGAAAAAGTTTCACAAAAAATTTACTTCAGATCTAATTTTTTCATTTTCACAAGGGTAACAGGAAATAATAGACCCTAAAATTTGTTGTTTAATTTCTCCTGAGCATGCCGATACCCCATATGAGGGGGACAAGCACTGTTTGGGCGCACGTCAGAGCTTGGGAAGGAAGGAGTGCCATTTGACTTTTTTAATGCAAAATTTGCTGGAACAATTGGCGGATGCCATGTCGCATTTGGAGAGCTCCTGATGTGCCTAAACAATGAAAATGCCCCACAAGTGACAACATTTTGGAAACTAGACCCCTCAAGGAACTGATCTACATGTGTGGTGAGCACATTGAACCCTCAGGTGCATCAGAGAAGTTTATAACATTGAGCCGTAAAAATAAAAAAAATCAAATTTACCCTACAAATATGTTTTTAGCACAAAATATTGCATTTTCATAAGGGTAACAGGAGAAATTGCACCATACAATTTTTTGTGCAATTTCTCCTGCGTACGCTGATACCCAATATGTGGAAGAAAACTACCGTTTGGGCGCACAGCGGGGCTCGGAAGGAAAGGAGCATCATTTGACTTTTTAAATTTAAAATTTCCTGGAATCATTAGCGGATGTCATGTCCCATTTAGAGAGCCCCTAATGTGCCTAAACAGTGGAAACCCCCACAAGTGACCCCATTTTGGAACCTGGACCCCTCAAGGAATGTATTTTTATGTGTGGTGAGCACCTTGAACCCCCAGTTGCTTGACGGAAGTTTATAACGTTGATCCGTGAAAATAATAAAATTAAATTTTCCTCACAAAAATGATATTTTAGCCCCAAATTTTGTATTTTCATAAGGGTAACAGGAGAAATTGCACTATACAATTTGTAGTGCAATTTCTCCTGAGTACGCCGATACCCCACATGAAATAGAAAACTGTTTGGGCACAAGGCAGGGCTCAAAAGAGAAGGAGCGTCATTTAACTTTTTGAATGTAAAATTTCCTGGAATCATTGGTGGACGTCATGTCCCATTTGAGAGCCCCTGATGTGCCTAAACAGTGCAAACCGCCCACAAGTGACACCATTTTGGAAATTATACCCCTCATGGAATGTACTTAGATGCGTGGTGAGCACCTTGAACCCCCAAGTGATTCACAGAAGTTTATAACATTGAGCCATGAAAATAAAAAAAAATCACATTTTCCCCACAAAAATGTTATTTTGGACCCAAATTTTGCATTTTCATAAGGGTAACAGGAGAAATTGCAACATACAGTTTGTTGTGCAATTTCTCCTGAGTACGCCGATATGGGGGAATACTACTTTTGAGGCACAGTGTAAAGCTCAGAAGGGAATAGGTGCCACATTGGAATTAAGATTTTGCTGGAATGTTTGAGGGTGCCATGTCACATTGGCAGAACCCCTGATGTGCCAGAACAACAGAAACCCCCTATATGTGAACTCATTTTACAAACTACTGCATGCCCATGCAGTAGAAACTGTCAGCTCTGCACTGACAGACAAACTTGCTCATTATGCACTGGGCATGATAAGCAAGTTTGCTGGGTCTGGTGACCCGGATGTCATCATGAGAACATCGGGTCACCTGGCAACGGTCGGGACTCCGCGTCATGCTGCAGGGTCTCCTATCCATAGGCAGAGTGGCGGTAAACCCTCTGCCGGCTCCCGGGATGCTGCGATTGCTTTCGATTGCAGCATTTAGGAGGTTAAAGTGCCGAGAGCGGTGTGTGACCGCTCCTGGCACTTAGTTTGCGGGCGATCGTGATGTCATAATAATACATCCCTGATCAGATAAGCCCAGGACACAGGTGTGGATTATTACGACAAATGTCAGAAAGGGGTTAAAGGGAATCTGTCAGCAGGTTTTTGCTACCTCATCTGAGAGCAGTATGATGTTAGAAATTGTACCCTGATTCCAGTGATGTATCACTTAGTTTTCTGGGTGCAGCAGTGACAGTTTTTAGGCTGTGGTTCCACGGTCCGGAACCACAGCGCTTTGGACGGAGCGGAAATTCCGCTCCGCCCTAAGCCCCGTCCCCTTTTCAACGCGCGCTCTTTCCGGATGTGTTCAGGACACCTCCGGAACACATCCGGAATGATCGCAGGGCTGCATAGCCCTGTGTTATTTCCCTTGCGGCGACGCAGCGTCGCCGCAAGGGACTAGGACATGCTGCGGTCTGAAAAGAAGCGCCGCATGTCCGGAAACGCAGGTCTTCCGCCTGCGTGTTTTACAGCATAGTGGAGACGGGATTTCTTGAAATCCCCTCCACTATGCTGTAACATCTGGACGCTGTGTGTTTGACGCTGCGCCAATGCACAGCGTCAAACACGCAGCAATTCCGGACTGTTTCCTGATAGTGGAAACATACCCTTAGATGTAGAATGTAGCAGAGCTGAGAAAACTCACCCTGCCCATACAACAGCTTTCTGTGTACATTTTATATTGACAGTAACCTGCTTATCAGAGAAGGAGCATAGTCGGACCAGGGCTCATGTGCGCTGTGATCCAGGGAGTAATAATCTCCTGGTGATAAAACATTTAATGCATGGAAACAGCAGCACATGGCCTAGTAAGTGACACATCCCTGAAATCTGTGTCTCATCTGCTATATTATGCTGTCCTCAGATTACATAGCAAAAATCTGCTAACATATTCCCTTCAAGAGAAATAAGAGAATACACTGGAAACATAGACCCTAATTTATCTAAGAATTTATGCCAGAAAACTGAAGAAAATTGCTTTGAAGAGTCGTTAGTTTCGGACAGCTTTGCCAAAAAAATTGTCAGAGATGGGGAAGCGCGGGCTAAGACAGAGCGCAGCTATGTCCACCAGTCAAAGTCATGGATAGAGGCAGCTTTTCTAAAGCAAGAAATGTTACTGAAGTAACATTTCTGGTAAGGTGCATGGATGCACACAACACTGAAAAATACACCGAATTCATTACGTGGCGTATATCTCCTAATGAATTTGGCACATCTTAGTCCTGCATGCCCTTTCATTAAGCTGGCGAACAAAACACCAAGAATTGGGACCATAGTTTATTAGCCCAGTGTATTCATGATGCGAGTGTTTTCGCTGCCTTGCTTGCAGTAATTATGCAATTCAGCCATCAGGCAATCCATCTTAAAAGGGTCTTATTATTTGGTGTTCAGGAGCCACTAATAATATGTAAGAAAAAGGAATCTGTCACCAAGTTGTTGCTATGTGATCTGAGAGCAGCGTGATGTAGGGGCTGTGTTTCGCTGTTCCAATACAATCAGTGTTTTATCAGCAGGAGATTATCACTGCAGGACAAGCCTCCACATGCCTCCTGGTCCAACCATGGCACCACCACTGATTAGCAGCTTTCTATCAATATACAATGTAAAAAGAATGCTGTCAATTAGTGATGTGGACAGTGCTATACAAGACTCCTCATTCAAGCTCTGCTGGAGCTGCAGCTTAGAAAACCGACTGTCACAAGTAAAATAAATGTAATATCACTGGATTGAGGGTCTCTGTCCCTACATCATGCTGCTGTCAAATAGCAAAAATCTGCAGGGTCAGAATCTCTAGTCTGTACAGGAGTTGGCTTGGTCAGTTGCAGTTTTTTAATGCTTTACCATATTTCCCTGGTAAGTTGTTACACAATCATAACATTTAGGGCTGCATGATGGCTCAGTGGTTAGCCTTGCAGCGCTGGGGTCCTGGGTTCAAATCCCACCAAGGACAACATCTGCAAGGAGTTTGTATGTTCTGCGTGGCTTTCCTCCGGGTTCTCCGGTTTCCTTCCCCCCTCCAAAGACATACTGATAGGGAATGTAGATTGTGAGCCCCATCGGGGACAGTGCCAATAATGTCTGTAAAGCGCTGTGGAATAGATAGCACCATATAAGCAAAAGCATAATAATTTAGCATCACCTACAACACATCTACATGTGACGACCTTCTGTTTTTACCTATGGAAACTCAGTTGTGTCTGGGTATCGGCTTGACTATGCTAAGCTTCTACGGCCTCTATGATGGCGGCTCATGCTTGTAAACTTTACCAAGGGGCTATCTATAATAGAGATTTCACTTGTTGACAGCTATATTATATGGAGTAAAGCTATTGACATTGGACAAAGTAAAATTAAAGGCAGATGTATTAAACAACATGAAATAGATTTTGCCATTTTTCCTAAGCTGCATACATAAAGGCAAGACTTTACTATGATTCACAGATCCACAGGTCTTCCAGGTCTCCTACTCGTAATCAAAATGCCATCGTTGCGGAGATTTACTGTAACATTACAAGCTGTCATTTATGCACATAAATAATAGGAGCTCATTATTTGTTGGGTTACATCTACCCACAACTGTAGAGGTAAGCACGTGTCCGCAATACCTGGCTTTTCTCCTCCTAGCTATGGAACACTATGGGAGCTTACCGAAAGCCTGGGGTTGCGTCTGCAGATCATATGCAATAGCGTCCTCAGAAGTGGCTCTCGGGGCTGGAGGGTTAATCAATTTGTCATTGTTTTCTCTCTCACCAATTGTTCATAACTGGAGAGCTTTTAAAGTGCCATAGATCCTGATGTCCCAGTGTCATAATGTGACACTAATAGTTACACTGGGCTCAGCGAGCCGGCTCCTGGAGATGGATTGCTTTCTATGCACCAATTATAATCTGTCCATCTAAGTGATAAAGAGGGGGCAGCAGTGATGGGGAAAGGAGGAGTGCTTTACTGGGCCCCTTTTCTATCTCTACATAAAGAGAAAGATTTGACATCAGTTTATCTCTAATCTTCTGTCCTTCTATTAGGGATAAGCGAGTACTGTAGAAAATCACTTTAACTTATTCAATCGTTTTAGTCCTCAAGGACCATTATGTATGAAGGTGAAGCTCTCTTGGGACATGTGTACATTTATGCAGTTTCCAGGCAGTATATGGACTCGCATGACGAGCTGTATTGGGTAATGCATTGAATGTAGCAAAAGAGTTTTTGGATAAGCACACACAGTAATTCCAATCATGTGTAGATGTGTAGCCCAGCTGCGCTTGGTGCCACTTGGTGTCTCAAGAAATGGAACCTCAAGACGTGGAACTACCAGAAGAATCCCCTGGCGAAACAGAACCGCATCGCCCAGCCACAAGTATGCTTGCCTGATCCCTAGAGAGGTTAAGGCAGTATTACAGTTTGCCAGCACGCAGGACAGATAGGCCAGAGGCTACTATACCTGACACCACACCACGTAGGTCAGTACGCACAACGAAAGGAAGGTTACCTGTTAGGTACCAAGAGTAGTCCTAGCAAATTAATCCAGTATGACCCAGACAGGGTTTACTGAACTGTAAAAAGTTATGAAGAGAATTGCACTTTATTGAGAATGTTATATATGATGATAATGTTTACATGCTGAAGTAGTATACCCCAGTTGGGTAATGTGATATGTGAAATGTGTTTCTTTTAAAGGACTGCGTGGCTGAGGACTTGGCCAGACCAAAAACTGTAATGTAAATAGTTGCCACTTAGTGCCCCCATCTTGGTTTTACGTAAACCATTCTACCTCAGAAGAAAAACCCGTATGGTGTGGCCTTGAGTGAGGTTTGCAGCAGAGAAGTCCTGCAGCACACCCAGGACCCCCGTGGGAGGTTTGGTGCGGGTCCTCCACAAGTATCCTGTATTTATTTGCACTGTGAAAGTATTTGATATTTTTCTATTGCCATTTGTACACATTGTAACGTTTGAAGTGTCCTTACCTCCCGCAAGGGATGAGTTATGTTTATTGTTATGTTATAAAAATTGTTTTCTTTTTCAGCCCGGGAGTGCTGATATTAACTAGGGGGGGATGTGTAGCCCAGCTGCGCTTGGTGCCACATGTACCCAGGAGGATGCACAGAAAGGTAATTCACAATCACTTGATAAGCACACAACACTTGACATTTTTCCTGGTTCCACCAGAGGGAGCCCTTGAGACAGCAGTGAGATGAAGACAGTCTAGCTGAACGTTAGCGAGTCGTTGGTGTTACCTCAGAACAGGAGAAGAGATCAGAACGCAGTTACCTCAGACGAGCTGTGAGGGAGAGATAAGAACTCCTCAGAACACCGGGGAGAGACTCCTGTCAGATTAGCCTGAGGGCTGAGGAAGTTTGAGAGAGAAGCTGACATCTACTGCTGCCTGTGCTTATGTTAAGTGTGTGATTAGGACGACAGGCAAGTGGAGAAAGGAAAAAAGAGAGTGACAGAGGCAATCAGCATTGATAGCTAACCTCCACTCTGCACTACCGGACACCGGGTCCGAGCTTGCTAGTATCTTCACAGCTAGTGGGAAAAACCGGAGACCCTGGACTTCAAGTCGCAGGGGCCCAGCAGTGCTGATACGTAACTGAGGTTAGGAAGACGGGGGTCTGGCAGGTACCACGATAGAGACACTGTTCTGTCCACAAGAAGACCTCATCACAAGATCAGCCGGGCGTAGCAAAGAGAAGGAGTTAAACGTTGTTTTATGCAAGTTAGAAACTCACACACATCAAGAAGTAAGGAGGCCTTACACCTACTCAGTGATTACTGGACGTGCATCCTCCACCCTGAGCAGCTTCCCGGGACGTGCCTGCAAATATCACCAGTAAAGGTACGGAAAGAGACTCATTGTGTCTGTCTGCCTTATTGCTTGCACCCCTGCACCGCCATATACCTCGAGGGATCAGTCTTACCTGTGGAAGACTTAACACCTTGCTGCCCAGTAACAACCCCTCAGAGGATTCACCCTGCAGCGCTGGTCACCCTGATCAGAAACCACAGGTGGCGTCACGAACATTTCTAAATCCCCTGTAAATATCCCCCTTGAATGAGCGCCCAGGGCAACGGACCGAGCTGCGCTACCCGTGACCTCTCCGCATTGAAGTGAACTGGCTCGGTGCCGAGTACCCCATAAGCCCTGGTACGTGCAACTCATATATACATATTTATTAGAGCTGGCTATAGTCCCCCATGCATTGACAACATGTGCTTTTGATCAATAACGGAGCTGCTTTGTATATAGTCTCAGATGAAGAATAATACTTTCAATGAGAATAGAAACTCCAGACTAAAAATGGTGGGAATCGGTTTTCAAGACCCAGTCCAGTGACCGGGTGACCATCGGACGGGACCCCTGAGAATCACTTCCTACCTCCCAGCATCTGCAGCTTTTCTTTTGACTAGCCAGTCGGGCGCAACATCATAGTTGCAGCGTAATACAAATGTGACGTCATTTTAGGCTGGTTAATCAAAAGAAGAGCCACAGATGATGGAAGGTAGGAAGTGGTTCTCAGGGCTCCTGTCTGATGGTCACAGATCACTCACTCGGCCACTGGACTGGGTCCTGAGAGTCACACCATTTTTAGTGGTTTTAATTTCTCCTGTCCCATGGCCACAGATAACAGACCAGGCTGGTTCCTGAGATTGTTTCAACACTTCTCTGGACCTCCTAAATCCTATCTAAGAGACACATAAGGTGATAGTATCAGTAGGGTCTTTGGACTGTGCTATTAACTTCTCAAACAGATGTTAAATTGGTTCCATTTCTTAACGTGTCTGCAGTAAGGCTCCGCTTCATTAAAACTTGAGGAAAGAATCTCCAGGGCGGAAAAAAATAAAAAATCAATATTTATTAGAAAATATTAAAATCTATTTTGGGTTGAAAAAACAGACAAAATTGCAGGTGGGGTCCCTGGTGGTCTGAAACTTCATTAAAACTAGGATGCTGAAGTAGGATGAATGCACCTCGTCATGAGTTTGGCACATCTTTCAACTGAAAGAGAGGAAAAAGCACTGACATCAGCTTACCTGGAATGGGAAATACCGTGATAAGGATGTGGTGCAACAAGGCTCCAGGCCGGCATCTGGGCAATGAGGGCAACAAAGAAAAACTTTTATTTCGGGCATCCGCAAAAAAATGGTGAGTATAATTAAAGGATCACATTTATTGGTATCATTAAAACCAGGGAAAAAAATAAAACCGTGGTTAAAAGGGGAGAGGGAATTGGGAGACACCGGGGCTACACGTTTCGAGCAAACCACTCAAGACCAATAAATGTGATGTTTCAATTATAAAACATTATACGTCTAGGTGTCTGCTTCCAGTAGGTGTGTACTCCCAAAAATGATGCACATCAGAGCACACGTTCAGGGGTGGGATTCAGCTGGTTCTCCCCGGTTCGGTGGAACCGGTTGTTAAAAAGCAGCCGATTCCTCGAACCGGGGAGATTCTTAACTGCGATCCAGTACTTTGTTGCAGTGCCAGCGCCGCAAGTTGAAGGAGGGGAAGTGAACTCTGGAGTCGGGCTCTGCTTCCTAGCCGGAATCCATACAGCGCGGCACACTGATACACTCACACCATGATACACCGCCGGGCCCGGCCCTCGCGCATTGATATCTCTGGAGTGCAGTGCGGCGATTGGGTAGCGTGGCCGTGGCCATCTTCTCAGTCACGAGGAGGAGGCACGCGGCACAGCACAGGCTGCACACAGCTACTCCGCCGCCCCGCTAGCTACCTAGTGTCAGTGGACAGTGTGTAAGGCACTTGCGGCAGCTGCACTGCAGACATTAGAGAAAAGGACTCAACTCAAGGAGGGCTCTCAGGGCGGTGTTGAAGTTTGGCCCTGGCTGGGTCTGGCCTTTGCATTGCGCCGTTGCTGTGAGTAACTAGCCCGGGCTGGGGGCTTCATAGGGCCAGGCGGGGGTGATGGCAGAAAATGCAGATCATGTGATTATGGATTGTAATGATGACCAGTCACCAAATGATTGATCCTGGGTGTAAAGAAAACGCAGCGCTGCCTGGAGTGGACTGAGGCAGTGCTGATATATGTACAGGCCTCCATCCATGACTGGCCGCAGCGCTGATATGTGTACAGGCCTCCATCCATGACTGGCCGCAGCGCTGATATGTGTACAGGCCTCCATCCATCCATAACTGGCTGCAGCAGTAATATGTGTACAGGCTTCCATCCATGACTGGCTGCAGCGCTGATATGTGTACAGGCCTCCATCCATAACTGGCCGCAGCGCTGATATGTGTACGGGCCTCCATCTATAACTGGCTGCAGCAGTAATATGTGTACAGGCTTCCATCCATGACTGGCTGCAGCGGTGATATGTGTACAGACCTCCATCCATGACTGGCCGCAGCGCTGATATGTGTACAGGCCTCCATCCATAACTGGCCGCAGTGCTGATATGTGTACGGGCCTCCATCTATAACTGGCTGCAGCAGTAATATGTGTACAGGCTTCCATCCATGACTGGCTGCAGCGCTGATATGTGTACAGACCTCCATCCATAGCTGGCCGCAGCGCTGATATGTGTACAGACCTCCATCCATGACTGGCTGCAGCAGTAATATGTGTACAGGCCTCCATCCATGACTGGCTGCAGCGCTGATATGTGTACAGACCTCCATCCATAGCTGGCCGCAGCGCTGATATGTGTACAGACCTCCATCCATGACTGGCTGCAGCAGTAATATGTGTACAGGCCTCCATCCATGACTGGCTGCAGCAGTAATATATGTACAGGCCTCCATCTATAACTGGCTGCAGCGTTGATATGTGTACAGGCCTCCATCCATAACTGGCTGCAGCAGTAATATGTGTACAGGCCTCCATCCATGACTGGCTGCAGCAGTAATATATGTACAGGCCTTCATCTATAACTGGCTGCAGCAGTAATATGTGTACAGGCCTCCATCCATGACTGGCTGCAGCAGTAATATATGTACAGGCCTCCATCTATAACTGGCTGCAGCGTTGATATGTGTACAGGCCTCCATCCATGACTGACATAGAAATAGAAATATATGCAGCTGTCACACTCGGGTCAGGAGAGCCGCTGGCCAGAATGTGCACTGTTCTGATCCCATTCCAATTTATTTTTTTTCAAATATTTGACTGCGCCCCTACTTGTATACGTTTGAGGAAAAGGTGTGTGTAAATGGATGTGGCTTTTAAAAATGGGTGTGGTTTTACGACGCACAAACACAGAACCTGTTGTTAAAAATTTGAATCCCATCCCTGCACACGTTGACTGTGCCATCATCGTTATAGTCTATAGCTCCATCAGTGCATACTCCCAATCCCGTTTTGTGTGGGGGGTTCCTTCAAACACAAACCCTGACGGGATCAATGAACATGGACAAAAATGCAATGTGAAAGGACAATTATAGATGTTGTCTGTGGTGAGATTTGACCCTAGGACCAAAGTGCTGCAAAGCAACAGTGCTAAACATTTAGCCCCTGTGCTGCTCACACAGTTATAGTTAGGTGAGTATCTTTTTTTTTACATCCTTCTGTGGGGGGGGGGGCAGACATAATACTGTGCAAGGAAGGTGTGTTAGGGCAGAATACTGTGGAAGGAAGTGTGGGTACAAAGTACTGTGGAAGGGCGCTGTGTGGGGATATTTTTCTGCATGGGGGTTTTTGGAGACATACTACTGTGTAGGGGGGCTGTGTGGGAACATAATACTGTGTAGGGGGCTGTATGAGGACATCATAATGTTTGAGGCAACATTATACTACTTGAGGGGCTGTCTGGTGACACTATACTATGAGGGGACATTATACTGTATGTGGGGATTGTGGGGCATCATATTATTTTGGGAACTGTTGATCAAAATACAAGGGCTGAGTATGATTTAATGCTTTATATAAACTTAATAAGTTGAAAATTATATGGTTTTGATTAGCTGCTATAAGTAAGAATGCAAGTCACAATAAGCCCTTAATCCTTCCACCAACTTGGGATATTCCATTTTTGTGTTATTGTTTTTTGCTCCCCTTCTTCCCAGAGCCATAACTTTTGTTATTTTCCCATCAATATGGCCAAGTGGGACTTGTTTTTTGCAAAACGAGTCGTACTTTTGAATGACACCACTGGTTTTACCATATAGTGTACTGGAAAACACAAAAATAATTCAAAGTGCAAGGAAATAGCAAAAAAGTGCAATTCCACAATAGCTTTTTGTTTGTTTTTTACCATGTTCATTAAGTGGCTTATCCAAAAAAAGGATGCATTCAAGCATACTAAAGCATGACAACATAGAATATATGAAATTTTGAATAGCAATATGGCTTTGGAATATAAGGAAAAATTTGAGACGCTTAGTATAAACATTTGGCCAAACATTTTAAAGCTCAACAACCATCGTCAAGGTGGTCTCAATTCTGTTGGGTCCCTAACCTAATGTGAACATACCTCTATTAGGCTGATATCTGAATTTCTGGGTGAATATGCACCTCTGTCAGTAATGCCTGCATTTATGGGTAAAGTAGGGACCTGGTGTAATTAAAATCACCACCTGGTGGGGGCGGAGTGCTCGGTCAGCAAGCTAACATTCAAAAGACAAAAAACCTGACTGGCACTTCCAGACTAATGTGAACTAGGTGCAAACCAAAGGGAGCTACCCTCATGTAAAACATCCAAAAAAAGGCTGCACTCAAGCATACTAAAGCATGACAACATAGAATACATGAAATTTTGAATAGCAATATGGCTTTGGAATATAAGGAAAAATTTGAGACGCTTAGTATAAACATTTGGCCAAACATTTTAAAGCCGGAGTGCTCGGTCAGCAAGCTAACATTCAAAAGACAAAAAACCTGACTGGCACTTCCAGACTAATGCTGACCGAGCACTCCGCCCCCACCAGGTGGTGATTTTAATTACACCAGGTCCCTACTTTACCCATAAATGCAGGCATTACTGACAGAGGTGCATATTCACCCAGAAATTCAGATATCAGCCTAATAGAGGTATGTTCACATTAGGTCAGGGACCCAACAGAATTGAGACCACCTTGACGATGGTTGTTGGGCTTTAAAATGTTTGGCCAAATGTTTATACTAAGCGTCTCAAATTTTTCCTTATATTCCAAAGCCATATTGCTATTCAAAATTTCATATATTCTATGTTGTCATGCTTTAGTATGCTTGAGTGCAGCCTTTTTTTGGATGTTTTACATGAGGGTAGCTCCCTTTGGTTTGCACCTAGTTCACATTAGTCTGGAAGTGCCAGTCAGGTTTTTTGTCTTTTGAACATTAAGTGGCTTAAACTGACCAGCCATTATGATTCTCCAGGTCATTACAAGTTTGCAGATACCAAACATGTATAGGTTCTTTTTTATCTAAGTGGTGAAAAAAATCCAAAGTTTGAAAAAAAAATGGCACAATTTTCTGAGACAAGTAGCGTCGCCAGGATCTTGAGCTAGGTGAGGGTTTATTTTTTGATTTATTGATACCAATTTGGGGTAATACGATGTTTTGATCACCTGTTATTGCATTTCAACGTTGCGGCAACCCAAAAAATTTAATTCTGTTTAATTTTTTTTTTTCGTTACGCCATTTACCAGTCGGATTAATTATTTTTATGTTTTGATAAATCGGGCGTTTTCAAACTTAATGATACCAGATGTGTGTATTTTTGATTTTTTTATTGTTTTGTTTTGAATGGGGCAAAAGGGGCATGGTTTGAACTTTTATATTTTTTAATATTTTTAAAAACATTTTTTTACACTTTTTCTTGCTTCAATAAAGTCTCCCTAGGAGACTTGAAGCTACGATCATCCAATCGCTTGTGTTACATATAGCAGGGCTGCAGCCCTGCTATGTGTCGCAGAAATGATCATCTGCTATGAACGCCGGCTATGGAGAGGATCCATAGCAGATCTGCAATGACATGCAGATCCCCGGTTGTCATGCTAACCCATCGGTGCCCTGCAATTATCTGACAGGGGCGCCAATAGGTGTGGTTTGTGACGTGCTTCAGACATTGACAGCAGCATTTAATATGTTAATAGCTGATCAGATGAGCTGTCATGTGCCTGAAAAGATGCGGACACAGCGCCGAAGCCCGCATCAAAGAGAGTGAGGCGACCTATGGCATACCTATACATCATAGATCGTAAAGGGGTTTACTTGATAAATCCTTGACAATAGTCAATGATGACACAGAGGGTTCACGCAGATCTTACCGCTGCCACCAATTTGTCAAGGAGAACACCAGAGAGATCGTACAGATACCACCGCTGCCACCAGTTTGTCAGGGAAACCCAACGCTGCTGCCTCATATCATCCGGCCCTATTACACAATTGGCTGACAAGTGATGGACAAGGCCACAGCTGCTTCCAATATGAGGCCAGTTATTGGGGAACTCAAAGTGAGTGTATGGTATATACACCTCCAATTCCAACGCAAGGAATATACATATATACCCCGTATGATTGCTGCCAACTCCACAATACCAAAATGAACTATTAGCTGCCACCATCAATCTTTTATATAGGCCAATTGAACACCTGTTACAGGTAGCGTGTGACTTCAAGGGTGTGGTTTACAGAGCAAGAGGAACAGCGTTATTACATTTTATATGTTCAATCCAGAAAAGAAGGCAGTGTTTAAAAAAATATACAAAGCTGATGCAAAATGGGAACAAAACAATATGGTATACAATACAATAAAAGGGATAACAAAAGAAAAGTACTAAGCAAGTTTCATGGAAATGGCTTAAGGGTATGCCACACTAAACAACATCGCTAACGGGATCGCTAAAAAACGTCACTATTTAGCGATCCCGTTAGCGATGTTGTTGTGTGCGGCATCTGCCAGCGACGAGCTTCCTGCTGTGATCTCGCTCGTCGCTGGAATCGTTCCGGACCCTATTTTCGTCGCTGGCGCCCTGCTGGGTAAGTATATATCGCTAAGTGTGGCACCTTTTTTAGCGATTTAGCGGTACTTTTGTACCGCTAAAGTCGTTAAGGAGATCGCTAACAGCGATAGCGTCCTAACGACATCGCTAAAATAGGTAGCCACTAGCGATATAGAAACAATCCCGCTAGCGATCTCATTAGTATGCGACGCTAACGAGATCGCTAGCGGGATTGTGTAGTGTGGCAGTACCTTTAGAGCTTGTCAGAGGGAGATACTCCTTAGGAAAATGGACAGAGCCCACAGCAAGCTGTACATTCCAGGACTGACAAAATACAAAAACCCAAATTCTCTTTTTTATAAGGTCAAGGTGAGTAGGTGACACCCACATACCTCGCCTTGTTGAGCTCATATGGGAGCTGGTTGTGGGATGTGCTAGGTCTGTTAGAATTTTATTGGATTCTTACCTTCCAGGCAGAATATATTGTCGTCACGCTTTCTTTCATGATCTTTTACCTTTCTAAAGAGATTAAACATAGGATGAGTACGTTGGAGGGTTAGTACACACTGTCAATGGACCACCGCAGCACATATAAGATGATGACGAAACTCAGTTGAAAACTGCAGCGTCTTTCAGTGTGCAGACTGGCAAGGAGGGCGAGGTTAAAGAGTCGGTGGAATATTATACGGGGGATGAGGAGGTCGTAAACCCGACATGGGGACCGAAGGCCATCCTAGTGACGTGCGCAGTTCAGAGGAAGAGCAGTTGGCCACACTGCCACAGCAGCACAGCAAAAGAAGGAGCAGAGTTCAAAGGCACAGAAGGCAGCCCCTTGACCAGGGCCGGCGTCAGCACCCGGCATACCAGGGCAAGGGCCGGTGCCCTGAGCAGGCTGGAGGGCCCACTCGACGTCAGGGACATCGGCACCCTATGGGGGCCCAGTGTCTGTGCTAGTGCCGACTCCCGTGAGTGGGCCACCCACTTGCTCAGGGCCCTGTCATTTGTGATACTTACCTCTCCCCGTTCCATCACTGCGGCGTCTTCTTACTGTGACTTTCAGGTCAGAGGACGCTATGACAACACGTCTGTGAGCCCTCTGCCTGAACAGTCACAGTGCAGAGAGCTGGAAGATAGCGACACTGATGAGTCCGAAGCAGAGCAGCAAGGAGAGGTGAGTAATTCATATTTTTTTTATGTTTGGAGCATTATATATAGGGACCATCATACACTGGTATGAGGCCCATTATACACTGAAGCATCGTATATGGGGCCCATTATACACTGGAGCATCATATATGGGGCTAATTATATATGGATCATTATATGTGCCCATCAAATACTGGAGCATTATATGAAGTCCATCATGGAACATTATATGGACCCCTTTATGTATTGAGCAATACATGGGGCTCATTATTCTTTATGGAGCAATATATGAGGCCTATTATATACTGTATAGAGCAATATATGGGGCCCATTATACAGTATGGAGCATTATATGGGTCCATTATTCTGTATGGAGCACTATATGGGGACTATTATATACTGTATGGAACAATATATGGGGCTCATTATTCTGCATGTAGCAAAATATGTGGCTCATTATTCTGTATGTAGCAACATATAGGGCTCATTATTCTGTATGGAGCAAAATATGGGGTCCATGATTCTGTATGGAGCAATATATGGTGCCCATAATACTGCATGGAGCATTATATAGGCTCATTATACTGTATGGAGCATTATATATGGCTCATTATACTGTATTGGACATTATATGGGGTCCATTATTCTGTATGGAACAATATATGGGGCTCATTATTCTGTATGGATCACTATGTGGTGCCCATAATACTGTATAGAGCAATATATGGGGCTCATTATTCTGTATGGAGCACTATGTGGTGCCCATAATACTGTATGGAGGACTATACTGTCCAATTTCTGATCTATTGTAGAATTTACAATAGATATCACTCATGTAATGTAAGAAGTGAAGTATTTTTCATTGTATAGGTATAGACCTATATTTTTTGCCGTATCTGTGCATCATGAATTGTGGTATGTGTTAAAGGGGCCCACTGAAACTCTTTCGCCCAGGCCCACGAAAACCTGGAACCTGCCCTGCCCTTGACAGTATACCTCAGAGGTGTATCTAGGCTTTCTGGCACCCGGAGCAAGAATTCGGTTCGGCACCCCCCCCCCCCGCACACATGCGATTTGCACACATGTACCGACGAGCTGCTCTCCCTAATGCTCTCAATGTTCAGTGAAAAACTGACAGAAGCAGGAAGAGAAGCTTGTTGTCACAGGACCATAAGTATGAGAGTCGCATATGAGTGAAGTGTCCATGTGATGACTGCTGGAACCTGCAGAGCTGAATCCTGACATTGCAGCTTCTGAATTCTCACAACGAATGCACTGCACACTTTTAGGATTCTCCCTTACCGGTGGCAAGAGTACATGGTCATGTCAGCACAAGCATGTGATTTATATACTTCTGGCCACATTCCGACTAGACGTGCCCGGCTTCGCTCCGTTCATTTTCATTGAGTGAGGCCACACGTCTAGTCAGCACGTGACCGCATGTATGTAAATCACCGGCACGAGAAAATCCTAACAGCGTGCAGTGAGCACTGTGAGAATTCAGAAGTCTGCAGTCACAAAGAATGACTGCAGACTCTGCACAAACCTGGACAACCCCTTTAATGCTCCTAACATAAATAAAAACATGAGAATTAGTCAGTTTCACAAATAATATTTACATCCAGGTACCTGATAGATGTCGTCGTCTCTGGAGTTGTTCTCCATTTTGTCTTCATCTTGTCCAGACCCCATGATGAGTTTTCTCATCCACAGCTGTCTCTGCAGACCTCCATCTTCTCCGGTCTTCTGCAGCAAATCTCCACATGATGTCCTTAACCCATTAACCCCAAGGGTGGTTTGCACGTTAATGACCAGGCCAATTTTTACAATTCTGACCACTGTCTTTTTATGAGGTTATAACTCTGGAACGCTTCAACGGATCTTCGCGATTCTGAGATTGTTTTCTCGTGACATACTGTACTTCACGTTAGTGGTAAAATTTCTTCGATAAAACTTGCGTTTATTTTTGAAAAAAAACGCAAATATGGCGAAAATTTTGAAAATTTTGCAATTTTCAAACTTTGAATTTTTATTCCCTTAAAACAGAGAAATATCTCACACAAAATAGTTAATAAATAACATTTCCCACATGTCTATTTTACATCAGCACAATTTTGGAACCAAATTTTTTTTTGTTAGGAAGTTATAAGGGTTAAAAGTTGAACAGCGATTTCTCATTATTACAACAAAATTTACAAAGCCATTTTTTTTACAGACCAACTCACATTTGAAGTCACTTTGAGGGGTCTATATGGCAGAAAATACCAAAAGTGACACCATTCTTAAAACTGCACCCCTCAAGCTACTCAAAACCACATTCAATAAGTTTATTAACCCTTCAGGTGCTTCACAGGAGCTGAATCAACGTGGAAGGAAAAAATGAACATTTAACTTTTTAGTCACAAAAATGATTTTTTAAAAACATTTTTTTTATTTTCACAAGGGTAAAAGGAGAAAATGGACAGATAAAGTTGTTGTACAATTTCTCCTGAGTATGCAAATGCCCCATATGTGGGGGAAAACCACTGTTTTGGCGCACGGCAAAGCTCGTAAGGGAAGGCGCGCCATTTGATTTTTTCAAACCAAAATTGGCTGGAATTGAGATTGGACGCCATGTCGCGTTGGGAGAGCCCCTGATGCGCCTAAAAAGTGGAAACCCACCACAAGTGATACCATTTTGGAAACTAGACCCGTTATGGAACTTATCTAGATCTGTTGTGAGCACTTTGAACCCCCTAGTGTTTCATTAAAGTTTATAATGCCTGGGTATGAAAAAAAAAAAAAAAAAATTTTCCACAAAAATTATTCTTTAGTCCCCAATTTTTGATTTTTCCCAAGAAAATTGGACCCCAAAAGTTGTTGTCCAATTTGTCCTGAGTACGCTGAAAGCCCATATGTAGGGGGGAAGTTGTTTGGGCGCACGGCAGGGCTTGGAAAGGAAGTAATAACGTTTTGGTATGCAGACTTTGATGGGTGCCATGTTCCGTTTGCAGTGCCCCAGATGTGCCTAAACAGTGGAAACCCCTCACAAGTGACCTCATTTTGGAAACTAGGCCCCCTAAGGAACTTATCTAGATCTGTGGTGAGCACTTTGAACCCCCAAGTGCTTCCCACAAGTTTATAATGCCCGGGCATGAAAATAAAAAATCCTATTTTTTTCCCACAAAAATTATCTTTTAGTCGCCAATTTTTTATTTTCCCAAGGGTAACAAAAGAAATAGGACCACAAAAGTTGTTGTCCAATTTGTCCTGAGTACGCTGATACCCCATATGTGGCGGGGAACCACTGTTTGGGCGCACGGCAGAGCTCGAATGAAAAGAGCGCCATTTGACTTTTTTCAACCAAAATTGGCTGGAATTGAGATTGGATGCCATGTTGCATTTGGATAGCCCCTGATGTGCCTAAACAGTGGAAACCCCTCACAAGTGACCCCATTTTGGAAACTACACCCCTAAGGAACTTATCTAGATCTGTGGTGAGCACTTTGATCCCCCAACTGCTTCACACAAGTTTATAACGTAGTGCCGTAAAATTAAAAAATCATATTTTTTCCACAAAAATGATCTTTTCACCCCAATTTTATTTTCCTAAGGGTAACAAGGCCCCAAAAGTTATTGTGCAATTTGTCCTGAGTATGCTGATACCCCATATGTGGGGGTAAACCACTGTTTGGGTGCATGGCAGAGCTCGGAAGGGAAGGAGCGCCGTTTGACTGTTTCAAAGCAGAGTTGGCTGGACGCCATGTCGTGTTTGGAGAGCCCCTGATGTGCCTAAACAGTGGAAACCCCCCACAAATGAACTAATTTTGGAAACTAAACCCCTCAGGGAACTTATCTAGATGTTTGGTGAGAACTTTGAACCCCAGGTGTTTCACTAAAGTTTATAACGCCCGAGAATGAAAATAAAAAATCAGAAGTTTATAACGTAGTTCCATAAAAATAAAAAATCACAATTTTTTTCCATAAAAATGATATTTTCGCCCCCAATTTTTTATTTTCCCAAGGGTAACAGGAGAAATTGGACCCCAAAAGTTGTTGCCCAATTTGTCCTGAGTACGCTGATACCCTATATGTGGGAGAAAACTACTGCATGTTCACACGTCGGGGCTCGGAAGGGAAGTAGTAACGTTTTGGATTGCAGACTTTGATGGAATGGTCTGCAGGCGTCATGTCGCGTTTGGAGAGCCCCTGATGTGCCTAAACAGTGGAAACCGCCCTCATGTGACCCCATTTTGGAAAATAAACCCCCCAAGGAACTTATCTAGATGTGTTGTGAGCGCTATGAACCCCCAAGTGCTTCACAGAAGTTTATAACGTACAGCAGTAAAAACAAAAAAATCATTTTTTTTTTTTACAGAAATGATTTTTTCACCCCCAATATTTTATTTTCACAAGGGTAACAAATGAAATTGGACCCCAAAAGTTGTTGTCCAATTTGTCCTGAGTACGCTGATACCCCATATGTGGGAGAAAACTACTGCATGTTCACACGTCGGGGCTCGGAAGGGAAGTAGTAACGTTTTGGATTGCAGACTTTGATGGAATGGTTTGGGGGTGTCATGTCGCGTTTGGAGAGCCCCTGATGTGCCTAAACATTGGAAACCCAGCACAAATGACCCCACTTTGGAAACTAGATCACCCAAGGAACTTATCTAGATGTGTGGGGAGAACTTTGAACCCCCAAGTGCTTCACAGAAGTTTATAACGTAGAGCCATAAAAATAAAAAATCATAATTTTTTTCTCAAAAATGATATTTTCACCCCCAATTTTTTATTTTCCCAAGGGTAACAGAAGAAATTGGACCCCAAGAGTTATTTTGCAATTTGTCCTGAGTACCTGATATCACATATGTGGGGGTAAACTACTGTTTGGGCTCATGGCAGAGCTCAGAAGGGAAGGAGCACCGCTTGACTTTTTTCAATGCAGAATTGACTGGAATTGAGATCAGACGCCATGTCACATTTGGAGAGTATCATTTTTTTATGTTTTGGCGCTTTTATACAATAAAAACAATTTTAAATAAAAAATAGTTATTTTTGCATCGCTTTATTCTGCGAGCTATAACTTTTTTATTTTTTCGCTGATGATGCTGTATGGTGGATTTTTTTTGCGGGACAAGATGACGTTTTCAGCGGTACCATGTTTATTTATATCCGTCTTTTTGATCGCGTGTTATTCCACTTTTTTTTTGGCGGTTTGATGATAAAGCATTGTTTTTGCTTTGTTTTTTTTTATTTTTTTTAAGGGGTTCACTAAAGGGGTTAACTAGTGGGACAGTTTTATAGGGTGGGTCGTTACGGACGCGGCGATAACAAATATGTGTACTTTATTGTTTGTTTGCTTTTTGCTTACATTAAGAAATGAATTTATTGGGAATATTTTTTTTTCTTTATTTGGAAATTTTTTTTTTACATGTGTGATTTTTATTTTTTTTACTTTTTTACTTTGTCCCAGGGTGGGACATCACAATATAGGGTCAGATCGCTGGTGTGACAGTGTGCACAGCACTGTCACACCAGCGATGTGACAGGCAGTGCTGCAGGCTTCTTGGATCCGGGGTCCTGCAGGGATGAGGCCCTCAGAACAGCGCGGTCACATCGCGCTGTTCTGAGGGTCTCAGGGGAGCACGCAGGGAGCCCCCTCACTGTGCAATGCTTCCCTGTGCCCCGGTACACCGCGATCATGTTTGATCGCGGTGTGCCAGGGGTTAATGTGCCGGGAGCGGTCCGTGACCGCTCCTGGCACATAGTGCCGGGTGTCAGCTGTGATGATCAGCTGACACCCGGCCGCGATCGGACGCGATCCCCGGGAGCGCATCCGATCGCATGCGACGTACTATAAAATAAACCACTATAGTAAGAATGCGCCTCTGCAGTTGTAAAGTGTGGAGCCCATGTTGGGGCCAGCAAAGAAATCTTTTGACCCCCTCCACCGCGCTGAACCCCCGAGCGACTCCTATGATTGATACTACTATGTTTCCAGAGTACTGTACCCCCTCTATGATGTCCTACCAAGGCACGGGCATTGTGGCTACTGATAGGATAACACCTTTATTAAAATCGTAAAAATAAAAAGTAAATAATCTTTATGCTAAAAATGTTTTTATTAATATTTTTACACAATGTTATTAGCATTACTTATATGGTAGACTACAAAAGAGAAAGTCAGTGAATTGTCATCTGCACTGTCACCCAAGTAATACTTGTCAAAACCAGCCGAATATCGTTGTATTATTTTTGCACAATGAATGGCTTTTATACCCTATAAACATAGTAAAATACTCATCATTGACTACCAGTTAAGGGTATGCCACACTAAACAAGGTTGCTAACGAGATCGCTAAAAAACGTCACTATTTAGCGATCTCGTTAGTGACGCTATTGTGTGTGGCATGTAGCAACTATGTGGCCCCTGCTGTGATCTCGCTGATCGTTCACTAGAGTTCTGGACCGTATTTAGATCGTTAGCGTCCCGCTGGTGACGCTATATCGCTGTGTCTGGCACCTTTTGTGAGCAATGTGCGCTGTTTTTTACATCGCAATGACCGTTAAAGTCGTTAACGAGATCGCTAAGTGTGGCAGCTACTAGCGACATTAAAACGATCACAAAAACGATCGCATTAGTATGCGTCGTTATTGTGATCATTAGCGGGAGGGTTTAGTGTGGCAGTACCTTTAATGCTCCCACTTAAGTAAGATAAACAGTGTTAAAATCTCTATAAAGGAGACCTGCTGTTATCTGAAGAGGGTTACAATGGAGTAACAAGTGTTTCCCATTTCCATGACCCTTGTTAACTTATATATCACTAAATACTGAAAAAAATCTTATTAAAGTACAATGTAAATAAAAATGCTGCGGCCCATTGAGATTAATAGGGTTGTGTAGATATTCCTGTTGTGGCATAAATCAGTGTTAACAGCTTCCGCACTGATATGTTTATAGACGCAGACATGTCATCTCTGTGCACAGCAAACATAACGCATGTCATAGAGACCAGTGTGCAGGAGCACCAAACACAGAAAAGGAAGACAGGACCAAATAGAAAATAAATATACAGTAACTGCAAAAAATATATAATAATAATAATAATTGCAAAATATAAAATAAACATAATTGTAGTTTTTTGTCAGATCTCCTTTCTAAACTGTGGGTCCTTTAAAAGCTGAATGCTAGTGATTTCGATACTGACGACCATATTAGACTATGTGCACACTTACGTCATTGAAGTCTAATAGATGAGTAGAATAGCGCTGTCTGCAACATAATTATCAGAACTCACGGACAGATCCAGTTTAATCAGTGCTGGCCACTAGGATATAGTGGTTTCAATTAAAACATGAATCCTGCATTATTGTTATGGCTCCTTTATAAACAGAACGTTCATGTGTTTTCAAAGAGGAGAGAGGAGAAAGCCGCTGCCAGTCATCTCTAGCAGTGTAACAAAATTCATACTGCCTGACCCATTTCACCCTGGACTTCTTCTGTTGGGGGAGCGTTGGGAAGCCCCCAAAGATATTATGGCACCCTTACACATTAGACTGGTATCAACATGATAGGCCAATAATCTGATGAGCATAGGGACTCCCGATAAATGATTTCAGACTGCCGATCCTTAAGTTCTCTAGCGATAAGCTGCCACCAATGATGTCTGCATGTGGTTTTCTCACAGAGAACACATGAGCACTTGGCAGAGCGAGCACTCCTGTCTATGGGACAGATGGCCAAGATAGCTTCCGGCAGAATAATTGACCGAACCATTGTTTGGCTGATAATGAAGATTTATAGAGGGGGTTCAAGACCGCCATATACATTAAACTAACGTCTGCTGAATCCACCGATAATGGGTTTGGCTGACAGTCTAATGTGTATGCGGGCACCGTTCAACTGATGGTTTGGGGGATATCGATCGGGCATGTACAATTTCGGACTGCCGGTCGCATTGTTCTCCTGGAGATAAGTTCCTGGCCAATGTGTCAATTGGTTGCTTTCTAAGCTCTCCTGTCTGTGGGAGAGTTGGGCAAAATGCCATCTAATGTGTATGGCCAGCTTTAGACAGTTAGCCTACTATAGTGGTACCGGCAGGTTTATCCAACTTTAGTCTAATGTGTATGGGGTTACAAGGATACGACCTATTAGCTCAAGAAGCCCTTTAGGTAGGGCATGTAACAAAAGTTTTATCTCCACCAGACTTCCACATTCAGAAGCTGCATTTACAATAGCAGCAAATGACGAGAAAATAATGTCTTCTATATCACCACAAGGTCTGCTCTGCAGAAAAGAATTTCACAGTTTACATTTGCGATTTGCAATAATCTCTTCAATGGTACAAGAGTAAATATTTCCTATGTTGATAGAGTACAGCAGAAAATCAGTATAGGCACCATAAAATGTTAATTAATAGCAGACGAAAGAATAAATGTGTTTTCTTAATGAGAGTAATACATCTCCTCTGTATTACTTTTGATACATTTATTATTAATGTGTCATTCTACTTTAACTGCAACCAGATAACAGAGTCTTATAATAATATTGTACGGTTTATATACATCCGAAGCTCCACGTGTGAGGACTAATTGCAATGATTAACAATATCACAGCTGATGCACAAAGGGGAAAGGATCTAGAACTGCGGATTGGAACAATATCAGACAAGGATGAAGAACATGATTAAGTAAGGATCATTCACTCAAGCAGTGGTCAATTTAGATATAAATTTTTTTTTTGGGGGGAGTGATAGCTAAAGGTAAAGCTGGCTTCAGACTGCAGTATATTATGGTCTGTACCCAACTGACCTCGGGTATCTTGATCAGAGTTCAACAGCATCACAGGCATATACTGTATGAGTCTGATGAATTACAATAAGTAGACCCATTGCCAGGCCGCACATCACAATCCATACTCATACCGTGAAACGTGGATGTATAAAACTGCCTTAGGTCTCATTTACTTTATTACACAGGGCCCTGTAGGTTTGGATTTCTTTTTCGCTTAATAATAAAGATCTTCATTTAAAAACTGCATTTTGTGATTACTTGTGTTATTTTTGCCTAATATTTATATTTGTTAAGTGATCTGAAACATTTAGGTGTGACAAACATGGAAAAGAATAGGAAATCAGGACGGGGCAAACACTTTTTCACACAACTATATATATTGTGTCAAAATCATTGCCAAAGTGCTGAAGGGGAGATACGTTACTCTGAGGCTATCAGCTTCCGTGACTTGAAACCCAACAGTTTCCTCCAACACTCAATTTGTTGAGAAGAGTTAAAAGACTATTTTAAGAGCTGGGTTTTTGTGGACAACTATAGAGCAGGTGTGAGGTTGTACACCTTATCTACACCCCAGTCAGCCTCCAGAGGCATTGAATGTGCAGTAGGAAGAGGAACTCCAACGTTTTGTGTACTGAGAAGGAAAAGCTGATCCAGTGAGTGGTTACTTTCCTGAGTGGGCGGATCTCTGCAGATGCAGAGACTGTATACCATTTTGTTTTGTTATTCCTGTTTTTGACTGAAGAGTTGTGTTTATTTTCACTTCACATTGGTTTATGCCACATGTCTAATTAGCCAATGGAAGATTTACAAAGACAGTGTACTGTATAAACATTCTGTCCTCTTATCAGTTTTTAAATTTATTTACTGAAATGTTTTCTAATTTGTATTTATTTTTACATAAATGTATACAGTATATAAATTTTAAATAAAATTAATTTAAACATTAGGTCCTTTTCCGACATTCCTTTTAAAAGGTTGAGTATTGGCTATTTTATTGTTTTATCGCATTCTTTCCATTTTGAAAAACATATGTAGCGGATAAAGCCTTCATGGATTGTTTAAGTCACATTGAATTTGTATATGGCTTTATAAATAGAAGTTTGATTTTCTCAAAAATTTGGGACTGTCCTTATGAAATTTTTATAAGAGGGCAAACTCTTTGTCCTGACCATTAGTTCATCATAAATCATCTGCCCTATGTCTCTCTAGGAGGACGTCAGTAATTGGAGCCATAAAGTATGTTCTCATCTAATAGACAGTAGGGACTTATTATTTTCCTTTTAGGTGGTAGTGGGCCCCTTCCCTATCGGGCTCCTGTGCAGTTGCGTAGGTAACATATTTGGCAATTCTACCCTAAGAAAGGCATAGCTTGCTTTATACTAGTTATTCCCACATAGTATGGCATCACACATGTATGCTATGTAATCACACCTGAACACACAGGCATAGACTGTCATGCAAATGTACACAAGCGCTTCACACACAAAATATCATACCCTTAAAATAGCTTCACATTCCTTCCTTAGGGCCTCACTGACCCGCTTTCTCTCTTGAAAAGACAACTTCTCTTTCAGCACCAATACACCCAGCTATGACCAGCGCTTGCTGCTGACAAACTGCTGACAGGTAGCAGATTAGGACTCAAACTATGGTCAACTTAACCCACAATCTGCAAAAAAAAATTAATTGTGAATAGCACAGTAGACTTTAACGAGTAGATGTTTTATATTAAAAACCACAGATAAAACACATATGTAGTTCACGGAAGTCTGAATAAAGCCCTTAAGCTGTGTTCACAGGCACTGGCTAAGTCATGTACCAGATGGTCCAGAAACATGCTAGTCACCAAGCTTTTAAACGCTCAGATTCTACAGATAGTCAGCATGCTCTATTCCATGAGTTAGGGCCGCGATCATACAAGCGTATAAATCGGACTAGTGCAATGCGAGAAAACATCTCTGACCAATGTCAGTAAATGAGACAGTGCTCATCTGCAAGTTTTTCCTCAGCTCTAATCAGACTGAGAAAAAAAGCGAGTGGATGCGACAATCACCAATGCAAGTCAATGGGTGCAAGAAAAAAATTAGACAGCACACTGACCATGCGTGTGCCATACGATTTTTATGTACACATCTCAAAGGAAACCTGACATTTCATCAGCCAAGTATGGTAAATTAACAGCCCGAACCATCAGAATAGAATAGATAAAATTGATTTATAGATAGAAGATGGAGAGATGTTCTGTAAATATTTTTGTCACAAGTCCCCGACATATAATAAACTAGCAACATTTAGTGCCTTTCATGTGACACTAAAAAGTTTTTTTAGGCTTATTTAACCTATTAAATAAATAAAAATGACATGGAGTTACCCCCTATTTTTGATAACCAGTCTGATAATATAAGCCCACAGCTGTATGCTTTATCTTGGCTGGTTATGAAAAATAAGAGGACACCACGTTGTTTTTTTAATTATTTATTTAATAGGTTAAATAAGGCTAAACATCCTTTAGTGCCACATTATATGTAGGGGGCTTGTAAAATTATATGTCTACAGGATATCTATCTATTCTATCTATCTATTTTATCTGTTCTATCTATTCTATTTATCTATTCTATTTAACAATTAAATTTATCTTTTCTATTTATTTATCTCTGTATAGAAGATTACTTTATTAGTTTGTTAACTAGTTTTAAATTACATAGAGAATTACAGCATGTAAAAGATTATGTTAAAAACGCATTGCATATGGATTGCATAAGGATGCTAGTTGAGAAAAATCGCATTGTACTCGCATGACACTACTCCTACTTTACTGGATCAACATCGGACGGATTTTTTTATACAATTGTGTGACACCAGCCTTATGACAATATTGAAGGCCTTGGTAAAGAATTAAGTTTTATTAGACTAAGATGGGACTAGATCCAAAAAAGAGAAATGTTCATTGTAAGGAGGTGGACATATTGCCCTGCTTTCCCTTGATGACATCAGTGCTGTGTATAATGTGATGTGTAATCTGAATAATGTCCTGCATCTTGTGTACATATTGTGTCATGTGAAGTGTAAGATGTTCGCCTGTGTATGTACAGTCATGGCCAAAAGTTTTGAGAATGACACAAATATTATATTTTCACATGATCTGCTGCCCTCTGGTTTTTATGTGTTTTGACAGATGTTTTATCACAGACAGAAATATAATAATTGCAAACATATGAGTAACAAAAGCTTATATTGACAGTTAGAATGAGTTAATGCAGCAAGTCAATATTTGCAGTGTTGACCCTTCTTCTTCAGGACCTCTGCAATTCTCCCTGGCATGCTCTCAATCAACTTCTGGACCAAATCCTGACTGATAGCAGTCCATTCTTGCACAATCAATGCTTTCATTTTGTCAGAATTTTTAGGTTTTTGTTTGTCCACCCGTCTCTTGATGATTGACCACAAGTTCTCAATGGGATTAAGATCTGGGGAGTTTCCAGGCCATGGACCCAAAATCTCTATGTTTTGTTCCCTGAGCCATGGGCGTACCCAGGATCAAAACTAGGGGGGGGGGGGTAAGCCAATGTCGCATTTTATACAGGTTACATCATATACACTGTACATTATCCTGCATATTAGGTATGGAGCATTAGAAATGTTGTATATTGTATAATACAGCAGTGTATGCAACACTACGCTGTATATACCATATATTATACATGGCACACTCACCTCTATACAAAGAATAAGAGGCATTATAACCTGTATATGAAAAGTATAATACAGCAGTGTATATACACTCTATATACCGCACACGATGTGTATGACCCTGTATACACCATATACTACACTCTATATACCGCACACGATGTGTATGACCCTGTATACACCATATACTACACTCTTATTTTGAAGTAAAAAAAATAAAAATAAACAGGAACAAATACAATACTTAAAATAAAGAACAAGTAAAGTTAAAAATTAACAAACTTACTGGTATTTCAATGGGAACTATGGGTCTGCTTTTGGCTAATGAGATGGTCAATGTTCGGTTCCATATTTGTCACAAGTGAAGCAATTTTTCTCTTTCTTGATATCATTATTTCCTAGGGATTCCAAATTGCTATTAGTAAAATACCAATATATATACAGCGCTACAAAAACAATATACCAGCAATAAAACTGCCCACACAGAGACATACAGCCTGCACTGCCCATCACTGCAGCCTTGCCAATCCATATCATTTCATCCTCATCAGTGCACATAGTGGCGCAACTCCGCTTTTAGCTCAGGCTCAGACTGGTGTGGTGCCAAAGTCCCTAATAGGCAGGTAAATGTCCCCTATAGGCAGCATTGATCCCCAATAGGCAGCATATGTCCTCAATAGGCAGCATAGGTCCCCAATAGGCAGCAAATGTCCTCAATAGGCAGCATAGTCCCCCAATAGACAGCATAGGTCCCCAATAGACAGCATAGGTCCCCAATAGACAGCATAGGTCCCCAATAGGCAGCATAGGTCACCAATAGGCAGCATAGGTCCCCAATAGGCAGGTAAAAGTCCCAATAGGCAGCATAGGTCCCCAATAGGCAGCATAGGTCCCCAATACGCAGCATATGTCCTCAATAGGCAGCATAATCCCCCATAAGCAGCATAGTAGTCCCCAGTAGGCAGCATAATCCCGCATAAGCAGCAAAGTCCCCAATAGCCAGCATTATCCCCCAATAGCCAGCATTATCCCCCAATAGCCAGCAAAATCCCCCAATAGCCAGCGTAATCCCCCAATAGCCAGCGTAATCCCCCAATAGCCAGCATAATCCCCATAGCCAGCATAATCCCCATAGGCAGCATAATCCCCCCATAGCCAGCATAATCCCCCTAGCCAGCATAACCCCCCATAGCCAGCATAATCCCCATAGCCAGCATAATCCCCCATAGCCAGCATAATCCCCTATAGCCAGCATAATCCCCCCATAGCCAGCATAATCCCCTATAGCCAGCATAATCCCCATAGTCAGCATAATCCCCCTATAGCCATCATAATCCCCCTATAGCCAGCATAATCCCCCTATAGCCAGCATAATGCCCCCATAGCCAGCATAATCCCCCCATAGCCAGCATAATCCCCCTATAGCCAGCATAATCCCCCAATAGCCAGCATAATCCCCTATAGCCAGCAGAATCCCCCAATAGCCAGCATAATCCCCTATAGCCAGCAGAATCCCCCCATAGCCAGCAGAATACCCCCCATAGCCAGCATAATCAATCCCCATAGCCAGCAAAATCCCCCATAGCCAGCATAATCCCCCTATAGCCAGCATAATCCCCCCATAGCCAGCATAATCCCCATAGCCAGCATAATCCCCCAATAGCCAGCATAATGCCCCATAGCCAGCATAATCCCCCCATAGCCAGCATAATCCCCATAGCCAGCATAATCCCCCTATAGCCAGCATAATGCCCCCATAGCCAGCATAATCCCCCCATAGCCAGCAGAATACCCCCTATAGCCAGCATAATCCCCCAATAGCCAGCATAATCCCCTATAGCCAGCAGAATCCCCCCATAGCCAGCAGAATACCCCCATAGCCAGCATAATCCCCTATAGCCAGCATAATCCCCATAGTCAGCATAATCCCCCAATAGTCAGCATAATCCCCCTATAGCCAGCATAATCCCCCTATAGCCAGCATAATGCCCCCATAGCCAGCATAATCCCCCCATAGCCAGTATAATCCCCCTATAGCCAGCATAATCCCCAATAGCCAGCATAATCCCCTATAGCCAGCAGAATCCCCCCATAGCCAGCAGAATACCCCCCATAGCCAGCATAATCAATCCCCATAGCCAGCAAAATCACCCATAGCCAGCATAATCCCCTATAGCCAGCATAATCCCCCATAGCCAGCATAATCCCCATAGCCAGCATAATCCCCCAATAGCCAGCATAATGCCCCATAGCCAGCATAATCAATCCCCATAGCCAGCAAAATCCCCCATAGCCAGCATAATCCCCCTATAGCCAGCATAATCCCCCCATAGCCAGCATAATCCCCATAGCCAGCATAATCCCCCAATAGCCAGCATAATGCCCCATAGCCAGCATAATCCCCCCATAGCCAGCATAATCCCCCTATAGCCAGCATAATCCCCTATAGCCAGCATAATCCCCCATAGGCCAGGCCCGGCGTCAAAAAAAAAAAAGCCAGTACTCACCTATCTCCCCCGCTGCTCTGAAGAAGCGCTCTCTGGACTCCGTCTTCTCCTGGCACAGGCGGCGTGACGTCATCAGGGCGCGCAGGCGGCGTGATGACGATCACGTCGCCTGTGCTGCATATGGAAGGCCGCAAGGCCTTCCTAACTCAGCACATTGCGCCCGCGATTAAAAGGCCCGCCGCCCGCCGGCAATGAACTGTCAGTTCAATGTCGGCGGGGCCGACGGGCCGGATCAAGCACCGTTCGCCCCTGCCCCACGGTGGGTACGCCCATGCCCTGAGCCATTTAGTTATCACCTTTGCTTTATGGCAAGGTGCTCCATCATGCTGGAAAAGGCATTGTTGATCGCCAAACTGCTCTTGGAGGGTTGGGAGAAGTTGCTCTTGGAGGACATTCTGGTACCATTCTTTATTCATGGCTGTGTTTTTAGGCAAGACTGTGAGAGAGACGATTCCTTTGGCTGAGAAGCAACCCCACACATGAATGGTTTCAGGATGCTTAACAGTTGGCATGAGACAAGACTGGTGGTAGCGCTCACCTTGTCTTCTCCGAATGAGGCGTTTTCCTGATGTCCCAAACAATCGAAAAGGGGATTCATTAGAGAAAATAACTTTACCCCAGTCCTCAGCAGTCCACTGCCTGTACCTTTTGCAGAATATCAGTTTGTCCATGATGTTTTTTCTGGAGAGAAGTGGCTTCTTTGCTGCCCTCCTTGAGACCAGGCCTTGCTCCAAGAGTCTCTGCCTCACAGTGCGTGCAGATGCACTCACACCTGCCTGCTGCCATTCCTGAGCAAGCTCTGCACTGCTGGTAGCCCGATGCTGCAGCTGAAACACTTTTAAGAGACGGTCCTGGCGCTTGCTGGTCTTTCTTGGGCGCCCTGGAGCCTTTTTGGCAACAATGGAACCTCTCTCCTTGAAGTTCTTGATGATGCGATAGATTGTTGACTGAGGTGCAATCTTTCTAGCTGCGATACTCTTCCCTGTTAGGCCATTTTTGTGCATTGCAATGATGACTGCACGTGTTTCTTTAGAGATAACCATAGTTAACAGAAGAGAAACAATGATGCCAAGCACCAGCCTCCTTTTAAAGTGTCCAGTGGTATCATTCTTACTTAATCATGACAGATTGATCTCCAGCCATGTCCTCATCAACACCCACACCTGTGTTAATGGAGCAATCAGTGAAAAGAGGTTAGCTGGTCCTTTTAAGGCAGGGCTGCAATTATGTTGAAATGTGTTTTGGGGGATAAAGTTCATTTTCTAGCCAAATATTGACTTTGCAAGTAATTGCTGTTAAGCTGATCACTCTTTATAACATTCTGGAGTATATGCAAATTGCCATTAGAAAAAGTGAAGCAGTAGACTTTGTAAAAATTAATATTTGTGTCATTCTCAAAACTTTTGGCCATGACTGTATGTAGTAATGAAAGTAATGTACAGTATAGGATGTGAGAGTATAGGATAAGCATTATAAGTGTAATAGGTTTAGGGCCCCGTCACACATAGCGACGCACCAGCGATCCCGACAACGATATGAACTTGTCAGGATCGCTGGTGTGTCGCTACATGATCGCTGCTGAGCTGCCAAACAGGCAGCGATCAGGACAGCGAAACTGCGGGTAACGTCGCTTAGTTACCCGCAGTGTACGTTGGATACCAGCCCGCTGATGCAGGGAGCTGGTAACCAAGGTACACATCGGGTTTCCAGGCGCTGCGCGGTGCCTGGAAACCCGATGTGTACCTTGGTTATCAGCTCCCCTGCAGCAGCGCGCTGGTATCCAACGTACACATCAGGTTTCCAGGCACAGCCCCGAGCCTGGAAACCCGATGTGTACCTTAGTTACCAGCTGATCGCTGGTCTCCTGCCTGCCACACGCAGCGATGCGTGCTGGCCAGCGGGAGACCAGCGATCAAAAAAAAGTCCAGGCATTTCTGACACGACCAGCGATTCACAGCAGGGGCCTGATCGCTGGTACGTGTCAGACATAGCGAGATCGCTGCTGAGATCGCTGTTGCGTCACAAAACTCGTGACTCAGCAGCGATCTCGCTAGCGATCTCGCTATGTGAGACGGGGCCTTTGATGTTTAGAGATGTTTCACATTGTTAGTATGAAACTGCAGTCTGCTGAGCAACAGGTAGCTGACAAACACATGGAGAGTTATGATACACTTAATGTTTGGGAATAGGCCTCAGTGAGAGGGGCTAGTGCCAGGGAAGGCAGCTTACTTTCTGAATAGAGTCAGTGAAACCTTGACGAGCAACAGTGTGCAGTGCTGCCAAAGGGTGATCCACAGCTAGAAGAAGATGGAAACTGACAGAAGAGACCGAGTGGCCTTCCACCTTAAAAGGGTCCTTGGATAGGACGTTGTGTCATGAGAAATCCTGAGCTCGATAAATGCTGAAGGTACGGACCTAAAGAGTTCTTAGACTGTGGGACTTGTGATGGTCCCGACCCGAGCAGTGGATCCAGGGCGTCGATAGTGAAAGGACGAGGAGCCACTGAGCGGGTGTAGAGAAACTCGCTGAACTGTACTGTGGCGACAAGCTAGGCTGTGATGAAGTAGGGCACAACAGTGTGCTATACCGACCCTGGAGAATACTACAGTTTAAAGAAATAATGTCTGTGAAAAGGCTCCTTGCTGTGAATGAAACGTGCTGAAGACTGTGTACTCGCTATTCCTTGTACATAACCCTTATTAAGTTCAGTAAAGTTCCCATGTTTGTATGGAAGTCTCCTTCATTAATCTGTATTACTCGTGATCCTGGCCAGCCAATACCATCATCTACTGGCAGCCTGCTCGGCACATGGCCATCACAACACTAACACCCAGACACGACCCACAATTGTCTGTAACGTGCCGGGATGTCGGATAAATGACAC
This sequence comes from Oophaga sylvatica, assembly GCA_033576555.1. NCBI lineage: Eukaryota > Metazoa > Chordata > Amphibia > Anura > Dendrobatidae > Oophaga > Oophaga sylvatica. Next base: position 100,050,268 of record JARQOD010000002.1, on the reverse strand, counting down.
TTGCGTACGGCTACCGCCTTGGGCACCGTTACATTCATGCTCACCAACATTAGATTTGTTAACATAGAGATGTTTAAATTCCACCTCCAAATCTCACCTGGAAATTACCTTGATCCGTGTGAGAACACCCAATTTTTGAGGTATTTGCATAAACCCTGCCTCATCCATCTTCCTATCATGTTTATAGGAGACACTTTGTCATTTATTTTTTATTCATACCAGAAAATCTTTGCTGACATACTGACTCTGATATCGGACACACAGAATTGACACCAGTACCATTTTTTCACGTATGTGTTTAATTACATTCACACAGTTACGTACTATTTGGTCAGTATTTTCCATCAGTATTTGTAAGCCGAAATCGGAGAGGAACAGTATAATAGAAGCACGTCACCAATTCTGTATTATTCATCCACTCCTGGTTTTGGCTTACAAATACTGAGGTAAAATACTGACTAAATACTGAACATGTGAACATGGTCTTAGACTGAGCCGATTGCAGCAAGGCCACTGAGAGAAAATAATCAAAAGTTTGGCGTGTAGTAATATTATTTCAGTAAAAGCTGTTTTTTTCTTATCTACCATAATTTACAACTGAAGACTAAATTACACATTGTCTAATTATTTTTATTTCAACTGATACCATGATTTCCTATGGGAACAATTTTGGAATTTGATGCTTCACTTGTGCTGTAGGACATCTACTTTGGCCCGTCAGCATCTTTCTTTTAGATTAATCATTCAGGCGTCTGTTTTTAGCGTATACGTTCAACCGTGTTGTTCATGGATAGAAAACATATCCCTCATAGTCAATGGTACTGTTCCTATGTCTGTGATTGCTTGCATTCTGTGTGTCTGCAGAACAAACACAGAGACGTGTAAATTTTTAATCCAAGTTATGAATCACAATTACCCATACAAGTCTCTAGGTCCGCGATCACTGACATCACACATTGCTATCCGTGACATGTCTGAGGGCTGTCAGCTTTTAACATTGCAATGAAAAGGAGAAGCTTTGTAATTAGTGATGAGCCAACATGCTCAGGTAAGGTGTTATCCAAGCATGCTCGTGTGCTAACCGAGTGACTTCAGTGTGCTCTAATACTATGTTTGCGTCCCGGCGGCTGCATATCTCATGGCTGTACGACAACCGCAACATATGCAGGGATAGCCTAACAGACAGGGAATCCCTGCATGTGTTGCGACTGTCAATCAGCCGTGAGACATGCAGCCGCCGGGACGCAAACATAGTATTAGAGCACACTGAAGTCACTCTATTAGCACTCCAGCATGCTCACTCATCACTATTTGTAATTTTTTTTTCTTTTTCACATATGAAAAATTACTGATGAAACACATATGGTAAAGACTGACACACTGACCAAAAATGCTGAAAATCTGAACATTTTTTGCATACCAGAAAAAGCCCTGACATCTGAATTAGGCCTAAAAATACCAGACATGTGTACAAAAATATTATCAGTTGTGTCTGGTGCATTTAGACATGCTGATTCCTGCCCATCAGAGCATTATTAAGTAGCGCCAATGAAATATTTAATAAGTAGCTTGGCGCTCATTTACCAGCTTATTTACACAGGCTGACATAGAATGGACAACCTCCCCTTGAAAGAATACATGGGGGGTCGCATGATAACACAGCCCCCTTAATGTGAATTTTTATTTGAGGACTGTAGCTTTAAATGGGAGTTTTGAAAGAGTTAATAAACCTGTGGTAAGCTGTGCTATTGCATGAGCAGGTTCTACCTGGTTTTATCTGTTTGGCTTCCCGCCTTTTTCTTTTTAATTTGATTGGATGACAGTAAAAGTGCGGGAAAACATGAGCTATAAAAATCAGCTGTGTGCACATGTTGCAGATTTATTGCAGATCCGCAATAAATCCGCAAGTGTGTATCAAAACAATGTTAACCTATGGAAAAAAAATTTGCTGTGCACATGCTGTGGAAAAAAACGTGCAGATTCGAGGCATTTTATTTTCCGCAGCATGTCAGTTCTTTGTGCGGATCTGCACCGTTTCTGCACCCATTGACTTGCATTGAGTCAGGCACTTCCGCAGCAAAATCACAGGTCTAAAAAAGATCTGTGGTTTTGCTGTGGATGAAACGCTGCGGATCGGGAGGAGGGAAGTGTGTGGGCGGTAACTCAGTGCGTGTATAGTGTGTGGGCGGTGACTGTGTGGCGTATAGTGTGTGGGTGGTGACTGTGTGCATGTATGGTGTGTGCGGGCACTGCGTGTCTGTGTGTGTCCCTGTGTGTATGTGCGTTTGTGTGCGTGTCTGTGTATGCATCCATTGTCTGATAGGACTTCTGCTCCCATCTGTCAATGTTCACAGTGACACAGTGATAATGGCTGTGATCAGTAGTAAAACAAACCATACAGAACATACAGAGCATATAAATATAACATACAACACATAACATACAGTAGAGTACATACTCACAAATCACCTAGTCCTCAATGCCCACGTCTCCTTTAATAAAAATAAAATAAAAAAACAACCTATACTTACCTTTCCGCCGTAGTCCAGTTATTAACGCGTGTCCCACGATGATCTCCGGTGTATAACACTGACATCGGGTGATGTCAGTACTCTACAGGGGCCCCGAAATGAACTGACAGCGGAAGTAATCCTCCGCAATGTATATCCCTCCGCCACTGCCAGGAGAGAGGTCACTTCAGTTCATTCTCTCGCCTGGCAACGGTGTTTGAGAAAATTCCCATGCAGTGAGAGAATGAACTCAGGTAACCTCTTCAGTGATGCACTGCAGGAGGATTATCTCCTGTCAGTTCATCACTGGGAGGCCCTATAGAGCAGTGACATCACCCAATGTCACTGTTCTATAGGGGAGATCGTCATGGGACACTCGTTATTAATTGGACTGCGTTGGACAGTGGAGTATACGGTTGGTTTATTATTTTACTTTTTATTACAAGAGACCGAGGGCGTTGCATGTATTAGGCGTGCAATAAAAATATGAAAACTGTGTTGTGTTTTATTTAATTAAAATACTTTATTCTTATGTGTGTGTGGTTTTTTAACCCTTTCATACTATAAGATTAATAATGGATAGGTGTCTTATTGACGCTTCTCCAATATTAACAGGGCTTAATGTGACTTTACAATACAAAGGTGACATTAAGCCCTTATTACCCCATATGCCACTGATACACGGCAGTGGAAAGAGAGGGGCTAAGTGCCAGAATTGGCGCATCTTAAAAATGCGCCATTTCTGGGGCGGCTGCAGGCTGGTGTTTGAAGTCAGGGAGGGGCAAATATCCATGGCCCCTTACTAGGCTATGAATATCATCCCACAGCTGTCTACGCAGCCTTTCTGGCTATAAATTATAGGGGTTATGTGTTATGTTTCGGTAGCTGAGGAAAAACTGCAAAAAATAGCCAAAGTAGCAATACACCAGAGAGGCTGGAAACTGTTGCAGTAACCTAAACTAACCGCCACACTAGAAGTAGCCGTGGAGCGTACCTACGGTGATCCTAGACGCCTCGTCACAGCCGGAGAGATAGCTACACCTAAAGGCAGAAAGATGAATGCTATCTGCCCCGGAGCATAATCCCCAAAGAAATAGGAAGCCCCCGAACATGTAATGGCGGTTAGACAAGAAGAAAACACGGAACCAGACAAAAAATAGAATGAGCAAACGCTGGGGCCCAATCTGTCTAGGTAGAAAAGTATAGGAAAGAATTCTGACTGCAACCCAAAAAAAACCCTGACAAAAATACCAACACTTCTGATTAACAAAAAACCTGAGATCACACGATCTCTACCACCTAAATCAGATCTCTGGTGTAACACACAGCAACACAGCAAATAAAAAGTGACAAAGGAACAAAGCAAAAATGCAAACACACAATGAGCACAATTGCAGCACAAGACCCCAAAAGGGGACCAGGCTACAGTCCACTGCAAGCAGCAAACCAGTAGTGAAAATCCAACAGAGGAAAAAAAAACACTTATCTGAATGAGAGCAGGAAAGCAAGATGTGCTCCAAGCAAGAGCAGGAGGAACAATTGATTACCGGCAAGGCTGCTGGGAACTCAGGTCACTTATATCATACCATTCAAAGCCAGCTGAAAGCCATTCAGTAATTAGTTGATTACCCTCAGCAACCAACGGAGGGAGCCCCAGCTCAGAAGTCGCCTCCAAGGTATTCACAACAGTTATGCATACAGCTGCATATTCATAGCCTTGGAAAGGGACATGGGTCTTACCCCTTTCCCAGGCTATAAACATAGTCCCCCAGTCACTGGCTTTCCCTCTCTGGACTTGAAAATTGCACAGGAGCCCACGCAATTTTTTTCCCTTTTTCTTTAAATTAAACAGATATTGCGTTTAAGGCCGGGGTCACACTTTACGAGAAACTCACACGAGTCTCGCTCCTCAATACTCGCACTGACGCTGGCACTTGGGACCGGAGTGTGCGGCTGCATGTATATCTATGTAGCTGAACACTCCGGTCCGAGTGCCGGTGGCAGTGCCGGGTATTGAGGTGCGAGACTCTTGAGAGTTTCTCGCAAGTGTGACCCCGGCCTAACGCAGATTTTTTCTATCTATAGATATATCTATTGATTGATAGATTATAATTGGGTGAGGTCTCATGCACACTATATTTTTGGTGCTACTGAGGAAAAAATATATCAATATTTATAAAGAGCACCTCGAGCACTCATAAGAAATCATTCAAGAGATTGATAATTTTGGTTTATAGTATTTATTTAGGCGTTCCGATACTGCACTGAAAAAACAATAAATTTAGAACCCCAACGTTTCGGCCTGCATGGCCTTCTTCAGGGGGATTTCCTCTGTTGCAAATAAAATATAACAAGGATATATGTCACAACATACGGAAAATATATATTACATCATATATTTCACATTTCTCACATACTTCTGTTGTACTGAAAGAATCGAAATAAATATAAAAAATGCAGATGTGTTGTCTGGTTATTTCACATCCAGTCATATCTTCACATGGATATCAAGTTATGAATTCTTAATGTCGATATTTCATCATATCATATAGATGTTACATATCTCATAAATACCATTATGTAAATAAATAAACAAAAAACCAGCAACATATATCATCAGACAATATATTACCTTCACAAGAGTAGTATTTGAGTCGTATTTGGAAAGGATCCGAAACAGATCCGAAATATCACGGAAGTGCCTATATATGATATATAATAAACGGACGTGTTGTCTGGTTAAATCACATACAATCATTCTTAATTTGGGTATCAGATGGTAATATTTTAATATCAATTTTCACCTAGAGATTAGTCACATATATTATGTGGACATATATTACCTTTCTACGAGCGGTTATAAGCCATACATTGAATCGATCCTAAGCAGATCCGGAATATTGTAGAAGTACCTATACATTAAATAATGTGTTTCAAATCAAGATATATTGCCGTATAACCATTAGAACGTGAGCCATCTACTCAATGGTTGCTATAATTGTGATTCCTGGGTGATCAGTGAACAGGAACCCAGACTACTGATGCCGGGATAGGAGGCTGAGCACATTACCTGAGGTCTGGAAAGCAGCGTGCGTGGTGCAGTCTTGTGAAACTCTGGACTAACCGTGCCTAGTGCGCTTCTTATACTCGTGGTGCGATGTGGCAGCGGTGCGACAGCCGTAAAGTGGAAGCCGTAAGTGAGGTCTTCTACGGCAAGTGGTGAGATTTTGTTGACGTCATGCGCATGCGCATTGGCATCCAGTGTCAGAAGTGAGCGCTTAGGTGTAATTCATAGGTGATGAAATCAGCATGTGTCACTATAGTTTTTTAGAGGTCAGCAAACAACAAATACAATTCTGCATAGACATCATGACGATAGTTCTATATAAAAATTTCTTTCTCTATGCCGACCAATTTTACATTCAACGCACGGGCACCGCCATGGGATCGAACATGGCGTGCCCTTATGCTAATATTTATATGGCAAATTTTGAAGAGAGGCATATTTACCGACATGAACTATTTCATACACATGTGAAATTTTGGAAACGCTTTATAGACGATATCTTCATGATATGGCAAGGGGATGAGCTGACTCTCAATGAATTTATCAATGATATTAACACCATCATCCCCAACTTGACTTTTACTAGCCAACACAGCAAGACGGACATTAACTTTCTAGATACCTCTATAAGATTGAATACGGATGGGACCATGGACATAGATTTATATACCAAGCCCACAGATAAGAATAGCCTGCTACATTATAGCAGTTGCCACCCTCCACACATAAAAAGATCATTACCACGGTCCCAACACCAGAAAGTGGAACGAATAGTATCAAACCCAATTATCAAAAAACAGAGACACAGTGAGATGACTGACAAATTTGTGAGACGGGGCTACCCTTTGACGTTAGCATCATCAACTACCATGACATCGAGTAATCAATCATCGACCGGTAGACTAAGTGGTAATCGAATACCATTCATCACAACTTATCATCCATATGTACCCGCTTTCAGAGATTGCATCAACAGACATTGGACGTTATTAAACAAATCATATCCAGGAATCACAGAATTCAGTAATCGCCCAATGATGTGTTATAAAAGACCACCGAATCTCAGGAGCCTTCTAGTGAAAGCTGACATTGGGTCAGAGAGCACAATTAACAGGCAGAGAACCTTTGCCCCCACAAGAAAAGGCACTTTCCCGTGCTTACATTGTCTGCAATGTTCCAACATTACAAAGGGTAATACTTTCACTCACCCTAGATCAGGAAAAATTTTTCAGATTAAAAAATTTTTCACGTGTGATTCCACATATGTTGTTTACTTAATAAAGTGTCCATGCGGCCTCGGGTATGTGGGTGAGACCACCCAACATATCCGGGACCGCATTTCCCAGCATAAATCGACCATCAGGTGTAAGAGGCTAATGTTACCCATACCAGCTCATTTTCTTGCCATGGGACACAACATATCCCAGTTAAGATACCAGGTCATAGATAGTATACCTATCTCAAGGAGAGGAGGAGACAGGATTAAGCAGTTGAAAACCAGGGAAGCCTTTTGGATTTATACGCTACAAACTCTGGAACCGATGGGCTTGAATAGGGAATACGAAGTTTTCTCATAAATCTTCATTTCATGGCCAAACATCATATTCTTTTTAATATATACATACATATATATATATAAATGATTCACTTTTCCCTTTTCCTTGTTTTCAGATGTCTTAGGGAAATTTGGAGAGATTGCTGACCTCTAAAAAACTATAGTGACACATGCTGATTTCATCACCTATGAATTACACCTAAGCGCTCACTTCTGACACTGGATGCCAATGCGCATGCGCATGACGTCAACAAAATCTCACCACTTGCCGTAGAAGACCTCACTTACGGCTTCCACTTTACGGCTGTCGCACCGCTGCCACATCGCACCACGAGTATAAGAAGCGCACTAGGCACGGTTAGTCCAGAGTTTCACAAGACTGCACCACGCACGCTGCTTTCCAGACCTCAGGTAATGTGCTCAGCCTCCTATCCCGGCATCAGTAGTCTGGGTTCCTGTTCACTGATCACCCAGGAATCACAATTATAGCAACCATTGAGTAGATGGCTCACGTTCTAATGGTTATACGGCAATATATCTTGATTTGAAACACATTATTTAATGTATAGGTACTTCTACAATATTCCGGATCTGCTTAGGATCGATTCAATGTATGGCTTATAACCGCTCGTAGAAAGGTAATATATGTCCACATAATATATGTGACTAATCTCTAGGTGAAAATTGATATTAAAATATTACCATCTGATACCCAAATTAAGAATGATTGTATGTGATTTAACCAGACAACACGTCCGTTTATTATATATCATATATAGGCACTTCCGTGATATTTCGGATCTGTTTCGGATCCTTTCCAAATACGACTCAAATACTACTCTTGTGAAGGTAATATATTGTCTGATGATATATGTTGCTGGTTTTTTGTTTATTTATTTACATAATGGTATTTATGAGATATGTAACATCTATATGATATGATGAAATATCGACATTAAGAATTCATAACTTGATATCCATGTGAAGATATGACTGGATGTGAAATAACCAGACAACACATCTGCATTTTTTATATTTATTTCGATTCTTTCAGTACAACAGAAGTATGTGAGAAATGTGAAATATATGATGTAATATATATTTTCCGTATGTTGTGACATATATCCTTGTTATATTTTATTTGCAACAGAGGAAATCCCCCTGAAGAAGGCCATGCAGGCCGAAACGTTGGGGTTCTAAATTTATTGTTTTTTCAGTGCAGTATCGGAACGCCTAAATAAATACTATAAACCAAAATTATCAATCTCTTGAATGATTTCTTATGAGTGCTCGAGGTGCTCTTTATTGATTGATAGATACATCTATTGATCGATAGACATATATCGATAGATATATCTATAGATAGATAAATCAATAGATAAATAGATATATCTGTAGATAGATAGATATATCGATAGATAAACCTATAGATAGATAGATAGATAGATAGATAGATAGATAGATAGATAGATAGATAGATAGATAGATAGATAGATGTATCTATTTATCTATCTATTTATAGATATGTCTATGTATCTATCTATAGATATATCTATGTATCTATCTATTGTGGTGTAGTGACTAATGTGGCAGCTAGGGGGTGCTGTACATGTTGCTCAAATTATGCATGGAGGCATGAGATGGATGGGAAACCAGTCCCTGGTATGGTGATAAATGGAAGGCATGTGTCGCAGAGCTCCTCTGTGCTGTAGGTCAGGAATATTGTTCTGGGACTTGTAGTCCCATAAGAGTTCTGATTATTGTTAAGGGTTAACCTACAGGGTTGGCTTGTGAGCTGGGTGGGACTTGCTAACCACACATACACCGCCCACTGGTGGTGGGAGAATGAATGTTGCAATCTGGTGATTGTAGGTGTTGGGAAGGACCTGTGATGAGGTCATGAACAGGTGACCAGACCATGTGCTTCATGCCTTAGCTGGGGGAGTGGCTACAGGTATGAAAGGCAGTGTTTGGCACATGGTGAGGAGATTGAGTTGGAGACTGAGGAGTCTCTGGAAGTCTGGCTGAAGCTGTGGAGAGTGTGTCCTGAATAGGGCTGCCTGCAAGGTTCCTGGAAGGTCTGTCAGTGTTGGAAGATCCTGGGGTTGGATCAGATTCCTGGAAGCACGTGGTGAGACTTGGAACTTGGTGGCCAGGGTGTTGGACGGGGGTCCTGAATAGCACCCGGACAGGACACATGTGTGTGCGGAGCCTGGGACGGTCCCACACTGAGAACCACGCGGTTCTGTTGAGGAGCTTGGCTGGAGTCAGCCTGGAAGTGTGACTTTCTGTTACAGTGTGTCAGTGAGCACCGGAAGCGAGGCCCAGACCACCCAGGAATGGCACCTGGCGGTCCCTGCTGGCCTGCAGCCGCTTAGTCAAGCCCGTCCCATGAAAGGGTGAGTCTGGGAATAGTAATTTTCCAAGCTGGAATGCATTTATGTTTTGTCATGTTTTGTTACCTGGTGTTAAAGTGACAGTAAACAATTGATTTTTGGACTTAAAGCCTGTGTGTTGCCTTGTTACTGCGGCCTGGCCCTTGCCTACCAGAGCGAATCCCTACAGTTTGGTGGAGAATGCGGGCACATGCAGTGAGGTCAGGCTCGATTTTTTTGGGATGTTTTTTTCCTGCATGACAAATAACCAGGTGAAGACGTCTGGCTGTAACTCGGCGGGGTTACGAAGGTGATAAGCGGCTGGCTGTAACTCAGTGGGGTTACGAAGGTTGCTGTGTATCAGGGGGTCCATGAAGACGGCGCAGCGGAAGCGTGCAGAGACTGGTGGTAGCAGGAGCTACCGGGACACTTGCAGGAAGAGGTTCTGCAACAGCAGCAGCTTGTGAGCACCAGTTGGAGGTGCCGGTGGTTGGTGGCTGCCACAGCAGCGGTATCAGTGCCAGCAGGAGATGGTGTAATGGAAGGACAGTGTGAACCAGGTTACACCAACTCTTAAAGGGCCAGTAACAGCCCATAAGAAATAAAACTGTACTGTGGGATTCGTGCCTAAGAAAGCTGTGGGGGAGTCCACAAGGTGTATCCCATAGTGGGGGTGTCCCTAAAAGCGGGGTGGTGTCCCTAAAAGGGGTGGAGTACCACAAGGGGGAGGTGACCCAAACAGGGGTGGAGCTTCCAAAAGGGGCGGCACTGGTTACCTCAGTGGACATGTCTGAGGAACCACGGTGTGGGTGTTATGCTTGTTTCTCATGTGGCATAGCTTTCCCGGTTGATGACCGCCTACAGGTGTGTACTGTGAGGTTACAACGGGAAGGAGTCTATGGATGGCTGGACTCAAAGAGTCAGGTGACTCTGACAGGAACTCCTCTCGTTTTCAGTCTGACAGAGAAGAATGTCAAGGTTGGCTGCATCCATGGGAGCACTGTGGACTATATGGTGGACAGAGTGAGGCTTGTTATGTCCACAAAGGGTGGGTGCCGAAATGGCCGTATACCGCCGAATGGAGTGTACCCCTTTGAGAGGGGCCGGGATGCTGTGTTCTTTGAGGATGCATGGGAGGTGCAAACGAACTGTTGCCCGGGGAAAGTATGTTATGTGTGTTCAGTTTGCTGTATGAACTATCCACCAGTGGCAAGGCTAAGGGGGTGTGTCTTGCCAATAAATAATGAAGATATGGTTGGTCTGATCGACCCGGGGGGTCCGGTGACTTTAGTGAGGGTTGCACCTGAGGGGTCTCAAATACCCGGTAGAAAGGTCGGGGTCACCTGCATTCATGGGAACTCTAAGGATTATCCCGTGGCCAGGGTAAATTTGGAGACAGGCTGGGACATGAGGGAACAGGAGGTTGCTATAGTCCCAAATTTGGTGTGTTCAGTAGTTATAGGTCGGGACTCTAAACTGTTCTCCAGCTTGTGGGAGCGGGGAGTGACGCTACAGCAGGAGGAGGGAGATCTCTCTACTGTTGGGATGGTGGGTATTAGTACAGTGAAACCTCCCAAAGTGGACGGGTCTGACCAACTCGGTGACTTAGCAGACGGTGTCACAAGTGGAAAGGGTGCGGCTACCCAACGGACAGACCTGAAGTCTCTTGACGGGTGCCAGGTGGGATGTGACTCAGACTCCGAGGGTGACTGTGACTCTAATAGAGAAAGGGAGTACAGTAATGAAGGGCCCCACAAGGAGAAAAAACCTCCCGTCGTCGGAGACATAAAGGGCGCAAGGCGCCGGAACACAATGTATGTACTGAGGATGGTAATAAAGAAAAACCTATGACTGATGTGATTGTGCAAGATGTGAGTACTCTTCCAGACCCTGAAGAGCCGGAGAGTGTGGAGCCTCAAGAAAGGTTGAAGGGGTCCGATACGGAAGTAGCCAACTCCGTACAGTTGGAGCAGGTGCACCACCTGGAGACCGAGGTTGCGGCCATAGAGCAGAACATTGCTAACAAATTGTCTGGTGAGAAGCAAAAGTCGGCTGAACTAAAGATCATTAAAGAGCAGATCGAACAAGAAAAGACCCTGAGACAAACTGCGGAACATAGAGTGGATGAACTGGAGAAGGAAGTCTCTGAGCTCAGAGGTCACCTGTCTATGTGGCAAAGTGTGGGTAGGACCTTGGGAGAGGAGGTGGAGGTGCTCAGAGAAGCAGTAAGAGGTCTGCAGGCGGAGAAATTGCTGGTTGAAGACTTACAGCGGCCGTGCCCGAGTGATGACAAGGAGGAACTGCCAGTGCCCATCTTGGCAAGGGGTCGTGAAGAACGTGAGTCTCAGGAAGAGGATGAGGCTTCACTCTTTAGGTGTGTGATAAAGGTACCTGCAGACATGCGAGAAGCCTGTGCCAGTGAGGGTGTGTATGAGGCCTTTAAAAAGGCGGTAAAAGCCTATAGTGTGAACTGGGCACCAGAGATGAACCCGTTGGTGATCCTGGCAGAGGGAGAAGACACAGAGAAGCTGGTGGCTGTCCTGAAGGATATGCATCTTCAGTGTCTCCATGCGAAACAGATGATTATGTTGAGTAATTTGAAAGCCGCTCGACGTCTGGAGCGGGCGAAGGAAGATCAAAGTCGGCTGGGCTTGGTAGAACATATAATTCCGGTACCCAGAAATCTGGTGGGGAAAGTCATTGGAAGACTTGGAAAAGTGATACAGGACATGGTGAATAGATCCGGTGTGGTGAGAGTGAGGATTCCAGCTGATAGTGAGATCAAGGTGGCTGGAGAAGAAGACATGGTTCCATTCGTTGGTGTTGGCTCAGTGGAGAGCCTGAAGAACATCCGAACGCTCCTGGAGTATCGAGTGACGTACCTACGAGAAGTAGAGCAGCTGATCTGGAGAAGAAAGCAGATGAAGGAACAGCTGCGGGAGTTAAAACAAAGATGGCAACTGCTTCCAGTCCAAGATATAGAGAGACAAGAGGCTTCTCTGGGGACTGGCAGTAGACGAACTGAAACAATGAGGGGTAGAGATGATGCTTCTGTTAGCTCAGGGCAGAGTGACCTAAGTGTGAGACCCGGTGGCGGACGAAGAGACAGAGGGTCAGACTCAGATCAACCAGTAAGCTTGACTGGACGATGGACTCATGACCGCAACAACCGTAGGAGGCGGTTCTGGAGGGGTCTGGTGACACAGACGGAAAGACAAGGCCGACATTCTGACCGCTGGGGCGGGGAGGCCTAACAAAGAGGTGATGTTGCAGGATGCCCAAAATCGACTGGGATGGTCACCTCGACTTGTAGGGCAAGGTGACATGGGTGACCTGTCTCGGGGTCCTCAGGTTGGAACAGGTGTTCAACCTAACAAGTTTGAACAGAGGGGGAAGGTATGTGGTGTAGTGACTAATGTGGCAGCTAAGGGGCGCTGTACATGTTGCTCAAATTATGCATGGAGGCATGAGATGGATGGGAAACCAGTCCCTGGTATGGTGATAAATGGAAGGCATGTGTCGCAGAGCTCCTCTGTGCTGTAGGTCAGGAATATTGTTCTGGGACTTGTAGTCCCATAAGAGTTCTGATTATTGTTAAGGGTTAACCTACAGGGTTAGCTTGTGAGCTGGGTGGGACTTGCTAACCACACATACACCGCCCACTGGTGGTGGGAGAATGAATGTTGCAATCTGGTGATTGTAGGTGTTGGGAAGGACCTGTGATGAGGTCATGAACAGGTGACCAGACCATGTGCTTCATGCTTAGCTGGGGGAGTGGCTACAGGTATGAAAGGCAGTGTTTGGCACATGGTGAGGAGATTGAGTTGGAGACTGAGGAGTCTCTGGAAGTCTGGCTGAAGCTGTGAAGAGTGTGTCCTGAATAGGGCTGCCTGCAAGGTTCCTGGAAGGTCTGTCAGTGTTGGAAGATCCTGGGGTTGGATCGGATTCCTGGAAGCACGTGGTGAGACTTGGAACTTGGTGGCCAGGGTGTTGGACGGGGGTCCTGAATAGCACCCGGACAGGACACATGTGTGTGCGGAGCCTGGGACGGTCCCACACTGAGAACCACGCGGTTCTGTTGAGGAGCTTGGCTGGAGTCAGCCTGGAAGTGTGACTTTCTGTTACAGTGTGTCAGTGAGCACCGGAAGCGAGGCCCAGACCACCCAGGAATGGCACCTGGCGGTCCCTGCTTGGCTGCAGCCGCTTAGTCAAGCCCATCTCATGAAAGGGTGAGTCTGGGAACAGTGATTTTCCAAGCTGGAATGCATTTATGTTTTGTCATGTTTTGTTACCTGGTGTTAAAGTGACAGTAAACAATTGATTTTTTGACTTAAAGCCTGTGTGTTGCCTCGTTACTGCGGCCTGGCCCTTGCCTACCAGAGGGAATCCCTACACTATCGATATATCTATGTATGTATCTATTTATCTATCTATAGATCTATCTATCTATCTCATATCTATCTATCTAAAGATAGATAGATATGGGATAGACGGATATGGGATAGATAGATACATCTATCTATCCCATATCTATCTATCCCTTATCTATCTATCTAAAGATCCATAACCACGCCCCATCCTGCCCATGCTCTGCCTTTATTGGCGTAATTGGCGTAAACTAGTGGAGACAGAAGTAAAAATCGACAAAAGTCATGATAGTTTTGCTCAGCTTTCAAGTTGCGTAAACATATTGAGATTTATTGCGGTGTTTCACAACAAAATTCACTGCAGATTGTTATGAAGAATTTCACTACAGATTTCACTTCCTCCATTGGCATTTGTTTTGTAATGGACACTCTGTGATGTAGATATGAACATATCTTACTTTAAAAGGAGCTTCAAGTATAGTCTGAGCATTATGAGATTTTCTCTGCAGATCCAGGACCAACGAACGACTTGCCCACTCGCCCTTATGTTATGTCTATTCTACTTCTGTTAACTTGAAAATGCTGGTGGTGGTGTTGTGGTCTTTGACTATTCTATATTTATGTCATAGCAGGCAGAGGTGAGGGCGTCAGGGATGGCATTGGTTAATGAGGGTAGAGTCACCTCTGAGGTATGTTGACTAAGGATGAGTGAACCCAAGCAAGTCCTGGTTCTGGTACTCTACCCAAACTTTATTCCAAAGTTCGATACTGGTACCAGAACTTTACCCAAACTTCAACCAGAACCCAAAACCCATTGAAAACAATGAGTACCCAAACTTATGAGCCCGAAAACTCTCTTTCTCGGACTTCCCCCGAAACTTCAAGCATTGCAACAGACATCTGGGAGAAGAGTGTGTTCAGCATTTAGCACCGGACACTAACTATCCGGTACAAACACTAAACATCTCTAATGTTGACCCTTCATTGCTGAGTTACAGCTTAGTTGCTGTTAGGACAGTTCCTGGGAAACAGGTAAAATTTTTTAGAGGGGACAGCTCCATAACATTTCTCAACCCTGAGTTGGAGCGGCGCGACTGGGAAGTATTTACTCTGGTTTTGTCCAGTGGTGTCAGGCCATCCAAGATCTTCTTAGGGTATGTTTCCACTATCAGGAAACAGTCCGGATTAGCTGCGTGTTTGACGCTGTACGTTGGCGCAGCGTCAAACACGCAGCGTCCAGATGTTACAGCATAGTGGAGGGGATTTCAAGAAATCCCGTCTCCACTATGCTGCAAAACACGCAGGCGGAAGACCTGCGTTTCCGGACATGCGGCGCGTCTTTTCAGACCGCAGCATGTCCTAGTCCCTTGCGGCGACGCTGCGTCGCCGCAAGGGAAATAACACAGGGCTATGCAGCCCTGCGATCATTCCGGATGTGTTCCAGAGGTGTCCTGAACACATCCGGAATGAGCGCGCGTTCAGAAGGGGGCGGGGCTTTGGGCGGAGTGGAATTTCCGCTCCGTCCAAAGCGCTGTGTTTCCGTACCATGGAAACACAGCCTTAGAAAAGTATTTGCATTTACGCTTGTTTGATATTTTGAAATCAATAAAGTCTGCTGTGTGTATTTCCACGTAACTCAGCGTTAAGTCTTAATTATTAATGTCGAAGACGCTTTACAATACCAAAGTCATGAATCCAGGGTGCAGAATCCATAATTCAACGGCTCTAGGCCGGTATTGGCCTATGATTTTTCTTTCATACTGGGTTTTTATTCATACATCGCGTGCCATGTTACACAGAGAAGAATATGTGCCACACTAAAGCACTTTATGGAGGCACAACACTGTAATATGGACCCCCTCTAATGTTATCTTTACTCGTGGATTCTAATAGCACCTATATTCCATAAGAAGTAAAACAGATTTCTCCCATTTCTAGAAGCCTCAAAGCCTGACATCTGGCAAGAACTGACTTTCGCATTTCAGCTTTCCAGAAGCCACACTCTCTTTGACATCGAGTTATGTCAACATTTATTGCTGAAGATAAAAGAATACTTGAAACAATTCAGAAAATCTGTTTCATTGGGAATGATATATATCAAGTGTTTCTACACCCGGTGTGCGGAGCTACGAGCGGTGCAGTAAATCTTGTGTTTTCCCGCATTCTGTTTATCTGACGGTTTCCCCTACGCCCTCTCCTTGCCCTTTATCAATAATAACATAATGAGGTGGCCTGAATAATCGAATTATGTTATCACTGGTGTTGAGACATCAAGATAAACAAAATCTCCTTCCTTCAGAATCCCTTGTGTTAAACTAAATCTTACCGAAACTATTTAAATACTTGCATTTCTCAGATTTCTGAAAGCATCAGTCACCAGGAAACTGCTTCTGAAAGCCATTATCGCTGTTGTGCCACTTTATTCCTAAACGAGGCAGCAACCATAACCTCCCCGTCATCGGGAGAATCAGCTCTTCATTACAGGAATTCTGGTTACTACATGTCCGTAGAGAATCTAATCGCTAAATGATACGTGAGAAAGCGGACCTTACATGACTGCTGTGGTGGATGTTTTATTTTTACTCTGTAGTATTATTTGGATATGGTGTACCGAATAATGCACAGTACGAGTGAATTTTGGTTCATAACTGGAAATGAGCAAATCGATTTGAAGCTAACTGAATGCACAATTGTTTTTATTCTATTTGCTCTTATACTGTAAAATGATGGCCAGTCGCAATTTTGCTCGATTCTTTTTAGGTCCAGGAAAGTTAAAATGACAAAAAAAAATATTGCCGCCCCTCACTTGTCAGGGAATTACATTAACTAAATTCCATGCAAATCTAATTTTTCAGCTGATTTTCAATTTCGTCATCACCAGTCAATACATGGCTATAGAAACACAGTAAGGTCTTGTTCATCTGCTGCGTTTTTGCAGCTTTTTTCCACTTGTTTTTCAGTGGTTAAAAATTTATCACATTACAGTACCAAACCCAAGAGAAAAAACAAAATGACCTTATGTCTTATGCTAAGTAAATAAGTAAATCTGTAAATTGTAACTGTACATCTAAATAACATAGGGAACTTAATTAACTTACTAGTTACATCTAAGTAACATAGGGTACTTAGTTAACATACTAGCTAGATCTAAGTAACCTAGGGTACTTAGTTAACTTACTAGTTACATATAAGTAACATAGGGTACTTAGTTATCTTACTAGTTACATCTAAGTAACATAGGGTAGTTAACTTACTAGTTACATCTAAGTAATATAGGGTACTTAGTTAACTTACTAGTTACATCTAAGTAACATAGGCTACTTAGTTAACTTACTAGTTACATCTAAGTAACATAGGGTACTTCGTTAACTTACTAGTTACTTCTAAGAAACAGAGTACTTAGTTAACTTACTAGTTACATCTAAGCAACACAGGGTACTTAGTTAACTTACTAGGTACATCTAAGTAATATAGGGTATTTAGTTAACTTACTAGATACATCTAAGCAACACAGGATACTTACCGTAGTTAACTTACTAGTTACATTTAAGTAACATAGGGTATTTAGTTAACTTACTAGTTACTTACGTCCTTGCTTACTTACTTACTTCAGGATATATGCTCATTTTGTTTTTTCCTGGTTTTGTCTGTGAAATGATGAAATGACCACAGTGTGAACGCGCTCCTACACATTGCCCATATGCCAACTTATGTTTTGGCTTATTTCTTTGGTTTAACATTATAGTATCAAAGAGAATTAGAGTTTTGAAATCTTGTGGATTTCTGCAAACTTTGCACAGATGAAAGGGACAGTTGGGAAATTATCTGCAATAAATTTGCCACATGTGAATATACCCTACAATGGAAAACTAGAGAACAATGGCAGCTATTTATCTAATGGTGCAGAGTGGAAAAGTTGACCACAGCAAACAATCAGCAATCCATCATTTTTTTGGTATTCTGTCTCTGAAAATTAGATTTGATTCATTGATATAGGCATCAGTTTTCCCTTTTTTACATTAACTTCGATAACTCTCCTGTAATGTTCAGCAAACATTTGTAACTTCTATTTAAAGAGAAAGTCTAATAAAAAAAAAATTTCAACAATTGAACAAATATAAAGTATTACCGTATTTTTCGGACTATAAGACGCACCGACCATAAGACGCACCCCAAATTTTGGGGTGAAAATAGCAGAAAAAAAGATTTTTACAATATGGGGGTCCGTCTTATTGTCCGAATTTTAAGGTACCTAAGGTCCAGCAGGGTTGCGGCAGTGGTGTGGCAGAGGTGCGGTGATGCTGATACTCACCTTCCTCAGGTGAGGTGACGCCGTGGCCCGGTGTCCAAGGAAAGCTGGGATAACCACAAGTTACCGGGGGGTTGGTTGCGGCAGTGGTGTGTCGGGTGGCACAGGTGCGGCATTACAGAGGCGCGGTGGGCGGCTTGTACCTGAGCAGGGTCCCTTCCTCAGGTGAGGTGACGCCGCGGCACGGTGTCCACGGACAGCAGAGTCGGGTTTGTCGGTAGTGGCGGCCATCTTCATGAGGCGGCGCCTGCGCAGATAGAGTACTCTGCTTCCTGGGGCTTCAGGAAAATGGCCACAGCAATCTCTAGGCACGCGCGACCTCCAGCGGCCATTTTCCTGAAGCCACAGAAAGCAGAGTACTCTATCTGCGCACGCGCCACCTCAGGAAGATGGCCGCCACCACCGACAAACCCGGCTCTGCTCTCCTGTCTGCTCTCTGTGCCGCGCCGTCACCTCACCACCTGAGGAAGGGACCCTGCTCAGGTGCACGCCGCCCACCGTGCCTCTGCAATGCCGCACCTCCGCCACCGCCACAAAAGTGCCGCAACCCCCCGGTAAGACTGTGTTCGGGCTATAAGACGCACCCCCCATTTTCCTCACAATTTTTTGGGGGAAAAAGTGGGTCTTATAGTCCGAAAAATACGGTAATGTTTTAAAAAAAAAAACTATACATATATTATTATTTACTATTATAGCATCATTAAATCCTATAGCACTTTACATGTGATAAGGGGTATACAGGTCCTTCTCAAAAAATTAGCATATAGTGCTAAATTTCATTATTTTCCATAATGTAATGATTACAATTAAACTTTCATATATTTTAGATTCATTACACACCAACTGAAATTTGTCAGGTCTTTTATTGTTTTAATACTGATGATTTTGGCATACAACTCCTGATAACCCAAGAAACCTGTCTCAAAAAATTAACATATTTCAACCGTCCAATAAAATAAGTGTTTTTTAAAAACAAACAAAAAAACATCAAATAATAATGTTCAGTTATGCACTCAATACTTGGTCGGGAATCCTTTTGCAGAAATGACTGCTTCAATGCGGCGTGGCATGGAGGCAATCAGCCTGTGACACTGCTGAGGTGTTATGGAGGCCCAGGATGCTTCGATAGCGGCCTTAAGCTCATCCAGAGTGTTGGGTCTTGCGTCTCTCAACTTTCTCTTCACAATATCCCACAGATTCTCTATGGGGTTCAGGTCAGGAGAGTTGGCAGGCCAATTGAGCACAGTAATACCATGGTCAGTAAACCATTTACCAGTGGTTTTGGCACTGTGAGCAGGTGCCAGGTCGTGCTGAAAAATGAAATCTTCATCTCCATAAAGCATTTCAGCCGATGGAAGCATGAAGTTCTCCAAAATCTCCTGATAGCTAGCTGCATTGACCCTGCCCTTGATGAAACATAGTGGACCAACACCAGCAGCTGACATGGCACCCCACACCATCACTGACTGTGGGTACTTGACACTGGACTTCAGGCATTTTGGCATTTCCTTCTCCCCAGTCTTCCTCCAGACTCTGGCACCTTGATTTCCGAATGACATGCAAAATTTGCTTTCATCAGAAAAAAGTGCTTGGGACCACTTAGCAACAGTCCAGTGCTGCTTCTCTGTAGCCCAGGTCAGACGCTGTTTATGGTTCAAAAGTGGCTTTACCTGGGGAATGCGGCACCTGTAGCCCATTTCCTGCACACGCCTGTGCACGGTGGCTCTGGATGTTTCTACACCAGACTCAGTCCACTGCTTCCTCAGGTCCCCCAAGGTCTGGAATCGATCCTTCTCCACAATCTTCCTCAGGGTCCGGTCACCTCTTCTCGTTGTACAGCGTTTTCTGCCACATTGTTTCCTTCCAACAAACTTCCCATTGAGGTGCCTTGATACAGCACTCTGGGAACAGCCTATTTGTTGAGAAATTTCTTTCTGGGTCTTACCCTCTTGCTTGAGGGTGTCAATGATGGCCTTCTTGACATCAGTCAGGTCGCTAGTCTTACCCATGATGGGGGTTTTGAGTAATGAACCAGGCAGGGAGTTTTTAAAAGCCTCAGGAATCTTTTGCATGTGTTTAGAGTTAATTAGTTGATTCAGAAGATTAGGGTAATAGGTCGTTTAGAGAACCTTTTCTTGATATGCTAATTTTTTGAGACAGGTTTTTTGGGTTATCAGGAGTTGTATGCCAAAATCATCAGTATTAAAACAATAAAAGACCTGACAAATTTCAGTTGGTGTTTAATGAATCTAAAATATATGAAAGTTTAATTGTAATCATTACATTATGGAAAATAATGAAATTTAGCACTATATGCTAATTTTTTGAGAAGGACCTGTACATAAAAAAAACTAGTACAATAGTACAATAAACTTGAACAAAACGAGACACTGACTAGTACAGGAGGAAAGAGGACCCTGCCCGCGAGAGCTCACAATCTACAATATATATATATATATATATATATATATATATATATATATAAACCCTTCACCACCTTGGGTTATACCATTTCTAGCAACATAGTAACATAACATAGTATTTAAGGTTGAAGGGAGGCGTTAGTCCATCTAGTTCAACCCATAGCCTAATGTTGATCCAGAGGAAGGCAAAAAAAAAAACATGTGGCAAACACTAAGCTCTACTTTGGGGAAAATAATTCCTTCCAGACTCCACATACGGCAATCAGACTAGCTCCCTGGATCAACGCAAATATCTAGGAAACTAGTGTATATAACCTGTAATATTATACTTTTCAACAAAGGCATCCAGTCCCTTCTTAAATTTTAGTAGGGAATCACTCATTACAACATTATACGGCAGAGACAGGGGCGGAACTATCGTGGAAGCTGGGGAAGCAGCTGCCATAGGGCCCGGGCTAGCAGGGGGCCCGTCCCTGCTGCAGCTGTCTCCCCTGCGGCTGTGTTCCGCCGCCCATGGCCTGAGAGTCGGCGGTTCCCTGTGCTGGCTGTCATGCTGACAGCCGGCGCAGAGAAGCTGCTGCGTGCCGTCTCCCAGGAATCAATTGCACTGGTGTCTATACAGACGCCAGTACAATTGAAGCTCTGACCGCCGGGTCAGAGCGACGTCTGCAGCGTGATCATGTCATGTGATCACGTTGCTGACGTCACTCGTCGGCGGCGCCCAGAAGGGTGAAGACTGGTGGTGAGTGTGCTCCACTGTGGAGCTGAAGATACCACCGAAGATTAACGGGGGCACATACTGTGTGAGTGATAACTCTGCATTCTTGGCTGCATTACTACTTGAGGGGCACATTACTACTGATGGAGAATAAGAGGGCTTATTACTAGTTATGGGGGCATAATGTGCCTGCATTAATAGTTATGCGGGACATGGTTACTAGTAATGGTAGCATAAGGGGGCTGCATTGCTACCAGTCCATTATATTATATTGTGTTTCCATAATGTCTGCTTTAAATACAGCTCTGATTTGGGCAAAAAGCTGGCCGTTATGAGACTGAAGAGTATTTTTTGGGCCTAGAGAATTGCTGTGATTTGCTCCGCCCACTGCTATTGGCTCCGCCCACTATCAGAACCCCGCCCCCCCCGCCGCCCGTTTGGGAGAGGGGGCCCCGTTCAAAATTTTGCTGTGGGGCCCCGCCATTTCTAGTTACGCCACTGGGCAGAGAGTTCCATAGTCTCACTGCTCTTACAGTAAAGAATCTGCGTCTGTGATTATGGCTAAACCTTCTTTCCTCCAGACGTAGAGGATGCCCCTGTTACGCTGTCTAATGATATGTATACAATGTCAGTAAACTATTAATACAGGAACAACACTCTATAC
The DNA here is from genome assembly GCA_033576555.1 of Oophaga sylvatica. Lineage (NCBI taxonomy): Eukaryota > Metazoa > Chordata > Amphibia > Anura > Dendrobatidae > Oophaga > Oophaga sylvatica. The sequence goes on along the minus strand of JARQOD010000002.1, from coordinate 100,028,280 downwards.
AACAACTAGTATAGCAACATCAGCATGTAAGTATAGAATAGATTTACCTGACACGATATCTGCTGAACTCAGGGTTAATCTTGAGGACTTGATGAGCTGAAACAGGAAAGAGGTGGACCGGGATCTAACCTGACCCTAAACTGGGGTCCTAACTAATCCCTCACCTTGGAGGTACTGATAATGGTTCAGAGGTCCAAGTCTCCAACCTAACCCTGTCTCCTATCAGACCCTGAACCCTGTAATCAGTCCTAAGAAGGATCCTGACTACCACCAAAGGGATATGGGCTGATCTCAGCTAAATACACAGATTAGACATATAAGACAGACAGGATAACACTCGCTTGCATACACACTCAAACACCAAAGGAACATAAATGGTCTGGGAAATAAACTCTAACCAAGTTGAGCTTAGAACAACTAAGGAGCTCACAACTAAAGTCTATACAGATTCATTCCTATCTGTGGTCTGCATGAAGGTTTCACTGGCAACTCCCCAAGCAGACAACCAGGAATTTAAAGGAAACCAATCAACAAATAATCAATTGCAGCCGGGAGAAACTGCACCCAGTCTCAGCACCGAGCACAGACAGAATTAACTCCCTAGCTGCCAAACACAAAGAAACAGCAGCTCAGCTGTGAGAAGTCAAAATGTGCAACCGCGACGATCTTTGTGGCAATGCACACATGACAGTACCCCCCCTTCTACGAGGGGCCTCCGGACCCTCAGGGCCAGGCCTGCCCGGGTGAGTTCTGTGGAAGGTCCGAACCAAACGATCTGCGTTAACATCAGACGCAGGGACCCACGTCCTCTCTTCTGGACCATACCCCTTCCAATGCACCAAGTACTGAAGGGACCGGCGATTCAGACGTGAGTCAATGATCTTTGATACTTGAAATTCCAAGTTACCATTGACCAACACAGGAGGAGGAGGTAGAGGTGACGGTATGACTGGTGCCACATACCTCTTAAGTAATGACTTGTGGAACACATTATGAATTTTAAACGTAGGAGGGAGGTCCAGACGAAATGCCACAGGATTAATTATGGAACTGATCCTGTACGGCCCGATGAATCTGGGACCCAGTTTCCAGGAGGGCACTTTAAGGTTTATATTCCTGGTACACAACCATACCAGATCGTTCACATTCAGATCTGGACCAGAAACTCTCCTCCTATCAGCCATACGTTTGTAACGGTTCCCCATCGCACTCAGATTATTCAATACACCTCTCCACACAGAAGTAAGTGACGACGAGAAACGCTCCTCCTCAGGAACCCCAGAAGGGCCCCCCCCCATTGAAAGTACAAAACTGGGGATGGAAACCATATGCCCCAAAAAACGGGGACTTACCAGTGGACTCGCTCCGCCTGTTGTTAAGAGCGAACTCTGCCAGAGGCAAGAAAGAAGACCAGTCCTCTTGGTTCTCTGAGACAAAACACCGGAGATATGTCTCTAAGCTCTGATTCAGATGCTCTGTCTGACCATTGGTCTGCGGATGAAAAGCCGAGGAAAATGACAATTGCATCCCCCGACGTAAACAAAATGCCCTCCAAAATTTGGACACAAACTGAGACCCCCTATCTGACACCACATCAGAAGGCAACCCATGAAGTCTAACGATCTCCCTAATGTATCTTACGTAATTTTGTCTCAGCAAGAGAGACCCGATCTGGGTCATCATATACCAATCACAGGGCAGTAAAAAATTGATCTACAGACAGTAGAGCCGGGGATCCCGGAGGAAGGGAAAATGCCCAGGATTGAGGGTCCCCTTGCAGAAGTGAGATAACAATTCCCACTCTCTGCTCCTCACTCCCTGATGATCGAGGCCGAAGCCGAAAATACAATTTACATGCCTCCCGGAAGGTGAAAAATTTGTCTCGCCCACCAGTGAACCTGTCCGGGAGAGCTACTTTAGGTTCAACTCTGGTTTGCTCCAGGGGAGACAAAACTTTGGACTTAATGTCCGTCAGCTCCATGGATAATCCCTGCAACTGCAGAGCCAGCTGTGCTACTGGATCCATGGTAACTGGAGATAATTTTTATGGCCAGTGAAAATGTCACGCTGTCTAATGATATGTATACAATGTCAGTAAACTATTAATACAGGAACAACACTCTATACTACAACTAGTATAGCAACATCAGCATGTAAGTATAGAATAGATTTACCTGACACGATATCTGCTGAACTCAGGGTTAATCTTGAGGACTTGATGAGCTGAAACAGGAAAGAGGTGGACCGGGATCTAACCTGACCCTAAACTGGGGTCCTAACTAATCCCTCACCTTGGAGGTACTGATAATGGTTCAGAGGTCCAAGTCTCCAACCTAACCCTGTCTCCTATCAGACCCTGAACCCTGTAATCAGTCCTAAGAAGGATCCTGACTACCACCAAAGGGATATGGGCTGATCTCAGCTAAATACACAGATTAGACATATAAGACAGACAGGATAACACTCGCTTGCATACACACTCAAACACCAAAGGAACATAAATGGTCTGGGAAATAAACTCTAACCAAGTTGAGCTTAGAACAACTAAGGAGCTCACAACTAAAGTCTATACAGATTCATTCCTATCTGTGGTCTGCATGAAGGTTTCACTGGCAACTCCCCAAGCAGACAACCAGGAATTTAAAGGAAACCAATCAACAAATAATCAATTGCAGCCGGGAGAAACTGCACCCAGTCCCAGCACCGAGCACAGACAGAATTAACTCCCTAGCTGCCAAACACAAAGAAACAGCAGCTCAGCTGTGAGAAGTCAAAATGTGCAACCGCGACGATCTTCGTGGCAATGCACACATGACAGCCCCCTTGTCCCGTCACAGGTCTAAGAGTAAAAAGATCATTAGTAAGGTCTTTGTACTGTCCCCTCATATATTTGTACATTGTAATAAGATCACCCCTAAGCCTTCGTTTCTCCAAACTAAATAACCCCAAGTGTAATAACCTGTCTTGGTATTGCAGACCCACCAGTGCTCTAATAACCTTGGTTTCTCTTCTCTGCACCCGCTCCAGTTCAGCTATGTCTTTCTTATACTCCGGAGACCAGAACTGTACACAGTATTCTAAGTGTGGTTGCACTAGTGACTTGTATAGAGGTAAAATTATGTTCTCCTCATGAGCATCTATGCCTCTTTTAATGCATCCCATTATTTTATTTGCCTTTGCAGCAGTTGCCTGACACTGGCCACTAAATGTAAGTTTGTCGTCCACCCATCACCCAGGTCTTTTTCAGTGACAGTTTTGCCCAGTGTTTTGCAATTTAGCACAAAATTATACACCTTATTTCCTTTACCCAAGTGCATGACCTTACATTTATCCCCATTAAAGCTCATTTGCCATTTATCAGCCCAAGCTTCTAGTTTACATAAATCCTCCTGTAATATTAAATTGTCCTCCTCTGTATTGATTGCTCTGTAGAGTTTAGTGTCATCTGCAAATATTGAAATACTTCTCTGTATGCCCCCTACAAGGTCATTAATAAATATGTTATAAAATATATATATATATATATATATATATATATATATATATATATAAAAAGAAGCGGCCCCAATACTGACCCCTGTGGTACCCCACTACTAACCGTGACCCAGTCTGAGTTTGCTCCATTAATAACCACCCTTTGTTTCCTATCCCTGAGCCAGTTCTTAACCCACTTACACATATTTTCCCGTATCTCCACTGTTCTCATTTTACGTATCAACCTTTTATGTGGCACAGTATCAAAAGCTTTTGAGAAGTCCATGTACACCACGTCCACTGCATTCCCTTGGTCCAGTCCGGAACTTACCTCTTCATAGAAACTCATCAGATTAGTCTGACAAGAATGGTCCCTCGTAAACCCATGTTGATATTGGGTCATGAGGTTATTTTTCTTCAGATACTCCAATATAGTATCTCTTAGAAAACCCTCCAGGATTTTACCCACAGTAGATGTTAAGCTCACTGGCCTATAATTTCTAAGTTCAGTTTTTGCCCCCTTTTTGAATATTGGCGCCACATTTGCTATACGCCAGTCTTGTGGTACAGACCCTGTTATTATGGAATTTTTGCGTTTTCGTTTTTTGCTCCCCTTCTTCACAGAGAGATATCTTTTTTATGTTTCTGCTAATATGGCCATGTGAGGGCTCATTTTTTGCAGGATGAGTTTTACTTTTGAACATCACCATTGTTTTTACCATATAGTGGAAAATAAAGGGAAAAAATCAATGTGCAATTCCACAACTTTTTTTGGGTGGAGGGGGCTTTTATCATGTTCAGTAAATGCTAAAACTGACCTACCATTATAATTCTCCAGGTCATTACGAGTTTGCAGATACCAAACATGTTTAGGTTCGTTTTAATTTAAGTGGTGAAAAAAAAATTCAAAGTTTGTAAAAAAAAAAAAAAAAAAGACATTTTCCGAGACCCGTAGAGTCTCCATGTTTTGTGATCTGGGTCTGGTTGAGGGCTTATTTTTTGTGCACTGAGCTTACATTTTTATTCATACCATTTTGGGATAGATACGATCTATTAATCGCCCATTATTGCATTTTAATGCATTGTTGCAGCAACCAAAAAATCTTAATTTGATTTTTTTCTTATTACGTCGGATTAATTCTTTTGATATATTGATGGATCGGACGATTCTGAATGCAGCGATACCAAATATGTGTATTTTTTAATTGTTTTATTTTGAATGGGGTGAATAGGGGTGATTTAAACTTTTATATTTTACATTTTTTAAAATATTTTTAAAAACATTTTATTTTTCACTGCCTTCAATCGTCTCCTTAAGAGGCTAGAAGCTTCGATTTTCTGATCACTTGTGCTACACGCAGCAGGGCTTCAGCCTTCCTCTGTGTAGCAAAAATCTCATCTGCTATGAATGCCAGCCACTGAGTGGCGCTCATAGCAGTTCGGCGATGACAGCCACAGGGGTCTCCTGCAGACCCTGGGTTGTCATGCTAACCCATTAACGACTCAAGGTCATGTGACATGGCCCCGATGGGCGATTTTATAATGTGGGTGGGATCTTCTCACATGTGTGATGTCATTCCTCCCCTCCACAATGATAAGGGAGAATAATGTTTAGGATCACAGTGCAGAGACATTTCATTGGTGACTGCAAAGCAATACTGACAAGCGTACAGTGGCACAGAGGACGGCGGCAGTTCCGACTATGTTACCTACAGTCATGGCCAAAAGTTTTGAGAACGACACAAATATTATATTTTCACATGATCTGCTGCCCTCTGATTTTTATGTGTGTTTGACAGATGTTTTTATCACAGACAATAATATAATTTCAAACATATGAGTAACAAAAGCTTATATTGACAGAATGAGTTAATGCAGCAAGTCAATATTTGCAGTGTTGACCCTTCTTCTTCAGGACCTCTGCAATTCTCCCTGGCATGCTCTCAATCAACTTCTGGACCAAATCCTGACTGATAGCAGTCCATTCTTGCACAATCAATGCTTTCATTTTGTCAGAATTTTTAGGTTTTTGTTTGTCCACCCGTCTCTTGATGATTGACCACAAGTTCTCAATGGGATTAAGATCTGGGGAGTTTCCAGGCCATGGACCCAAAATCTCTATGTTTTGTTCCCTGAGCCATTTAGTTATCACCTTTGCTTTATGGCAAGGTGCTCCATCATGCTGGAAAAGGAGGGTTGGGAGAAGTTGCTCTTGGAGGACATTCTGGTACCATTCTTTATTCATGGCTGTGTTTTTAGGCAAGACTGTGAGAGAGCCGATTCCCTTGGCTGAGAAGCAACCCCACACATGAATGGTTTCAGGATGCTTAACAGTTGGCATGAGACAAGACTGGTGGTAGCGCTCACCTTGTCTTCTCCGAATGAGGCGTTTTCCTGATGTCCCAAACAATCGAAAAGGGGATTCATCAGAGAAAATAACTTTACCCCAGTCCTCAGCAGTCCACTGCCTGTACCTTTTGCAGAATATCAGTCTGTCCATGATGTTTTTTCTGGAGAGAAGTGGCTTCTTTGCTGCCCTCCTTGAGACCAGGCCTTGCTCCAAGAGTCTCCGCCTCACAGTGCGTGCAGATGCACTCACACCTGCCTGCTGCCATTCCTGAGCAAGCTCTGCACTGCTGGTAGCCCGATCCCGCAGCTGAAACACTTTTAAGAGACGGTCCTGGCGCTTGCTGGTCTTTCTTGGGCGCCCTGGAGCCTTTTTGGCAACAATGGAACCTCTCTCCTTGAAGTTCTTGATGATGCGATAGATTGTTGACTGAGGTGCAATCTTTCTAGCTGCGATACTCTTCCCTGTTAGGCCATTTTTGTGCATTGCAATGATGACTGCACGTGTTTCTTTAGAGATAACCATGGTTAACAGAAGAGAAACAATGATGCCAAGCACCAGCCTCCTTTTAAAGTGTCCAGTGGTGTCATTCTTACTTAATCATGACAGATTGATCTCCAGCCATGTCCTCATCAACATCCACACCTGTGTTAATGGAGCAATCAGTGAAAAGAGGTTAGCTGGTCCTTTTAAGGCAGGGCTGCAATGATGTTGAAATGTGTTTTGGGGGATAAAGTTCATTTTCTAGCCAAATATTGACTTTGCAAGTAATTGCTGTTAAGCTGATCACTCTTTATAACATTCTGGAGTATATGCAAATTGCCATTAGAAAAAGTGAAGCAGTAGACTTTGTAAAAATTAATATTTGTGTCATTCTCAAAACTTTTGGCCATGACTGTACTCACTAATCATACATGATAGGATTACATACATGCTCAGCAGACTGTATTACACATGATAGGATTAGTTTAGTGGACTGTATCCCAGATTATAGGATTAGATACATGCTCAGTAGACTGTATCACACATAAAAGAATTAGATACTCTGCTCAGTGGATTTATCATACATGACAAGAGATAACATACAGTCAGTGTACCACACATTATATTATTAGAAACATGGCTACGTGGACTGTTTCACCCAATATCGGATTAGATACATGGTTCAATGGACTCTATGACATATGATAGGATTAGACACATGACTACGTGGACTGTATCACACATGATAAGATTAGATGTCTCCGCTCAGCAAGTGTAAAGCCTCATACAGATACCTGGAAAGCAGGGCCATCTGAATGAGGCTTTACTGCTGCGTCTGCAAAGCACATTAGAAGAGAGGACTTTGTCACAGTCAATAAAAAAGGCAGCCCCTAGCGGCTGCAGAAATAATAACTAAGTAAATGGTAAAACAGCACATTTTGGGGTTTTCAAAAATCAATGATTAGTATTACATCATTAATAATTATTAATACAAGGAAAACATTTCAAGATTTTCAATTTAAAAGCTTGCATCCTTTACCTCTCTGATCAGACTTTATACGTAATTCCACAAAGATCTAGTCCTGAAGCAACATGGCAGCTAAGGAGCGGATTAGGCAATTTGTGAGATCACACATTTTCAAGCATAGAAACAAACCTTTGTCATTTCCATTTGATCACTTGTTTCAGGCCATTTGTCATCTGTACAGGGCAGCTGGATACCTCTATCTCCAACAACACAAGCTTTACCCTGCTATTCAGGATTAGGAGCTCAGATCAAAATTACAAAGGGATACTTTGTGGGTAGAAGGGATTACCTTAATGGGTTGGGTTTTTTTAGCTAAGTGACTGCAGGTCTCCCTTTTGTAGCTTTGATGTCAAGGTATTTTCTGGTCTACAAATATTACCTGTCATAGTTTGTTTGCGAGGAACTCCCAATGTATAATTTCTCCATGCAGTGGTCTACGCAGAAACCTTTGTCCTTTGGTCCTGCACACCTTATTGCCAACCAGTAGCAGAGGTGATGTGATGGCTGTTGGGCATGTTCTATTAACTGTTTCCACTGGGGCTTCATCAACCAGAAAAAGTTTGACATGTGCCTCAATATTTTTTGCGCTCCATTCCAAGATGTGTTATTATTTGAGCAGGAGACCTCATAACAGGTTGGATGCATGCCTACAAATAAGTTCTTACCACCGTGGACAATTTTCATTTTTCACTTTCGTCTTTTCTCCCCTTATTCCAAGAGTCATAGCTTTTTTCCATTGAAAAAGCCACATTAGGGCTTTGCTGTTTTACTTTTTTCAATTATTTTTATATTTGAATGATACCATTCATTTTACCTTCTAAAACATACTGATAGGGAATCTAGATTGCGAGCCCCATCGAGGACAGTGATGATAATGTGTGCAAACTGTAAAGCGCTGCGGAATCTGTTAGCGCTATATAAAAATAAAGATTATTATTATTATAATGCTCTGTAAAATGAAAAGAAAAGTTCAATGATATGGTGAAAAAATGCAATTCTTTGGGTTTGATTTTTTTTGTAGCATTCAGTGTGTGTTAAAAATTACATAGTAATGTAATTCTTCAGGCTAGTATACATACAGCAATACCAAAATAGTATAGTTTTTTATATTAGTGGCTTTAAAAATTCTGAAAAGAAGTGGTTTGGTTGCCATTTTCTGAGACTCATAACTTGTTTATTTTTCCGGTAATGTTTTGAGGGCATGTTTTTCAGTGACAAGCTGTTATTTTCATTAGTTTTTTTGGGGCTACCTAAAATGTTTTGCCATTTATTATTCAAGATACTCGTGTATAATCCGAGTTTTTCAGCACATTTTTTTGTGCTGAAAACGCCCCCTCTTCTTAACCAGGAATCACAATGTCCCAGAAGACAACGGGAGAGGGGGAGCGACAGAGCAGGAGCCGGCAGCTACGTCTGTAACTGTGCCCGCTGCTAAAGAGAAATGAATATTCACTGTGCTGGCAATGAATATTCAGTTCTCTTATAGCACACACAGCCGCAGCCACTGGCTTCTAGCAGCTGTAAAAAAAAAACCTACTTACCTTCCTTGCATGCTTTCGCAGCATCCTGTTTCGGCTTCCAGCAGTTCCTGTGGCCGAGCGATCAAGTGTCCCTGCTGATTGGAGAGAGGTGAATATTCATTACCTTAATGAGCGGGGACACGTGATCGCTCGGCCGCAGGAGCTGCTGGAAGCCGGAACAGGACACTGCATGGACGCGCAGGGTAGTTATGTAGGAGGGTTTTTTTATGCTTTTCTGAAGAGGGCCATGCATTCAAGGATAGGGATGAGGAACCATGCATACAAGGATAGGGATGAGGAGCCATGCATGCAAGGATAGGGAAAAGGGGACAATGCAAACCTGGCTTATACTCGAGCCAATACGTTTTTTCCAGTTTTTCGTGGCCAAATAAGTTACCTCGGCTTATACTCGGGTTGGCTTATACATGAGTATATACGGTAATTAATTTGATATTTTTACAGGTTGGAATTTTATAAATGCAGCAATACAAATATGTTTATTTCTTTTACATTTTTGCAAGTTTCTTCAGTTTTGTATTGTTAAAAAGTAGTAATTCCAAAAATGTTTTGACTTGAACCTGTGGTTCTTTAATTGCTTGTACTAATGTAGGGATGTGGACTGTCTTATCCTGTTCCTGCCCTTGAAGACAACAATCGCGCTGTGTGAATAGTGCCATGCGGTTTTACATGTAATAGGGATGTGTGTCTTATGTAATGTATAATGGTAACGTACGGCATATGAGTCATGTAATGTGTAATGTATAATGTGAATAGTGCTTAATACAGGATTAGATTAGGGATAAGATAAGTACTGTTTATGTAGTAAGTGGTTTAGTAACAGTATAGGATATAGGATAAGGGCAATAGGTTTAGCCTTTAGGAATTGACACAGTCAATAATAGAACTAGCCCAGTGGGTGGGAACTAGTGTTAATAAAAGGTGGGCACTTCCTGATAGTAAGGGAGATAGCAAAGTGCAGTGTCAAGGTCAAGTTCAGGTGCAGTTGGCTGCTAGGGACAGCATGGTACAATCGTTCGAGACAGTCTGAGGCCGTACTGATATCACTGATGGACATTCAAATAGAGTCTGGAACCAAGGACTCAGTCCAGGTACCATGGAGAGGGCCTGGTATTCTGACATCTCAAAGTCGGTGAATGAGGAATTACATGGGGGGGTAGGTGGCTGGTCCCAGGTACATTGCTGAAGTGGGCATGAAATCCCTGAGGTTGATGGAGTCAGCAGGCTTAGGGGTATTACAGTTGGTAGAGCTGAAGAAGTATTGTACTAAGGAGGGAAGAAACATGCTGAGCACTATCCCACCTGATGCACTTAAAATGACCAGTAAATGTTAGCCTGCTGTAAAGAACTTGTTTGTCCCCTGAATTGTGTGCTGTGTCTTCTGAGGATGTAAGTCTGGAGGCAGAGGAGGTCTGTGGCCTATAAGTGAGTGGGATGCACCCTATACTCTACAGCATACTGAAACTGGGACATCGTTTGTCTGTAAAGTGCCAGAGTGAAACCGGACAGCTCTGCAGCATTTTATGCTACAATACCTTAGTAATGCAGTATATAGTAAAATTAATGATGTACAAAGCCCAGCCTTCAGTAGTCCCCCAGCTGGCAACCCACCAGCACCATGCAGTCACTGTCACTTTAGTGATTGACAGAGATTGCCAGCGATATTTAATTGGTGAAACAGCAGCAATTTGAGCTTGCACTTATCACTGCCGTAATAGCTAAGTGTTATACAGCCAGGACACACCGGCTGTATAACACAACTAGCACTCAACAACCATGTATGGTATAGGCTCAGTTCCTGAGCCTGCTTCATATACCCATGCTTTTCATGTGTCATATATGTATGATGGATGTCAGGAAGTAGTTAATGTGTCTGCCAAATTTGGACACTTCCTAATTGTTAGGTTTGTTATACAGGTCAATAAAACACAAACTATGCTGATATCACAATACCCGGCTTGTCACCCATCACCCAGATCTTCTTTATTTTCTCAGATGGTAAAGCTGCCCACTCTTCTTGGCAAAAAGCCTCCAATTCCTGTAAATTCCTGGGCTGTCTAGCATGAACTGCAC
>JARQOD010000002.1:99899290-100017238 GCA_033576555.1 Oophaga sylvatica | reverse complement strand
CTCGCTGAGCAGCTCTCAGTATCCTCCTTCCTCCAGCTTCTGTTGAGGTACTGATTAAGGGCAGCTCTGACTAGGCTAGGATGATCCACTTCACCCGTACTAGCCTCCACTTGCTTGTCAGGTGAGCTACGCTAACTCTGCGAGGATCCAGTCTTTTCTCCTCTCCTTCCAAGTCCAGACTCCACTGGCACTGATCTGCACTGTCCGAAGACAGGAAACTGACTGAACTCTGATTGCTAAGTGTCACTTCCTCTTGTACCCCTGATGGGTGTGTCTAAAAAGTGTGAGTGAAGTGCATAGATATCAAGCTTTGCTGTTACCTTCCTGTGCACTCTCCTGGATTTTCATGTGTGCCTGCGTAGCTGGGCTACACACATGTTTCACATGAGAGTCCCAGTCATTGGAAAAAATCAAGATATCATCCAAATAAACAATCAGAAATTTATCCACAAAATCCCTGAAAATGTCATTCATGAAGGACTGGAAGACGGAAGGAGCATTAGTGAGCCCAAAGGGCATCACTAGGTACTCAAAATGCCCCTCTGGGGCTTCCATTCTTCCATTCATCCCCGTGTTTAATGCGAATAAGGTTATACGCCCCCCCTGAGGTCAAGCTTGGTAAACCAAGTAGCACTTTTCACCCTGGAAAACATGTCAGAAATCAAGGGTAACGGATATTGATATTTCACAGTGATATTGTTCAAGAGACGATAATCAATACACGGCCTTAATGAACCATCCTTTTTGGCCACAAAGAAAAAATCGGCACCCAAGGGTGAAGAGGATGGTCTGATATGACCCTTCTCCAAAGACTCCTTGATATAAGACCGCATAGCGTCATGTTCAGGTACAGACAAGTTAAAAAGGCGACCTTTAGGGAATTTACTACCAGGCACTAATTCAACAGCGCAGTCATAGCTCCTATAGGGGGGGCAAGGATGCAGATTTACTTTTGCTAAACACATCAGAAAAATCAGTCAAAAAGTCAGGCACATCGTGAGCCTGGGGAGAGGCAGAGAAAACAGGAGTGTTGGCATTAACACATTGGCAGCCCCAACTGGTTACAGACACAGATTTCCAATCCAAAACAGGATTATGAGACTGCAACCAAGGGAAACCTAGTACAATAATGTCATGCAGATTATACAGCACCAAAAATTTGCAACTCTCCTGATGATCAGGTTCAACCCTCATTATCACCTGAGTAGAGAACTGGGGTTTATTCTCAGCCAAAGGGGTAGAATCAATCCCCAGTAGGGGAATAGACTTCCTTAGGGGTATCAAGGGAAACCCACAACGTTTAGCAAAATCAAAATCCATCAGGTTAATAGCTGCTCCCGAATCAACAAAAGCCTGAGCAGAAAATGTGGACAGGGAGCAAATCAGGGTAACAGTCAACAGAAATTTAGTCTGAACACTACTCAAGACAACTGAGAGTGTAAAACGTCTTCCCCGCTTAGGGAAGACTGAAATAGCATGAGAGGCATCACCACAGTAGAAACATAACCCATTGCGTTTTCGAAACTCATGACGCTGTGCCCCAGAAGCCACTCTATGACACTGCATGGGTTCAGAAGCTGGTTCACAAGGCAACACCATTCCACGCATACCTCTACGCTCACGCAAACGTCTGTCAATTTGAATCGCCAATGACATAGAATCATTGAGACCAGAGGGAGAAACCCACCATAACATCTTTTACATTCTCTGACAGACCCTTCCGAAAAAGGGCTGCCAAAGCATCATCATTCCATTTGGTCAGAACTGCCCACTTTCGGAATTTCTGACAGTACAACTCAGCGTCCTCAAGCCCCTGATTTAATGCCAACAAGGTTTTTTCAGCTTGATCATGACATTAGGTTCATCATACAATAACCCCAGAGCCAGAAAAAATGCATCAACATTACTCAAAACAGGGTCCCCAGGTGTCAGGGAAAAATCCCAGTCCTGAGGATCGCCGCGCAGGAGAGAGATGACAATTTGAACCTGCTGTGCTGCGTTCCCTGAGGGCTTAGGTTTTAAGGCAAAAAACAACTTACAGTTATTTTTGAAATTCAGAAATTTAGCTCGATCCCCCAAAAACAAATCTGGCATGGGGATCCTAGGTTCCACAACCGGCAACCCTGCAAGATAGGTAGCAATACTCCGAACTTCAGTGGCAAGCTGATCCACACGGCCAGACAACTGTGCAAACTCCATTGAGAGAAAAAAAAAATCCTCCTCAGCACCCAGAGAAAAAGAGGGAAAAAAAATGCAACAAACAGAAAAAAAAAAAATCTCTGACAACTCTGACAACTTTTTTCTTTCCACAATATTTTTCCCTTCTGTGAGTACCATATAATTTTCAGTTCGGCCGGTGATACTGTTATGTTTTGGTAGCTGAGGAGAGCAGGCAAAAAAGGCAATACACCAGAGAGGTTGGGAACTACTGGATTGCAGTACCCCGACTAACCACCACAACTAAAGGCAGCCGTGGAGCGTTCCTACGTTGGTCCTAGACGCCTCGTCACAGCCTGAGAGGCTATCTGCCTGGACAGAAAAGGATAGGAAGGATGCTTACTGCAATCCAAAAACACCCTAAAAAAAAGCCAACGCTACTAATTGCAAAAACACCTGAGATCACACGACCTCTACCACCTAAATTAGTTCTCTGGTGTAACAAAACTAAGCCGCAGCCACAGAAAAAACTGGAAAAGGCAAATGAACAAACAACAGTGGCTCCAGAGAAACCGAGAGGCGCCCAAGCCCCCCGAGGAGGGGAACCTGGCCAACCTCACAGAAATGCAGAGAAAATTGCAAATGGCAAGCACAAAAACAAAAAACAGAAAATATCTTATCTGAGAGCAGGAGAAGAGGCAAGACTCAGCAAGCTTCCAAGTGAACCAGGAAACAACGTTGAGACAAGAACAATTGATCACCGGCAACCATGATGGGGGAAACCTCCCTTATATCCAGCCAGTCCGTGATTCCTGATTGCCAATCCTCATTGAATGGTTCAGTACCGTTTGTAACCACCAGAGGGAGCTTCTGCTCAGAATTCATTTCTAAAACATTCATAACATACATGTGTCTAAAAGGGCTTATGGTAATATGTATTCCTGTCAGCAGCAATTAATGGAAACCATAGTATTTACTGCTTTTTCTAAAGTTTATAATTCATACTGCTTCTGTTATTCAGGCCTTGTACCTAGATCATCAGCTTCCCTTTCACAGTATAAAACCACCATAACCCCATAAACAGTGTGATCCGCTACAGTCCCCAACTGTGTCTTTTGCTCACCAAGCCTACCAAATAGTATGACTCCTAACAGTCTTATGTCCCCCATATATCATATTGCCCCCACAGCCACCCAAACAATATGATCCCCCACCGTTCTATACAGTGTATGATGCCCTTACAACTTCCCAAACAGTATGATCCCCCTCAGCCTCATACAGTGTATGATGCCCCACAGCTACCAAAACAGTATGATACCCCACAATCTGATGTCCCCCATATAGCATAATACCCCCATAGCCACCCAAACAGTATGATCCCTCACAGTCCCATAAAGTGTATGATGCCCCACAGCTAAACAAACAGAATGATCACCCATAGTCCTATATAGTGTATGATTCCCCCACAGCTACCCAAACAGTATGATCCCCCACAAAGGTCTCTGACCTTTCCCGGTGCCTGCGCACTGCAGTACTTAGCTCTGCCCTCAACAGTGCAGATCAGTACGTCTGCGAAGGAGCGTGACACAAAGCAAGGAGGAGGATGACAACAACGCATGATGATGGGAGGCACTGGACCCGTACCGCCCTCCCGGGGTGAGTATAATAAAACCTCTTTTTCTTATCTTTCAGGTGGGACCAGGGGCTTATCTACAGAATTACAGAATGCTGTAGATAAGCCCGAAAGGCAGTGGCCGCATCTTATAGTGGCGAAACGAGGTGACAGGTTCCCTTTAAGAACAAGTTTCCACTAGTGTACAACCCCTTTAAGTAATATTCCTTTAATCTGGCATCAGTGGCAGCTGACTACTTGCAGATTATCAAATATTCTGGATTATTGGCAAATGATAGAAAAGAATATAAAACTTGTTTCCTAATGAATAGAACCTTCAGGAAACAGCGTCAAACTAGACATTACCACATCATTTAGTGACATTCCACAGTTCATTAACCAGGAAATGAGTGTCAGATTGTCATCAGACATTCTGGATTATTTAATATCAAACTAAAGAAATTTCACGTAATAAAAAAAAGATATTTCCTCCTAAACAATAAATCCTGATCTGCTCTGGTCACTTACACAGAGTCCTCACGATTCACCCAACTTTACAGGACACCTGTACAGATCCTATTTAGGAGCTGGGGAATATTATGGCCATTTCCTTATCATCTATCTTTTCTTGAAGAAGGAATTTGAATACGTTTTTAAAAAGCTGACAGGAAACACAAGGATTTATAAGCCTTCCATAATGGTCTTACACAGTATTTTTCAGAATAATACGTTTTCCATGGCACTTCTATTTAAAAAAAAAAATTGGGAGGGGGCACCTCTGTGGCCGAATGTTACTTTGAAGTCTGTAACCCAA
This sequence comes from Oophaga sylvatica, assembly GCA_033576555.1. Taxonomy (NCBI): domain Eukaryota; kingdom Metazoa; phylum Chordata; class Amphibia; order Anura; family Dendrobatidae; genus Oophaga; species Oophaga sylvatica. The sequence goes on along the minus strand of JARQOD010000002.1, from coordinate 100,012,655 downwards.
TATGAACTCTATCAGATACAATGTATTTTGTGGCTTTTTGGTGCTGATTAAAGAGTCACAACCAACTTGTGTATTTTTGGGGTGAATTGTTATAGGTTTCTCTATAGAACTTTAAGAAGCACTGCAGTGTTAATATACTCACCTACCGCTGCTCTCTTCAGAATTGAGCTCCTCTTCTCAGTGGCGTCATTACAATTATGACTATCCCCTGTAATGACCAGAGGTCTGAATAGGATCCAGTGGGTCACAAACCGAGACTGAGGCAGAAATCCCAATATTGTCTTTACTAAAATAGCAGTTTGAGTGAGATTTAGTATTTGAAGGAAACAGACTGAAACCTCCTTATTCAGTACACTCACTCAGCCGGAGCTGAGATCAATATGCCAATCCCAAGGTTCCCTTTTTGAGTGCATTACACAGAGGTCTAGAATAAATTTATCTATCCAAAAAGGTAAAACAAGGTACTAAAGCCCCCGTCTCACATAGTGATATCGCTAGCGAGATCGGTGCTGAGTTACTAGTTTTGTGACGCAGCAGTGATCTCCCCAGCGATATCACTGTGTGTGACATTCAGCGACGATCAGCCCCCCTGCCGGGTATCGCTGATCGTCGCTGAATGTCCTGGACATTTTTTTGATCGCTGGTCTCCCGCTGACAGGCACGCATCGCTGCGTGTGACAGGCGGGAGACCAGCGATCCGCTGGTAACCAAGGTACACAGCGGGTTTCCAGGCACCGCGCAGCGCCTGGAAACCCGCTGTGTACCTTGGTTACCAGCTCCCTGCATCAGGGCGCTGGTATCCAAGGTACACTGCGGGTAACTAAGCGATGTTACCCGCAGTGTCGCTTGTACTGATCGCTGCCTGAGCTGCCTGTTTGGCAGCTCAGCAGCGATAATGTAGCGATACACCAGCGATCCTGATCGTTGTCGGGATCGCTGGTGTATCGCTATGTGAGACCCAGCCTTAAGAAAAACATGTGAGAATCGAGTGAGATGGTCTTATGAGACCCCCTGGGATGGCACACTGAGTACAAACTGTTCAAAACCCAAAACAACAATAAATATAAAAACTCAATCTGTGGATACCTGGGTATCTATGATTATGGTACCGTTAACCTGAGGTGAGTCTCCACTCAGGCATTTAATTTGCATCGGCTGCAGCCAGTCCCAAAATCTTGAGCGCCAAACAGTTACAGCAAAACAAGGTTCTGCGTCTTGTCGGATGTTGCTGAGCCCACACGCGGGGACTTACAGTTCTGTAGCATCAAGATGCGGACCGGGATAGCACTTCAACAAGGCTTGTCAGGACCCCTCTCAATACGGATGGTACTGTGTAGCCCTGGTGGTAGGCACACGCAGTACCCTGGAGAGTGTATGGCGAGACAGCAGTTTAATGCTAAATATCCATTCACTCAACACACACTAGACACACCCCTAGGATAGTGGAGGATACTCTAGAGGGAGTGGTCAAGGTAGTAGGTGTTGAGGTGATTTTTAGTCAGTCTAGTTCCTGTCTTCGGACAGTGAGGACGTGTGGAGTGAGTGTCTAGACTTCTGTGAGAGAAGACGTTTGGAGGGAGGAAGGAGTCTAGCCTGCTTTATCACTAGTTCATATCGTGGAGTCTGGTATAGGTGTTTGGAATACACCTTAGTCTAGTCAGAGCTGTATCACCTCATCAGCATACACTGAAAGAAAGAAGAAGTTTTAGTACAGAAAGTCTTCAGCATCCCTGTCTAAAGGACGGTATCAGGTTCAGAGACGTGCTCCTGCCTGTGATAACTGAGCATCTGTGGCTAACTTCGTAGAAAGGAAAAGAAAGAAGTGACTGCTCGACCCTTGGCTAGTTTGAGTGCTTATGTTACCAGCGTGGACAAGGCGAAAGGCAAGTGGATTTATAGGATTAGTGCTTACGGATTGGAGAAGTCCAGCACATTGCTACCGGTCACTGGGGACCGAAGGGTCACTGTTGTTTCAAGCACAGTGATAAGAAAACCAGGAATCTACCGGACCCTAGGTCGCGGCAGACAAGCCCCTTATAGTCAGTACGTAACTGGGGTCAGGGGGAGTGAAGACTTTGGAGTTCTGCAGGACAAAATAAGAATTCAGCTCCTTCACAGGAAGGCCCCTAACACTAAGCTGACTGGGCAGGTACAGCTAAAGATTAGCTGGAGATTTGAGGGAACTACGCTTCAGGCTGGTTGTACTCGTTTTATTGGAGTTAAAGGAGGCCCCTAACTTGTCCAGCTGCTGTCTCAAGATACACTCTCCTTGGATCAGCCTCCCTGGGACCTGCTTGAACATCTTACAAGTAAAGGTATGGAAAGACGCTGACCGTGTGAGACTGTGTTCTTTATCTGCACCCGACTTCACAAATCCCATAGACTTTGAGGGACCAGTCCCACCTGTAGGGGACCCGACATCTAGCTGCCTCACCATCCCCTCAGAGATCTACAGCAGCGCTGGTACTAATTACCAGAATACTACAGGTGGCGTCACGAACTGTACATAAATCAATCCCCTGTAAATATATCCCCAACATACGCCAGACCGCCAGGGCCACAGACCGAGCCACCGCTACCTGTGACAATCCCCATAGACTTCCATGGGCTCGGCTCTGAGTACCCCATTGCCCTGGTAACCCACAATTGTGGTGGCGGGTCGACACAAAAACTTGGCGTCACGAACAGGATGCGAAACTCGCGAAATTGCGAGCCCTGTGTGCCTAAGGACTTGTTTTTGTGAAAAGGACTGTTTGCACTTTTGGCGCCAAAATCGCCATTTTTGTCGCCATATTCGCGCCCTCAGGCGCTGGAGAAGAAGGTGGGCGTACCTTCGTGGGCGTCTACCCCCCAGTGGCGCGAAGAAAATGCCTGCCCTCTCAAAGTGCTATTACAACATGCGGTCCTGCCCTACAGCAAGGGAGGTCCGCCTCCTCTTCACCTTCCCTGCGAGGAGGAGGAGACGCAAACCCCACCTCCACGGAAGAGACCGGATGTCTCCGCAGAAAGAGGAGAGAATCTTCTGGGACATGATGGAGGCAGGACGTGTGCAGCCGAGCGGGGCAGCGGAGGAAGGCAGGCCCCGTGCCCCCGCCAAGCTGCCATCGGCATCAGAGTCTTATGCGATCCTGCACCTGCAACAGGCGTTGCTAGAGATTCAGGAGGAGAACGCACGCCTAAAGAAGATGGTCCAACCTGGACTGGAGGAGATTGAGAGACGCCGATGTAACCTGCTGCAGTGGCAACTAACGAACACGGCGTCCTCTCCCCTCAATGAACCCCCACGATTCCAAATACCGAAGAGTCTGCTGCCCAAGGCGAAGGAGCAACCGGAGGCTGCCCCCGAAAGTACCGTTCCCGATCCCACTGGTGAAGCGGTGGAGGCGGAGGAGGTTGAGGAGGTACAGCCAATCCCGGAACGCCCGCCCGGCCAAGAGGCCGCAGCAGATTATCGGTCCCCGGCAGGGACACCGGAGGGGTCCTGTCCGTCACTACCAGATGTGGACTGGGACGAAATGGCGCGCCTGGATGACGTCGCCTACACCGCCCAGTGGGAACAAGAATGGCAGAGTCGTGAGGAGAAGAAAAGGCGTCAGCAGGAGGAAGAGCGGGAAACTCAGAGGAACCGTCAGCGACAATTTGCCGAGCTGATCGCGGACAAAGAGACCGTCCGGAGAGATAAAGGTACTCTGAGGGAACCGCGGCGGCAGGGGTGTGTGACTGAGTTCCAGCTCCGGAAGGGCTGGGGCTTTATCCGTGAACCGGGCCTCTACCCAGCGGTCTTTGTCAGCAGGCGTGACGTAGAATCCCACCTGCCGCAAGGTCATCCCGGGAGGGACTTAGCAAACGGAGATATAGTCACCTATACGCGGCATTGGGGAATGAAGGGGTGGTATGCCCTTAACGTCGCCATCGTCCGCGACCCCGTCCCAGACGCAGGTACCGTCACCATTACCGCAGCGTCCCCGTTTCCAGCTCAAGCAGCATCCGGCCGTGCCCCAGCATCGCCCCCTGCAAAGTCATCGCAACTAGCGACCCAGAGTTCATCACGACTTAAAGTCACCTCTTCATCGCAACATGCGACACAGTCTCGATCGCAATCCCTAACGCGGTCCATATCGCTAACCGTAATTGAGACGCAATCGGTGTCATGTGGAGAGACTGTACCCGTTGCGCCCCTAGAGGTTCGCACCAGAACTGTGGCGACCCAGACCCTGATCGCAGCACATGATTTGCTGGTCCTGGGATCAAGGGCCCATTGCGTTGTTCCAGCCCCCGGGGTGGAAAATGTATTGGAAAAGTGTGATGAAAATGAATAAATAAGTAAAGAGTTGGTGAGATCCATATCGGGTCTACCATCAGTAATATAGTAAAAAGTTTGAAATGTTTGTAAAGTTTAGTACAATTTATATAGTAAATATATATACTGTAGAATGCCCGGCTGGGTAATTGGTAAATGATAAATGGTAAATAGTAACCAGAAAAAGTTTATGCACTTTGATATCATATAATATGTCTTGGTTTTACATTGGACTTGGAGGTTAAGGACTATGCTAACCCAGAACTTACTTGTAAATAGTTGCGCTTCGGTGCTTTCTCTTGGTTTTACATAAACCACTACAACTACCTCTGAAAACAAAACCCGTGTGGTGTGGCACTGAGTGAGGTCTGCAATTGGATGTCCTGCAGCCCACCCAGGACCCACGTTGAAGGTTTGGTGCGGGTCCTTCACAAGTATATCGTATATTTATTAAATGCTATTTAATATTTGTATTTTTCTATAAAGTTTGCAACGTTCAAGATATTCTCACCTCCCGTATGGGAAGATGTTACTGTTTAATGTTTTCATGCATAAACAAAAAAATGTCTCTTTATATTTTACAGCCCGGGAGTGCTGTCGTTTACCATGGGGGAATGTGTAGCCCTGGTGGTAGGCACACGCAGTACCCTGGAGAGTGTATGGCGAGACAGCAGTTTAATGCTAAATATCCATTCACTCAACACACACTAGACACACCCCTAGGATAGTGGAGGATACTCTAGAGGGAGTGGTCAAGGTAGTAGGTGTTGAGGTGATTTTTAGTCAGTCTAGTTCCTGTCTTCGGACAGTGAGGACGTGTGGAGTGAGTGTCTAGACTTCTGTGAGAGAAGACGTTTGGAGGGAGGAAGGAGTCTAGCCTGCTTTATCACTAGTTCATATCGTGGAGTCTGGTATAGGTGTTTGGAATACACCTTAGTCTAGTCAGAGCTGTATCACCTCATCAGCATACACTGAAAGAAAGAAGAAGTTTTAGTACAGAAAGTCTTCAGCATCCCTGTCTAAAGGACGGTATCAGGTTCAGAGACGTGCTCCTGCCTGTGATAACTGAGCATCTGTGGCTAACTTCGTAGAAAGGAAAAGAAAGAAGTGACTGCTCGACCCTTGGCTAGTTTGAGTGCTTATGTTACCAGCGTGGACAAGGCGAAAGGCAAGTGGATTTATAGGATTAGTGCTTACGGATTGGAGAAGTCCAGCACATTGCTACCGGTCACTGGGGACCGAAGGGTCACTGTTGTTTCAAGCACAGTGATAAGAAAACCAGGAATCTACCGGACCCTAGGTCGCGGCAGACAAGCCCCTTATAGTCAGTACGTAACTGGGGTCAGGGGGAGTGAAGACTTTGGAGTTCTGCAGGACAAAATAAGAATTCAGCTCCTTCACAGGAAGGCCCCTAACACTAAGCTGACTGGGCAGGTACAGCTAAAGATTAGCTGGAGATTTGAGGGAACTACGCTTCAGGCTGGTTGTACTCGTTTTATTGGAGTTAAAGGAGGCCCCTAACTTGTCCAGCTGCTGTCTCAAGATACACTCTCCTTGGATCAGCCTCCCTGGGACCTGCTTGAACATCTTACAAGTAAAGGTATGGAAAGACGCTGACCGTGTGAGACTGTGTTCTTTATCTGCACCCGACTTCACAAATCCCATAGACTTTGAGGGACCAGTCCCACCTGTAGGGGACCCGACATCTAGCTGCCTCACCATCCCCTCAGAGATCTACAGCAGCGCTGGTACTAATTACCAGAATACTACAGGTGGCGTCACGAACTGTACATAAATCAATCCCTGTAAATATATCCCCAACATACGCCAGACCGCCAGGGCCACAGACCGAGCCACCGCTACCTGTGACAATCCCCATAGACTTCCATGGGCTCGGCTCTGAGTACCCCATTGCCCTGGTAACCCACAATTGTGGTGGCGGGTCGACACAGTACCGGATACCGTCTCTCCTACAGCAGTCACTCACAGGTTCCCTGAAAGCAATCCGCCTGGGTCTGCACAGGGTCAATGTCTTCTCTTGCTTTTTAGCCTCAGCACAGCAGGGATTACACAGAGTTCCAAAGTCACACAGCTCTCATGAATGTTCCGTAATTGCTCCACAGCAGAACCACAGGTTCCCAAAAGGAAGGGATTAACACTCTTCCAAACACGCTGGCAGCAAACAGTCTTTTACAGAGTCCAGACTTCTCCCTTCTTATCAGCTGCCTCACACACACAGGGTCTCACATAGCAGTCTCTCTGCTTCCAGAATCATCACTTCCAGCATTCTATACAGCAGACACTAGGCCCCACCCCCCAGCACACACAGTTTAACGGGCTTTCACTCTCAGCCCAGACATGCAGCAGCAGGGTCCTAATGCTCTCCTGATGTCATCACAGTTCACCCTCCTACACCTCCCTCACTCTATGTTTGAGCTGTATGCCTCTTTTATAATGTAAGCCTATGGTGCCTTAGTCTGACGCTCTATAGACTTGCATTGTAAAAGACACTTCCGGGTCACACAGTGTGACCCTGGTGAGTCTGAAGAGCGGTGACATCACTGAAAAGAGGAGAAGACCGGGTCTGGACCCTGGAGAGAACAGTGGCAGGTGAGTATATTAATATACTCACAGTAAGTTACATGCAAATACACATACTTAATTAAAATATATATATTTATATAGAGTGCTTCTTTAAAAATACACCTAAAAACACAAATAAAAAAATTGCCCCAAAGTGACCTTAAAAAAAGTTTTCATTGGAAAATATTTTTTTATGCGTTTTTGAAACAACAGAAATTAAGGAGTCTTAATGGAACGTTTTTATTTTAGGAAAATCGTGCTCCAGCATTACAGTTTGGAATCTCTTTCCTGTGTTGTTTTGTGCAGACCCCTATCCACATCATATGGTGTGATCAATCATGGTATCTATGAATGGCCCAGCAGTATCCCATAGGTGAGCATTGAGACTTCACCCTAGAAAGTTCACACTCGGCTGATGAGCTGCATCCTATTTTCCCTGCAGCAGTTGTGATTGTGAAGCCCAGACCAGTCACCTTGTTGTCACTCCCGTACTGGGAGCAAGAGACTGTAAACAGAAAACTGTCAGCGAGCAGCCTAGAATGACTGAAGGCGACTTGCTGAAGTACTGGGAAGTGCCTGTCAGGAAGTAAATGTTACTGCCTTTCAATAGTCAGCGCAGTGAGAAAATGCATCTGCACCTTTCAGAGACATCTGGCTTCGCCAATGTTTTATTGTTGGTATCATAGGACCATATGCTGAGTGGACATTCATCACAACTCATTTTTACTCCTGGGCCCTTTTGTATGGACCTAAGTCTGTCTTCATCAGAAAATATAAAACTAATAACATCTGCCTATTGTGCACTTAGAGAGTAACCGTTGATAAAAAAAATATCTCTTCCAGGGCTCAATAGTACAGGTAAAAAAATTAACGTTTGAATGTATCTTATTAGAGAAATCCGTTATTTTCTTCCCTTGGAAACACTACAAAATTCTCATTTTATGGGTAACAGGAGATATCGCACTATACAATTTGTTGTGCAATTTCCCCTTAGTACGTCAATAACCAATATGTGGAGGAAAACCACTGTTTGAGCACACAGCAAGGCTCAGAAGGGAAAGAGCGTCATTTGACTTTTAGAATGCAAAATTTGCTGGAATAATTAGCAGACGCCATGTCTCGTTTGGAGAGCCCCTGATGTTCCTAAACAATGAAAGTCCCCAAAATTGACACCAATTTAGAAACTAGAACCCTCAAGGAACTTATCTAAATGTGTTGTAAGCATTTTGAACCAACAGGTGCTTCACAGAAGTTTATAACGTTGGGCCCTGAAAATAAAAAATAAAATAAAACAATTCACATTTTTCCCACAAAAATGTTTTCTAATGCCAAATTTTGCATTTTCACAAGAGTAACCATATATATTGCACCATACAATTTGTTGAGCAATTTCTCCTGAGTACGCAGATACCCAATATGTGGAGGAAAACCACCATTTGGGAGCATAGCAGAGCTCGGAAGGAAAAGAGCGCCATTTGATTTTTTGAACGCAAAATTTGCTGGAATAATTAGCGGATGCCTTGTTGCATTTGGAGAACCCCTGATGTGCCTAAACAGTGAAAAAAAACACAAGTGACAACAATTTAGAAACTAGACCCCTAAAGGAACTTATTTAGATGTGTTGTGGGCACTTTGAACCACCAGGTGCTTCACAGAAGTTTATAATGTTGACCTATGAATATAAAAAAATCTAATTTCCTCCACAAGAATGTTCTTTTAGCACCAAATTTTGCATTTTCACAAAGGTAACTGGAGAAAATGGATCTTGAAATTTATTGTGCAATTTCTCCTGAGTACGCTGTTACCCCATATGTAGGGGAAAACTACTGTTTGGGCCCAGGCTTTGGAGAGCCCTTGATGTGCCTAAACAGTGGAAACCCCCATATAAGTCACTGAGTATTTTGAAAACTAGACCCCCTCATGGAATGTGTCTAGATGTGTTGTGAGCACCTTGCCCCCAGGTGCTTCACAAAAGTTTATAACGTAGAGCCGTGAAAATAAAAAAAATAACATTTTTAACACAAAAATGTTATTTTATCCCCAATTTTTTATTTTCACAAGGGTAACAGGACAAAATGGACCCCAAATATTGTTGTGCAATTTCTCTTAAGTATACCGATACCATATATGCAGTCAAAAATTACTTTTGAGGTACAGTGCAAAGGTCAGAAGGGAAGAAACACCATATTGGAAATTTTTCTGGACTGGTTTGAGGGTGCCATGTGTCATTGGCAGAGCACCTGAGGTGCCAGAACAGCAGAACCCTCCACAAGTGACCCCTTTTTACAAACTACATTTCTCAATGAATTCATCTAGGGGTGCAGTGATTGTATTGACATCACAAGTGTGTCACAAAATTTTATACAATTGGGCAGTGAAGAAAAAATAATAACATTTTTAACACCAAAATTTAGTTTTAGCCCCAGATTTTACATTTACACACGGGTAAATGGGCAAAAATGGCACCAAAATCTGTCCCACAATTTCTGTTTAATGTCAAAATACCCCATATGTGGCTGTACAGTGCTGCTTAGCCATACGGCGAGACTCGGGAGGGACAGAGTTAGGGCCGGCTCCAGGTTTTTTTGGGCCCTGGGCGAAAGAGTCTCAGTGGGCTCCTTTAACACATACCACAATTCATGATGCACAGATATGGCAGAGAAATATAGATATAGTACAAAACTAAAGATTTCACTTCTTACATTACATGAGTGATATCTATTGTAAATTCCACAATAGGTCAGAAACCGGACAGTATAGTCCTCCATGCAGTATTATGGGCACCACATAGTGCGCCATATAGAATAATGAGCCCCATATATTGCTCTATACAGAATAATGAGCCCCATATAAAGCTCTATATTGCTCCATACAGTATTATCGGCACCACATAGTGCTCCATACAGAATAATGAACCCCATATAATGCTCCATAAAGTATTAAGGGCACCATATAGTGCTCCATACAGAATAATGAGCCCCATATATTGCTCCATACAGTATTATGGGCACCACATAGTTCTCCATACAGAATAATGGACCACATATAATGCTTGATACAGTATAATGAGCCACATATATTGCTCCATACAGAATAATGGGCCCCATATAATGCTCCATACAGAATAATGAGCCCCGTATATTGCTCAATACAGATTAATGAACCCCATATAATGTTCCATACATTATAAAAGCCACATATATTGCTCGATACAGAATAATGAGCCACATATATTGCTCCATACAGTATATAATAGGCCCCATATATTGCTCCATACAGTACAATGAGCCCCATATATTGCTCCATACATTATAAAAGCCACATATATTGCTTGATACAGAATAATGAGCCACATATAATGTTTCATACAGTATATGATGGCTCCATATAATGCTCCATACAGTATAGGATGGGCCTCATAGAGCATAATGAGCCCCATATATTGCTCCGTACAGTATAATGAGTCCCATATATCGCTCCATACAGAATGGGCCCCATAAAAAGCTCAATACAGAATAGTCACCATATAATGCTCCATATTTAATGGGCCCCAAATAATGTTCCATGTATAATGGGCTCTATATATAATTGGCCCCATATGATGCTCCATGATGAGACTCATATAATGCTCTATATATAGTGGGCCCCATATATGGTGCTCCAGTGAATGATGGGCCCATATAATGCTCCATATATAATGGGCCCCATATGTGATACTCTAGTGTATGATAGGCCCATATATGACGCTCCAGTGTATAATGGGCTCCATATATGATGCTGCAGTGTATAATGGGCCCCATATATAATGCTCCATATATGATGTGATTCATATATGATGCTCCAGTGTATGATGGTCCACATATATGATGCTGCAGTGTATAATCGGCCCCATATATAATGCTCCATATATGATGAAACCATATATGATGCTCCAGTGTATGATGGTTCCCATATATAATGCTCCAATCATCGAAAAAAAATTAAATACTCACCTCTTGTCACTGGCAGCTCCTCTGCTTCAGACTCCTCAGTGTCACCGTCTTCCGACTCTCTGCACAGTGACTGTTCAGGGAGAGGGTACACAGACATGATGTCATCGCGAACTCTGACCTGAACATCACAGTCAGAAGACACTGCAGTCGTGGAGCGGGGAGAGGTAAGCATCGCAAGTGCCGGGCCCTGAGCCCATAGTGCGCTGGTGTCCCCAATGGTGAGTGGGCCCCCCAGCCTGCTCAGGACTCCGCCACTTGCCAGGGAGCGCTGGGTGCTGATGCCAGCCCTGGACAGAGTGTTAACTGCCTCCTGCAGAGCATATTTTCCTAGATTGGTTTGCAGACTCCATAAAGTATACAGGGTCCCTAAGTGCTAGAAGAGCAGAATCCCCCTTCAAGTGACCCCATTTAGGAAGTTATACCCCTTTGGGAATTTGTTTACAGGTGTAGGGATGATTTTGACTCCATGGATGTTTTCCAACAGCAAGTGTGTAGCCCTGGTGTGAAGGCACACGCAGTACCCTGGAGAATGTGTGGAGAGATAGCAGTTTAATGCTCTATACCCATTCACTCAATATACACTAGACACACCTTAGGGTAGTGTAGTGACTCGTAGGAGTGGTCAGTGTAGATTCGTTGAGTGATTTAGTAGTCAGTTTCCTGTCTTCGGACAGAGCAGACGTGTGGAGTCTAGCTGGGACTTGGAGGGAGGAAGCAGTCCAGCTTGGTTCTATCAGCAGTTCAGCAAGTGGAGGCCAGTAAGGGCGAGATATAGATCACCTCAGCCTGGTCAGAGCTGTACCTCACTTGAAGACATTGATAAAGAAAGAAGAGTTTAGTACAGAAATACTTCAGTCTCCTGTCTCAAGGACAGTGAAGGTTCAGAGACGTGCTCCTGCCTAGAAGATTACTGAGAGTCTGGTAACTAACTCTGAAGGAAAGAAAAGAAGGGAGTGATTATATGACTTTTTGCAAGTGTGAGTGTTTATGCTACAAGCGTGGACAAGGCGAAAGGCACAGTGGAAGGAATATTTAAAAGTGCTTTTGGATTGGAGAAGTCCTGCACATTGTTACCGGTCACTGGGGACCGAAGGATCACTATAGTTTCAAGCTTAGTGGTAAGAAAACCAGAGGCTTATCGGACCTTAGGTCGCGGCAAGCAGCCCCTGAAGAGTCAGTACGTAACTGGGGTCAGGGAGAGTGAGAACCTTGAGTCAGTGCACGACAGGAATTGGAACTCAGCTCTCTCAGAAGAAGGCTCCAACCACAAAACTGACCGGGCAGCACAGCTTTGGAAAAGCTGGAGATTATAGAGGGAACTACGCTTCATGCTGGTTGTACTCATCATCATTTGAAAGTAAAGGAGGCCCCTAACTTGCTTAGCCGTTGCCTCAAAGCTCATCCTCCATCAACCCCATCAGCCTCCCTGGGACCTGCCTGAACAACTTGAAGTAAAGGTATGGAAAGACGCTGATGTGTGAGACTGTGTTATTTGATTGCATTCCTGCACTACCCTATCATTACTATCGACCTGAGGGAAGAGTCCCACCTGTAGGGGACCCGACATCTAGCTGCCTCACCATCCCCTCAGAGATCTACAGCAGCGTTGGTACAAATTACCAGAGACTACAGGTGGCGTCACGAACTGTATATATATATCCCCTGTAAATATACCCCCCAACATACGCCTGACCGCCAGGGCCACAGACCGAGCCACCGCTACCTGTGACAATCCCATAGACTTCTACGGGCTCGGCTCTGAGTACCCCATTGCCCTGGAAACCCACAATTGTGGTGCGTGGTCGAGACAACTTGGCGTCACGAACAGGATGCGAAACTCGCAAAATTGCGAGCCCTGTGTGCCTATGGAGTTGTTTTTGTGAAAAAGGACTGTTTGCACTTTTGGCGCCAAAAATCGCCATCTTTGTCGCCATATTCGCGCCCTCAGGCGCTGGAGAAGAAGGTGGGCGTACCTTCGTGGGCGTGTACCCCCCTGTGGCGCGAAGAGAATGCCTGCCCTCTCAAAGTGCTATTACAACATGCGATCCTGCCCTACAGCAAAGGAGGTCCGCCTCCTCTTCACCTTCCCTGCGAAGAGGAGGAGACGCAAACCCCGCCTCCACGGAAGAGACCGGACGTCTCTGGGAGAAGATGTAAGAACGCTCTGGAACATCATGGAAGCAGGACGTGTGCAGCCGAGCAGGGAAGCGGAGGAAGGCAGGCCCCGTGCCCCAGCCAAGCTGCCACTAGAACCGGAGTCATCCGTTGTCCTGCACCTGCAGCAAGCATTGCTGGAAGTCAAAGAAGAAAATGCACGACTGAAAAAGATGATTTTGCCACAACCTGGATTTGAGGAGATCGAGAGACGCCGGCGTACCCTGGAGCAGCGGCGGCTGTGGGACGCGGTGATCTCTCCCTTCGATGACCCCCTACGTCTGGAGTTACCAAAACTTCTGCTGCCCAAGGCGAAGGAGCAACCGGAGGCTGCCCCCGAAAGTACCGATCCTGATCCCACCGGTGAAGCGGTGGAGGCGAAGGAGGTTGAGGAGGTACCGCCAGTTCCGGAACGCCCGCCCGGCCAGGAGGCCGCAGCAGATGATCGATCCCCGGCAGGGACACCGGAGGGGTCCTGTCCGTCATTACCAGACGTGGACTGGGACGAGTTGGCGCGCCTGGATGACGTCGCCTATACCGCCCAGTGGGAATGTGAGTGGCAGCGTCGTGAGGAGAAACAACAACGCCAGCAGGAGGAAGAGCGGGAAGCTCAGCGGAATCGACAGCGGCAACATGCAGAGCTGATCGCGGACAAGGAAGTGTCCGTCGAGAAAAAGGTACTCTGAGGGAACCGCGGCGGCAAGGGTGTGTGACAGAGTTCCAGCTCCGGAAGGGCTGGGGCTTCATAAGAGAACCGGGCCTCTACCCAGGGGTCTTTGTCAGCAGACGTGATGTAGAATCCCACATACCGCAAGGCCATCCCGGGAGGGACCTAGTTAATGGAGACATTGTCAATTATACACGACACTGGGGTATGAAGGGATGGTATGCCCTTAATGTCACAATCGTCCGTGACCCCGTCCCCGACGCTGGTAACGTCACCACTACCGCAGCGTCCCCGTCTCCAGCTCAAACAGCATTCGGCCGTGCCCCAGCATCGCCCCCTGCAGGTATCTCGCAAATAGAAACAACACCTGTATACTCTCCACTAACCCGTTATTCTTCTACATCGCAACTTGTGACCCAGTCTCCATCGCAATCTATGACACGATCAATATCGCTAACTGTAACGCAAATTGAAACGCAATCGGTGTCTTGCAAGGAGAAAGTACCCGTTGCGCCCCTAGAGGTTCGCACGAGAACTGTGGCGACCCAGACCTTAATAGCAGCACACGACTTGTTAGTAATGGGATCTAGGGACCATCGCATTGTTCCAGCCCCCGGGGTGGAAAGTGTAATTGAAGTCAAGAGAATGTGAAGAACGGTAGGACCCAGACAGGGTTTACCGCAACTAAGAAGATGTACATAAGTTTTATAAAAGTGAAAACGTTTTGCACAAGTTAAATGTGTATATAACGTATATATATATTGCCAAAAGTAGAATGCCCGGCTGGGTAATCAGATAAAAAAAAAAGTTTTTGCACTTTATTGTGATGTGATTTGATATAATGTGTCTTTTTCTTATTATGGACTCAGAGGCTGAGGACTGTGCCAGCCCAGAACTTATCTGTATATAGTTGCATCTTGTGCCTTATCTTGGTTTTACATAAAACCACCACAATTACCTCTGAATACAAAACCCGTGTGGTGTGGCACTGAGTGAGGTCTGCATTCGGATGTCCTGCAGCCCACCCAGGACCCACGTTGAAGGTTTGGTGCGGGTCCTTCACAAGCATATTGTCTATTTATATGAAAATGATATTTAATATTTGTACATTTCTATATATAATGTTTTGTTTGCAACGTTCAAGACATCCTTACCTCCCGGATGGGACGAATTAATGTTTAATGTTGATGTTTAATGCATAAACAAAATTGTCTCTTTGTATTTTACAGCCCGGGAGTGCTGTCTTTTACCATGGGGGAATGTGTAGCCCTGGTGTGAAGGCACACGCAGTACCCTGGAGAATGTGTGGAGAGATAGCAGTTTAATGCTCTATACCCATTCACTCAATATACACTAGACACACCTTAGGGTAGTGTAGTGACTCGTAGGGAGTGGTCAGTGTAGATTCGTTGAGTGATTTAGTAGTCAGTTTCCTGTCTTCGGACAGAGCAGACGTGTGGAGTCTAGCTGGGACTTGGAGGGAGGAAGCAGTCCAGCTTGGTTCTATCAGCAGTTCAGCAAGTGGAGGCCAGTAAGGGCGAGATATAGATCACCTCAGCCTGGTCAGAGCTGTACCTCACTTGAAGACATTGATAAAGAAAGAAGAGTTTAGTACAGAAATACTTCAGTCTCCTGTCTCAAGGACAGTGAAGGTTCAGAGACGTGCTCCTGCCTAGAAGATTACTGAGAGTCTGGTAACTAACTCTGAAGGAAAGAAAAGAAGGGAGTGATTATATGACTTTTTGCAAGTGTGAGTGTTTATGCTACAAGCGTGGACAAGGCGAAAGGCACAGTGGAAGGAATATTTAAAAGTGCTTTTGGATTGGAGAAGTCCTGCACATTGTTACCGGTCACTGGGGACCGAAGGATCACTATAGTTTCAAGCTTAGTGGTAAGAAAACCAGAGGCTTATCGGACCTTAGGTCGCGGCAAGCAGCCCCTGAAGAGTCAGTACGTAACTGGGGTCAGGGAGAGTGAGAACCTTGAGTCAGTGCACGACAGGAATTGGAACTCAGCTCTCTCAGAAGAAGGCTCCAACCACAAAACTGACCGGGCAGCACAGCTTTGGAAAAGCTGGAGATTATAGAGGGAACTACGCTTCATGCTGGTTGTACTCATCATCATTTGAAAGTAAAGGAGGCCCCTAACTTGCTTAGCCGTTGCCTCAAAGCTCATCCTCCATCAACCCCATCAGCCTCCCTGGGACCTGCCTGAACAACTTGAAGTAAAGGTATGGAAAGACGCTGATGTGTGAGACTGTGTTATTTGATTTCATTCCTGCACTACCCTATCATTACTATCGACCTGAGGGAAGAGTCCCACCTGTAGGGGACCCGACATCTAGCTGCCTCACCATCCCCTCAGAGATCTACAGCAGCGTTGGTACAAATTACCAGAGACTACAGGTGGCGTCACGAACTGTATATATATATCCCCTGTAAATATACCCCCCAACATACGCCTGACCGCCAGGGCCACAGACCGAGCCACCGCTACCTGTGACAATCCCATAGACTTCTACGGGCTCGGCTCTGAGTACCCCATTGCCCTGGAAACCCACAATTGTGGTGCGTGGTCGAGACAACTTGGCGTCACGAACAGGATGCGAAACTCGCAAAATTGCGAGCCCTGTGTGCCTATGGAGTTGTTTTTGTGAAAAAGGACTGTTTGCACTTTTGGCGCCAAAAATCGCCATCTTTGTCGCCATATTCGCGCCCTCAGGCGCTGGAGAAGAAGGTGGGCGTACCTTCGTGGGCGTGTACCCCCTGTGGCGCGAAGAGAATGCCTGCCCTCTCAAAGTGCTATTACAACATGCGATCCTGCCCTACAGCAAAGGAGGTCCGCCTCCTCTTCACCTTCCCTGCGAAGAGGAGGAGACGCAAACCCCGCCTCCACGGAAGAGACCGGACGTCTCTGGGAGAAGATGTAAGAACGCTCTGGAACATCATGGAAGCAGGACGTGTGCAGCCGAGCAGGAAGCGGAGGAAGGCAGGCCCCGTGCCCCAGCCAAGCTGCCACTAGAACCGGAGTCATCCGTTGTCCTGCACCTGCAGCAAGCATTGCTGGAAGTCAAAGAAGAAAATGCACGACTGAAAAAGATGATTTTGCCACAACCTGGATTTGAGGAGATCGAGAGACGCCGGCGTACCCTGGAGCAGCGGCGGCTGTGGGACGCGGTGATCTCTCCCTTCGATGACCCCCTACGTCTGGAGTTACCAAAACTTCTGCTGCCCAAGGCGAAGGAGCAACCGGAGGCTGCCCCCGAAAGTACCGATCCTGATCCCACCGGTGAAGCGGTGGAGGCGAAGGAGGTTGAGGAGGTACCGCCAGTTCCGGAACGCCCGCCCGGCCAGGAGGCCGCAGCAGATGATCGATCCCCGGCAGGGACACCGGAGGGGTCCTGTCCGTCATTACCAGACGTGGACTGGGACGAGTTGGCGCGCCTGGATGACGTCGCCTATACCGCCCAGTGGGAATGTGAGTGGCAGCGTCGTGAGGAGAAACAACAACGCCAGCAGGAGGAAGAGCGGGAAGCTCAGCGGAATCGACAGCGGCAACATGCAGAGCTGATCGCGGACAAGGAAAGTGTCCGTCGAGAAAAAGGTACTCTGAGGGAACCGCGGCGGCAAGGGTGTGTGACAGAGTTCCAGCTCCGGAAGGGCTGGGGCTTCATAAGAGAACCGGGCCTCTACCCAGGGGTCTTTGTCAGCAGACGTGATGTAGAATCCCACATACCGCAAGGCCATCCCGGGAGGGACCTAGTTAATGGAGACATTGTCAATTATACACGACACTGGGGTATGAAGGGATGGTATGCCCTTAATGTCACAATCGTCCGTGACCCCGTCCCCGACGCTGGTAACGTCACCACTACCGCAGCGTCCCCGTCTCCAGCTCAAACAGCATTCGGCCGTGCCCCAGCATCGCCCCCTGCAGGTATCTCGCAAATAGAAACAACACCTGTATACTCTCCACTAACCCGTTATTCTTCTACATCGCAACTTGTGACCCAGTCTCCATCGCAATCTATGACACGATCAATATCGCTAACTGTAACGCAAATTGAAACGCAATCGGTGTCTTGCAAGGAGAAAGTACCCGTTGCGCCCCTAGAGGTTCGCACGAGAACTGTGGCGACCCAGACCTTAATAGCAGCACACGACTTGTTAGTAATGGGATCTAGGGACCATCGCATTGTTCCAGCCCCCGGGGTGGAAAGTGTAATTGAAGTCAAGAGAATGTGAAGAACGGTAGGACCCAGACAGGGTTTACCGCAACTAAGAAGATGTACATAAGTTTTATAAAAGTGAAAACGTTTTGCACAAGTTAAATGTGTATATAACGTATATATATATTGCCAAAAGTAGAATGCCCGGCTGGGTAATCAGATAAAAAAAAAGTTTTTGCACTTTATTGTGATGTGATTTGATATAATGTGTCTTTTTCTTATTATGGACTCAGAGGCTGAGGACTGTGCCAGCCCAGAACTTATCTGTATATAGTTGCACCTTGTGCCTTATCTTGGTTTTACATAAAACCACCACAATTACCTCTGAATACAAAACCCGTGTGGTGTGGCACTGAGTGAGGTCTGCATTCGGATGTCCTGCAGCCCACCCAGGACCCACGTTGAAGGTTTGGTGCGGGTCCTTCACAAGCATATTGTCTATTTATATGAAAATGATATTTAATATTTGTACATTTCTATATATAATGTTTTGTTTGCAACGTTCAAGACATCCTTACCTCCCGGATGGGACGAATTAATGTTTAATGTTGATGTTTAATGCATAAACAAAATTGTCTCTTTGTATTTTACAGCCCGGGAGTGCTGTCTTTTACCATGGGGGAATGTGTAGCCCTGGTGTGAAGGCACACGCAGTACCCTGGAGAATGTGTGGAGAGATAGCAGTTTAATGCTCTATACCCATTCACTCAATATACACTAGACACACCTTAGGGTAGTGTAGTGACTCGTAGGGAGTGGTCAGTGTAGATTCGTTGAGTGATTTAGTAGTCAGTTTCCTGTCTTCGGACAGAGCAGACGTGTGGAGTCTAGCTGGGACTTGGAGGGAGGAAGCAGTCCAGCTTGGTTCTATCAGCAGTTCAGCAAGTGGAGGCCAGTAAGGGCGAGATATAGATCACCTCAGCCTGGTCAGAGCTGTACCTCACTTGAAGACATTGATAAAGAAAGAAGAGTTTAGTACAGAAATACTTCAGTCTCCTGTCTCAAGGACAGTGAAGGTTCAGAGACGTGCTCCTGCCTAGAAGATTACTGAGAGTCTGGTAACTAACTCTGAAGGAAAGAAAAGAAGGGAGTGATTATATGACTTTTTGCAAGTGTGAGTGTTTATGCTACAAGCGTGGACAAGGCGAAAGGCACAGTGGAAGGAATATTTAAAAGTGCTTTTGGATTGGAGAAGTCCTGCACATTGTTACCGGTCACTGGGGACCGAAGGATCACTATAGTTTCAAGCTTAGTGGTAAGAAAACCAGAGGCTTATCGGACCTTAGGTCGCGGCAAGCAGCCCCTGAAGAGTCAGTACGTAACTGGGGTCAGGGAGAGTGAGAACCTTGAGTCAGTGCACGACAGGAATTGGAACTCAGCTCTCTCAGAAGAAGGCTCCAACCACAAAACTGACCGGGCAGCACAGCTTTGGAAAAGCTGGAGATTATAGAGGGAACTACGCTTCATGCTGGTTGTACTCATCATCATTTGAAAGTAAAGGAGGCCCCTAACTTGCTTAGCCGTTGCCTCAAAGCTCATCCTCCATCAACCCCATCAGCCTCCCTGGGACCTGCCTGAACAACTTGAAGTAAAGGTATGGAAAGACGCTGATGTGTGAGACTGTGTTATTTGATTTCATTCCTGCACTACCCTATCATTACTATCGACCTGAGGGAAGAGTCCCACCTGTAGGGGACCCGACATCTAGCTGCCTCACCATCCCCTCAGAGATCTACAGCAGCGTTGGTACAAATTACCAGAGACTACAGGTGGCGTCACGAACTGTATATATATATCCCCTGTAAATATACCCCCCAACATACGCCTGACCGCCAGGGCCACAGACCGAGCCACCGCTACCTGTGACAATCCCATAGACTTCTACGGGCTCGGCTCTGAGTACCCCATTGCCCTGGAAACCCACAATTGTGGTGCGTGGTCGAGACAACTTGGCGTCACGAACAGGATGCGAAACTCGCAAAATTGCGAGCCCTGTGTGCCTATGGAGTTGTTTTTGTGAAAAAGGACTGTTTGCACTTTTGGCGCCAAAAATCGCCATCTTTGTCGCCATATTCGCGCCCTCAGGCGCTGGAGAAGAAGGTGGGCGTACCTTCGTGGGCGTGTACCCCCCTGTGGCGCGAAGAGAATGCCTGCCCTCTCAAAGTGCTATTACAACATGCGATCCTGCCCTACAGCAAAGGAGGTCCGCCTCCTCTTCACCTTCCCTGCGAAGAGGAGGAGACGCAAACCCCGCCTCCACGGAAGAGACCGGACGTCTCTGGGAGAAGATGTAAGAACGCTCTGGAACATCATGGAAGCAGGACGTGTGCAGCCGAGCAGGGAAGCGGAGGAAGGCAGGCCCCGTGCCCCAGCCAAGCTGCCACTAGAACCGGAGTCATCCGTTGTCCTGCACCTGCAGCAAGCATTGCTGGAAGTCAAAGAAGAAAATGCACGACTGAAAAAGATGATTTTGCCACAACCTGGATTTGAGGAGATCGAGAGACGCCGGCGTACCCTGGAGCAGCGGCGGCTGTGGGACGCGGTGATCTCTCCCTTCGATGACCCCCTACGTCTGGAGTTACCAAAACTTCTGCTGCCCAAGGCGAAGGAGCAACCGGAGGCTGCCCCCGAAAGTACCGATCCTGATCCCACCGGTGAAGCGGTGGAGGCGAAGGAGGTTGAGGAGGTACCGCCAGTTCCGGAACGCCCGCCCGGCCAGGAGGCCGCAGCAGATGATCGATCCCCGGCAGGGACACCGGAGGGGTCCTGTCCGTCATTACCAGACGTGGACTGGGACGAGTTGGCGCGCCTGGATGACGTCGCCTATACCGCCCAGTGGGAATGTGAGTGGCAGCGTCGTGAGGAGAAACAACAACGCCAGCAGGAGGAAGAGCGGGAAGCTCAGCGGAATCGACAGCGGCAACATGCAGAGCTGATCGCGGACAAGGAAAGTGTCCGTCGAGAAAAAGGTACTCTGAGGGAACCGCGGCGGCAAGGGTGTGTGACAGAGTTCCAGCTCCGGAAGGGCTGGGGCTTCATAAGAGAACCGGGCCTCTACCCAGGGGTCTTTGTCAGCAGACGTGATGTAGAATCCCACATACCGCAAGGCCATCCCGGGAGGGACCTAGTTAATGGAGACATTGTCAATTATACACGACACTGGGGTATGAAGGGATGGTATGCCCTTAATGTCACAATCGTCCGTGACCCCGTCCCCGACGCTGGTAACGTCACCACTACCGCAGCGTCCCCGTCTCCAGCTCAAACAGCATTCGGCCGTGCCCCAGCATCGCCCCCTGCAGGTATCTCGCAAATAGAAACAACACCTGTATACTCTCCACTAACCCGTTATTCTTCTACATCGCAACTTGTGACCCAGTCTCCATCGCAATCTATGACACGATCAATATCGCTAACTGTAACGCAAATTGAAACGCAATCGGTGTCTTGCAAGGAGAAAGTACCCGTTGCGCCCCTAGAGGTTCGCACGAGAACTGTGGCGACCCAGACCTTAATAGCAGCACACGACTTGTTAGTAATGGGATCTAGGGACCATCGCATTGTTCCAGCCCCCGGGGTGGAAAGTGTAATTGAAGTCAAGAGAATGTGAAGAACGGTAGGACCCAGACAGGGTTTACCGCAACTAAGAAGATGTACATAAGTTTTATAAAAGTGAAAACGTTTTGCACAAGTTAAATGTGTATATAACGTATATATATATTGCCAAAAGTAGAATGCCCGGCTGGGTAATCAGATAAAAAAAAAAGTTTTTGCACTTTATTGTGATGTGATTTGATATAATGTGTCTTTTTCTTATTATGGACTCAGAGGCTGAGGACTGTGCCAGCCCAGAACTTATCTGTATATAGTTGCACCTTGTGCCTTATCTTGGTTTTACATAAAACCACCACAATTACCTCTGAATACAAAACCCGTGGTGTGGCACTGAGTGAGGTCTGCATTCGGATGTCCTGCAGCCCACCCAGGACCCACGTTGAAGGTTTGGTGCGGGTCCTTCACAAGCATATTGTCTATTTATATGAAAATGATATTTAATATTTGTACATTTCTATATATAATGTTTTGTTTGCAACGTTCAAGACATCCTTACCTCCCGGATGGGACGAATTAATGTTTAATGTTGATGTTTAATGCATAAACAAAATTGTCTCTTTGTATTTTACAGCCCGGGAGTGCTGTCTTTTACCATGGGGGAATGTGTAGCCCTGGTGTGAAGGCACACGCAGTACCCTGGAGAATGTGTGGAGAGATAGCAGTTTAATGCTCTATACCCATTCACTCAATATACACTAGACACACCTTAGGGTAGTGTAGTGACTCGTAGGGAGTGGTCAGTGTAGATTCGTTGAGTGATTTAGTAGTCAGTTTCCTGTCTTCGGACAGAGCAGACGTGTGGAGTCTAGCTGGGACTTGGAGGGAGGAAGCAGTCCAGCTTGGTTCTATCAGCAGTTCAGCAAGTGGAGGCCAGTAAGGGCGAGATATAGATCACCTCAGCCTGGTCAGAGCTGTACCTCACTTGAAGACATTGATAAAGAAAGAAGAGTTTAGTACAGAAATACTTCAGTCTCCTGTCTCAAGGACAGTGAAGGTTCAGAGACGTGCTCCTGCCTAGAAGATTACTGAGAGTCTGGTAACTAACTCTGAAGGAAAGAAAAGAAGGGAGTGATTATATGACTTTTTGCAAGTGTGAGTGTTTATGCTACAAGCGTGGACAAGGCGAAAGGCACAGTGGAAGGAATATTTAAAAGTGCTTTTGGATTGGAGAAGTCCTGCACATTGTTACCGGTCACTGGGGACCGAAGGATCACTATAGTTTCAAGCTTAGTGGTAAGAAAACCAGAGGCTTATCGGACCTTAGGTCGCGGCAAGCAGCCCCTGAAGAGTCAGTACGTAACTGGGGTCAGGGAGAGTGAGAACCTTGAGTCAGTGCACGACAGGAATTGGAACTCAGCTCTCTCAGAAGAAGGCTCCAACCACAAAACTGACCGGGCAGCACAGCTTTGGAAAAGCTGGAGATTATAGAGGGAACTACGCTTCATGCTGGTTGTACTCATCATCATTTGAAAGTAAAGGAGGCCCCTAACTTGCTTAGCCGTTGCCTCAAAGCTCATCCTCCATCAACCCCATCAGCCTCCCTGGGACCTGCCTGAACAACTTGAAGTAAAGGTATGGAAAGACGCTGATGTGTGAGACTGTGTTATTTGATTGTATTCCTGCACTACCCTATCATTACTATCGACCTGAGGGAAGAGTCCCACCTGTAGGGGACCCGACATCTAGCTGCCTCACCATCCCCTCAGAGATCTACAGCAGCGTTGGTACAAATTACCAGAGACTACAGGTGGCGTCACGAACTGTATATATATATCCCCTGTAAATATACCCCCCAACATACGCCTGACCGCCAGGGCCACAGACCGAGCCACCGCTACCTGTGACAATCCCATAGACTTCTACGGGCTCGTCTCTGAGTACCCCATTGCCCTGGAAACCCACAATTGTGGTGCGTGGTCGAGACACAAGCAGCAGTGGATGTTGCTGAGTCAAAATTGCAAACTGTATGTTGTAGTGACCAGTACATTGCATTGACCAGCACTTTGCAGTGACAAGTACAGTGTAGTGACCAGTATATTGTGCCCAGCTCATGCTTCTGGAGACACACACCCATAAATTAGGCATGCTCTCATCGCTGCAGAGATGCAAAACATGTGGACAGTGAATGTGGTTTAGGCACACTGTGGGGCTCAGAAGGGAGAAAGGCATTTGGATTTGGGAGTGCAGAATTTTCTGAATTTCTTTTGGGGGTGAGGAACCATTTTGCTTTTCCAGAGCCTTTGTGCTACCAGTAACGTGAAAGCCCCCTATGTTTTCACTGACAGATGACGGACCTGAGTGGGGACTTGCTTTTTTGTGTATTAATTTGAAGTTAGGAACATTTTACATAACGTTTGGGAACACATTTATCCGACACGCTACGCTGAACACTTTGGGGTTTCCATCGAAATCTCCAAGTGACGTGATTCAGATGAAACCCCTGAGGGATCTATTCAGTATAATGAGGCAGCAGAGTTCTTCTGGATTCCATTTGGCCTCTGTTTAGCATTGTACTTCTTTTCAAAGGTGCACAAATCTGCACGCCTAAAAAGACAGACACTACCGGTTCATAGGCCAGACAGCGACCACAGTACCTCTATTTGCCTCATTATAGGGAATCTTCTGCCGGGGGTTCCTGCTGAATCACGTATTTCAGAGATTTACATGGAAATCCCGGTGTAAGTGCTCATCACAGAGCGCAGGATAAATATGCTCCAAGCCTTACTGCGATCTTTGGGAGGCAAAATGAACAAATCAATACTAGGTGAAGAATTGGTTATATTTATTTTTTACACTGTTCCTCATTTCCTCATGTGGTATGAGAGATTTGACAAGTTTATTCTTCGGGTCGGTGCAATTACAGTGATACCAGATTTAAATCAGTTTTTTATGTTTGGCTGCTGTCACACAGTAAAATACATTTTTTAAAAAAAAAAAAAAAAGTTTTTGCATTGCCATATTTTGAGAAATGTAATTTTTCCATATTTCTGCCGACAGTCATGTGAAAGCTTGTTTTTTGCGGGATGAGTTGATGTTTTTTGTTGGTACCATTTTCAGTCACATGACATTTTTTGATCGATTTCTATTACAATTTTTGGGAGGCAGAATGAACAAACACCAGCAATTCAAAAAAAGTGTTTTGTTTTTTTTAATGCCGTGGTAAAATTTATAAAGCAGCTTTATTCTTTGGGTCAGCACAATTACAGTGGTACTGCATTTATTTTTTAGTGTGTTTTGGAGCTTTTACACAATAAAAACTATTTTATAGAAAAAATAATTATTTTGCATCGCTTTTTTCTAAGAGCTATAACTTTTATTTTTCTGTGGATAGAGCAGAATGTATTTTGTGGAACAAGATGACATTTTCAGCAATACCATTTTTAATTACATTCGTCTTTTTGTTCGCGTTTTATTCCACATTTTGTACGGCGGTATGTTGAAAAAGCATAATTTTTTGCATCCTTTTTTTTATGGTTTTCACTGAAGGAGCTAACTGGTGGGACAGTTTTATAGAATGCATTAGAACTGTCAGCCCTGCAGACACAAGTTAGTTAGATCCTCATCTAACCAACTTGCTAGCGTCTGGTGACCCGGATGACATTGGGTCACCATGGCAATGATCGGACGACTTCAGGGCGCTGATTGGAGGGCAGAGGGGGCTGCCTCCCTCTGCATGCCTGCTAAATGCTGTAATCACTAGAGATCGCAGTATCTATGGAGCTAAAGTGTATGGTAGTAATAGCCAGGTGTAAGCTGTCAGAATCAGCTGACACCTGTTGGCAATCTCCCGCACTCACAGCCTCTGTGCACGCAAAATCACCATGACAAATCCATATACGTCCAAGGTCGCTAAGTACCTAGCGATCTGGACTTTTAGATAAGTCCAGTGTCGTGAAGGGGGTTAACTTTTTTTTATACTTTGTATAATAGCATACTGATGCTTTGCAGCGCTGGAGTTCCGGGTTCGAATCCCACTAGAGAAAACATCTGTATGTAAACTTGAATGCTCTCCCCATGTTTGTCTGGGTTCCTTCTGGATACTCCAGTTTCCTTCCAAAGTCAAAAAAAAACTCACACAACAGTTTTTATTGTTGGCACCTCCGTGAAACTGTGAAACAGCACATATATATACAGTTGTGCTCAAAAGTTTACATACCCGGGCAGAAAACTTGGTCAAAGATGAAGGAACGATGAATGCAGCTTGTTATCAACGAATACTTGAGGCAAATTTGCACTCATCAGCCCTGGACATACTTGGACGTTTCCAACATGACAACGATCCAAAACACAAGGCCAAGTCGAGCTGTCATTGGCAAATGTGAAAGGTTCTGGAGTGGCCATCTCAATCTCCTGACCTCAATATCATTGAGCCTCTCTGGGGAGATCTCAAGCACGCAGCTCATGCTAGACAGCCAAGGAATTTACAAGAACTGGAGGCTTTTCGCCAAGAAGAGTGGGCAGCTTTACCATCTGAGAAAATAAAGAACCTTATCCACAACTACCACAAAAGACTTCAAGCTGTCATTGATGTTAGAGGGGGCAATACACGGTATTAAGAAATGGGGTATGTGAACTTTTGATCAGGGTCATTTGGATGTTTTGGGCTGTCATTATGATTTAAAAACAGAAAACACAGTAGTTTGACAATAAATGGCTTCACCCAACTATTAACCATGAGTGGAGAAGAGGTTTTGGTGTTATCATTCATATTCTCTGAAAAAATGCCAGGAAAGCAAAAATTCTGCTGGCGTATGTAAACTTTTGAGCACAACTGGACACCATGTTCCAAATTATTATGCAAATGATATTTTTCTCTGATTTTCCTAAGTGGTCGGTGCAAATGACAGTCAGTCTAATAAGAGTCATCACCCATTAGAGTATACATTGAATTTTATTGAAGAAATCTCCCAATGATAACAATATAATCTCCAAAATGAATAAAAACTCAAAATGCACTGTTCCAAATTATTAGACACAGTAGAATTTCTAAACTTTTGATATGTTTTAAAGATCTGATAATGCTCATTTGTGGAATTTGCAGCATTAGGAGGTCACATTCACTGAACAAAAAAGCTATTTTACTCCAAAACATCCTAACAGGCCAAGTTACATAGGAACCCGTCTTTGATATCACTTTCACAATTCTTGCATCCATTGAACTTGTGAGTTTTTGGAGAGTTTCCTCTTGTATATCTTTGCATGAAGTCAGAATAGCCTCCCAGAGCTGCTATTTTGATGTTAACTGCCTCCCACCCTCATAGATCTTTTGCTTGATGATACTCCAAAGGTTCTCTATAGGGTTGAGGTCAGGGGAAGATGGTGGCCACACCATGAGTTTGTCTCCTTTTATGCCCATAGCAGCCAATGACTCAGAGGTATTCTTTGCAGCATGAGATGGTGCATTGTCATGCATGAAGAAGATTTTGCTCCTGAAGGCACATTTCTGCTTTTTATACCATGGAAGAAAGTTGTCAGTCAGAAACTTTATATACTTTGCAGAGGTGATTTTCACACCTTCAGGAACCTTAAAGGGCCCTACCAGCTGTTTCCCCATGATTCCGACCCAAAACATGACTCCTCCACCTCCTTGCTGATGTTGCAGCCTTGTTGGGACATGGTGGCCATCCACCAACCATCCACTACTCCATCTATCTGGACCACCCAGGGTTGCTCGACAATCATCAGTAAACAAGACTGTTTGAAAATTAGTCTTCATGTATCTCTGGGCCCATTCCAATGATTTCTGCTTGTGAGCATTGTTTAGGGGTGGCCGAATAGTAGGTTTATGCACCACAGCAAGCCTTTGAAGGAACCTTGAGGTTCGAGGGACTCCAGAGGCACCAGCAGCTTCAAATATCTGTTTGCTGGTTTGTAATGGCTTTTTAGCAGCTGCTCTCTTAATCCGATGAACTTGCCTGGCAGAAACCTTCCTCATTCTGCCTTTATCAGCACGAACACGTCTGTGCTCAGAGTCAGCCACAAAATCTCTTAACAGTACGATGATCACGCTTAAGTTTTCAGGAAATATCTAATGTTTTCATCCCTTGACCAAGGCATTGCACTATTTGATGCTTTTCAGCAGCAGAGAGGTCCTTTTTCTTTCACATGTTAATTGAAAACTCTGGCCTGCTTAATAGTGTGGCACATCCAGTTTTCCTTTTATTGGGCTCACATGGCAAACTAATTATCATAGGTATCGGAGATTGATTTCAGTGATCCAAAGAACCCTGAGACACAATACCATCATTGGGTTTCATTTACAAAACAAAAGAAAATGCTATGACACTTAAAACCAATTTGCATAATAATTTGGAACATGGTGTATATGCGCTGCGGGGAAAATAAGTATTTGATACACTGCCGATTCAGCAAGTTTTCCCACCTACAAAGAATGGAGAGGTCTGTAACTTTTATCATAAGTACACTTCAACTGTGAGAGAATCTAAAACCAAAATCCAGAAAGTTACATTGCATGACTTTCACTTAATTAATTTGCATTTTATCGGAAGAAATAAGTATTTGATACAATAGAAAAACAGAATGTAATATCTGGTGCAGAAACCTTTGTTTGCAATTATAGGTCAGACGTTTCTGGTAGTTCTTGACCAAGTTTGCACTGCAGCAGGGATTTTGGCCCACTCCTCCATACAGATCTTCTCCAGATCTTTCAGGTTTCAGGACTGTCGATGGGCAACATTGAGTTTCAACTACCTCCAAAGATTTTCTATTGGGTTCAGGTGTGGAGACAGGTGTGGAGACTGGCTAGGCCATCTTCAATGCTCCTACTGAGGGAAGGAAAGGAGGTTGTTAGCCAAATCATGCAAAACATGACCCCATCCATCCTCCCCTCAAAATAGTACAGTCATTCTGTCCCCTTTACAGAAAAGCACCCCCAAAGTATGATGTTTCCCCCCGATGCTTGGGACAGTGTTCTTGGGGTTGTACTCATCCTTCTTCAAAAAAAAACATGACGAGTGGAGTTGATACCAAAAAGTTCTATTTTGGTCTCCTCTGACCACATGACCTTCTCCCATGCCTCATTTGGATCATCCAGATGGTCAATAGCAAACTTCAAACTGGCCTGGGCATGTGCTGGGGTGAGCAGGGGGACCTTGTGTGCCCTGCAGGATTTTAATACATGGTGGTGTAGTATGTTACTAATGGTAATGTTTGAGACTGTGGTCCCAGCTCTCTTCAGGTAATTGACCAGGTTCTCCCTTGTACTTCTGGGCTGATTCTTGACCTTTCTCAGAATCATCCTTACCCAACAAGGCGAGACCTTGCATGGAGACCCAGACCAAGGAAGACTGACAGTCATCTTGTGTTTCTTTAATTTTCTAATAATTGCTCAAACAGTTGTCTTCTCACCAAGCTGCTTGCCTATTGTTCTGTAGCGTATCCCAGCCTTGTGCAGGTCTACAATTTTGTCCCTGGTGTCCTTAGACAGCTATTTGTTCTTGGCCATGGTGGAGAAGTTGGAGTGTGAATGAGTGTGTGGACAGGTGTATTTTATGCCGGTAGTGAATGCAGAGTAGGAGGGCTTCTTAAATAAAAACTAACAGGTCTGTGAGAGACAGAATTATTGCTGGTTCTTAGGTTATCAAATACTTATTTCATGCAATAAAATGCAATTTAATTATTTAAAAATCATACAATGTGATTTTCTGGCTTTTATTTTTAGATTCTGTCTCTCACAGTTGAAGTGTACCTACAATAAAATTACAGACCTTTCCATTGGTTGTAGGTGGGAAAACTTGCAAAGTCAGCATGGTATCAAATACTTATTTCCCCACTGTGTGTGTGTATATATACATATACATATTGAACACATCACCAATTTTCCAAGTAAATATATTTCTAAAGGTGCCATTCACATTAAATTCTCACCAGATGTCAGTAACAACCCATCCAATCCACACAGGCAAAGAAATCAAACCATAGATATCCATAAATTAAATAATGTGCAATAATTACAAATGGCACAGGGGAAAAGTATTGAACATGCTAACTGAAATTTATTTAATACTATGTACTTTGTTGGTGATGACAGCTTCAAGACTCCTCCTCTATGGAGAAACTTGTCACACACATTCCTCAGGTGTGATTTTGGCCCATTCTTCCACACAAAACTCTTCAAATCCTGAAAGTTCCATGGACTCCTTCTATGAACTCTGAGCTTTAGGGTCCCGTCATACTCTTCAATGTCCCAGCGATCCCACCAACGATCCGACGTGGATTGGATCGCTGGGACATCGTTAGCTGATCGCTGGTGAGCTGTCACATAGGCAGACTCACCAGCGATCAGGACCAGCGAGCACACTGGTATCCAATGTACACATCGGGTAACCAAGGGCTGCGCGGCGCCTAGTTACCCGATATGTACCCTATATACCGGCTCTCAGCGCACTACAGCAGAAGCTGGGAGCCGGTATCCAGGGTACATATCGGGTAACTAGGCGCCGCGCAGCCCTTAGTTACCCGATGTGTACATTGGATACCAGCTCGCTGATCGTTGGTCTCCCGCTGTCACAGGTCAGCGGGAGACCAACGATGAAAAAATGGTCCAGGACATTCAACGACGATCAGCGATACCAAGCAGGGGGGCTGATCGTTGCTGCGTGTCACACATAGCGAGATCGCTGGCTAGGTCGCTGTTGCGTCACAAAATCGGTGACGTTTCAGCGATCTCGCTAGCGATCTCGCTTAGGGTGACGGGGGCTTTAGTTCCTTCCATAAATTTTCTATTTGATTCAGGTGATTGGCTGGGCCATTCTAGCAGCTTTATTTTATTTCTCTGAAACCAATTGAGAGTTTCCTTGGCTGTGTGTCTGTGATCATTGTCTTGCTGAAATATCCACCCTCGTTCCATCTTCATCATCCTGGTAGATGGCAGCAGATTTTTATCAAGAATGTCTGTGTACTTTTGTCCATTCATCCTTTCTTCAATTATATGAAGTTCGCCAGTGCTGTATTCTCAAAAACAGCCCCACACCATGATGTTCCCACCTCCAAACTTCACTGTTGGTATGGTGTTTTTGTTGGTGATATGCAGTGCCTTTTGGCCTCCAAACATGGTGTGTATTATGGCATCCAAAGAGTTCAATTTTGGTTTCATGTGACCAGACTATATTCTCCCAGTATTTCACAGACTTGTCTAAATGTTGTTGAGCAAACTTTAAATGCACTTGAACATGATTTTTGCTCAGCAATAAAGTCTTGCGTGGTGAGCATACATACAGACGATGGAGGTTGAATGCATTACTTACAGTTTTCTTTGAAACAATTATACCTGGTGATTCCAGGTCTTTCTGTAAAGGTACTGCCACACTAAGCTATCCCGCTAGCGATCTCGTTAGCGTTGCATACTAATGAGATCGCTAGCGGGATTGTTTCTATATCGCTAAATGCTACCACATTTAGCGATATAGTTAACGACGCTATCGCCGTTAGCGATCTTCTTAACGACTTTAGCGGTACAAAAGTACCGCTAAATCGCTAAGAAAAGGTGCCACACAGCGATATATACTTACCCAGCGGGAGCGCCGACGAGAAAATAGGGTCCGGAACGATTCCAGCGACGAGCGAGATCACAGCAGGAAGCTCGTCGCTGGCAGCTGCCGCACTGAACAATATCGCTAACGGGATCGCTAAATAGTGACGTTTTTTAGCGATCCCGTTAGCGATATTGTTTAGTGTGGCATACCCTTTACTCTTAGCAGGCAGTCCTTGGATCTTGCACACCTTCAGTAGTTTAGAAATGCTTCTGTAACCAATGATATCAGTATGTTTTGCAACAATAAGGTTGTGAAGGTTTTGAGACAGCTCACTGGTTTTACCCTTAATGAAATGTTTCTTGTCTGGCACCTTGGTAATGATACACCTTTTTATAGACCATCAGTTGTACCAGCTAATACAGCTAATAATATTTTTTCACAAATTGACAGGATTGCTTTCTAATTACTGATAGATTGCAGCTGGTGTCATTACTTTCTGGGTCGCAGGATTACAGCGCCACAGAGGATTGCTATGAGATTGAAGACAGGAGGCAGAGTTTTCTTCCAGGCACCACACACCCTGGAGCCCAGGGGTGACAGACTCCCTTTAATTAGTGGAAGAATTATATTTTGGATGGTAGTATGTCTTCATGTGGTTCTCAGCTGCATAATGCATTTTCTATTCGATTACAATGACCAATGTATATAAGATAGAAAGGTATTTCAAATAGAAACCATTGTATTATATACTTCGGTATATATTGAAAGAGGTTTCTCCTAATTCCTTTTACCTGAGTTTGGCAATATAAAATGCATAGTCTCAAAGCAAACTGAAAGTTTAAAATAAAAAGCACAATTTATAGCTCTGTCCTATTTACCGGAGCAGAAATACGCTTACTTTTTAATGCATTATTATGGATATCCGCTTCAGAAGATAGAGATTTACACAAAGAATTTGCCTCTTTCAAAGGTCTGCTCAGAGAATATAGAAGTGCTTAAATAACTGAGATATCCTGTAGCTTTATTATGCCAGATTCACACACCGGGCTTTGGTGCATTGTTGTAAGAGTTTTCTCTACAGACCTCAATGGACTTTTTTTAAATGTGTTGTTGAAAGGAACCCGTCAGGTGCTCCGTGACCCCAGAACCACCAGCAGTTGCCTCTGCATATGTAGACACACTGCCTAACAGTCCCTGTGTTATATTACATACACAATGTCTGCAGATTGAGATTCTGGTTTGGCTTTTATTCTAAATCATGTAACAAGGCTCGTTAAAGGGTCGACGTTGACTTTTAGGCTATGTGCAGACGGTGCGGAATTGCCGTGGAAATTTCCGCGGCAATCCCGCACCTCCCTGCCGCGGGAAATACGCATTTTTATAGGTATGCGTATTCCCGCCAGAAACTAGCGTTTTGCAAGCGTAATTAGCTTGCAGAATGCTAGCGTTTTCCAAGCGATCTGTAGCATTCTCAAGGATGCATAGCGACAATGACCCCAGATGACGTAGCATCACGCGAGACCGCTACATCATCTGGGGTGATTCTCGCAATGCATTACTAGGAACGGGATTAGCCGGGAGCGTCGTTGAGAGGCGGGAAAGCTGCGGGGGCCGCCGGAAGGTGAGAATATCATTATTTTTTATTTTAATTATTATTTTAACAGGGATATGGTCTCCTCTTCTCCAGACCCTGGGTACCATCCGCACATGAACCGCTTACTTTGCGCATGGTGGGCATAGCCACATGCGGAAAGTAAGCAGTTCAATGCATTCCTATGGCAGCGGAATCGCCGCGATTCCGGAAAAAGAATGAGCATGCTGCGTATTTTTCCACGATGCGATTCCACCGCAGAAAAACACGCAGCATGTGCACAGCATTGCGGAATCCCATTGAATATAATGAGTTGAGTTGGGTAAGTGTTTTTGCCGTGAAAAACTGCGGCAAAAGCACTAACGATCCGCAAGGTGTGCACATAGCCTTAGGATTGCTACTTCCAATAGGTGGCACTAGAGTTCTAGTCCTCTTCCTCTCTGAAGAGAGAATTTGCATATTTCCCAGAGGAGCATTGCGGCTTTAAGTCTCCTCATCTCGGCATGCTTAGCATGTCAATCTCTGCAAGGAGAAATGATCATTCTTGGATATCGGTCAGACGCCTCTCACTCAGCCAAACCAGATCTCACATTTTGCACTGACGAGGGGCAGTACTCTCCGAAACACAGTGTCTGCAAATTGAGATTCTGGTTTAGCTTTTATCCTAAGTCAAGTAACAAGGCTCATTAAAGGGTCGACATTGACTTTTAGGATTGCTAAGTCCAATAGGTGGTACTAGAGTTCTAGTCCTCTTCCTCTCTGAAGAGACAATTTGCATATTACATACATAAACAGATCTTTAGAAAGGGTTTCTAAAGTCTCTTTATGATATGGAAATGAGGGCTTTGACTAGTCAATAGGGTGTTAGTGTCCCCAAACTAGTTAGCCCACTAAGCATGTCATCACGCGCCTGCGGGTGTGATAACATAACTTACAATCGCCGGTGACATCGCAAGCACCACACTTACTGTACCTTGCACATGCACGCTGCTTCTTCCCCGCTCATCATTGATCCTCTGAAGCTAGGTGTATGTGTCCCAGCTTCAGAGAGGCGCACTGAGCATGATTGGAAGTGCTGAAACTCCCGATCATGCGCTTCTCTCAAGCCGGGATCAGATCAGGGATGCATATTAGGAAAAAGAGTGAAGAAATGAAGATGTGAAATTATATTTACTTAAAGGGAACCTGTCACCCCCCCAGGGCCTATTAATGTCAAAGAGCCACCTTCAGCAGCACTAAGGCTGCATTCTGTGAAGGTGGCTCTTATGTTTATTATCCATAGGAACGCTGAAATAATGAGTTTTATAAATTTCCCGCCATACCTCTATTGAGTGAGGGAGGTATGTTTTCTCCACTTGAGTCAACCGCCTTCATCTCCCTCTGGGCTCCGGCCACCGCCTCCTCTCTTTCTCATGACGTCACCAGCGCCTGTGCTCTGCAATCAGTTCTCGGGCATGCGCCGTGCGTGTTGCCCGGGAACTTACATCAGGTGATGTAAGGATATCGCGCCTGTGTGTTTCGGAGGCCCCAGATCCTGCCCCGTAGTGTGTTATGATGTATTCTCAAGGCGGGGCTGGGAGTCTGGTGCCTGCCATGGAGTCTGTCAGTTTCTTAATCTGTGGACATTCCTCAGAGAGGTGACTGCTTGACTTCACAGTAAATCTTCCATTTAAGTAGGGCCCACAAGTTCTCAATGGGTTTTAAGTCAGGTGAGTAAGTGGCCACGTCATTATTCTTTCATCTTTAAGGCCGTTACTGGCTGCCAAGCAGTAGGGACTTTGATGCTGTGATGGAGCACTGTCTTGCATAAAATTTATGATTTTCTTGAAAGATGCAGACTTTTTATTCTTCCACTGCTGAAAGAAAGTGTCTTCTTAAAATTGGCAGTAGGTTTGGGAGTTGATTTTGAGTCCATCTTTAACCCGAAAAGGTCCACTGGCTAATCTTTAATAATACCAGCCTCTAGCAGTACCCCACCTCAACCTTGCTGGGTATCTGAGTCAAAGAGGAGATCTGTGTCCATTACTGATCCAGCCACAGACCCATCCATCTTGTCCATCAAGAGTCATTCTCATTTCATCAGTCTATAAACCCTTTGAAACATTTGTCTACAGATATCTTGACATTTCTACTTCTGTGTCTTGTTCAGTGGTGGTCGGGTTTCAGCCTGCCTTACCTCTGAGCACTGAACTCCTTGTACTTCTATGTTCCCCAGGGAGGTTGCAGTTCTGGAATATGACAGTGTAAGGTACTAGCAGGAACGCGGGATGCAGTGACGAGCAGGAGACAGAGCAAGAGTTAACGGGTTCTTTATGCAGAGAATTCTTATCAGTAAATACTCCACGCAGGGAGTACGCAGATATGTAATTACACAGATACAGGAGAGATAAATGGGGGAGATGCAACATTAATAACAAACAGTAAAAAAAACGAATCAACTTATAAGTCTGTGGCTCCCGGATGGAAGATGTTGAAAGATCCCATGATGACGGTGCAAGTGGCGCGAGACGTCTCTGAAGTGGTCTCGGATGAAATTGTAGCACTGTCTCTGTACCGAAACTACGTATCCTGGCCTTTCCAGATGTGATCTCCCGGTTACAGCAGTGTGACACAAAGTCCCGGAGTGGAGGTAAAAAAAAACTCACCAAATACTCAACGTGTGCACAAGAGTAAAGGTCCCAATACACATTAGATTAAGGTTGTTTGAATTCAGTTGTCTGAGATAGAAATTGACTGACCTAAAGTGTATGGGGACCTTTCAACTTTCTCCCAATGGATGATGTCAGGGAGAGAAGTTTCCAGCCTAAACAAATTACAAATTACAAATCTCAAAACCCTGCTAAAACTCTGCAAAAGGAAAATATATCTGGCTGTTGGCTTCTAGTCCCCAATAATGTGCAACATCCTGTGTGAGCCCATCCAAGGCCCCCGTTATACAGGACTATGAAATAAAGGTTGTAGGTCTTTTTGGAATGCAAGAGTTAAAATACCGGTGTATCATGTGTTGTAAAGTATTAACATGCTGCATCATTGAGCTGTCTGTCCACAGCGAGTCTTGACTGTTGCACTTCCAGAAACAAGCTGATAGGTGATTGATGGCAGCTTGTTCACCGCAGTGTCATGTTTGTGAATTACCCTGTGACATTGTTTAGGCAAATATTATTTTTTAGAGTACTTTGCATTGATTTCCAAGCAGTAAGTCAACCATTGTTATGGACGTGATATTCATGTATGGCATCAGCGTATATCCCCTAACATGCAAACAACCTTTCGGAAGAGTGATCCTTTGACTCAAAGATCCAACTATGGAAACAAATCTATTCTGTACAGTCTTATATGACATTAATTTCATCTGCTTTGTTTTCCTGATCCAGACTTTTAGACTGTACTATTTTATTCGCTGCTTTTATTTATTTCCCTCATCTAATTTTTTTTTTCATGACTACATCATTTGGGTGCATTTTCCCTTCTTTCACATCTATGTCATCTTCAGATGACTTGACTCAGAGCAGTTTTTCTTGTATTCAGTGTCTTATATGAACCATTAAATACCAAAGTATCTTCTAGTGTCTTAAGTTTTGTAAGAGCAATGCACCCTGTCTTTATGCCACAATGATAAATCAGTTTTGTTGGATCATTAGGGAGACTCAAGCATTTTCATATGATCCACAGAACATGTGCTAACACTTTTCGGAGGGAAACATGCATGCTTAGTGTGCTCATTATGCATACCGCTGGAAATTATAGAGAAAAAAAGCAAAAGCCAGTAATAAGCAAGAGAGACTTATACCATGAGAGTGAAAAATGACAGCATCTTCTACATTATACATAAAGATAGATAGATAGATAGATAGATAGATAGATAGATAGATAGATAGATAGATAGATAGATAGATAGATAGATAGATAGATAGATAGATAGCAAAGATGAATGGTGAAGAAGTGTAAATTTACATGCCTCGGCTGCTATTACTGAGGTTATTAATGGTTCTCTGAGGAATGTTTGGCCACATTGAATGCACTTAGGCACAGAAATCATCAAGCTCCACAGCTGGCAGCTCATTTTGCAATTGCCAACCAATGAGGTTCCAGATGTGCTCAATAGTAGACAAGTCTGTAAACGCTATAGGCCATGGTAGTACATTTTGGACATGCAGGCTGCTAACAGAAGCATGACCAACATGAAGCCTGGCATTGCCGTATTGAAAAAAAGGCTCCTTGGACATTTTGGAGAAATGTTTGAATCACTGGTTCCATCGTTGATCCATTCTATACTTAAAATGAAGTTGGACAAGAAAAACCAAGCCGATGGCATGAAACAATTTATACACATGTTATCAGAAGCATTTTCAACAACTCTGGGTTATGAGCCAGACATAGGTGTTCCATTGACCTAACACCACCGCTTTCAAAGACTGGAAGCTGGAATAGAGGTCTGTCCTCTTCAGCAATGAGTTCTGCTTTTGTCTTGGATGCAGTGATAGCCAGATGTGTCTCCTCGAGAGCCAAAACCAGGGTGAGACTGCCACCACTTCACCCCCTATGGTGGCATCTCTGACTATATTTCTCTATGGTATGTTATTTCTTCAACCCTGACTTCCTCTTTAAGTTCAATTTCGTACGAAGGTGGGAACAGTGACTCCAGCGCTGATTGGGTGCTGGGCTCAAGAGTCATAGCAACCACCCATGATCCTTGGGACCGCAAGTGCCGACACCACTGGAACAGCGCCGGCACAGGAGGTGAGTACAGGCGTTTTTATTTTTTATCTGGCCAAACATTTAGATCAAGAAGGGATTGTCCGAGTAGTGGACAACCCCTTTAAGGAGTAATCTTGTGTATGACAGTCTTTAGGGTATACTAGATGATTGACTTATTGTCATTCAAGTCCTCATACATTTTCCTTTTCTTATTTTGCAAGCTAAATATTCAATTCCTTATTATTTTGAGGACGATTTTCAATAATTAATCAACTCTATAAAATACATTATTGCCTGAGTTGTTATTTTATAACAATACACAATATAGGTATAATTATTGAATGCCATGGTCTACCAAAAACATCCTCACCAGGAGGCTTGATCTTATGTATAATATGAATGATGACATCACTGGGGCTCCCTATGTCAGGTCATTAGGGCTGAGTGGCAAATACTGACATGGTCCATGGACATGAGTGGCTCTGGCTCTAGAAACAAGTAGCCATTCAACCTCTTTAAGCACCAAAACTAGATTTGAGATTTATTTTTCATGAAACATGAGGATTTTCATCAAACTCCCTTTTCTGCTAACTTTTCAAAGCCACTGACACAGGGAATGGAGTTATCTACCCAATATAACAAATGCTATTACTGTGTAAGCGTTACACATAAGTAATAATGGGCCATATTCTACGTGTTCTTCACACAGTTGCACTAACCCTTTGAAAGTCCTCATTTGTAGTTGCGGGATCCAAAATTCCTTGTACAGTAACATCTGGATTTTGGAATAATGACCACAAAGTAAAAAAATACATTCATAGATTTATAAAATGTCTTCCAGATGTTAGATCCCATGATTTCTATCAATGTAAGTCTTTAGTAAACTATTAGATATCATTTTCATCCTTGGATGCCCTAAAAGGTAGAAGAATTCTCCGTGATGCAATGATAATTTACAATTATTTTTTATATTTCAGAAATAATTCCATTCTTCACTTCAGGAAGAATATCTAATAGGTTTGAACCCATTAAGGGCACCACCTGCATACAAAGTTGGCATGTTCTCCTAGGTTTCCCGTTGGCACTCTGGTTTCCATCTACACTCCAAAAATACCTCTACTTTAATTGCTGTGGCTACCTATTAAATCAGCCCGAGAGATTTTCACTGCCTTAGGTATGGATATTTCATTATGAGAGCTGCAAATTTATATATCCTCTGTACTGAGCTCGGAAATAATGGGGGCATTACATGACTAGAAGATAATGCAGAAATTTTATTTAATTTTACAATTACTGTATCTCTTCCTCCATACACTCAAGCCTCAAGGTTTATGAGCTATGGACTGAACTGCTAAATATCGATAGTACGGTCTATAACCAAAGCCTTGTGTCTATTATATTACAGGGTGTCCTATGTAAGACACGGTTCGCACATAGTATGGTCTTTTCTGTAGTAACATACGGATGCGAAACCTGGTAGATAAAGAGACAAG
This sequence comes from Oophaga sylvatica, assembly GCA_033576555.1. Lineage (NCBI taxonomy): Eukaryota > Metazoa > Chordata > Amphibia > Anura > Dendrobatidae > Oophaga > Oophaga sylvatica. The sequence continues at coordinate 99,973,840 of JARQOD010000002.1, read as the reverse complement.
ACAGAAGAAGAATCGACACCTTCTAAACGTGGTGCTGAAGAAGGATTATATCAATACCATGGATGGCAAGATCAAAAAAATCAATTTTGGAACAAATCAAGCCAGACATGTCACTTGAAGCAAGGATCACCAAGCTACGACTTGTCTACTTTGGGCACATCATACGAAGAGAGAAATCACTGGAGAAGGACATCATGGTGGGAAGAATAGAAGGAACAAGGTGAAGAGGAAGACCCACAACGCGATGGCTTGATACTATCAAGATAACTGTAGAGAAGACCCTGGTGGATCTAGCTAGGCTTAAGGGTATGCCACACTAAACGAGATCGCAAACGAGATCGCAAACGAGATCACTAAAATGTCACTATTTTGCAATCTCGTTAGCGACCTCGTTGTGTGTGGCATGTAGCAACGATGTGGCCCCTGCTGTGATGTCGCTGATCATTCACTAGCATTCTGGACCGTTTTTTGATCGTTGGCGTCCCGCTGGTGAGCCTGAATCGCTGTGTTTGGCACCTTTTGCGAACGACGAGCGACCTCGTTTGTGACGCATATGACTGTTTTGCATCACGGAGTGGATCGCAATATCTGTAAGTTCTCTTTTGCGTCACAGAGAGGATCGCAGAAGTTGCAAAGCAGGCTAGCAGGACGCAGAGAGCAGGAGCAATGCTGGAAATTCCTATGAATCAGAAGTGCTCAGTACATGCTAATAGATCCTAACAACCGCCAAAGTCGTTAAAGAGATCGCTGACCGCTGATGAGTCGTTTATGAGATCTCCTGTTTGGCAGCTACTAGCGACCTAAAAGAGATCACAAAAACGATTGCGTTGTTATCGTGATCGCTAACGAGATCGCTAAGTGTGGCAGTACCTTTACACAAGATCTATCTTCCTACAGATTGTTCATCCATCAAGTCACCATGGGTGCAGAAGTTCTGATAGTCACAGTTATCTCTGCAGCAGAGCTAGCAGAGCTCAGTTGTTGAGTTGTGTATAATCCTGCCCACAGATGTACTTTACATAGTGACAGAGAGCTGATAATCAGTGCTGGGGAGGGGTTGGACTAGAAGGCACAAGGCCAGTTGTCCTGTAGTGATAATCTTCTGCTAATTAAACATTGATTGAATTGAAACAGCAAACGCAGCCTAGTAAGTGGCACATCATTGTAATAAGGCTGTCTGTTTCTACATTATGGTGATCTGAGATTATTACATAGCAAAAGTCTGCTGACAAATTCCCTTTCAGTTAGTCATTGGGGGATTTTGACTTTTAAAAAAGTTGTTAAATTGCTTGGTATAAATAAATAAAAGTTTATTATTTTATTCTGCCATCTGTATTGCTCTGTACTTGCATCCTTGTTGGCAGCGATTGCGACTCAGTTGAACATGGCTCTCCTCCATCCTGGCAATGCTATATGAATGGGCCATTAATAAAATGTCTAGGTGCCTAAAAAAACATTCTGGACTTGGTAATGATGGATTTCAATAAGACCGACTATGTGTCCCTCTGGGAGATAAGCTGGTGCCAAGTGTGTCCGACAGAAGTCTACTCAGCTTCCCTTATTGATATAAACATGCATGAGAGGCACAGCCATGCATACATGCTTATAGGGAGGTGGGTTAGTCCAATAGCTTTCCGGTGTGTATGTCAAGCTATACCTATTCCATGCTCCCGACCAGGGGCAACACTATAACTAAAGACATGCCGATGAAATGTAACTTGCTCTTCTGCATCATTCTCGATGGGGCTCTGTTCATACGAATCAGTATTTCTTACTGTTTTATTTCATCATTGGTAGCCCACATTATCCCTTTAAAGTGGTATTCCCATCTCCAGGATCCTATCCCAGTATATAGTAGGTGTAATAATAATAATAATATTAGCAAATACCTCCAGTTAGAAATATTTATAGTTCTTCTGATTAACTATGTCGCTTACCCCATGTGCAGGACATTGCAGTAGCTTAGTTATCCATGGTTACAACCATCAACAAATAATTAACTGACACTATATGAGTGGTTGCAACCATGGATACCTAAGGTAGTGCAATGTCCTGCACATGAAGAAAGAGACATAGCTAATTAGAAGAACAATACAAAATTTCTAATTGGGGGTATTTGCTAATATTATTATTATTACACCTACTACATATTGGGATAGGATCTTGGAGTTGGAAAAACCCCTGTAAGGTTTGTTTATACAGACCAACCAGTGGCACAATACACCCACTGATCGGTATACTTTTCCCAATCGGTGACCATTTGACTGCCTGACGGACAGACCAAAGTAGATGAAGCTCATTGAGCGATCCATACTAGATAGCTCGGTGCACATAGGCTGCCATGGTTCTCAGCTGTGCTTACACAGGACAATGCACTGCCCCGAGCAATGATCTTATATGCTGCGGGGTGGAGTGTGAGCCTCCTGCTTTTTTGAGGCACATGCTTCTTTATGAATTAGGCGCAGGCGAAGTGGCGTACATCTCCACGTGCTCCTCACCACAATCTTGCTCCAGTCAGGAAGAGGAGTAAGATTTGTGGTGCAGCAAACGCTACCACTTCCATGAATTTGAGCCGCCATGCCGCACCCCTATCCCACACCCTGCCCCACACAAATGCATAAAAGCTGATGAATCAGGGCAGGAACTCGATAAAAAAACAGTCACAAATGCAATTATGAATTACACCCCTAGTTGTCTCATATATAATTTATGTAGAAACATAAAATGGATTACCTTAAATGCTTTTTTTATGTATTTTTCAAGTGTTTATCCTATAACTTCTTTATAGGATGTGAAAAACGCATGAACAAAATGACTGTAAGTAAAAAATGACACAAAGTTGCCTTAACCCCTTTCCCACTAGACGTCGAGGCATGTCCAAGGTGGGCTCTCCCTGTTTGGTGCAGGCTCTGGTGGTGGGCCCGCAACTTTTCCGGTACATGTCAGCTGATTTGAACAGCTGATATGTGCCCCTAACAGCTACGAGTGGAATCGCGATCTACCCGCAGCTTTTAACATGTTGAATGCCACTGTCAATCTCTGACAGCGGCATTTAACATGCTCACGCCGTAAGCACGTCACTAATCCCGCCTATCATCACCCATGTCACATGACTGCGGGGCGCCGATGGGTTGGCATGACAACCTGGTGTCTGCAGCAGACCCCTGTGGTTGTCATTGCCGATAGCTATGAGCGCCGTCCAGCGGTCAGTGCTTATAGCAAGTGAGCATTTTAGCTACATAGCCCTGTAGTCATGCTGTATGTAGCACAAGCGATCGGATGATCACAGCTACTTGTCTATTGAAGCAAGTAAAAAGTAAAAAAAGTTTTTAAAAATATAAAAAATAAATAAAATAAAAGTTAAATCGCCCCAATCAAAGTACAGCAATAAAGAAAAAAAATACACATATTTGGTATCTCCGAGTTCAGAATCGCCCGATCTATCAATATATAAAAAGAATTAATCCGATCGGTAAACTGCATAGCGAGAAAAAAGTAAACACGCCAGAATTACGTTATTTTGATCGCTGCAACATTGCATTAAAATCAAAAGAACGTATCTGCACCAAAATGGTAAAATAAAAACATCAGCTCAATGCAAAAAAAATAAGCTCTCACCCAGCCCCAGATCCTGAAAAATGGAGACTCTACGGGTCTCCGAAAATGGAGACTTTTTTTTAAGAAACTTTAGATTTTTTTTTCACCCTTAAATAAAAAGAACCTAGACATGTTTGGCATCTACGAACTTGTAATGACCTGGAAAATCATAATGGCAGGTCAGCATTTAGTGAACATAGTAAAATAGCAAAACAAAAAACTATTGTGGGATTACACTATTTTTTGCAATTTAATCGCACTTTGAATTTTTTTCCCATTTGCCCCTATATGGCAAAACTAATGGTGTCATTCAAAAGTACAACTAGTCCTGCAAATAAACAAGGCCGCACACAGCCATATTGATGGAAAAATAAAAAAGTAATGGCTCTGGGAGGAAGGGGAGCAAAACAGAAACTCAAACACGGGAAAAACCCAACGTGGTGAAGGGGTTAAAAACCTCTTGACACATATAAAAATAGGATGTTCTAAAATAATTTTTCCATGTATTTTATGCCAGACTTTGTAAAAGAGCCCTAAGGGAAGACTGGGATATGTAGCGAATTGTTTTTTGACCTTTGCCAATATGAGAAGGCTTACACTAAGGCTGGATGGATGGAAACAACTATATAGTGAGGGATCATTATTTTTAGTGCAGTTGCCGGTGACCTGACCCTCTGACACAATGCTATCCTAACTCCCATTGTCCTTACACTACACGTTCCAATCAGCCCTATCAATATCGACAGTTGTAAGCATCAATCATTGATATTGCATTCACATGAAAAATCCGGGCAGTAAAGCTGTACGCCGATGTGCTGAATGTAATAGAGGCTCCCGGCGACTTATTGACAGATCTTCCAGGCAATAAGTCACTATTCTCTGCTTAACTCTGTACGTGCCAGACTGATTACAATGATGAGGAAGGATTGTTTCCAATTTAAAGTGTATGTTCAACTTTATTGGGCCAATGGCCATCAAAATTAAATTAAACAATTTTATAAAATGATCATATTTGCCTCTTTTCTATAGATGAGCAAATCTTTAGAAAATTGAATTCACCAATTTATCCCCAGAAATTCAATTAGAGGAGAATAGATTCACTGTGAATTAAAGTATTCCAAAGCCTCCAATGACCCTGAAAAATGTGTATGACACTATTATCTTTTACCTACACACAAACCTTCTTCACTGTTTTGCTGACACATACTCTTTGTACAGTTTCTTTGCACTGACGAGGACCAATAGTCCGAAACACCGTGTCTGCAAATGGAGATACTGATTTGGCTTTTATCCTAAGTCATATTACAAGACTCGTTAAAGGGTTGATTGTGACTTGTAGGATCGCAACTTCCAATAGGTGGCGCTATAGAGTACAAGTCCTCTTTTTTTGAAGAGGCAATTTGCATATTAAATTTCCCAGAGGAGCATTGCACGGCGAATAAGCCTCCTTACCTCGACACGCCAGAGCTGGTATGTCACTCTCCACAAGGAGTAACCTTACCCCCCAGACCCCAGTCCAGAGCCTCTCATCCAGCCAAATCAGATCTCTCCTACTTTGCACTGACGAGGACCTATAGTCCGAAACACTGTGTCTGCAAATGGAGATACTGATTTGGCTTTTATCCTAAGTCATATTACAAGACTCGTTAAAGGGTTGATTATGACTTGTAGGATCACTACTTCCAGTAGGTGGCGCTATAGAGTGCAAGTCCTCTTTTTTTGAAGAGGCAATTTGTACAGTTTCTTTAGTGTTTTATTGCTTTCTCTTTTCTTGTGATCTGTGACATCCTCTCATTATCCAGGGTCATTCTAAAATGGCTGCTGCATTCCCTGATTCTGCTTTTATTCAGGCTAAAATACTCCCTCTTGATTGGCTGTGCTATACCATGTGATGTGATAGGCATTAAGGATCAGCAGCTGGAAGGTCATGTCATCCTGCTCTGGTTGATGCAATCTGCTGTAATGTGGCAAATGGCGGTGACCAATTTAGGCTATAAGTGCAAAGCAAATCAGAAGTTTTTCAAATTCACCATGAGCAGCAAAGCCCTAGAAATTGTACACAAATTTGATTTGTAACTAATTGATTCACTCATCTAATTACTAGTAGATTTTGACCATACACAATCTCGTCCGTAGTCAGGATCAGTAGAAACTCAACAGCACACATACTTTTCTCTCTAGTAAGATCTTGCAGCTGCCTCCTAACCCAGTTGTCACACACACACAGCAGACTGCAGTGACTGAGAAGAATCATCTTAGCACTAGCAGGACATGGCAGCCGTGACTAGTCAGATGAGTATAGTGAGGCAGCTCTGTCAGCATAGGGTACAAGAATCTGACACAGAAGGGGGACAGTACAGAGTATGTGGCAATACAGTTTACTGTGATGAAAGGGATAAGACAAAGGGCAGGAGAATGTATCATGTGTATTAATAAGGGGAAACACCCAAAGAACTCTTTTTTTTTTTCATTATTATTATTTGATTGGTTAAACGTCAGAGCAACTTGAAAGAAAATAACCTACGAGTCAACTTGTTCTAACAATAGTCTTACATGACATCGGCAAGGCAAAGTCCCATCAACAGAGCAAAGTGGAAGAGAAGGAGCTGCTCTGTTCAGAAAATGTCACTGGAAGTAGGAGAATCACCGCAGGAGTGGTCCGTAACTGCTCGGGGCCAAGAGAGATCGCCACAGTAGTGGTCCGTGAGTGCTCAGGACCAGGAGAGATCGGCGCAGTGCAGCACAGGCAGGTAGTCAGAAATTATCTGCCAACAATTGTCGAGCCCGGAAGAAAAAAATGTCTCAAATAACCCCTTTAAGTTCCCACAATGAGATTTTGGTGAGTTTTTGACACTTTGTATTTTTCAAGTTGAAAATACACAGTGTCTTATACAGGTGATTCTCACAAAATTAGAATATCATCAAAAAGTTAATTTATTTCAGTTCTTCAATACAAAAAGTGAAACTCATATTACATAGAGTCATTACACACAGAGTGATCTATTTCTATGTTGATGATTATGGCTTACAGCCATATTATCTCAGTAAATTACAAATAATTAACAAAAAAAACACCTGCAAAGGCTTCCTAAGCTTTTAAAAAGGTCCCTTAGTCTGTTTCAGTAGGCTCCACAATCATGGGGAAGACTGCTGACTTGACAGATGTCCAGAAGGCAGTCATTAACACACTCCACAAGGAGGGTAAGCCACAAAAGGTCATTGCTAAAAAAGCTGGCTGTTCACAGAGTGCTGTATCCAAGCATATTAATGGAAAGTTGAGTGGAAGGAAAAAGTGTGGTAGAAAAAGGTGCACAAGCAAATGGGAGAACCACAGCCTTGAAAGGATTGTTAAGAAAAGGCCATTCAAAAATTTGGGGGAGATTCACAATGAGTGGACTGCTGCTGGAGTCATTGCTTCAATATCCACCACACACAGACATATCCAGGACATGGGCTACAAGTGTTGCATTTGTTGTGTCGAGCCACTCATGACCAATAGACAACGCCAGAAGCGTCTTACCTGGGCCAAGGAGAAAAAAAACTGGACTGTTGCTCAGTGGTCCAAGGTGATGTTTTCAGATGAAAGTAAATTTTGCATTTCATTTGGAAATCAAATTCCCAGAGTCTGGAGGAAGAGTGGAGAGGCCACAATCCAAGCTGCGTGAGGTCTAGTGTGAAGTTTCCACAATCAGTGATGGTTTGGGGAGCCATGTCATCTGCTGGTGTAGGTCCACTGTGTTTTGTCAAGACCAAAGTCAGCGCAGCCGTCTACAAGGAAATTTTAGAGCACTTCATGCTTCCCTCTGCCGACAAGCTTTTTGGAGATGGAAATGTCATTCTCCAGCAAGACTTGACACCTGTCCACACTGCCAAAAGTACCAATACCTGGTTAAAAAACAACAGTATCACTGTGCTTGATTGGCCAGCAAACTCACCTGACCTTAACCCTATAGAGAATCTATGGTGTATTGTGAAAAGGAAGATGAAAACACCAGACCCAACAATGCAGATGAGCTGAATGTTGCTATCAAAGCAACCTGGGCTTTTATAACTCCTCAGCAGTGTCACAGGCTGATCGCCTCCATGGCACGCCGCATTGATGCACTAATTGATACAAAAGGAGCCTCGACCAAGTATTGGGGGCATTTACTGAACATACATTTCAGTAGGCCAACATTTCGGATTTTAAAATCATTTTTCAAGCTGGTGTTATAAAGTATTCTAATTTACTGAGATAATGACGTTTGGTTTTCATTGGCTGTAAGCCGTAATCATCAACATTAACAGAAATAAACACGTGAAATAGATCACTCTGTAATGACTATATAATATGAGTTTCACTTTTTGTATTGAAGAACTGAAATAAATGAACTTTTTGATGATATTCTAATTTTGTGACAAGCACCTGTAGTTCTAGTAGGTGGTATTTATAGAAATTTCATGCCCACTTTACTTCTTTTTTATACTGTGTAAACTGACATGCGGTGCATGTTTTAAATTTGCCACATGTTCATTTCTTTTGCAGGTACGCTGAGTTTTATGTGCAGATTTTCCCCCTAGAATTGTATTAGGTGCAGAATATCTGCAAGTAAGAAACGTACATGCAAAACGAAAATGCACCAAAAACACATGATAATTAATAAAGTTTTGTAAAATCCAAATCCCGGGAAATAACAAACAAAGCAGCTTTAATTAAAATATGACATACCAAAAATCACAGTGTCAAAAATGTAAAAAATGCGCTTAAATTTCAATAAAAAAATAAGTATCCTAATTCAGCTAATAGGTGCTGAAATGCTGCCGAAAATCTGCTACAACAAAATCTCACCAAATAATCATCGAGGGAACATGGACTTGGGTGCAGCAAGTTTTTTACACAAAAAAAAACAGTTGAAAAATAGCATTTACATCGGGGATAAAGTCTTAAAGTGTCAGGATTAAAACTGTGTATAGATAATAAAATGTTTCATTATCAGTTAGCAATATACGGGAAACAAATTAATACATTCTTCCGTAATCAGGTATTTTTGGGGATTTTATGATGCATTAAAAAAGCCATTTGTTTAGTGTTTTTGAAAATGTTTCTTTAAAGCATTTGCTTTGTATATGGCGGCATTTCCTAATGGGTTTCCATACATCTGTTGTGTCTGCCCTGCTGGTTTATACCTAAAGGGGTCCAGCTGATGAGCCCAGACCTGCGGGTACAGCCAAAGGAAATGATGATCCTCGCAAATTAGCTTTTAACAACAGATGACTGGGAACATCCCATAGAAAGCTACGGGATCAGTTTCTGTGGAGAGAAAACAAACATGGATGGCCTGAGAATGTAGCATTTGCACATACTAAAAAACAGTACTAAAACTATGCAATGAAAGCCAAAAAAACAGAGAGTTTTCAGCCAACTCTGAACTTTTTGACACTTTTCACTCCCTCCTCAGACCCAAAAGCACAAGCCCCTATCACAGACATTTGTGCTGACGACCTGGCCTCCCATTTTATAGTAAAAATAGATACTATCCGTCAGGAAATCTGCTCTCAACCACCAAGGGCTGTGACTCCCATCCCACCCTGCTGTTCACCTGGCTCACTTTCCACATTTGATCCCATCACAGAAGAAGAAGTCTCCAGACTCCTCTCTTCCTCTCGTCCGACTACATGCACTACCGACCCCATTCCCTCACATCTCCTCCAGTCTCTCTCCAGTTGTCACAACTCACCTAACTAAAATCTTTAATCTCTCACTCTCCTCTGGCATTTTCCCATCCGCCTTCAAACACTCCATCATTACTCCACTACTAAAGAAACCCGCTCTCGACCCTTCCTGCACAAACAACTACAGACCGGTCTCCAATCTCCCCTTCATCTCTAAACTTTTGGAGTGCCTAGTCTACTCCCGCCTCACCCGTTACCTCTCCACTCACTCTCTTCTAGACCCTTCACAGTCCGGCTTCCGCCCCCTACATTCGACCGAAACTGCACTCATCAAAGTGACCAATGACCTTCTTACAGCAAAACGTAACGGTGACCACTCTTTGCTCATTCTTCTCGACCTTTCTGCAGCTTTCGACACGGTTGACCACCGTCTCCTACTGTCTAGGCTCCACTCACTAGGTATTAAGGACACTGTTCTCTCCTGGTTCTCCTCCTATCTTTCTGACCGCTCCTTCAGTGTTTCGTTCTCTGGCTCCACGTCATCTTCTCTTCCTCTCACTGTCGGTGTACCCCAGGGCTCAGTCCTTGGCCCCCTTCCTTCTCTCTCTACACGGCCCCAATTGGACAGACCATCAGCAGATTTGACTTTCAGTACCATCTTTATGCTGATGACACACAACTATACACGTCATCCCCCAACCTTACCCCCGCTGTACTACAGAACGCCACTGACTGTCTGTCCGCAGTCTCCAACATCATGTCCACTCTCTATCTGAAACTCAACCTCTCCAAAACTGAACTCCTTCTGCTCCCGCCGTCTACTAACCTCCCTAAATCTGACATTTCCCTCTCCGTGGGCGGCACCATAATAACACCCCGGCAGCAGGCTCGCTGTCTGGGTGTTATGTTTGACACCAATCTCTCCTTCACCTCCCATATACAATCTCTTGCCCGTTCTTGCCGCCTACACCTAAAGAACATCTCTAGAATCCGCCCTTTTCTCACCATGGAAACAACAAAAACCCTCACTGTAGCATTGATCCACTCCCGCCTGGACTACTGCAATGCTCTATTACTTCTCCTCCCCATTACGTGACTATCCCCTCTCCAGTCCATCCTTAATGCAGCAGCCAGGGTCATCCATCTGGCTAATCGGTACTCGGATGTGTCCGCTCTTCGCCAGTCCTTACACTGGCTGCCCATTCATTATAGGATCCAATTCAAAGTACTGGTTCTCACCCACAATGCTCTCCACAGTGCAGCACCCCCCTACATCTCCTCCCTCATTTCTATCTATCGGCCTAACAGACTGCTGCGCTCTGCAAACGACTTTCGACTAACCTCTGCACTAATCCGTACCTCCCACTCCCGACTCCAAGACTTCTCCCGTGCTGCGCCAATCCTCTGGAATGCTCTACCCCAAGAAATTAGGACTATCCACAATTTGCATGGTTTCAGGCGCTCTCTCAAAACACATCTGTTCAGAGCGGCCTATCACATTCACTAATCAAAGTCATTCTATGTATTCTGTGTAAGTGTGTGTGTGTGTGTAGCCCATTCACTATCTCCATCCATCCCTCACTCCCTCAAGATGGCTGGACCATCATTGTAAATGCACCATTGTATATAAACACCTGTACTTTGTATCTCCCCCACCTCATTGTAGATTGTAAGCTCTCACGAGCAGGGGCGGCTTATTTTGCTTTAATTATTGTATTGTTAACGTTGTTACTTATGACTTGTGTTCTGAAACTGTTAAACTGTAAAGCGCTGCGGAATATGATGGCGAAATATAAATAAAGATTATTATTATTATTATTATTATTATTATTATTAATGAAATGTGAATTTCAGGCTATGTTCACATGTTGCGTTTTTGCAACATTTTTTATTTATTTTAATTTTTTTTCTGCTTTTTTTAATGCAAATTTTAAGCTGCGCTTTACAGTACCAGCAAAGTCCATGAGATTTCAGAAATCTCATGCACACACATTAGTTTTATTCTGCTGGCTGATTTGGAAAACTGCTTCACTTTTTAAAACTGCAGCATGTCACTTCTTTCAGCATTTTTTCAGCTTATTTGCAGCATTTTTACACTGTTGGGAAACAATAAGTGCGTGAAAAAGCACAAAAGAGCAGATATCAGTTTTTGCACCGTTTTTTCACCGTTAGGAAACAATACTTAAGTGCAAAAATACCGCAACAAATGCAGATATCAGTTTTCGCTGCGTTTTTGGTGCAAAAACATTAGGAAATTAAAAAGGGCTTTTGGGGGCAGTAAATTTTATCAACATCCATAACAGACAATGAAAACACAGCAATAAAAATGCAGCAAAAATACAGCAAAACCTGATTTTTGTAAGCAGCTTCTTTACTGCCACAAGAGCAGGTTTTGCCTGCAGGGGGAAAAAATGCAGCAAAATAAGCAACGTGTGAACGTAGCCTAACAATATGCCTGGGGTTATATGACAACTTTGGTCGTGAGTCGTGACACTTTTCATGCTACCAAAGTTGGCCAGATGTCGCTCCTACATCCCAGCGTAATACAGGTGAATGGGGTCACATTGCGAAACCGATGGTACTGCGACAAGGAAGTCACAAAACATCTGATGCAGTTGGACGTCATGCAACTTGCAGCTGCAGTACCCTCAGCATCGCAATGCGGCACCATTTACATGTATTGAACTGCAATGTCGCAGCAACACCTGGCAAATTTTGATCAAGATACAGTTGTCGCAGTCCAAGTCACCGTGTAGCCCCAGCCTAATGCAATATGTATAATATGACAGCGAGCTGTGCTTAGGAGACGGGTCCCTGTTCAGGACTCCCATCTGTTACAGTCCTGAGTGTTCACAAAGAACATTGATCACTCTGGAGACCTAGTGACTCTGTGCACTGGACATCACACTGCAATCAGGACTGTGTAATGCTTCATGCTCCCTGTGGTGGCGCTGCTTGTGCTTTGGATTCCTAATGTAGAGTTCCCCACAGATTAATGGCTGGAGGTTCCAGTGGCAGCAACTTGTGATCAATTTATCATTTAGCAGAACCTTCTCAATAAAAGGGACAGTAGATAGATAGATAGATAGATAGATAGATAGATAGATAGATAGATAGATAGATAGATAGATAGATAGATAGATAAGATAGATTGATCAATAGATAATAGATAGATAGATGGTAGATAGATAATAGATAGATAGATTTTAGATAGATTGATCGATAGATAATAGATAGATAGATAATAGATAGATAGATAGATAGATAGATAGATAGATAGATAGATAGATAGTAGATAGATAGATAGATAGATAATAGATAGATAGATACTGGAAGGATAGATAGATAGATAGATAGATAGATAGATAGATAGATAGATAGATAGATAGATAATAGATACTGGAAGTATAGATAGATAATTAGACAGACCTTGCTAATATCGCAGTATTGCAGATTCAGTAATATTGCAGCAGTTCCCATGTAGAGATATGCACATGATATATATAATTGTGAGAATGATGCTGCCATTAATGTGCCATTCTGCTGCTTTCCTTGCTGTGACCTGGGTCCCCTGGTAAATGGCTCTTTGCAGAGTGAGAGCCTGAGCCCATTACTTCGCACTGTCAGGGTCCTAGTGTGGGTGTAATGATAAGGCTGGGCCATCTGATTGTGGCGGAGTCTCAGCACATGGAGACAGATTTCTGCCCTTCTGTTCCTCCCAGTAAAATTGAGTTAGCTGTGAGCTCCACTTCCATCCGAGCCATGAAGCGCTAATTTACCATTAGTTCTAACGGAAGCCTCAATTACAGCCAGGTGGACATTTTTTCCTCTCCAAAAAATTCAGAAGCTTGTTTCCCTAGTACTCGGTTAAACTGCACCCATATACCGCTCTCCATATTTACTAGTGGGGCAGACAAAAGCCTGAGACAAGGTGTGCTCACAAGTGGAGACCCCCAGTATCTACAGCGACCAGGTAGAGAAAAGTCCTGAAAGCTTCAGTGTAAATATGACTATTCAGGCATTATATACTAAGAATGTGACCTCCTCCACTGACTGTGGGGGATACACTGTGCTTGGTTGTAAGGATCATATAAGAAGATATATATATATGTATAGATAGATATATATATATATATATATATCTATCTATACATATATATATATAAGTTGCATATGTAAATATATATATTTATGTATAAATACTTATAACCACAAATATATGTAAATATTTATACACACATTATATATATATATATATATATATACACTTTAGCGAACTATGTTCATATATATATATATATATATATATATGTATGTCTTTATATATATATATATATAATATATATATATATATATATATATATATATAGTCACATCTAAAATATAAAAGAGTTACAACATAACATGGTAATGTACAGTAGTAGGAAATATTTACCAGCCAGGGCTATGGAAATACCGTCTGACCTGTAATGCTCTAATGTGCTATTTACATAACAAGACCTAACAAACATTAAAGTGTTTCCTAAATGTGGCCAGAAGCTACAGAACCAGGAAATCCCAAACCTGAGATCTCGGAGTGTGTAAAAGTTTAGCAGAACGAGCTGCAGAAACTGATCAAGCAGGATTGTACCAGGGCTGAATACTAACTTAACATGAAAAGGCTTTAGGGGGCCATGTGAACTGTCCCTGTCCAGATGATTAATGGGGGTGAATTAGGGGTGAAATCCAACCCCTAGCAGGGAAATAACACACACACGCAGACAAACTGATTTCAGCAACTTCCAAAATCCCTTTGTCTTCTACCTAAGTATTGATAAATAAAGACGATTATACTTTTTTTGCATTTTTTTATTTCTTTATTTTATCAAACGGTTAATTCAATCTCTACTAAAATACAGAGAAACTCAGAGAAATCGATTTCGGATCCATTTTCAAATAGAAGAAAAATAAGAAAAATCAAATATTTTATATCCCTAATAATAAATTAAAACTGAGAACAAGTATAAAACAAACCAACAAAAATAGACACAGGATATTTAACTGATTTAACGCATTATAAATATAGCTTTTTTTTTTCTTTATCGTTTCTACTAAAAAAGATTTAGAGAAATTACAAAACCCTGGAAGTCAATCTTACATAAATACAGTTTAAAATAGAACTAAATTTTAAGGGACCTCCAAGAACTACTAGTCTAGCCATAAAGAGTGACATTCCAGCATGTGTAGGCTATGACCTTCCATTCCCAGTGTTTCTGCCCAGGCATAAGAGTTTACACTACAGAGAGGATAAAGGAGTTTAGTCTAATTGGTTGCTTATGTGGTATTGCTCTTCATGCATAGTCCCTGTATTGTGCATAGTTTAATAAATACATAGGAGATGTAGGGGGTTGAGGCATACTGTTGGTGGTAGGTTTACATGTTTTAATGACATAATGGGCCAGGCTAAATTGCCTTTATGTTTCATTCTACAGATGTGTCAGCACTGGAGGCTCCTGGGAACACCCCTGAGGCACAGGATGTATGTTTAAGTCTGTGTAGGTGGGATGTGGATCACAGGGCCCAAGATGGTGTTTGCTTGGTGTCTGTGCAGCACAGCTGTAGTCAATGCTATCTGAAGGAGGATTGGGCATATTGAACATTGAGCAGCTTCCAGACCCATTATCCAGGTAATTCCCTCCAATGTAACTCTGGCTTCCCTGTAATCCAGGGTTGTCATAGCCTGCATCTCCATGCAGTGAAGAGTTGTCATACTCAGAGAGCAGGGGCTGGTTATATCTTTTCTGAGCTGGTGGGTTGTCATACAGAGGCGCAGAATAAGCTGTTAGCCCATACATATTACCAGGACTCTTGCTGAATTCGTTAGCCATGGGCACATCATAGCCACTGTCCTCATCCAGGGTGAGGGGGTTGGAGTAAGGTATCAGTGATGGGCTTCTGCTGGGAGACTGTCCTCCAGGAGATACTCCCCCACCCTTCCCCTTGTGATCCTTTTTGTACTTCATCCTCCTGTTTTGGAACCAGATCTTTATTTGCCTCTCCGATAAATTGAGCAGTTTGGCCATTTCCAGCCTCCTGGGGCGGCAAAGATAACGATTAAAATGGAATTCCTTCTCCAACTCCACCAGCTGGGAATTGGTATAGGCAGTCCTGGCCCTTTTAGATGTAGAACTTATAAAACTGGTGTCCAAGGAGTTGTCTTCTTCTGGAGAAATTGAAATGGGGAAAAAAAAGTTTATTGTTTAAAAGTCTGTGATCCACAAATAAAATGTTACTTTAGTAATTAGCATTTACTAAAATCAGCAACTAATACACTTTATTGAACTTTGCATAGGTATTTAAATATGAGGTATTGTAATCTGTTATCAGCCACATTCATGCTGAACCACACATAAGACAACACAACCACAAACTTCTCCGCAGCTGCACTTTTCATATTCCCAGAATCTACTGAAGTAATGGCCAGTGGAGAAACGTGAGAAGAGAAAAGTTTAGAAATGTTTGAAAGAATCTGTATCCACCATTACAATTTCTTGTTGCAGCAGGGTCCACCTAAAAAGATGATAGATAGATAGCTAGCTAGCTAGATAGATAGCTAGCTAGATAGATAGATAGATAGATAGATAGATAGATAGATAGATAGATAGATAGATAGATAGATAGATAGATAGATAGATAGTTGAATAATAATAATAATGGATAGACAGATAGATAGGGAATAGATACAAATGTATAAAACAGATTGATTTTATCTATCAATAGATATAAAATAGTTAAATAGATATGAGCGATAGATATAAGATAGATAGATATGAGATATATAGATAGATGATAGATATATAAATAGATAAAATCTATTGATAGATAAATTGCTATATATTAAATAGATAAAAGGTATAAGATAGATAGAAAAATTCTATAGGTAGATAAATAGATGGATTAAATAGATAATAGATAGATGATTGATAGATAGATAGATAGATAGATAGATAGATAGTTAGATTGATAGATAGATAATAGATAGATAGATAGATAGATAGATAGATAGATAGATAATAGATATGAAATACATCAATAGATGAATAAGATATAGATTAGCCACTGATGCATTTACACTCTTGATGTAGCATGTATATGTGCAGCATATACTGTAGCCCTGGGTGGGGGTCCCACTGTGTTACCTGTTGGGGGAGGGGTGGGCTTCTTCTGTTTGGAGTTCTGACGTGTTTCTTTCATCCAGGGGAAGATCTGTTTGGGTACGTTGTTATTCTTGCTGCTTTTCTTGGTGCCAGTGCCTTCAGCAGGCTCAGTTCCAGCACTGGGCTGGGAGGGGCAGCTCTGAGTGGCAGTGGATTTGGGGTTAGGGGACTCTGAGTTGGGTGACTTCGGTTTCTGGGCTTGTTCTGAGACATCAGACAGATGAAAGTTAATGCCCTTCAGTGAGTGCTCGTTGTTATTGCTAGATGTGGTTCCTGGCTGCAAACAGTAGGAAGACTCATAGTCGTTTTCGGTGACATAAGTCTGGTGCCCAAGGTAATTCATGGCACTGGTGTCCTGAAAGCCACAGCCTGCGAAAGACCCTGCGTTGTCGTAGTAAAGTGACTTTTGCATCTTGTCTGTTCACTTCAGTCTTTGTATAAGAAATCTGCTGACCAGGTTATCAGAGGTCACACTCAATGACCCTTGTAGACAATCCTCAGCCTGATCTATAGATACAGCTCCAGCATCCCAGCTCTATCACAGCAGATCTTCCTCCAGTCCAATTGTTCTGTAAAGGCCCCAGACCTGCCGACACAGAAAGCAAATACAAGAATTAGACTTCCAAAAGAAACACTAAGAGCCACCTTCTGACGTCACTGTACCTACTACAGTAAAGTTTGGGCTACTTTAAATAAATGTCATTTTTTCCCCAAGTGATACTAGGTAACAAAACATCCTTGGAAAATACTGAGCATTTCTTAAGACATACTGAGCTTTTCTGCGGTAGGTCTTACACATCCTACGTTTACAGCCTGAGAGCTGCCACTTTATGTGATCCCAGGGTGGGGAGAGACAGGAGAAAGACAGAAACACTGAAGGGATAAAGACTGGACTTCGTAAAATGTAGGTATTTTCTTCCTAAGGACTTTTAGTACAAACTTTCTACACATGATGACACCAAAGCTGCTTATGCCAGGTTTATAATAATTAATAAACCAAATGAAAAACTTCAGAAAGTATAAGTGTGTATATTTAGTGGTGAGAATGAGATTATAATAATCCAATAATCCATCAATTTATCTATCTAACACCTGTTTCTCTTTGTATGCATTTGTTTCTTGATTTTTCGATGTATTGGGGTATTTTTATCTTTTGAGGATTTATGTTAGTTTTCTTCTGAAAATTAGCAACAAAGGATCTAATGGATTAAACAAAGGTCTGGGATATTTAACGAAAGTTTGCCTCACTAGATGAATGAAAACATAAATAATAAATGTAGTTACTAGATTTATATATAACATCCTTATCCTATTGCACAAATCTGAAACAATTCACGCATTTTATAAAAATATTACTTTTATTTGTGAATTAAAGAAAAATAAAAAACATGGAATATTGCTAAAAAGTTTATGATTAAAACTTTTAAAACTTCTCAAACTTTCCTACAAAACAGGAGGGAGCTTGTAGCATCTATCTATCTATCTATCTATCTATCTATTATCTATCATCTATATGTTATCTCTTTTAGATACAGAATTATTTATAGAATGCATAACACCAGCTAAACCCAGGATTGTTGTTTAAACTGTAAAATGACAGATGAAATCCATGACAGCTGGATTTATGTAGTGGAAGTGCTGTAGGAAGTTATAAAAATGATTAACAGTAATGAGATGACTGCTTATATCTGGGAGACTATAGTTTAAGTTTAATGCTGCTTGTGTGTTTCCATGTGAGTGCTTGTGGTAGGAACACTACAGGTTCTACCTGGCATGATGGATGGACTTAGGAAAGGTGAACAATAGTTATTATCATCTGATCTAGCTCTCCACCACAATCCAGACAATCCACAGCTCTTTTCACCGCACAAATCAAAATGACCAACAGCACAATCTAGTTAGCAATGCATGAAAAGATAGCAGAGAGATAGGGAGCAAGAAAAACTGGAATCCAACACTCTTTTTCTTTCTATCATATTCATATGTATTTATTACCTATCTATCTCTATATCTCTGTATCTATCTGTTATCTATCTATCTATCTGTATATAAAATGAGCAGTACTAGCGAAGGTTAAAAAAAATGCAAAATTAGGTGCAACAGCCTATAAGTCAAAATCAAACCTCAGAATATAAAAAAAAATAAAAACAAAAGATAAAGGCAGCACTCCACAGTCCAATTTTCAAGGGTCTAATGACCCATTGTGGCAAGGCCACGGTTCGTTCCAAGTGTGGAACTTTTTCAAGCTTTATCTTTTATGAGATATCTATCTATCTCCCATATCTATCTATCTATTTCTTATCTATCTATCTCCCATATCTATCTCCTATCTATCTATCTATTATAATATTATAGATAATAGGTAAATAGATAAAATATAGATAAATGATAGATAATTTGACATCATGTATCTATATTTCATCTATCTATTAATCTATCTATTATCTGTCTGTCTATCTATCCAATATCTATCTATTATCTATCTTTCTATCTGTCTGTAAATTCACACTCTTTCATGTGAGTTTAATTGCCATCTGCACAAACTTTTATTAACTGTGTACTTTTGGCACATCATATAGTTTGCGCACTTGTTCTTTTAACCACTCTCTAGGCATAAAAGTAATATCTGATTGTATTGCTATTAATTTACATTTATTGCAAGTTACTTTTATTGCACTTGATCAGAGTAAATGTCCAGGTAGCGTTAGGAGAGTTGTATTTCATTTCATAGCTATTGAGTCAGAATGCCTCTTTATTGTCCATCTATATTCTGTATAATTCACCTATACCTAATCCATACATAGCATATCCAGAAATGATCAGCCTGGACCGGTCTCTGTCCTAGACAGGACTGCTGGATCATTGTGTGCCTCTCCCATAGGAGTGAAGGGGCCTCTCTGAGTCCATTTATCCTGGGTCTCAGCTGCAGGAACATTCCCCTCATATTTACCATTCAAACTTTCTCGAACATTTCCATCTGTTTACAGACGGCTCAGGAATTTGACTCACATGGAGCCAAAAACAATAATAACACAAAGTGTTCTACTTGGCAGAGTTTCTCCAGCCAAGTCCTCAGTGGCCAGCAATGCTGCCTGTGTATTTATGGAGGATACCCCAGTGCTCCCCCATACTCCCAGTCTATCAATTAAAGGCCATTGTTATATGGGCCAGGATTAGGCCCTGGCACAGTCCTTTGTTCCTATAGAGGAAGCCCCTATTTATCTGATCAGCACTTTTTCAAACTATTCACCCCCTCTTTCTAAATCCCAAACCCAGTGCACAGTATTAAGCAATGTTCTATAAATTTTCCATACATTCTATTAATATTACTGTTTATTTAATAGCCACAGCAGCCTGCCCCTCCATAAAGATGATTTGTATTTGCCGCCTCCCTCCACCTTCCTCTTTGATTTATATCAGCCCGGCTACAAAATGTGTGCAAAGCATTTATCAAAAACGAATTATCATTTGTAGCTACAGCACCCACCAAACGTCTCCAACAGGAGGCTGTAAATAAAGTCCGAGGTGCTGGAGTTTAATTCAACTCTCAGATCTAAAAAAAACCCAAACTCCAAGCAATTACATCGGCTGCAGACGATAATGGCACAATGGAACAATTACCCCAAAAGAAAGGTAAACTCCATCCAATGCAGATCTCACCACACATTCTAATCACTCCTCTGTTATTTCCGATGCACAGTCACCTTCCCATCAAACGATCTATCGTTCATCGCTCAACCAATCTAGATTAAAGCATGTAACATATATACAATGCCCCCCTCCCAGCCAATAGATCTTGCAGCAGTACATATATATCATTTAGAGCCATGGTGTCAATAAGTCCTTAAAAATTAATCCCCATATGCCCGGATCTTGTCTTTTAAGATATTGCACCGATATTAAATCTCTTCAATAATCCTTTTTATATTATTATTATTATTATTATTATTATTATTATTATTATTTACATCTCTGCAAGTTCCCTAAAAATGCTGGGAGTCTAAAGGCAAAAAAAAGGATTTTGTTAATGGCAGCCTCAGTAGTGTGAAGTCAGCCCCATCTCCTAGCCTTCAGCAGTAGCAAATTCATGTGAACTCTGGTTGAACCAAGAATCAGACGATAAATCATGTATACAAAAGCCTGCTGTTTGCTTGGAGTGAAAATATCTTACCTTTAACACTTTCCTAGGCGAAGAGGGTGCAGCAGAGCAGGCTGCAGTGTATATTCAGGAGCACAACGAGAGGGCTGAGCAGGGATGTTGGGGAGGCGTTCGCTATCTGGAGGGCCCTTTTTGGGGAGGGTGGGGGTGGTGGAAGAAGAGAGAAGTGCTCTTCTGGGGGTATTGCCAATGCAGATTATGATTGTTTAGTGGTCTTTAAACTCAAGCACTGAGCCTAGCCCTCCCTCACAGCAGCCACACATACAATCAGAGCAGTGGCTGAAATTTGCATTGATTACTGGAGTCTGAAACACTAGAAAGGTTATTGACTGTATATATATATATATATATATATATATATATATATATATATATATATATATATATATATATATATACATATATATGTGTATATATATATATATATATATATATATATATATATATATATATATATACATGCATACACAGAGGTAACCATACTACTTTATTTGTCATTTATTATATTCTTTACCTTCATCTTGGATTTTTAAACACAAGAAAGGTTCCTGAATGCATAATATATACATTATCGGTAACGTGTGTATCTATGTACATATATATATGTTATAATTATCTATCTTTATATATATATATATATATATATATATATATATATATATATCGAGGCAGGTTCCTGGATGCATGTATGCATAAATCTACATAAATATGTATAAAGATCTATAAATACGCACACAAAGATACAGATAATTATAACACTTAAATATGTGTGTATATACACACACAGGTAATTCTGATATTTTACCATCTATTAGATTCTTTACCTTCATTTATCATGATATTGACACCTTGTAATCGCTTTGTGATCACCCTTTTTTTTTATATACACCCCATTATCTAAGCCTAAGTCTATACCACCCTTCCCAGGTCTTCCACACTGTAACATAAAAAAAAAAACCTTCTCATGACCCCTAATTTATAATTTTGATGCAACCAGACTTACAATGACCGCAATGAGTGCCTTTAAAGGGAGGATGCTCATCCAGCTCAACTAATTTCATATGCCAAAAAATGAAATGATGAATTTGGTTTATGTTAATTCACACAAATGTCTTTTTTTTTTTTTTTTACTTCTTTCAGAATTTAACTGTAGGTTAATGTACCCCAACAACTTGAGTCCTACCCAGGCTTGTTAATGGGTTTAGATATTAGCTGCTCCTAGCCATGCATACACAATTTCCTCTTGTCTCTCTGGGCTTTCTAAAAAGATTTATGGGCCTTTTGCCTTGTGTAGCTATAAACAACGAGGGGAAGGGGAACCCAATACCGCGATATTCTGTGAAGCCACACAAGGCTGGATGGAGTAGGAAGAAGAATTAGAGATTTTAGCTAACTTGGCAACTTTGTGTCTGCATTGCTGAGGCCCACGCTCATGGCAGCGCTCACTATGGCCAGTCAAGCCCTGGAGACCTGCAAGAAATGAGGATTTCCTCTGTAGAATATGGAGAGAAAATAGTTTATTAAGTCTCCACAAAAATCTACTGACCCACAAGGAATAATGGACATTCTCTATAAGGTAAGTTTATTCCACTGATTACTTATATCATAATGTCCCTATTTACCGGCTAATTTATCTCATTTATTTAACTGCTTTCTATTATTGTGGCATTCATTGTCTGGTCCTGATTGGGGGTGGGGGCTCTGCACAGTCGCTCTTTATATTTCATAAAATGCACTATTTCCCATCATATTTCAAATAATCTAAACGAAAAAATAATTTATTATTCTCAATGACCTGCAGTTAATGTCGAAGTAAATTTTGCTTCTTTTGATTTATGACATATAAAATAAAAATATCATATATATATATATATATATATATATTATATATATATATATATATATATATATATAAACATATATATATATACATATATGTGTATATATATAAAATAAAATCCAATAAATATATATATTTGATTTTTCTTTTTTTACATTCTCCCAGATCGAAATTAGCTCTATATTTAATATATATAATAATATATAATAAAATATATATATTTCAAGAATGAACTATGTTTAGCTTTTAAAATTATTTTGGATTCCTAAAAATCGAGTCCTTTATCATTTTATTGATGGACTACCAGATACATATTCCCAGCGAAAAAGACAATAGCAGCAGCTATAAAAATCACATTACGAATAAAGGGAGTATATTCTTCCGTTTTAGGGCAGGTTATAAATCAATCACATTGTCCATAGAGATGCGACCATTGCACTAAAATGACACCAGCAAAACCCCTTCTGCTTTATCTTGTTAAAACCTCCAGTGGGTTTATTCACAGTTTTATTATAGACAAATAAATGTAATTATTGTGAATATATATCTTTGATTGTGTTATATATTTTATAGTTTATAGCATAGTTGTATAAAAATAAGTAATTCTATCTGTCTTCTATCTATCTATCTCTATCTATCTATCTATCTTCATCTATATCTATCTATCTATCTATCTATCTATCTATCTATCTATCTATCTATCTATCTATCTATCTATCTATCATCTATCTATCTATTATCTATCTATCTATCTATCTATCTATCTATCTATCTATCTATCTATCTATCTATATCTATCTATCTATCTATCTATCTATCTATTATCTATCTATCTATATATCTATTATCTATCTATCAATCTATCTATCTATCTATATATCTATTATCTATCTATCAATCTATCTATCTATCTATCTATCTATCTATCTATCTATCTATTATCTATCTATCTATCTATCTATCTATCTATCTATCTATCTATCTATTATCTATCTATCAATCTATCTATCTATCTATCTATCTATCTATCTATCTATCTATCTATCTATCTATCTATCTATATCTATATATCTAATCTATCTATCTATATCTATCTATCTATCATCTATCTATCTATCTATCTATCTATCTATCTATCTATCTATCTATCTATCTATCTATCTATCTATCATCTATCTAGTCTGAATTTAGTGTAACCTGACCTATTAATACTTTATTACAATACTATAAGGAGAGCTGATGGAAGGAGCAGCCAGGGATCAGTGTGGGGAGGTGATGGGGGTGATGGGAATGATCTTATTTTTATACTGTCTGAGCTTGAGTCAAGATCCCTATTTATTACTGAGGTATAACTCAAGATGGTCGAGTATTAATAACCCAATAATGATAATCTTTATAGGGAAAGAGTACTGGTTCTCATAGTTTTATTGCTCTACTTATCCATTGTAATGACCTTTGGCTCAACAAAGCCATAATTCAGCACAAAGGAATCAGCACACAGGGCCTCATCCATTGCTTTATCTTAACTAGTGAGCTACCAGCTTCTATCAGAGCCAAGCCAGGAGAGCAGGGAAAAGTTCTATGTAATATTTTATATCATCTAGAAGTAAATATCTGCAAAAAAAATAAATAATAAAAATAATACTAAAAAAAAAAAAAATTAGGAATAAAACCCAAATGAATGTGAAAAAGTAAAATGAAAAATAAAAAAAAAGAAAATAAGCGAAAAATGAATAAATGAATAAATAAATAAATAATCACCCAACTTCTGGTTATGACAAATACTGCTTGTCTTTAACTTCTTTGTTGTCTCCTTTTAGGTATTTTCCTCCACTGAGCTCATTATATAACTAAACACCGGTATGAAGACTCAACAATCATAAAAAAAACTTAATTCTTATTAAAAAAAAAAAAAAAAACCTCTATCCTGAGTGAGCAGTGTATAAGTACATAATTGCAGTTAACCCTTTTTTCTTGCGTTTTGGACATTTTGCCCTGCACTTTTGCCCATGTGTTGTGCTCTTTATGGATTTTTAGACTTCTTCATTGCACTCTGGTTTCTTTTTTTTCCCTTTTTAAATGTTACAGCTCCTCAGCATTGGTTTATGTAATGACTTGTAATTGTACATAGCCACAGATCTGTCATGCCCAAGGGAACCATTGCAATAAAAAATGGCAATAAAATATTTGGTGTTTGCTTTTTTTGTCTCCTCCCCTTTGTGTAAGTAATGTGAGTGGAGTAAGTTAAAGCATTAGGCTTCCTTAATGGATATTTTATTTATTTATTTATTTTGTAATGTCTTTTTTTCTGGCATGTGAAAAGTCCATGACCTATAATCAATCATTTTTTTACACCTTTTAGATACACATGTGTTTTAATGTTTTTTTTTTGCCTATTGAAACACATGAAAAAGGTGCCAAATCTACAACATACAGTGGTTGGGGGAAAAAAATGACAGGCACCCATAAAAGCATCCAAAGTGGGGAAAAAAATCAAAAAAGTGCATTTTTGGTAATGTGTTTTGCATTTGTTTCTATTGACTTATGCCTTGTGTTCCTTTATTCACCTTAACAATGTTTTTTTTTTCCCACCGTTGTGATACAAGAAATGCTGGAGGAAAACGTACTTGCTATCTGATCCCATAGACTTAATAATAATAATAATAATCTTTATTTATATAGCGCCATCATATTCCACAGCGCTTTACAGTTTAACAGTTTCAAAACACAAGTCATAAGTAACAACGTTAACAATACAATAATTAAAGCAATATAAGCCGCCCCTGCTTGTGAGAGCTTACAATCTACAATGAGGTGGGGGAGATACAAAGTACAGGTGTGTATATACAATGGTGCATTTACAATAATGGTCCAGCCATCTTAAGGGAGTGAGGGATGGATGGAGATAGTGAATGGGCTAGACTTCCATGGGATCAATCCCAATCATCCAGCACATCAGTTGTTGTGCCCAACTGGTCTCGGAGCCAGATGAGAACGTCGCCTGCAGCATTTTATGACCCGCAATGGATGCTGGACTGATGCGCAGAGTGCACAATTTTGGCCTCATTGTATCCAATTCAGGGATCTAAAAAAATTGACCAGGCACAGCTGATAATTTATAACCCAGCTTTACAGACAACACGTGACTGCAATAAAAAAAATATATATTAAAAAAGCCCCGAAAAATATCTCAGCAAATGCAACAATTTTTACAAAAATATGCAACATATAAAACCGTCCTAAAAAGGCAAAAACAAAGCATAAAGTCGCTGGCACTGAAAGTGATGTTCCAGCTATAAAATACAAGTCTAGTACATCCACGACCAGAACTTTACCATCGGCCAAAAGTCTAAACCTGCTGGATTTTTGGTAGCAGGTTGCACAACACACTCAATTTTGTCCTTGTGGAATTCAATATGAGAAAAGTCGCTCAATGGTTTTTGGTTAGACAACATGTACGGGACCTGCTGACGCGCGTCACATTTAACTCTATAGCCTTAAGGGGTTATCCAAGGCTATATTCATTTTTTACTGTGGGCCTAAGAACTCACAGGCAGATAATTGCTAACTTCCTACCTGTTGTGCCTGACGCTGATCTCTGTTGGCACAAAGCAGTCACAGACCGTTCCTGCCAGTGATCCAACGGCTTCTGCTGACGTCACGTCGACAGAGCGGCTTTCTCATCCACTGTGCTCTGTTATGGGTCTTCACTACTGATGTTATGCTGATTGACAGCCTATCTGTGGGAAGCTGGCTGTCAATCAGCATGATGTCAGCAGTCACGCCCCATCGACAGAGCAGAAGGGTAAGAACTGATCTACTGACATGGAGCAGCTGAATCGCTGGTAGGAGCGGTCGATGACTGCTATGAGCCGGCGCCAGGTACAGCAGGCAGGTAGTTTACTAGCAAGTATCTGCTTGCCATTTTTTTTAACTCATAGTAAAAAAAATAATTTAGTCCTGGACAACCCCTTTAATCTATAATTTTCAATTGCGTGAACTAATAACGCATGCTGGGACTTATAAATAGGTAACCTTTGGCACTCAAGACATAACAGTTAGTTTTGATGAATAGAATGAAACTTTAATTCTTGGAATTCACCACTGATATATGAAAAAAACAGAAAAAAAAATCCAACGTTTCGGCCTTTATGGCCTTTTTCAAGGATTTCTGTAGGAGGTTGTATCGGTGTTTGTGGCGTGCACAAGATCCAGCGTGGTAATGTATTAAAAAGTAAAATAGTAAAAAAGGCCATGTGACAAGTGATGTAATTTCGAGATCAGTTGCGACACAAAAAAAAATATTTTAATGCCACAGAAAAATGGACACCTGGCCTAAAAGGGTTTAGCCTAGGTTCTACTCAATATAGAGCAAAGTAAATGATATTTTAAAAGGAAGTTCAAAATGGAAGTTCTCATTGGCTGTTCCAAATGAGAACTTTTTGAGTGATCTAGAGTAAAGCCGGCTGCACAGTCGTGATATTAGATTGCTGGTTGTCCACAGTCGATGTGGTATAGACGACAATGTCATTAATTACAAAGAAAAATGCGGATGGATTTCTGTACAGATGTTTGAAGAGTTGCTCTTCTGGTTGTTATGGCAGATTTCCTAAATGTTATATTGTCTACATCCGGAAAGAAGCCAAAAATATTCAACGCACCAGAACATGTGTTGACAGACATTGCTTCCGGTCAAGATCTGACACAATTCATGTCATGTTAAGGGGCCAACCGATGAAAGTAGAGAAATAAGGTGGCTTACACTTTAGATAACTGTCAGCCTAAAGCTATGCCTTGAAACCCTTCATACACATGCATGCTCACGTCAGCGGAGTGTGACTATGTTGTCTAGAGGAAGAGTGGAGAAAGTTGTTGCTAATCATCTCTGGTGGTGAGTTATGTTCTGTAAGAACTTAGAGAAGGCTTATGTTAAAATCTAACATGCTAGATCTGTCCCATCTCACTCCCCCCATCATTTGCCATCAGGAAAGAGTCAGGACACACCACAAACATATCTGCTCCCACTGAAAATGGCAAACTCTACATAACTTCATCTAATATATGTGGCCGCCTTTCAATTTTCTACCCAATCCACACCGATTGTGTCACCAGAAGTTCTCCGATGCTGTCGGAACACAGCAGCGCCATCATTTCTCTAGTAGCTGCGGCCAGGTACTGCAGATCTATCCCCTAGTATCCAGCCATGGCAGCATCCGAGAACATCCGGCCTGCGCCAGGAACTGCTGATCGGGGAGAATGCCCCCCACAACCAGATATTCATCATCACCTATCCTATGGATAGACCATCTATAAAAAAAAATAGTGGCCAACTTATAAGTAAAACAATTAAAAGGAACCTATCGAGCTGTACATGGTGTCTGATCTGTGCAGATTGAAATATAATTTTGTGATAAAAAGTCCAGTGTAACGTATATCCAAAAAACATCACTTTTCAGTTAGCCATTAAAAGGTATCAACCACTGAGGACTCTCAAGTCTAAATATTTTTCTATCTACTGGCTAACACGGTACGAAGATACACATCTTTCCTATATCAAAATGGAGGATACCAGAATGTACCGCATCTTTATGGAACTAAAACCACTATTGAAGAAACGCGCACAAATGGACAGCGACATTTTTTTCTTATCTAAATGCAAAAAGGACAAGAGCCACCAGAATATCAAGGAATCACCTGCTACATTACAAAACTAAAGAAGAAAATAACCGGGTGCCTCTAGTGGTCACCTACAATCCAAATCTGGAGATGCTAAGGGGAGCTGCACGGAAACTACAACCTTTACTACAAAAAGATGCCCGATTACAATCCATATTTCCAGACCCCCCACTACTATGTTTTAGGCAGCCCCAAATCTAAGAAGCATCATTGTCAGAAGCTCCCTGTTCTCCCCAACAGCTGCAGGAACCTTTCCTTGCAAACAGAAGAAGTGTAAAACATGTGCATCTATAATGACCACGGACAAGATAAAGATCCCCAACTCCCATCAGGACTACAAGATCCCAGGTACTTTCAGCTGCATCACATCTAATGTGGTGTACCTAATTATATGTACTAAATGTCCAGCTGGGGTCTGTATGTGGGGGAGACCGGGCAAAAACTGAGAACAAGGATGAATTCTCATCGCCACACGATAAGAGAAAAAAGAATGGATTTACCTGTGGCAAAACACTTTTGTATGCCCGGTCATAGCATAATGGATATGGAATTACTGGTATTAAAATCTAACTTCAAATCTGAGAAAGATAGAAAGGTTTGGGAATACAAACTTATGATGACCTTTGACACTCTTAGTGCTGGAATGAACGTGTCACATGGATTCATGTCATTCTATATCAATTAAGGAATCTGCGTCTCTGACCTTCTAGGGCATCAAAACACAACACCAGACCCCAATCAGAGGGTAATAAAACTCTCTCCTTATCTATGATCTGTTCCAATATTTATGTTCATTCCTCTGCCATAATGACAGTTCTGCTTCACGTCACTTGTCTTACCTATTGCACTATTCCTGTGTCCTCTTGTGTATATATATATATGTGATTCTTCAGTTTTTGTTTTAGTCTTTGCCTGATGAAGAGACCGGAGTAGTCTCGAAAGCTTGCAATTTGTTACCATCTTTTCAGTTAGCCATTAAAAGGTATCAACCACTGAGGACTCTCAAGTCTAAATATTTTTCTCACAGAAAAAAAGGCAGCTATATTTACCAAGGCACAATACTCAATGTACTGCAGGACGGAGCAGCCCAACATGATAAAGGATGGAGCAGAGCAGATGTAAAATACTGGTGAAACAACCACTCACACGCCCACCATTCATGGAGGGGACAACACAAGAAAAAACGAAATAAGCAAAATACCCTGCAGTAAATAAATAGCAATAGTGAGTGATAATAATATACGGTACTTAGTTAGATTTTGATTAAAAAAAAACTATCACAATTATGTTAACCAAGTATCCGATATTATTTTCATGCACTATTGCTATTTATTTATTTACTGCAGGGAATTTGCTTATTTTGTTTTTATCTTGGGTTTTGTCTGTTTAGTGGCCAGTGTGAACATGCACCTACACGTTGGATGCATAAGTTATATTCCAGCTCATCTCTTTAGGTTTTCATTCATGGAGGGGGTGGTCGACTGGTATTACAAATGCAGATAAGGCTTGTGTATGGCGCCAGTGACGCAGGTACGTGTAGTGCACCATGTCCGGTTACACACATACTATTGGATCAGGTGGGCTGCCCAGCACTATATAAGTGCACCCACAAGACAGATGCCCCAATTCCCCAACATATAGTGACTGACAGCCTTCCCTGTAGATTAGTGTGGAGCTATGTGCGCGATATTCCGCTACATGCTCGGTGTAGGTGTGTTTAGCGGAAAGTCAGGTCAGATTTGGATGGTATCTTCTACATACAGACGCAGAAAGAGACACACAGTGCTACCTCTACTTTCCTAAATCTGATACATTTTGGGTCTTGTCCCAAATGCCACATTTTAATGTATTTATAAATGCATTGCTAAATTTTCCAATTTGCTGTAAATTATATTTGCATGGATGTCTGTGGCAGGCCATGATAATGTCAAATATTAAATATTAAAGAGTCATCACTTCCAATAATCTTCTATGTCTTCCTCACCAAAGTTTAGATGAACATTTACTATTCACAAGCAATCCAAACCCTAACCCTTTGCCGACTGGGCAGTATTATATTCTTGCGCTTTCCCTTCTCCCTCCCTTATTCCGTCACCATTGCCGTGTGAGGGCTTGTGTTTTGCAAGACAAGTTTGAAAAAATATTCCAAGCGTGTCAAAATAGAAGGGAAAAAATGCGTAATTCCGCAATTATTTTATTTATTTATTTTTTTATTTATAGCATTCATTTTACATTATAACTGACCTGGCAATATGATTCTCCAGGTCAGTACAAGTACAGAGATACCAAACATGCAAAGTTTTTATTTTATTGAAGTGGTGAAAAAAAATTAATTAAAAATTTGCCATATTCCAGAAGCCGTAAAGCTTTCAATTTTCAGGATATTAACCTGTATCGGGGTTGTTTTTTTTGCGTCCTGAGTTGATTTCTCTTTGTTTTGATGTTTTGATTGCCTGTTATTGCATTTTTTTGTTGTTGTTGCCGAAAAATGCAATTTTGTTGTTTTGAATTTTCTTCTCGTTATGTCGTTTACAGATCGTATGAATTTATTTTATATTTTGATAGATCGGAATTTTAGGAACTCTGCGATATCAAATATGTGTATTTTTTTAATGGGGTTAAAGGAGGTGATTTGAACTTTTATATTTTTGCTTTTTTTCATACTTTCTAAAACACTTTTTTTTACTTTTCACTGTTTTTGTTAGTCCCCTTCGGGGACTTGAAGCGCTGTGCATCAGTCCTCCTGTGTATAGCGAAAAACACCATTTTCAATGAACACCGTCCACCGGCTGTTTTTCACAGGAGTACTGTGATGACAGGTATAAGGGTCTTCAGCAGACCCCTGGCTGACATGGCAACCATCAGTGCCCTGTGATCACAGACGCACATATGAGAGTGTGGATTGACGTGACCCCACTGCCGATGTGTGTTAAATGCTGTTGTCAGAGATTGACAGCGGCATTCCACATGTTAACAGTTACAGGCAGAGAACCGATCCACCCTCGGCTGTTAGAGGCAGATGATTGGTTGAATAACATAGCCATCATCTGCTGAGATAGATGCAGGCTTAGCAAGTGAGCCCGAATTAAACTCAGGGAGCTGGCATACGACATACATGTACGTCATATGTCGTGAAGGGGTTACAGGGTTATTCCCATAGCTGCATTTCATGGCCAAAATGGGAATAATTGCTTCTAGGTACTGGCCACCAAAAGGCACGGCTATGAAAACAGCCAAGTGTAGCTACATAAATTAATGGGAGTTTCAGAAAAAATGTAGCTCAGCTTTGCGGATTCTATAACTCCGGAGTTACGCCAACAGCGTAGTGCAGCTGCGCTCGGCTGTATTCATAGTGCTGCCTCTGGTGGGCCTAGAAGTCCTAGTATGTCAAAAAAGGCAGAGATGGAAATCACTCTCTACTCCTGGCACATATTCAGAAGGTTGCCATTACTAGTCATATCATGACGGCCAGTAGAATCTGGGTATTTTGCATTAGTATTTGTAAGACAAAACCAGGAATGAAGCCTGAACATGGGACGATTGTAATGCGAAGGTTTCCACCTCTCTAGGAGCACTCCTGGCTTTGGTTTACAAATACTGATGCAAAATACTTACTGAAATATGCTGTAGAGAATGAAGCCTACCATTCTTAGAGACATAAAAGGGTCTTATTAGGCCGCCTTTAATTCATTAACCATTAGTATGCATAATGAACAGCAATACTCTTCTTACCATTTCCCGTAATCAGTGATGACATTATGTCTTAAGTCAACACTTGTGATATCGAGAGATAAAAGTCCTTGTGTTAAATAAATCATTACTGCTTGTGTCAACAGGGCACTTCACGGCCACAGAGCAATGCCGGGCCTAATCACAAGGGGAAGGTCCGCGTGTGAACTAAGCATGATTGTAGTAGGTGGTCACGGGGCTAGTGATCCAATGGTCATGAAGCACTACATATATATATATAGTTATATGAAAAAGTTTGGGCACCCCTATTAATCTTAAGCTTAATGTTTTATAAAAATTGGTGTTTTTGCAACAGCTATTTCAGTTTGATATATCTAATAACTATTGGACACAGTAATGTTTCTGCCTTGAAATGAGGTTTATTGTACTAGCAGAACATGTGCAATCTGCATTCAAACAAAATTTGACAGGTGCATAAGTATGGGCACCCTTATCATTTTCTTGTTTTAAATACTCCTACCTACTTTTTACTGACTTACTAAAGCACTTTTTTTGGTTTTGTAACCTCATTGAGCTTTGAACTTCATAGTCAGGTGTATGCAATTGACTCGCACCACATGTGTGGATACCAGGGCTATGGGGTACTCGGAGCCGAGCCCATGGAAGTCTATGGGAGTTGTCACTGGCAGCAGAGCTCGGTCCGTGGCCCTGGCGGTCATGCAATGGGGGATATTTACAGGGGATTTGTAGATTAGAATAGTTCGTGACGCCACCCGTGGTATCTGATCAATTGGACCAGCGCTGCTATATGGATCTTCACAGGGGATGTTATGGGGCAGCTAGATGGTAGGTCTCCCACAGGTGAGACTGGTCCCTGGAAGTCTATGGTGGTGATGCAGGGTGTAGTTAAGAATTCAGTCACACACAATGCAGCTTCTTTCCATACCTTTACTTGTAGGTGTTTCAGGCAGGTCCCGGGGAGCTGGTCGGGGTGGAGAATGCACATTCAGGATAACCGCTGAGCAGGTTAGAGGCCTCCTTTACTTCATATGTATGTGAGTCCAAACTTGCATGAAGCGAAGTTAACTCTGCAATCTCCAGCTTTTTCAATAGCTGCAACGCCCGGATGACATTGTGGTAGAGCCTTCTATCTCTCTGATTATCAGATGTTGAAAGAACTAAGTCTATATTTGCTGATCAGGCTAGACTCCTGTTCTCCCTGACTCCGTTTACGTATCAGCGCTTAGGGCTACCTCCTGCGACCTGTGGTCCAGAAAGCCTCCGGTTATCTTGTTACTAGGCGTGAAGCACTAGCAATGCTTCGGACCCCGGTGTCCGGTGAATAAGTGCAGGTAATCTGGTACCTGAAGCACTTCTCTCTGTCTTCTCCACTGTGCCCTTCGCCCTGCTCTCGCTCTTAACATAAGCACTTGTAGCTTTGATGGAAATGTCAGCTTTCTCCAGAGCTCACTGAACAGCTCTCAGTATCCTCCAAGTCCAGACTGAACTGACACTGAACTGCACTGTCCTAAGACAGGAAGCTGACTGATCTGAGCTCTTCTCAGACAGGAAACTATCTGGGGGATGACTCACTCCTGAGTCTCCCAAGGCTTGAATGAACACTGACTGCTACGTGTCACTACCTCTTATACCCCTGGTGGGTGTGTCTGAAAGTGTGAGTGACGTGAATGGATATCAAGCTTTTGCGGTTACCTTCCTGTGCATTTTCCTGGATTATGTGTGCCTGACATAGCTGGGCCACACATCCCCCCTTGGTTAAACACAGCACTCCCGGGCTGTAAAAGAGAAAAGAAAACATTTTGTTTTGCATATAACATCAAACAGTTTTTTTAACTCATCCCTAGCGGGAGGTGAGGAATCTTTAACGTTACAATTTGTACATTAGAAAAAATACAAAAGTATCAAAGTATCAAAACATTTCCATAAATACTAGATAATATTCTTGTGGAGGACCCGCACCAAAAACCTCCCACGTGGGTCCTGGGTGGGCTGCAGGACTTCATTGCAGACCTCACTCTAGGCCACACCATACGGGTTTTTCTTCAGAGGTAGTTTAGGTTTCATGTAAAACCAAGATAGGGCACCGAAGTGCGAACTATTTACAATACAAGTTCTTGGGCTGGCACAGTCCACAGCCACGCAGTCCATGCATGATAAAAGACACATATATATTTCAAGTAATCACATTAATACTTTAACTCTTATTAAAGTGCAAAAATCTTCTTTTATAACATCTTTATCAAACTTTATACAATTTGTCAATAACCATTAACCTATTAACTTTCATTATTTAATTCTTTTACCCAGCCGGGTGTTCTATTTTAAATTATGTAAACATCATACATATTGTTAAGCATTTTAAATAATGTGCAATTCTGTCAAACTTCTTCAAAACATCTTTTTACAATTTCTGGTGCAGTAAACCCTGTCTGGGTCCTACTGGCTTTTATCTTCCTTGCTTGGTGTGACATTGACCTTTTCCATCCCTGGGGACAGAATAACACGATGCCCTTGGGTACCCAATACTAGCATATCGTGTCCTGCTATGTAGGTCTGGGTTGCGACAGTTCTCATTCTAACTGTGGTCCCAACGGGT
Source organism: Oophaga sylvatica (assembly GCA_033576555.1). NCBI lineage: Eukaryota > Metazoa > Chordata > Amphibia > Anura > Dendrobatidae > Oophaga > Oophaga sylvatica. The sequence goes on along the minus strand of JARQOD010000002.1, from coordinate 99,939,413 downwards.
GTGTAGGACGCAGGTTGCGTTGTTGAAGGTGCCGCATTACCTTGCGATTCAGGCCTGGTCGCAGATTGCGATGCAGAAGTGTACGCAGGGGGCGATGCCGAAGTGATCACGGGTTGCGATTCAGGGCAAGATCTGGGTACAGAGGAATACGCAGGGGGCGATGCTGGTGCACGGCCTGGTGCGGATGCCAATGATGACACTGCTGGGTTTGCGGTGCTGTGGCACGGGAGACCTCACTGGTTTCCAGGACGGGGTCTCTGACACGGGTGACATTTAATGCGTACCACCCCTTTAACCCCCAGTGCCGCGTGTAGCTCACAATGTCCCCGTTTTCAAGATCCCTCCCAGGGTGCCCGATAGGTAAATGAGACTCCACGTCTCTCCGACTTACGAAAATTTCTTGGTACAGGCCCGGCTCATGTATAAAGCCCCAGCCCTTGCGGAGTTGGAACCCAGTTACGCACCCCTGACGCCGCGGTTCCCTTAGGGTACCTTTATTTTTCCGGACTGCTTCCTTGTCAGCAAGAAACTTTTCGTGGTACTGCTGCCGCTGCTGTTGCGCTTCCCTCTGCTCCTGTTGGCGTTGCTTATCCCGATCACGGCATCGCTGCTCATTCTCCACTTTCACAGCGTAAGTGACGTCATCCAAATACTGCATTGCGTCCCAATCGATTTCCGGTAACGATGGCTGGGACCCCTCCGGCGTTCCTACCGGGTAACTGTAATCCGTTGCGGCCTCCTGGCCTGGCTGGTACTCCGGATCAGGCAGGGCCTCCTCAGCCTCCTTCCCTTCCACCTCTCCATCGGTGGGATCAGGTACAGCACTTTTGGGGGCGGCCTCCGGTCGTCCTTCAGCCTCTTTCTTCAGCAGGGACTTAGGAAAGTCAGGTGATGGCGTTATGTCTGTGGGAGAGAGCACTGCGTCCCACAGCAACCGCTGTGTCTGGGCACGCCAGCGTCTCTCGGTCTCCTCCATGTCTGCCTGGCGCTGGATCAGCTTTTTAAGCGCCGCATTCTCCTCCTTTACCTCCAGCAGGGTTTGTTGAAGGTCCCGGACTAGGGATGGCTCCGGTTCAAGCAACAGCTTTTCCGGGGAACAGGGCCTGCGCTCCACCGCTCCCTCACACAGCTGCTCTTGTCCTGCCTCCATCTCTCTCCAAGCCAGACTGAGTTCTCCATCCGGAACAATCTGGTCTCTTCCGTGGAGGCGGGATTTGCGCTTCCTCTTCTTTGCATAGAAGATTAAGAGGAGGCGGATCTCTCGGGCAGTGGGGTAGGATCTCACATTATAGTAGCATATTGAGAGGGCGGCCATAACTTTCGCGCCACAGGGGGGGTACACGCCCACGAATGCACGCCCACCTTCTTCACCAGTGCCTCAGGGCGCGAATATGGCGGTAAAATGGCGGTATTTGGCGCCAAAAGTGACAAACAGCAAACAGTCTTCTTTTGCAATAAACAGTTCAATAGGCACACAGGACTCACAATTTTGCAAGCTTCGTATCCTGTTCGTGACGTCAAGAAAGATGACTCGCACCACATGTGTGGATACCAGGGCTATGGGGTACTCGGAGCCGAGCCCATGGAAGTCTATGGGAGTTGTCACTGGCAGCAGAGCTCGGTCCGTGGCCCTGGTGGTCATGCAATGGGGGATATTTACAGGGGATTTGTAGATTAGAATAGTTCGTGACACCACCCGTGGTATCTGATCAATTGGACCAGCGCTGCTATATGGATCTTCACAGGGGATGTTATGGGGCAGCTAGATGGTAGGTCTCCCACAGGTGAGACTGGTCCCTGGAAGTCTATGGTGGTGATGCAGGGTGTAGTTAAGAATTCAGTCACACACAATGCAGCTTCTTTCCTACCTTTACTTGTAGGTGTTTCAGGCAGGTCCCGGGGAGCTTGGTCGGGGTGGAGAATGCACATTCAGGATAACCGCTGAGCAGGTTAGAGGCCTCCTTTACTTCATATGTATGTGAGTCCAAACTTGCATGAAGCGAAGTTAACTCTGCAATCTCCAGCTTTTTCAATAGCTGCAACGCCCGGCTGACATTGTGGTAGAGCCTTCTATCTCTCTGATTATCAGATGTTGAAAGAACTAAGTCTATATTTGCTGATCAGGCTAGACTCCTGTTCTCCCTGACTCCGTTTACGTATCAGCGCTTAGGGCTACCTCCTGCGACCTGTGGTCCAGAAAGCCTCCGGTTATCTTGTTACTAGGCGTGAAGCACTAGCAACGCTTCGGACCCCGGTGTCCGGTGAATAAGTGCAGGTAATCTGGTACCTGAAGCACTTCTCTCTGTCTTCTCCACTGTGCCCTTCGCCTGCTCTCGCTCTTAACATAAGCACTTGTAGCTTTGATGGAAATGTCAGCTTTCTCCAGAGCTCACTGAACAGCTCTCAGTATCCTCCAAGTCCAGACTGAACTGACACTGAACTGCACTGTCCTAAGACAGGAAGCTGACTGATCTGAGCTCTTCTCAGACAGGAAACTATCTGGGGGATGACTCACTCCTGAAGGTACTGCCACACTAAACAATCCCGCTAGCGATCACGATAACGACGCATACTAATGTGATCGCTAGCGGGATTGTTTCTATATCGCTAAAGTGCGGCCACATTTAGCGATATAGTTAACGACGCTATCGCCGTTAGCGATCTTCTTAACGACTTTAGCGGTACAAAAGTACCGCTAAATCGCTAAGAAAAGGTGCCACACTAGCGATATATACTTACCCAGCGGGAGCGCCGACGAGAAAATAGGGTCCGGAACGATTCCAGCGACGAGCGAGATCACAGCAGGAAGCTCGTCGCTGGCAGATGCCGCACTGAACAACATCGCTAACGGGATCGCTAAATAGTGACGTTTTTTAGCGATCCCGTTAGCGATATTGTTCAGTGTGGCATACCCTTGAGTCTCCCAAGGCTTGAATGAACACTGACTGCTACGTGTCACTACCTCTTATACCCCTGGTGGGTGTGTCTGAAAGTGTGAGTGATGTGAATGGATATCAAGCTTTTGCGGTTACCTTCCTGTGCATTTTCCTGGATTATGTGTGCCTGACATAGCTGGGCCACACACAATCATGAGAAAAGCTACTTAAAGTGGCCACTTGCAAGTTGTTCTCCTGTTTGAATCTCCTCTGAAGAGTGGCATCAGGGGCTCCTCAAAACAACTGTCAAATGAACTGAGAACAAAGATTATTCAACATAGATGTTCAGGGGAAGGATACAAAAAGCTGTCTCAGAGATTTAACCTGTCAGTTTCCACTGTGAGGAACATAGTAAGGAAATGGAAGAACACAGTGACAGTTCTTGTTAAGGCCAGAAGTGGCAGGCCAAGAAAAACATCAGAAAGGCAGAGAAGAAGAATGGTGAGATCAGTCAAGGACAATCCTCAGACCACCTCCAGAGAGCTGCAGCATCAACTTGCTGCAGATGGTGTCACTGTGCATCGGTCAACTATACAACGCACTTTGCACAAGGAGAAGCTGTATGGGAGAGTGATGCGAAAGAAGCCGTTTCTGCAAGCACGCACAAACAGAGTCGGCTGAGGTATGCAAAAGCACATTTGGAGAAGCCAATTTCTTTTTGGAAGAAGGTCCTGTGGACTGATGAAACCAAGATTGAGTTGTTTGGTCATAAAAAAGGCGTTATGCATGGCGTCAAAAAAACACAGCATTCCAAGAAAAACACTTGCTACCCACAGTAAAATTTGGTGGAGGTTCCATCATGCTTTGGGGCTGTGTGGCCAATGCCGGCTCCGGGAATCTTGTTAAAGTTGAGGGACACATGGATTCCACTCAGTATCAGCAGATTCTTGACAATAATGTTCAAGAATCAGTGACAAAGTTGAAGTTACGCAGGGGATGGATCTTTCAGCAAGACAATGATCCAAAACACCGCTCCAAATCTACTCAGGCATTCATGCAGAGGAACAATTACAATGTTCTGGAATGGCCATCCCAGTCCCCAGACCTGAATATCATTGAACATCTGTGGGATCATTTGTAGAGGGCTGTCCATGCTCGACGACCATCAAACTTAACTGAACTGGAATTGTTTTGTAAAGAGGAATGGTCAAAAATACCTTCATCCAGGATCCAGGAACTCATTAAAAGCTACAGGAAGCGACTAGAGGCTGTTATTTTTGCAAAAGGAGGATCTACTAAATATTAATGTCACTTTTCTGGTGAGGTGCCCATACTTATGCACCTGTCAAATTTTGTTTGGATGCAGATTGCACATGTTCTGTTAGTACAATAAACCTCATTTCAAGGCAGAAACATTACTGTGTCCAATAGTTATTAGATTTATCAAACTGAAATAGCTGTTGCAAAAACACCAATTTTTATAAAACATTAAGCTTAAGATTAATAGGGGTGCCCAAACTTTTTCATATAACTGTATATACATACAGTACAGACCAAAAGTTTGGACACACCTTCTCATTCAAAGATGTTTCTGTATTTTCATGACTATGAAAATTGTAGAATCACACTGAAGGCATCAAAACTATGAATTAACACATGTGGAATTATACATTACACTTTACAAAAAAGTGTGAAACAACTGAAAATATGTCTTATATTCTAGGTTCTTCAAAGTAGCCTCCTTTTGCTTTGATTACTGTTTTGCACGCAGAAAAGGTGAACGGATGGACTCTACATGCCTAGTTCCCACCTTGAAGCATGGAGGAGGTGGTGTGATGATGTGGGGGTGCTTTGCTGGTGACACTGCAAAGCAAAAGGTTGCTAGTTTGAAGAACCTAGAATATAAGACATATTTTCAGTTGTTTCACACTTTTTTGTAAAGTGTAATGTATAATTCCACATGTGTTAATTTATAGTTTTGATGCCTTCAGTGTGATTCTACAATTTTCATAGTCATGAAAATACAGAAAAATCTTTGAATGAGAAGGTATGTCCAAACTTTTGGTCTGTACTGTATCTATATAAAAGTCCCTAATAGCATGGAATACAGACCTGTGATATATGATTTACATTCTGATTGTGTTTTTTTTAATGGTCCAGAATGTAGACTGTAAAATCCAGAACTGAGACAAGGAAACAATAGGACGACACATTTCTGGTGAACTCACACTAAAGACCCCCATACACATCAGAGGGATCAGACCACATTCAGATGAGTATGGGGCCTTACTGACTCCCACGTGACAAATGACAGCCAATTTTGGGATAGAGACGTATTCAGAGCATCTACTTTCTGACAGTTATTTTTTTTATTATTCCAGAGAGCCATCTGGCAGTGGCTCTCTCATAGAAAGCCTAGAAGGCATTTGAGCGCTCAGCCGAGCCGGGAGTTCTTGTGTATGGAGGTCTCAGAGAGATAGCTGTCAGCCATCTAACGTTTATGGGGGCTTTAGTCATAGCCATGACTAAGTTGTGCGCACCCAAAACTCGTTTTACCACGGTTTCTGACTCTTACGCCTATATGGCGTATTTTTAAATCAGACTAAATAAATTTTGGGATTTTGATGTAACCTGTCTTCCAGGGCTGGTTTTATTGTGGCGCTATTGTATAGAGCTATTGGTCCACGAGTCTCCTTGCAGCATTGAAGGTCCTGTTTTCTGACATCTATTTGTCCTTTTTGACGCTGGAAGGGTGAGCTGTGTCTGAAATTCCATTATTTTTTTAACCCCTGTGTATTATTAGTATTTTATCATGTTGGATTTTCACTCATTTTGCAAGAATCAGCTTTAAAAAGGAGATAAGAGCCTGGATTATTTGGATTATTTTCCAAGCCTCATTGATAGGTGGACAGGTGATAATGAATGTAAATTGGGAAAAAGCTCACGACAAATATGTTAACGTTCTCATAGGCCCTCAAAAACCTAAATAAAATGTTTTTTTTGACCTTCAGTTATCATCTTAAAAGAAATGTCAGTTCCATAGTAGTCAATGGACCTTCTATGTAATGAATGGCGGTGCTGGGTCCTCCAGCGGGGGAGGGGCGCCACGCTGGCTAATTAATGAGTTTTTGGAATTGGACCACCCTTCCCCCTGCCTGTAATAATACATAATATTCTAACATTGCATTAGAAAATAGCTTTTGTAAACCAGATAACCCACAGGATATTTGAGATGCTGAATACTTATTTATCAGCGATGCACATTCCACAAATCTTATTGTTTCTTAGACTTTTTTTTTCCACTTTGGTTACAAAATGAAATGTAAAATATGATTATTTGCTATTTTAGGCTTATTTGGACATTACTAGGAAATAAGCCTCTGCATGCTATGATGGAGGATCACTTACTTTTGCTGTTCTCTTCCACTGAACAGGAAATAACATCGAATGGCTACAGAGAGACTCGACAGGAAGACGTTCACGGCAGATATCAGGCACGGTACAAATTGCATGTACCCTGCCACTTAAGTATCTGCAGATTGTTCATGCTCTGGAGACAAATATATTAAATTCTTCTGGGGTGTGGGAACATTTCTCCATATTTTTCCATACTGTCATGACGCGCTCATTTCTGTTTATATTATGTCTATATGTTAAAGAGAAAGCGGCTGAACGTTGGGGCTGAGGCTTTAGTAAAGTATTTTCAGAAAGTAGATGAACGGGGATGAATCCGTGGGTCTAGACATTGGTTTATGTTCTTTTCAAAGGTTCTTTCCTTTCAATGGAAGATTGTAAGGTCATCGGGATAAAGGAGCGGGGTATGTCGAGTCCCACCCATCTGTCAAACAAGGAAGACAAAATCGTCATAATTCATTCATAAGAAATCCTGGAATGACCACTGACAGTCCTGAAATATATTTTAGTAAGAAAGTCAGATAAATAATGCTGTTTGGTGAAAGAACTGTTCTCTCAAAATAGTGGCCGACTGAATAGAAATATCTGACCTTTGTGTGTATACAGCCCCGATGCGGACTTATAGGTCACAAGCAATAAATACTCGATATGTAGTCAGATGCACAGCTACTGAGGGTGCAGAGGTAACACCTGGGCTTGGTACCAGAGGGAGCCATTAGCCACATATAAAGGCACCAGTGGCACGGGGGCACATGTACTGCCCATGTCAAGGCACAACTGTGATAACATTACTGCATCTGTGTGTCTATAACATCACAAGAACAGATTTGTATCCACTGGAAAAACGCAAACTGGTTCTCTTACAGAACAATAGAAACTATCTTGCAAGTGCTACCTTCCAATGGGGCTATACTATATATAAGTCAATGTCTGATACTTTAACGGGAACTTGACAGTTGATACATCCACGGGCAGCAAGTATTAGGCTGTGGTTGCAAGATTTCAGCCCTATACGTTAAATTCTGAAACGCTGCGGCATTTCAAACAAAAACATAACTTAAAAGCTGCTTAGGACTAAGCCGCACGGGAGACTAGTAAGACAATCTTCTCGCCGCCCCCGCTCTCCAAAATGATAGGTCTCTTTCCATGTACACTGACAGGGAGAGAACTGTCACTCTAAGGGAGTGGGTGGGAAGAGGCCGCCCGGGACTGGGCTATCCAACTCATCTCTGGTGCGTCTCAGTCCCTGGCTTTTGTACTACTGTATATTTCTTTCTGCAAGGTGTCAGACAGATGGCCGTGTTTCTCATGTGAAGATTGCATTTGAGTGCACGGACGGGCCCAACACCTCTCCTGACCTGAGCATGACAGAGCGGTGTTTCTATGCAGCTGTCACGCTCAGATCAGTAGAGGTGCCGGGCCAGTCCAAGGATTGCAGTGTAATCTTCGTACGAGAAATATGGCAGTCTATCTGCCCCCTTAATGAGATTATGGGTTGGCATTTAACGCTGCCTATGTTGTAAGGTTTGTTAAAGGGTTATATTTAAAGTTATGGGATAGATAACTCTCCTAGGTGGTACTGTACAAGATAGTTTCTTTTGTTTTGCAGGAGAATTAATTTGCATACCTTTCTAGTATGGATCATTGCATGTAAGGCTCCATCCTCAGCTGGTCTCTATAAAGGGCTTGTTCAGGTTTGTGACGAAAGTCTGCAGTCACTCATCTTTCCCCATCTCACTCGACCCCCCAATGGACCTATCCATTAAAGTAAATGGCTAGCCCACTCTCCCCAGTCCCACAAGCTCACTGCCTCGGGGTAATCCTTAACACTGGTCTCTCTTTCAAACCACATATCCAAGCCCTTTCCACTTCCTGCCGACTTCAATTGAAAAATATTTCATGGATCCGAATGTGGTACCCCTGAGGGTCCAGTCGCCACAGAGGTACTGCACCTCATCCAGAGGTGTGGTACCCCACTCTCAGGTGAGGGAGCACTACCCAGGACTCTAACATATGCACCCAACACACACTAGTTCAGTCAGGGCACCTGGGCGTACTCCAAGGGAGGGCCTCATCTCGGGCTAGCTAGGAATGGGTGTTGGGGTTTGGGTGGAGAAGGTAGAGAAAAGGGGAGGAGCTTAGAGAGCGTGAAGAACAAAAAGTTGTGAGGAGAAAGTGAAAGTGAGCAAATGTGCTTATAAGGAGTTCTGTTATGTTTCGGTAGCTGAGGAGTGCAGGTAAAAAAGGAAATACACCAGAGCAGTTGGAATCTATGGGATTGCAATACCCTGACTAACCACCACAACTAGAGGCAGCCGTGGAGCGTTCCTACGATGGTCCTAGACGCCTCGTCACAGCCTGAGAAACTAACTACACCTAAAGATAGAAATAGGAAAGCTATCTGCCCCGGAGCAGAACCCCAAAGATAATAGAAAGCCCCCAAACATGTAATGGCGGTTAGACAAGAGGAAATACTGACACAGAAAGAAAATAGTATGAGCAAACGCTGGGGCCCAAACTATCTAAATAGAAAAGGACAGGAAGGGTACTTACTGCAATCCCAGAAAACCCTGAAAAACACCAACTCTACTAATTTCAAAATCACCTGAGATCACACGACCTCTACCACCTAAATTAGTTCTCTGGTGTAACAAAAACAGCAACCACTGAAAAAACTGGAAAAAGCAAAAGTACAAAACACAGTGGCTGGACTAAACTGAGAGGGCAGAAGCCCCCGGAGGGGACCCAGAAGGCCCCCACAGAAGTGCAGGACCAAATGCAAAAATATAGCAAAAACACAAAATAAGAAATTGTCTTATCTGATAGCAGGAGATGCAGACACGACACAGCAGGCTACAAGGGAAACTGGAAAGAAGGATTCAGACCAGAACAATTGATCACCGGCAACCCTGATGGGAAAATGATTCCCTTAAATAAGACCAATCAGTAACACCTGATTCCCAATCCTCACTAGTACCGCTTGTAACCACCAGAGGGAGCCTCTGCTCAGAACTCATCTCAAACCCATTCACAACAGTACCCCCCCCTTGAGGAGGGGTCACCGAACCCTCATTTGAGCAACCAGGTCGGTCAGGATGAGTTCTATGATACGCACGGATAAGTCTCCTAGCATGGATGTCCGAAGCAAACACCCAAGAATTATCTTCCTGACCATAACCTCTCCATTTAACCAAATACTGGAGTCTTCGTCTAGAAAAACGAGAATCCAATATTTTCTCAACCACATACTCCAGATTGCCCTCAACCAAAACAGGGTCAGGAGGCACAGCAGCAGGAACCACTGGCTCAACAAACCTCTTCAACAAGGACTTGTGGAACACGTTATGGATCTTAAATGTCCCTGGAAGAAGCAAACGAAAAGAAACAGGATTAATAATCTCCATGATCTTATAAGGTCCAATGAACCTAGGCTTAAATTTAGGAGATGCTACTCTCATAGGAATATTCTTTGAGGACAACCAGACCAAGTCCCCCACTTTAAACCGAGGACCACCAGTCCTATGCCGGTTAGCAAACCGCTGGGCCTTCTCCTGAGAGAGGGACAACCTCTCCACTACCTGGTCCCAAATCTGCTGCATACGCTCAACAACAGAGTCAACACCTGGACAGACAGAAGCCTCCGTCTGTCCTGAAGAAAATCGAGGGTGAAACCCAGAATTACAGAAAAACGGAGACATCAAAGTGGCAGAGCTAGCCCTATTATTAAGAGCAAACTCAGCCAAAGGCAAAAAAGAGACCCAGTCATCCTGATCAGCAGACACAAAGCATCTTAGATAAGTCTCCAATGTCTGGTTTGTTCTCTCAGTTTGACCATTGGTCTGAGGATGAAATGCCGAGGAGAAAGACAATTGAACACCCAGTTTAGAACAAAAAGTCCTCCAAAATCTGGAAACAAACTGGACTCCTCTGTCAGACACAATGTTCTCAGGAATGCCGTGTAAACGAACCACGTGCTGAAGGAACAACGGCACCAATTCAGAGGAGGAAGGCAACTTAGGTAACGGCACAAGATGTATCATTTTGGAAAACCTATCACAAATTACCCAGATGGTGGTCATTCTCTGAGAAACAGGAAGATCGGAAATGAAATCCATAGAGATATGGGTCCATGGTCTCTTGGGCACAGGCAATGGCATCAACAAACCACTAGAGCGAGAGCAAGGCTTGGAGCGAGAGCAAGTCCCGCAGGACTGCACAAATTCCCTGACATCGCGAGACAAGGTAGGCCACCAAAAGGACCGACTAACCAAGTCTCTGGTACCAAAAATTCCGGGATGCCCAGCCAATGCGGAACAATGAATCTCAGACATCACACTCTTTTTCCATTGGTCCGGGACAAACAATTTTCCAACAGGGCAGCGCTCGGGCCTATCCTCCTGACACCCCTCCAGAGCAAGTCTCAAATTGGGCGAGATGGCGGAAAGAACTACACCCTCCTTCAAAATAACAGAGGGATCAGATAGCTCAGGAGAGTCCGCAAGGAAACTCCTCGAGAGGGCATCCGCCTTAACATTCTTAGTGCCAGGAAGAAAGGAAACCACAAAATTAAAACGTGTGAAAAACAAGGCCCACCTGGCCTGTCTAGGATTGAGTCGCTTGGCAGATTCCAGATAGACCAGATTCTTATGGTCCGTAAGGACCACCACCTGATGTTTGGCTCCCTCCAGCCAATGTCTCCACTCTTCAAAAGCCCACTTCATGGCCAATAACTCCCGATTACCCACGTCATAATTACGTTCAGTAGGAGAAAATTTTCGAGAGAAAAAGGCACAAGGGTTACTTTTAGAGGTCTCTGGATCTTTTTGGGACAAAACGGCACCTGCCCCAATTTCAGAGGCATCAACCTCCACCTGAAATGGCAGAGAAACATCAGGCTGCCGTAGAACAGGAGCAGAAGTGAATCTCTGCTTAAGTTCCTGAAACGCAGAGACTGCCTCAGGAGGCCAATTCACCACATCAGAACCCTTTCTGGTCAAATCAGTTAATGGTTTAACAATAACAGAGAAATTACCAATAAATTTACGATAAAAATTGGCAAAACCCAAAAATCTCTGAAGAGCCTTTAATGAAGTAGGTTGGACCCAATCACAGATGGCCTGAACCTTGACCGGGTCCATTTCAATAACAGATGGGGACAAAATGAATCCCAGAAATGAGATCTTCTGTACGCCAAAAAGACACTTTGATCCCTTCACATACAGAGCATTCTCTCTCAAAATCTGGAATACAGTTTGAACATGTTTCACATGAGAGTCCCAGTCATTAGAAAAAATCAAGATATCATCCAAATAAACAATCAGAAACTTGTCCACAAAATCCCTGAAAATGTCATTCATGAAGGACTGGAAGACGGAAGGAGCATTAGTGAGCCCAAAGGGCATCACAAGGTACTCAAAATGCCCTTCAGGGGTGTTAAATGCCGTCTTCCATTCATCCCCGTGCTTAATGCGAATAAGGTTATACGCCCCCCTGAGGTCAAGCTTGGTAAACCAAGTAGCGTTTTTCACCCTGGAAAACAGGTCAGAAATCAAGGGTAACGGGTATTGATATTTCACAGTAATATTGTTCAAGAGACGATAATCAATACACGGCCTTAATGAACCATCTTTTTTGGCCACAAAGAAAAAACCGGCACCTAAGGGTGAAGAGGATGGTCTGATATGACCCTTCTCCAATGATTCCTTGATATAAGACCGCATAGCGTCATGTTCAGGTACAGACAAGTTAAAAAGGCGACCCTTAGGGAATTTACTACCTGGCACTAATTCAATAGCGCAGTCATAGCTCCTATGGGGAGGTAAGGATGCAGATTTACTTTCGCTAAACACATCAGAAAAATCAAACAAAAAGTCAGGAACATCCTCAGCCTGGGGGGAGGCAGAAAAAACAGGAGTGTTGGTATTAACACATTGGCAGCCCCAACTGGTTACAGACATAGATTTCCAATCCAAAACAGGATTATGAGACTGTAACCAAGGGAAACCCAGCACGATAATGTCATGCAGATTATATAGAACCAAAAATTTGCAGCACTCCTGGTGATCAGGTTCAACCCTCATTATCACCTGAGTAGAAAACTGGGGTTTATTCTCAGCCAAAGGGGTAGAATCGATCCCCAGTAGGGGAATAGACTTCTGTAGGGGTATCAAGGGAAATCCACAACGTTTAGCAAAATCATAATCCATCAGGTTAATAGCTGCTCCAGAATCAACGAAAGCCTGAGCAGAAAATGAGGACAGAGAGCATATCAGAGTGACAGTTAATAAAAACTTAGTCTGAACACTACCCAAGACAACTGAGCGTGCAAAACGTCTTCCCCGCTTAGGGCAGACTGAAATAGCATGAGAGGCATCACCACAGTAGAAATATAACCCATTGCGCTTTCGAAACTCATGACGCTGTGCCCCAGACACCACTCCATCACACTGCATGGGCTCAGCAGCTGGCTCACAAGGCAACACCACTCCACGCATACTTCTCCGCTCACGCAAACGTCTGTCAATTTGAATCGCTAATGACATAGAATCATTGAGACCAGAGGGGACAGGGAATCCCACCATAACATCCTTTACATTATCCGACAGACCCTTCCGAAAAAGAGCTGCCAAAGCGTCGTCATTCCATTTGGTCAGGACTGCCCACCTACGGAATCTCTGACAGTATAACTCAGCGTCATCAAGCCCCTGATTTAATGCCAACAAGGCTTTTTCAGCTTGATCAGTGACATTAGGCTCATCGTACAATAACCCCAAAGCCTGAAAAAATGCATCAACATCACTCAAAACAGGATCCCCAGGTGTCAGGGAAAAAGCCCAATCCTGAGGATCGCCGCGCAGGAGAGAGATGACAATTTGAACCTGCTGCGCTGCGTTTCCTGAGGACTTAGATTTTAAGGCAAAAAACAATTTACAGTTATTTTTGAAATTCTGAAACTTAGCTCGATCCCCTAAAAACAAATCTGGCATGGGGATCCTAGGTTCCACAACAGGCAACCCAGCAAGATATGCAGCAATACTCTGAACCTCAGTGGCAAGCTGATCCACACGGCCAGACAACTGTGCAAACTCCATTGGGAGAAAAGATCCTCCCCAGCACCCAGAGATACAGAGGAAAAAAAAAAAAAAATGCAACAAACAGAAAAATATCTCTGACAACTTTTCTTCCTTCAAAATATTTTTTCCCTTCTGTGAGTACCATACAATTTTTATGGCCGGTGATACTGTTATGTTTCGGTAGCTGAGGAGTGCAGGTAAAAAAGGAAATACACCAGAGCAGTTGGAATCTATGGGATTGCAATACCCTGACTAACCACCACAACTAGAGGCAGCCGTGGAGCGTTCCTACGATGGTCCTAGACGCCTCGTCACAGCCTGAGAAACTAACTACACCTAAAGATAGAAATAGGAAAGCTATCTGCCCCGGAGCAGAACCCCAAAGATAATAGAAAGCCCCCAAACATGTAATGGCGGTTAGACAAGAGGAAATACTGACACAGAAAGAAAATAGTATGAGCAAACGCTGGGGCCCAAACTATCTAAATAGAAAAGGACAGGAAGGGTACTTACTGCAATCCCAGAAAACCCTGAAAAACACCAACTCTACTAATTTCAAAATCACCTGAGATCACACGACCTCTACCACCTAAATTAGTTCTCTGGTGTAACAAAAACAGCAACCACTGAAAAAACTGGAAAAAGCAAAAGTACAAAACACAGTGGCTGGACTAAACTGAGAGGGCAGAAGCCCCCGGAGGGGACCCAGAAGGCCCCCACAGAAGTGCAGGACCAAATGCAAAAATATAGCAAAAACACAAAATAAGAAATTGTCTTATCTGATAGCAGGAGATGCAGACACGACACAGCAGGCTACAAGGGAAACTGGAAAGAAGGATTCAGACCAGAACAATTGATCACCGGCAACCCTGATGGGAAAATGATTCCCTTAAATAAGACCAATCAGTAACACCTGATTCCCAATCCTCACTAGTACCGCTTGTAACCACCAGAGGGAGCCTCTGCTCAGAACTCATCTCAAACCCATTCACAACAGAGTTCCCTGTCAGAGGGAGCTAGGAAGAACAGAGTAGTTGGTCTGAGGAGACCAAAGGAGAAGGAGTGCAGCAGAGAGGCTGTAGAGAGAATTGTGAGGGGAGGCTGAAGGAAGCTCCCGGGAGGACAGAAGTGGTCCTAGGGGCACGGGAAGTGCGGAAGCCACCCGTGGGGCCCGATTCAGCAGTGAAGGGACCAGGTCGCAGTAGGGGAACCGGCATTCAAGACTAGTGGAGGACTTCAAGACTCAGCTAGCTTGCCGGAGGCTGAGGTAACTGTACGTGCCTCAGCCACATCCACAATTGTTCGCCGAAAAGGCAGCCATATAGGAGCAAGGGGACTCAGAGAACGTCACCCGACAAGGTCTGCAGCTGCTGGCTTGGGACACTGATTGTGTTGGTGCTGGGCTGGAGGGAGGAAGCCAGTGCAGTGAGATGGCCAGGAGAGGAACATACTGAAGGGAGTCCTGGAAAGGTGTTATGATTTGGTAGCTGAGGAGTGAAGGTAAAAAAGGCAATACACCAGAGCAGTTGGAATCTATGAGATTGCAGTACCCTGACTAACCACCACAACTAGAGGCAGCCGTGGAGCGTTCCTACGTTGGTCCTAGACGCCTCGTCACAGCCTGAGAAACTAACTATACCCAAAGATAGAAAGAGGAAAGCTATCTGCCCCGGAGCAGATCCCCAAAGAACATAGAAAGCCCCCAAACATGTAATGGCGGTTAGACAAGAAGAAATACTGACACAGGCAGAAAATAGTATGAGCAAACGTTGGGGCCCAAACTATCTAAATAGAAAAGGATAGGAAGGGCATTTACTGCAATCCCAAAAAACCCTGAAAAGCACCAACTCTACTAATTTCAAAAACACCTGAGATCACACGACCTCTACCACCTAAATTAGTTCTCTGGTGTAACAAAATCAAAACAGCAGCCACTGAAAAAACTGGAAAAAGCAAATGTACAAAACATCAGTGGCTGAACTAAACTGAGAGGGCAAAAGCCCCCGGAGGGGACCCTGAAGGCCCCCACAGAAGTGCAGGACAAAATTCAAAAATCAAGCACAAAAACAAAAAGAAGAAAATGTCTTATCTGTTAGCAGGAGATGCAGACACGACACAGCAGGCTACAAAGGAAACAGGAATCAAGGATTGAGACCAGAACAATTGATCACCGGCAACCCTGATGGGAAGGCGACTCCCTTAAATAAGACCAGTCAGTGACACCTGATTCCCAATCCTCACAATCTTCACTGGACAGTCCAGTACCACTTGTAACCACCAGAGGGAGCCTCTGCTCAGAACTCATTTCAAGTCCATTCACAACAGAAAGGTGTATCCTAATCTACCTGGGAGTTTGCTGGACCCCTCACCTGGAGGACACGGCACCAAGCGGGCATCTGTGTACACAAAAACTGTGAGTAACGCATTGGAAACTGCACCCCGCTGTGTCCTCTGAATTATTCCTGCGTCACCTGCGCTGCACCACATTCACCTCCAATATTGTCTTTAATATCCTAACTGCCCTGGGACATAGCTTTGCCTGTGGAGAGCTGAACCAACTTTGCTGCATCAACATCTGTCCCAGTGGACTGAATCTGCAGCATCGGCTAACATCTTTATTGCCGAGTACCACAGGTGGCGTCACGAACACTTTATTACAAACTCTTTGTTATCCCTTTTCATCTTATCCCCTTTTATTGGACACCCAGGGCCACGGACCAGGTCACTGCTGCCGTGACACTGCCCCGTTAAGAAGTGGCCCGGTACTGAGTATCCCCACTGCCCTGGCGGGTGCTCCACATGCATTCCTCAACCAAAAATCTGCAAAATCCCTAGTCCATGCCCTCATCATCTCCAACCTTGACTACTGCAACATCCTGCTTTGTGGCCTCCCCTCTCACACTCTCGCAGCCCTCCAATCTATTCTAAACTCTGCTGCCCAACTTATCTGCCTGTCCCCCCGCTATTACCTGGCCTCTCCCCTCTATCAATCCCTGCACTGGCTCCCCATTATCCAAAGACTCCAGTTCAAAACCCTAACCATGACATACAAAGCCATCCACAAACTGTGTCCTCCATACATCTGTGACCTCGTCTCCCGGTATTTACCTGCACGCAACATTTGATCCTCACAAGATCTCCTTCTCTAATCCCCTCTTATCTCCTCTTCTCAGAATCGCATACAAGATTTCTCCCGTGCATCCCCCCTACTCTGGAACTCTCTACCCCAACATATCAGACTCTCGCCTACCATGGAAACTTTCAAAAAGAACCTGAAGACCTACCTCTTCCGACAAGCCTACAACCTGCAGTAACCACCGATCCACCAAACCGCTGCACGACCAGCTCTACCCTCGCCTACTGTATCCTCACCCATCCCTTGTAGATTGTGAGCCCTCATGGGCAGGGTCCTCTCTCCTCCTGTACCCGTCGTGACTTGTATTGTTTAAGATTACTGTACTTGTATTTATTATGTATACCCCTCCTCACATTTAAAGCGCCATGGAATAAATGGCGATATAATAATAAATAATAATAATTTCTCATAGTGCACAAACTGCACACTGTCCAACAGTGCCGACAGTGATAGTGGGAGGTCATGAGACCACAAGTATGCAATCTGCATACTGTCAACAAGAGGAAAAAAAAAGGACGGGCACCACAAAGAATAACAGAAGTGATGCAAACAATGTGACAAAGCAACAATGTATGATAAAGAAGAAAAAGAACCACAACCACATTAATTGAAGCCTGTGCACACCCAAAGCATTAGAAATTAGAAAAAAAACTAATGGGAGCAAACAATGAAAGTTTCTATTGAACAACAGAAAGCAGAGATCTTGTAAGCGTTGAGGAACGGATACAGACAGTATATTAGAAAATCGTTAACTTGTTATTATACTTTTTTGATTTTTTTTAAGTAATTATCTATTTTATTTTATGCTTAAATTTAATTTACAATAATTTTCCATTATACTTATGCTGTTTTCTTACATGACTTTCAGGTGGGCATGAATTCTCAAAAAAGTAAAGGTTAGGGATGTTGGTTATAATGATGGTATTACATCCAATGTTCCCCGTGAAAGTCCTCTCAGGTGAGTTGCCAATACCCAATACCCAAAATATTCGCTTTCCATCACCTGTGACTCTTAAGTTCCACGTGGCTCCAGCCAATAGGTGCAAATAACTAGTTTCACTAGTGGATATAGAAGAGCAAGGCAGGAAGTCATTAGTCTGTATAAAGTGCAGTGCAAAGCTTATTTCCTCCACATCTGAAGAAAAAGCATATAGACCAGATTTAAAGGGAATCTATCAATAGGATTAGACCCCCAAACTATTTATATGCCCCTTTAGCTCTTTCAAACACAAGTCCAGAAACACCTTTATGTAGCCAGTCCATTCTTCCATTACTGCGAAATCAAAAGTTTGAATTGATATGTAAATGAGGCTGCAGATATGAAGCCTCTGTCACTCCAGCTCTATTCCTTTAGGACAGTACCACACCCTACTAATACTCATAGTTTTCTTTTAGGATCTGTCAATTTTACTAGCCCTGGTTTACTTCCCCAGACCAGCCCCTATTATTTCCATCTTGATCTTGTCCCATTTCCTGACTATTCTGCCTTTTGATTTTTTCGTTATCAGTCCTTTCGGATTTAACCTAAGCTCATTTACTAAAGATTCACCTGTTTTATGCCTTTGTATCGTAACTGCCCTCCTGGTTCTGACCTGGCTACTTGATTACTCCTACCAGACTGCACCACCGGCCAGCAGCTAACTCCGTGACTCCGACCCATAGGTCCCTGTGGAAGTCCAGATTCCTGTACTGGAGTTAAAGTGTGAAGGCCAAGGCAACCTTTGGGATCTGGTAAATCGAGTTGCTTGCTAAAAACCTGTCTGCGTTTTTAGAGCTGCCAAGCAACAACTAACACAGTCTAGTTTTATTGTTTTTGGCAAAATGAATATGAATGAATTAGAAATGTACTGCAGTGCGCACAGAACAGAGGACAAAACAGAGCGGCTCATCTATTCTCTATGGTCACAGAAATCGGTTTATTCTTGTCAGATTAGCATGGGAAAAGGTGGCTGCACCCCATAATTTGCCTTCTTTTAATACCTGGGGCTGCGCCACAGCCACCTGCTGCCAACTGGGCATCACCACTGATTTAAAGCAGAAAATTTCCCATAATTTACAAAACACATCATCCAACCTCACATTGCCGTGCAACGTGCTCACATGCTATAGAAAAAACATATTTAGCTGTCATTAGTCCCATTCCACCTCATTGTCTCCATGTAATCCTATGACATGGTGGGGTAATGTAATGTGACATAACATTAGTGTTAGGATTCAAGAAATAAAAATTTAGTTTTATTTTAAAAAAGAGAACACATAACATATAATTATACCACCTTCCAACAAAATAACATCGCCGTATATTAATAGAGGTAAATGACAGAAAAATAGTAGAATAAATTTATTTATTTTTCTTGCTTATACAGCGCCTTAATTCCACAGCGCTTTACAGACATCAGGATTCTAACGTGACATGAAAGTAACATAAGATGGTCACATTCACAGCATTGTACTGGGGAAACAACAGCATTCTAAAACACATATATCCATAATTTTATAGCTTTAAAAGGAACCTGTCATGTTGAAAATGGTCTCTGATCTGCAGGCAGGATGTTGTAGGGCAGGAGGAGCTGATCAGGTTGATAAAGATTTTGTTTGAAAATTTTCAGTAGGATTTGTAATTTATTACTTAAAATTTCCCGGTGTTTTGTATGAACATGAGTCCAGTGGCCGGTCCTAGTGGTGATTGACAGTTTCCTGTTATGACTGTGCAGGCAGAGGTACCTGTCAATCATTGGTAGGCCTGCCCACTGGACTCATATTCATACAATCAGCAGGGATTTCAATGAATAAAATACAAATTATACTGATTTTTTTTTTCCAACAAACCTATAAATCATTCTGCTCAGTTTCTTCTCTATACCAGGCTGTCCACAGATCTGACTGCTTGTCCAGGTTATCTTGAAGAAAGACACAAGTCCGCCGAATTCAACACAAAACCTAATATGTTGCTCCAGAAGAAGGAAAACCCCCATGAGGCAGATCCAAATTGCCTAATATTTGGGAGGGTGGCAGAGCTAAACCCCACAGTGGTATTGTCCCACCATGTGTATGGCCAGTGGTGAGTCCTCTCCTTCCTCATAAGTCCTTATCAGGAAGTTGGCATCACTGTCTGCCCTCTTGTCCCCATTATAAATGGTTGAATGCCCTGACGAAGGCAGACGCCGAAACGCGCGTCTGGGAAGACGCTTCATCGCGACAATTATCATCCACTTCCATACAGGTACAGTTTGCTAAGGGTCCCATTAAATAAATATTATCTTATATAGCCTGTGGGCAGTCCCTAATGTATTATATATATCTGTCCTTTTCACAGTGATCCCTCTGTGACTGGACCCGTAGCACAGACACATGCACATGCACTTTTTCCAGCTATTCATGCTGTTCATAAGATATACTCTGTTCTTTATGTTGTCTGCATGTATCGATACATCTCAGTGGTTAAGACACATAATGTGTTGGTACCAGTATATAGATTTAGTTTATAGCACTATTAGCACTTTATTAAATTTACCATTTCTATCCTTATCCATACTGGTCTCCTCTCCACACCAATATTACTCACCTATGGTAATTATCCATCATAATTACGTTATATGTCCATAACTTATATGTGAGTAGCACGCCGAATTGCGTCTGTTGCACTACCTGTCATTTTCCCCACGCCATACTTTTTAATGTATTTGACTAATAAAGTTGTATATTTTATTCACATATTTGGACTTGCATCTTCGTTTTTTCCTTCTTCTTCCCTTTCAAGTATATAAAAAGTCTCCTAGCATTGTATGCGGAGTGCAGGCTGTCGGGGGTTAGACAAAATGTTTGTGGTTACAGTGTTGTCACATGTTAACATGAAAGTTAATAGCAGGGAGATAAAAACAACAACTCACTAACAAGAGAACTTAGAAGCCCAGTAATTAGGAGTAGGGTTGTAATTGCTGCTTTACAGCACTGGATTCTTGATTTTGCACTGTGGCCAGAGGCTCATCTGTAATGAGTTAAAGTCCCATGTTCTCCTTCTGTGACACATGATCACTCCCTGTAGTCAGGGTAATTGGTTTTCTATGAAATGAAAAAAAAGATCATATCAACCATAAAAAGAAAAAAATTCAATACCTAAAGACAAAAAATGGCACAAATCTCAACACAACTCTGCACCTACAAACATAAACACCAAATGTATTTACTTTGTGTAGATAGATAGATAGATAGATAGATAGATAGATAGATAGATAGATAGATAGATAGATAGATAGATCGTATGACTTGTGGAAGGTTTTATGCCTGTGTACAGATAGAATAATTTGGGTACAGTGCTTTAAAGTTTGCTGAAAAGATCCTATAATCAATATGCAATACTTATGGGAACTAATGCGAAAAGGCGAAGTCCTGCATTGTGTTTGCTAACAGAGAAGTGGGGAGTAGGTGGGTGGGAAATGCACACTCAGCACTTTGCCCATTTTAGAGACAGAAGACAGGTCTGTGTCAGCTCTTTAAATGTTCCTCTAGTTCCCACCCACACCCACTCAGAAATAAAATTGGTGACACAAACACATTTACAAACAATTATCAACTACAATAAATTTCCTGTTTAATGTGTAACCTACTGAAAGGTGCAGACATAAATCACAAAGAACACCGTGATTACATTGTAACACCCGCTGTAATGGTAAAATAACCTTGTTCACACTTTAAATCCTATAGATAAAGTGATAGATGGAACCATAAATATGGATGGATAGATAGATAGATAGATAGATAGATAGATAGATAGATATTAGATAGATACAGTGTGTACGGAAAGTATTCAGACCCCTTTAGATTTTTCACTCTTTGTTTCATTGCAGCCATTTGGTAAATTCAAAAAAGTTCATTTTTTTCTCATTAATGAACACTCTGCACCCCATCTTGACTGAAAAAAACAGAAATGTAGAAATTTTTGCAAATTTATTAAAAAAGAAAAACTGAAATATCACATGGTCATAAGTATTCAGACCCTTTGCTCAGACACTCATATTTACGTCACATGCTGTCCATTTCCTTGTGATCCTCCTTGAGATGGTTCTACTCCTTCATTGGAGTCCTGCTGTGTTTAATTAAACTGATAGGACTTGATTTGTAGCACACCTGTCTATATAAGACCTCACAGCTCACAGTGCATGTCAGACCAAATGAGAATCATGAGGTCAAAGGAACTGGCCAAGGAGCTCAGAGACAGAATTGTGGCAAGGCACACATCTGGCAAAGGTTACAAAAGAATTTCTGCAGTACACAAGGTGCCTAAAAGCACAGTGGCCTCCATAGTCCTTAAATGGAAGAAGTTTGGAACCACCAGAAGTCTTCCTAGACCTGGCCGTCCAGCCAAACTGAGCAATCGTGGGAGAAGAGCCTCGGTGAGAGAGGTAAAGAAGAACCCCAAGATTACTGTGGCTGAGCTCCACAGATGCAGTAGGGAGATGGGAGAAAGTTCCACAAAGTCAACTATCACTGCAACCCTCCACCAGTCAGGCCTTTATGGCAGAGTGTCCTGACAGAAGCCTCTCCTCAGTGCCAGACATATGAAAGCCCGCATAGAGTTTGCAAAAAAAACACACAAAGGACTCCCAGACTATGAGAAATAAGATTCTCTGATCTGAAGAGACGAAGATAGAACTTTTTAGTGATAATTCTAAGCGTTATGTGTAGAGAAAACCAGGCACTGCTCATCACCTGCCCAATACAATCCCAACAGTGAAACATGGTGGTGGCCGCATCATGCTATGGGGGTGTTTTTCAGCTGCAGGGGCAGGATGACTGGTTGCAGCTGAAGGAAACATGAATGCGGACAAATATAGAGATATCCTGGATGAAAACCTCTTCCAGAGTGCTCTGGACCTCAGACTTGGCCGAAGGTTCACCTTCCAACAAGACAATGACCCTAAGAACACAGCTAATATAACAAAGGAGTGGCTTCAGAACAACTCTGTGACAATTCTTGACTGGCCCAGCCAGAGCCCTGACTCAAACCCAATTGAGCATCTCTGGAGAGACCCGAGAATGGCTGTCCACCAACGTTCACCATCCAACCTGACGGAACTGGAGAGGATCTGCAAGGAAGAATGGCAGAGGATCCCCAAATCCAGGTTTGAAAAACTTGTTGCATCACTCCCAAGAAGACTCATGGCTGTACTAGCTCAAAAGGGTGCTTCTACTCAATACTGAGCAAAGGGTCTGAATACTTATGACCATGTGATATTTCAGTTTTTCTTTCTTATTAAATTTGCATAAATTTCTACATTTCTGGGTTTTTTTCAGTCAAGTTGGGGTGCAGAGTGTACATTAATGAGAAAAAATGAACTTTTTTTGAATTTACCAAATGGCTGCAATGAAACAAAGAGTGAAAAATTTAAAGGGGTCTGAATACTTTCCGTACCCACTGTAGATAGATAGGTAGATAGATGGATAGATAGATAGATAGATAGATAGATAATAGATAGATAGATAGATAGATAGATAGATAGATAGATAGATAGATAGATAGATAGATAGATAGATAGATAGATAGATAGATAGATAGATAGATAGATAGATAGATAGATAGATAGGCAGAATAGATAGATAGATATTGGATAGATAGATAATAAACAGATAGACTGATATTAGATAATCTCTTACAAATGTGCACTAAAACACTAATTAACCAGTTTTGATGTACTGTATTTGTTATATGCACTTTGGTTGGCCCTGTATGCACCTTATATACACATTGTATGATATCTTAATCATGATATGTATTATAAAAAATGCTGTTTATCATGTCAATGCACTTTTGATATTATCTAACTGCTGTATACTTTTATGCCCTAATTATGTAAATGTATGCACCTATAAAAGGTGGACACTGATATGTTTGTTGCTTGAGAAAGGCTCACAGTTTTTGAGTCGAAATGTCGCCATTATGAGCTATTAAATAAGCACTTTTTCACCTTATTATCGTGAACTGCCTCCATGTTTCTCTCAATATCTGACATGAAATCAGAATAAATCTTTCCCGTTTTAGGTCAGTTAGGATTACCATAATTATTAATATTTCCAAATTGCCTGTCTTTTTATATAGTGTATATAAACTTCTGGTTTCAACTGTAGATAGATATTGTATAGCTTTATGGATAGATTTGATCCATCGTTCCACCATTTATAATGTATACCCCTTTTCACATATAAAGCACCATGGAATAGATGGCAGAATAATAATAGATAATAATAATAATAATATGATTTATATACTGGGATGTCATAATTGAGGGATGACAAATTCAAATACACAGAGGGCCAAAATTAAAAACTTGGATAAACTCACCGGCCATTCTTGATATTTATTTTAAAAAATGTCTGCAAATTTTTCCTTATCCTCAAATATAACAATGAACCTTTCCATATGGAAAAGTGTTGCTTTAACATTGAATCTGGAACAAGCAAAGCTTAAATGGAAATTGTCACCAGCAGGTTTTTGCTGTCCCATCTAAAGGTATCATAGATTAGGGGCAGAGACTGCAGCCTGATTCCAGCGATGTATCACTTACTGAGCCGCTTGATATCATTTTGATAAAATCAGAGTCAAAAAGGTAAGAAGTAAAGAAAAATGGTGAGAGCTCAACCCATAGGGAAAGGGTAATAATGTGCAAAAAAAAGACAAAATGGAGAATACATGAAACAGAGCAATAAAATAAATCATGATCCAAAAAGGCCTAAAGGGGCAAAGCCCCATTAGGGATTACCCCTCTTTAGCAGGTCAATGAAACTTAGCTTTTATTACGATACGATACGATACACTTTATTGATCCCGAGGGGAAATTACAGTATTACAGCAGCAATACAAACAGCAGTACATAAAATATTAGGACACAAATCTTGCACAGGTATACCAACATTACATAATAAATAAATAATAAAAGTGTGTAGTTCAGGTGTATATAAGACAATGTTAATTGACATTAGTACACCAGCCATCAGTCATTATTTTCTACCACCCTTAGGAAATTATTATACATCCCCATAGCAGTAGGTACAAACGATTTCCTGAATTTCTCCTTCTTGCACCTTAGTAGGATTAGACGGCTGCTGAATGTGCGCTTCTGCTTCAAGAACAGCTCGTATTGTACTCATTAAAATAGATATTTTATGGGATAATGAATTAAAATGACAATCCTAATTTCCCATAAATAGATGATTCAATATATATGTGTATATTCTAATTAGGCTTGTCATTTTAATTCATTACCCCATAAAATAACTATTTTAATGAGTACAATAAAAGCTAAGTTTCGTTGAGCTGTTAGAGAGGGGCCATTTCTAGTGGGGCTTTGCCCCTTTAGGCCTTTTTGGAATAGACAACATACCTTCCTAGGTCATTCATTTCCATTTGCTGTTATGTAAACCTGTATGAAATCATGGCATGAGCGCACCGGCTCGGTAGCAGACCTATGCCCAGTATGTGGAGGAAATAAAGGGTATTAGGTGCTATGCGCCCTGAGATGTATAGGTGAACAGAAGGGGAGTGGACGCTGATGTAGGAAGAAAAGAGGGAACTTCCAGCTCAGGTGAATGCCGCTCAGGCTGGGGAGCGCATTACTACGAGGCGTGTTGTAAACAGGGGAGCATGCCGGACCGGAAATATAGGATTTGTAGTATTAGCACTTGCTGTCTACCGGTCTAGTAGACATTTGGTATTTTTTTCACAGGTTAATATAATTACACCGCGGGCCTGAGTTTGACATATACAGCATGTTATAGCTGCTGGGCAGTATATGGAAACCCGCTCGGCCACACAAACCGACATTACACCGCTCACTGATGCTTCTGCAATGTGTGAAATGGTGCTGAGCAATTTTTTCTTTTGTGAGTCGAATCTCAAGTGTTTGACTTCAGGTGTAAATACAAATTTCAGGAAATTAGACTCAGACTCGATCCTCCGTGCATTGATCCACACATCTCTAAAATAATTTTTTTCTCTTGTAAATATTATTTTTAATTGCACCTGACTATTTTGTTGTTGGTTTTAAAGGGAATCTGTCACCCTAAATTGGCGGGATATTTAAATGATGGCAGTCAGGTCAGATGGGCGGTGTTTTGGGTACTTGCCTTAACATGTTGTTCGCCGCTGTCTCCATTATTTCTGGGAATTGTAGTCGTTGCCCTCCATATAACGCGCCTGCACATTGCAATCTTGAATTGCGCACGTGCAGTATGCTTTGCCCACAGATTGCAATGCGCAGGCGTGTTATATGGAGGGCAACGACTACAATTCCCAGAAATATTGGAGACAGCGGCGAACAACATGTTAAGGCAAATACCCAAAACACCGCCCATCTGACCTGACTGCCATCATTTAAATATCCCGCCAATTTAGGGTGACAGATTCCCTTTAACAATCATAAGCCCTGTATACCCTGGTGAACCTAGAGGGAATCTATCACTATGAAATGCAGTCTGAAGGCACCATATTATGATTGATAAACAGTTTAATGAGAAAAGATTCAGTATAACTTGAGATTTAATTAGTTAATCTTCTGCTCTTTCTGGGGTTCTCAGTCCAGTGGGTGGTCTATCAGCGACTGACAGCTTTGTTTTTATATGTGTGCACACCAAAGTCGCTGTCAGTCACTGATGGACCGCCCACTGGACTGAGAACCCCAGAAAGAGCAGAGGATTCAATGATCAAAACTCAGGATATACTGAATTTGTTCTGTCAGAACTATATATCAATCTGCTCCGCTCCCCCTGCTCTATAACATGGTGCCTGCAGATTTGATGGCGTTTCATGGTGACAGGTTCCCTTTAATTTGAAAATCAATGTCAGAGCGGCTATATAGTAATGATATTAAAACGAGATGTGGAGCTGGACTCTTAAAATGCTCATTTTAATACCAGAACAGAGAATTTATAGAGGATTATACAGCCATTCTGATATGGTGTTTCACAGTAAGTACATCCGTCTCATCAGCTCAAAAAAATATTGAATAATGTATTCAGTTTGTATTATGGAATTTGATGGCAGGTCCACTATAAAGTTTCAATACTGCCATAGCTCAAATGTTCAACTTCATTTTGTAGCAAAATTATCAACAAATGGGTTTTGCAGTTCCTGGCTGTTGCCACCATACTATTGATTGTGGTGTCTACTTCTGCTCAGCCCCTGAGCTCATCTGATCACCTATATTGATGACCTATACTAAGGATACTGTGGATATAAAGGTCTAACACCCATGTTAAAATGCCAGGATTTTGTCACATGAAAAACTCATACCAAGAAAATAATTTTAGAACGTTTTCCACCTTTATTGTTGCCTATAATCTGTACAAATCCATTGAGAAAAACCTAAATAATTTTGAGAGTCGAAAACCCCATAAATAACAAAACTAAAATATTGTAGTTGCATAAGGTGTGAACACCCACCCTCTTAATTGAATTGAAAAGCTTGAGAAAAGCTCACTGGAGCTGAAATGTCGTATGGGTAAATAAAAGGGTCATTCACTAGATGTGAAGCGCCATGGAATAAATGGCGCTATAATAAATAATAACAATAATGTGCTGCCTCGCTCTCCTTATTAGTTGATTGTTAGTGACTCTTGGTTCATGTCCATAGAGGGGTGCACCTCCACTTTGCTGCTTTCCTTTTATAATTGTAAATGTGATTGTGTTCAGAATTAGTCAATCACATTCACACTCATGTAACATAGTAGTCAGTACACAGCTGACACCATTTACAGGGATTCTGATTAATTCCATATAAAGTTTAATAATTCTTGTAGAATTTTCCTGAAATTTTCTTAGCTCCAACAAAAGCCATGGTCTGTAAACAGCGCACAACACAGCAAAGGAACTTATTGTTGAAAGTTATCAGTCAAGAGAAGGGTACAATAAATTTCCAAGGCATTAGATAAACCATGGAACACTGTGCGAATAGTCACGTAGGTAGCCTAAACTTGGTACAACAGTGACATTATCTAGAATTGGATGTCCCTCAAAAATTGATGAAAAGACAAAATAATTGTTCCAAAAGGCTGCCAAGAAGCCATCAGCAACATTAAAGGTACTGCAGGAATATCTGTCTCGTACTGGTTGTGTACTGCATGAGACAAGAATCTCCCATACTTTTCAAGATTGAAGCCTTTTCTTACAAAGAAAAACATCCAGGCCTGGCTTTGTTTTGTGAAATTCTACAGCAAGTATGACAATAGCATGCGGGAAAAATTGTTATGGTCTGATGAGACAAAGGTTGAACTTTTTGGGCCATATTTCCAAGCGGTATATCTGTTGCAAAGCCAACACTGATCATCACTAAAAGGAAACCATACCCACAGTGAAGAATGGTGGAGGCAGCATTATGCTTTGGGGCTATTTTTTGGCATCTGGAACTGGGGCTTTATTTAAGGTGGAAGAAATAATGAACAATTGCAAATATCAGTCAATTTTACAACATAACCTTTAAACTTGTGCTAAAAAGCTGAAGATGAATTTCACCTTTTAGAATGGCAATTACCCTAGGCGTACCTCCAAATCAATAAAATAATGGCTTTGCCAGAAGAAGATCAAAGTTTTGTAATGTTCCAGACAGAACCCAGACCTGAATCCAAATGAAATCTGTGGGTTGACCCGAAGAGAACGCTGTACACAGGAGATGCTCCTGCAACCTGATATCTTAGGAGTAGGGTTGAGCATTCCGATACTTCCGATACCTGAAATCCAATGTAAGTCTATGGGAACAAAATATCGGAAGTATCGGAAGTACTTCCGATATTTTGTTCCCATAGACTTACATTGGATTTCAGGTATCGGAAGTATCGGAATGCTCAACCCTACTTAGGAGCGCTACTCCAAAGAAGCGTAGGCAAAGATTGCCAATTCTAGATGTGCCATGCTGATAGACTCCTACCCAAAAAGACTAAACGATGTCATGAATTCAAAGGGTACTTCAAGAAAGCATTAATTTAAGGCTATGCGTACTTATGAAACAACAATATTTTAGTTGTTATTTTTCTTTTTCCGCCAAAAAAGATTTCAGTTTTCTGTTCAATTGAGTTGTACAGATTATGGGTAACATTAGGGGTAGGAAAAATTCTGAATTGCATCTTTTTGGTATGATTGTTTTTACATGACAAACACCTGACATTTTAATAGTTATGTGTAGACTTTATATAACTTCTTTTTATAGCAATATAAAGTACTGGACAGCTCATTTAATAAATCTAGGCCAAAGTATAGTAGAATAGCAGAACTTTGCTTTGTACAACTTTATATTTCTACAGTGTTTAAGCCTTACTTACGGAAAACCTGAAACTCACCTCAAATAATTATTTGTAGGAAATGACAGTGGCTAGTTGTAGGAATTAATAGTATAATTCTAGGAAGCGCTAGTTAATGACTACTTGTAGCTGAAACTAGTCCCATTGATTGACAAAAACACGTACAATTTAATGCTGATATGTGAACATAGCCCAATACTGACCAATTCTGTATGTAGAGAAAAGCAATGCCTATATAGCATCGCTCATCTCTTTGATCACTGTGATCACGAATTCCAAAGTTTTGCATGGACATTTTAATTACCATCAGCTGGAAGTCACAATTTTGAGTCAGGATATATAAATCATGAAATAAGAAGTCAGCAATCACCCCATTTTCCTTTTTGCCAACCATTAATTTAAGGTTATTGCTGAAAACCGTTTTCTCTTGACTTGAAAGTCCTTTCTTCATCTCTCTATTTCCAATTTCCTTGGTTTCACCACTCATTGACTGAATGTCATTTGCCCATTCTCTTCTATTTCCTTCCATAATCTTTATTGCACGACCGCAGTATTTTAATCGGATCCTGATCACCAACACCAGGGTATAACAGATCTGTGGCTGACCACATGAAACGCAAGGGTAGCGCTGATGCAGAGTGATGGTGGTCTCTCTGCTATTCAAAGCAAATTATTAGCTTGTGGCCCCTCAGGACAGACGAGATTTAACAATCATGTCCCACAGAATATAGAGCATAAGGAAGCGTTCTGTGCATTCAGGGTCCAGCTTGAAACATTCTGTGGAACATATGAGTTTTACTCTTGGATGAAAATTTTTCCCATACCTCTGTATACAGTCATGTAAACCAGCAATAACGAATAGTGAAAAATACTTACAGCTGTTATTACAAGTTTAGCAATTGTTTCCTTTGTCTTTTAAACCTCCCCTGCTACACCGCGCTTATATGTAAGGGGGTGAGGTATGATGTCTTTTATCTTCCCCTTCCCTCTGATTGTCTTCCAGTGCTTTATGTTTACAGATGTGTTTTATGATAACTGCCAGCGGTACTGCTACATGTATAACTATGTATTACCACTCACTGTTTATGGTATTGCCACTTGAATGTTTTACCATTATGTAGAAAACTGTATATATTGTCTTGTATTCTTGTATTATAATATTGCATATCTGTACAGCCAGGGAAAGTTATTGCATCCTTTTGGGGACATTAGAGGTGGGCATTTAGTATATAGTTTCTATAGATAATGATAGATTTAGTTCCTTTATGGGCCATTAGATGGGGACATACTAATGTACACCGTTACTATTTGATAGGATGTTCTACAGAGGGTTAAGTGTAGGAGGGGCTGCCGGGTACTAAGAGAGAAGTTTTTAGGTAGTTCAGACAGGGCCAGAGTGCCCAGGTGTCCACATGGGCTATAGGCCAGGACAGTTCGGCAGCCACGTAACGTTGAAGTGCTGCAGCCCAAGTTATCCACGGCCACTGTGCATCATATCAGTGGGCCAGTACAGAGAAGGAAGATGTGGCGACTCATAGCCTGGGCAGATGCTTTTAGGGCAGGAGTTGGTTGGACTGAGATGAAGGAAGTTGGAGCTTCGACAAGATCGGTATAGACAGGCCGGATGCTTTATCAGAGGCAGCTAATCCTGGTGACTGATGATTTCGAGTCTGGGGTGAAACAGGCAGAGGGAAATGTCATCATGGTGAGGTCAGGCAAGGAAGGTACTGGGGAGCATTATAGAACGGTCCGGTCTGGGCGTGTACTGCACAGAAGTGACAGCAAAGCAGAGAAAGATAAGGAAACAAGTGAATCCCAGGATGTGCCAACTGTGTATGTAACATGTGAAGTGTTAAGTATAGAGAATGGTCAAGTTATCCTGGACAGTGTCTCCATTATTGGGGTTACCTGAAAAAGGGACCGTCGTTGCCTGGGAAGTGCCCGGGGGAAGCTGAACTTGGAGATGCAGTTACGCTGAAGAGAAGAGTACAGTTTTCTGTAGGGGAAGGACTGGACATAGATATTGCAGTAATTCAGGTCACGACTACAGTCCTGTCCCACCCTTACATATATAACATCTGAAGGTCATGAATCCATCACAACCTGTTGCACCATGGTCGGGACCTGCAGACAGTATGACAAAAGTCACAGACAATTAATACAAGTAGTTATTGAACTCTTTTTTTTGCATTTTTAATATACGACTTCAGTTAAAATATTGTGTAATATCATCTGGAAACAAGACTTTGTGTCTCTCTTATCTGCTCAGTTGAGTACGACTTTGTCATTCTAACGATCATAGCTCGCCAGGCAGTTCTATCCCGTGTTGCTTCTTTCAGTTTGCCAATAGTCCAGTGGCGGACACTGACAGCTTGGGGCCCCTGTGCAAGAAATGTGCGTGGGTCCCCTCCTTTTATTGTGACAATCCTACAGAGATATATATATATAGCCACACACATATACATCTTACATAGTCTCCATTATTCTGTGTATTACTGTCCCTTATTACACTGTGCCCTCTCTTGTTATGTACAGTGCTGTCCCTTACATATCGGATTCTCATTATTTTTCTTGTTTACAGCGCTCTATTCTTACATACCGTCCTCTCTTGTCAGATGTATAATGAAATGACTGCTGAATGCTGATGGAGCACGGGAAAGCTTCTTTTCTGATGTAGGAGCTGATGAACTGGTTTTCTGGTCCACCAGCAGTTATTGTATATCTAGCAAAAAAGAATTATGTAATAAAGAGAGGACACTAGGATTAACAATAACGCGAATACGCTATGTAAGGAACAACACTGTACAAGAAATCAGAGGAAACTATGTAACAAAGGACGGCGCTATAAATAATAAGGGCGTATACTATATACTATGGGACTGTGCTATACATAGTAAAGTTATATTCTTGTATCCATGTGAAGTGTCAGTGTGCTGTTCGCTTTTACAGATGCATTGAGCATGTCCTATTTTGATCCTCAAAATCGGATCAGAACAGAGCATTCTCTGACCCTCACAGATCTTGTTCTCAGATGCGTGATTTTCACAGATGTGTGAATGGATCTATAAAATGCTATGAGTCTATGTGTCATCCGATAAAAAAATTTGGCAGTACATGGACATATCACATGAATGAGAGAATGTGGCCTAAGTGATTTTTCAGATAACATTATGACTCCAAATCAAACAGAACAGATTCAGAATAATATTTACATCCAGATGTAATGCGGCCAGGGTGGCAGTCGTGGCAATGAGCTGTAGTGTTCTCACACCCTGGCACCTCACAGAGGAAATACACTGTCCCTTCTCTTGTGTGTGAGGCTATGTGTGCAGCAGAGTACTCACTGTCACTGCCAGGATCCGCTCAGGCTTTGTCACTCCGGCTTCACAAAACGTTTCAGAGTCACAAGTCTTTTCAAACAACACAACTTTACTGGACAGCAGTACCTTCATGACATAGGCAGCACACGGCAAACACAAAGTCATCTTCATATCTGTCCCTGCCATCCTGACAGGCTCTATCTTCTTGTTGGAATATGATTGTTGCAACAACTCCATTCCTGTCTATGAGTGCTTAGTTGCTAGATTTGTATGTTGTTTATAAAGTAAAAAAAAAACTCCCAGAGGCTCACACAGGGAGAGCATGTGACTGTATTTCCTGTTTTCCTGTGTCTGTGTATGAGAGAAGCAGCTTGCTGTAGATGCTGCACAGATAGAGACACACAAATTATTTATTGCTGATTAGGGATGGGCGAACCCAAACTGTAAAGTTTGGGACCCATTCGGTCACTAGGTCCCGAACACGGGTTTCCGTGGGAAACCCGTGTTACAGTTCGGGTCCAGTTCGGGTCCAGGCCCATTATAATTAAACGTACCTGTCCAGCGATGCGTCCTCCCGTCCCGCTATCTCCCGGCCGCATCTGCTTCTGGGGCCGCTCATTAACTGCCGGCAGTATTCACTGCACTCAGCAGTCTTCGGCTTTTTCCGGCAGTGTTCATGCGGTGACATTCCCCCTGATGAAGGAAGTCCAACCGAAACAAGCGTCGGGGTACGTGCACATTCAGGATCCTAACCCTTAAAGGTATTGCGTCCTATTTATAATATAATCTCTGGTATCTTTTTGCACACTGCACTTGTGTTTTGTTTTTTTTCTATTTTTTTTGTATATTGTGGTTTTGCACATTGTATACACTGTATACATATTTACCTATTTTCACTTTATCTTAATGCACTATTCATGATTATTTAAATCTACATAATTTTACTAGTTCACTTTTACCAGGTATTTTTATATGGACTGTTATTACCTCTGTGGGTTATTAAATATACCTATCAAATATATTTAATAATATGATAACTTAATTTGATCCTGTATAAGCGCACTCTGGTTTTTAATTTTTGAGCTTTTTTGTCTGGATATTATGCCCATTTCTAATTAAATAACTATTGCTATACCTATATTTCTCTCCTGGAATCCTTATTTAATCTGTGCTTTTGGGTTTAGGAATTTTTTTAAATTTTAATGGTTTCCACTTTTTTAATCACCATGCACCAGCTTGATCACAGTGATATGAGAGTATAATTATTTTATTGTATAGTTATATTTTATTGACTTTGTTATTTTCTAGTATTTTCTGGTGCATGTGTGATTTTACTCTTACATAGCACACCACACACACATATACATAGAGCACATACATACAGATACATGTATACACAGAGCACATACGTACAGGCATGTATGCACATACAGATGCATGCATACACAAAGCACATACATACAGACACGCATGGGCGGAGCTCATACATACCGACACATGCATGGACGTAGCACATACACACCGACACATGTATGGACGGAGGACATACATGCTACCACATGCATGGATGGAGCACATACATACATAGACATAGTATAATGGACTCCACACAGCCCTCCACACAGAATGATGGTCCCCACACAAACCTTCAAACTGTATAATTGCTCTCATACTTTATAATGGCCCCTAATTAGCTCCATAATTTATATAGGCTCCTATATCACCCTCCATATACTATAAAGGCTTCCATATAGCCCTCCATGAAGTATAATG
Source organism: Oophaga sylvatica (assembly GCA_033576555.1). Classification (NCBI taxonomy): domain Eukaryota; kingdom Metazoa; phylum Chordata; class Amphibia; order Anura; family Dendrobatidae; genus Oophaga; species Oophaga sylvatica. The sequence continues at coordinate 99,905,536 of JARQOD010000002.1, read as the reverse complement.
GCCTCAACATAGCCCTCCAAATATTTTAATGGACCCCACGTAGCCCTCCAAATATTATAATGGTGATCACACATCACCCCCATATTCCTCCATACAGTGTAGTTCACACCCCGTAGTCCTCCATATAGTACATATAGTTTAATTCACCAACTATAGTTCTCCATATAGTATATGCACCCCATAATCCTCAATATGTGTTAATGCACTACCGATAGTCCTCTATACAGTGTAATGCACACCCCATAGTCCTCCATACAGCATAATGCACCCCACAATCCTCCATATAGTACATATAGTATAATTCACACCACATAGTCCTCCATTCATTATTATGGCCACCTCAATGTACTCATAAATACAAAATTTATAGCGAAGATGCAGCACTCACCCATAAGCAGTAATAAATGAAGTCTTTTATTCAACCATACAAGGTATTGGAGCACAGTTCATGGGACAAGCAGGTACAGGAGGGTAGCGGGGAAAAGAGCTGGACGACGGCCGTTTCGCATCACAGACGCTTCCGCGGGTCCAGGTTTTTTTTCTCTGTCAATTGGTACTCATAAATACATTTACTCATCTCTCCCCATTTCCCCACTGCTCCAGTCTCCTCAGCAGCTCCTTTGCTGGGATTCTTCTGGGGTGGATGCACATCCATCTATGAGCCCCGATGCATGTGATTAGCACTGTCTCAGGTAATATATTGCCCCATTTCTTACTATGGTATACTCGCAAATGTAGCTACATTGTTAACCTTGGGCACTGATATACATTACTATTGCATGTATACTGGTGTAATACATGCAAATTTAGTATTGAGTTGTCTGACTTATTTATATGCATATGTTTTGATGGTATGTGTGTCCTCATTACCCTACGTGTGTATATACCCTCTTCCTCTACTTCTGGTCTTTCAATAAACTTTAGTATTTTGACTATTACTAGGTATGGTTGGTGGTTGTTCTTTCCTCTTTTTGTGCAATCTATGTCCTATTGTGTATAAATAAGTGACTCTTTGGTGTTATACTATCCTGGATATAGAGACATGAATAGTCTGCTATTTGTTACTAATTTTTAGTTAGCTATTAAAGGGAATCTTTCACCAGGTCTTTGCTACCCCATCGTAGAGCAGCATAATGTAGAGAAAAAGACCCTGAGTCCAGTGATGTGTCACTTTCACTTATGGGGCTGCTTTTTGCAGTTTTAATAAAATCACTGTTGGAACTGCTGAAGATCTAGCAGTTCTCTGAATGCTGAGCTCTGTATAACCCCGCCCACATCCCTGATTGGCAGCTTTATGCCCATGTGCAGTGTATACAGAAAGCTGACAATCAATGTTGAGGGCAGAATTTCACATAACTCATGAATATGGAGGACTACATAGCAGCAGATTTGCTAGTTCTCTACTGATAATTTCCTGCTTATAAAACAATAATATTATCAAATCTTCAGCCATCAGCTCAGTAAGTGACACATCACTGGAATCAGGGTCTCTTTCTCTACATTATGCTGCTCTCAAATTAGATTTCAAAAACAGATTCCCTTTAAAAATGTATCAAACACTGAGGACTCTTAAGTTTGATTTTTCTATCTACTGGTTAACAAGGTACAAAGATAAATTTTTCCTGTAAAAAACTACAATAAAAAATGCATATTCATAAATATGAACCATGTCTATTGAACTAAAATGATAGTTTTGATCATGGGCGTACCCACCGTGGGGCAGGGGGGGGCAGGTGCCCCCCCCTAGGAGCAGGGGAGCGCCGTGGCAAATATGAAGCTGAGAGGCCACGCCATGATGATGATCCGATTCCACCACCGCTCCATTCAGCTGCAGCAGGCAGGCAGCAATCTTATCATCAACATCAGCCCGCGGGCGGCGGACCGCTAGGCCGCCGGCCCTTTAAAAGGTGCTTTCTGGGGGGCCCCGGGCCTGGCTGGCCGCCTGGCTGTCTGCGCCGGCGAGTGCGACGCACAGTGACACAGAGAGGGTCGGCCCGGGATAAGGCAGGAGCCGTTAAGAAGTTAGAACGTCCTGACGTTTACGTGGGCGGAGAGAGCGCGCTCTGCTGCTCTCTCGCCCTTCAGCAATTGGCTGCAGCAGCTCCCTACCCTACCAGACAGTGGTGGTTGACACCGGCGGCGGTCGGCGACTCGGCAGGCCCTGGCCTGTATAATCATCAGCTGCGGCGGCACAGCAGAAAGGCAGAGCCCGGTGTGACTCCTCCACCGCGCTGAAGGCTGAGGTTGGTGACGTATACAGCTGCTGGGGCTGGCTGGTGACGTATACAGGTGCTGGGGCTGGCTGGTGACGTAAACAGGTGCTGGGCTGGTGATGTATATACTGGGCTGAGGCTGGTGACGTATACAGCTGCTGGGGCTGGCTGGTGACGTATACAGGTGCTGGGGCTGGCTGGTGACGTATACAGGTGCTGGGGCTGGCTGGTGACGTATACAGGTGCTAGGCTGGGCTGGTGATGTATATACTGGGCTGAGTTTGGTGACGTATACAGCTGCTGGGGCTGGCTGGTGACGTATACAGCTGCTGGGGCTGGCTGGTGACGTATACAGGTGCTGGGGCTGGCTGGTGACGTATACAGCTGCTGGGGCTGGCTGGTGACGTATACAGCTGCTGGGGCTGGCTGGTGATGTATACAGCTGCTGGGGCTGGCTGGTGACGTATACAGCTGCTGGGGCTGGCTGGTGACGTATACAGGTGCTGGGGCTGGCTGGTGATGTATACAGGTGCTGGGGCTGGCTGGTGACGTATACAGCTGCTGGGGCTGGCTGGTGACGTATACAGCTGCTGGGGCTGGCTGGTGACGTATACAGCTGCTGGGGCTGACTGGTGACGTATACAGGTGCTGGGGCTGGCTGGTGACGTATACAGGTGCTGGGGCTGGCTGGTGACGTATACAGGTGCTGGGCTGGGCTGGTGATGTATATACTGGGCTGAGGTTGGTGACGTATACAGCTGCTGGGGCTGGCTGGTGACGTATACAGCTGCTGGGGCTGGCTGGTGACGTATACAGGTGCTGGGGCTGGCTGGTGACGTATACAGCTGCTGGGGCTGGCTGGTGACGTATACAGCTGCTGGGGCTGGCTGGTGACGTATACAGCTGCTGGGGCTGGCTGGTGACGTATACAGGTGCTGGGGCTGGCTGGTGACGTATACAGGTGCTGGGCTGGTGATGTATATACTGGGCTGTGTTATGAACTGCTACAAGCACTAAGGAAAGATGGGAACTCTGTCCCTACAATAAAACTGAGCTTAATCCCTACGATGTAACGGGGAACCTGATCCTGCGACCAGACCCGCTAAAGTCCTCAGCTAGTCTGAACGAAGACCTATAGTTGCGAGGGAGGAATCCCTACAAGATCTAGGTACTGGGAGAAAAGGTGGACACCTCCTAACAGAAATTGTTGCAGGGAAAATTAAACAGAAAACAAATTACTACGAGATCCTAAGATTAAGCAAAACTGACAGAGTAAGGCACCTAAGCACCCGGCTAGCTTAAGAGTAGATAATACAATGAAGTCCAGCAAAGCCAGAAGGGCGGAGCCAGACTAAATAGGGAAAAAAGGTCATGTGACCAGCAAACTGAAACAAAATCTAACAAGAGGGTTCTAACAGTACCCTCCCTTCTAAGAGGATCCTCCGGATCCCCTAGGACTTAGGCTTATCCGGAAACCTCTTGTGAAACGCTCTGACAAGTCTAGACGCAGAAACATCATCCGCCCTCACCCATGAGTTATCCTCGGGTCCATAACCCTTCCAAGCGACGAGGTACTGCAAACTCCCTCTATACCGTCTAGAATTTAGGATGCGGGAAATCTCATATTGCCCGTCCTCCACCACCAGGGGAACAGTGGCCGAGACGTCTCCATCTGAGACCTCAGTTTTTTTCAAGAGAGAAACATGAAACACCGGATTAATCTTCCAGGAGGTAGGAAGCTCCAACTTAACAGCAGATTGGTTAATAACTTGAAGCACCTTAAAGGGCCCTACAAACTTGGGACCCAATTTCTTAGACGGAATCCTCAAGCGCAGATTCTTAGAGGACAACCAAACCATGTCACCAATAGCAAACAAAACCTCTTGTCGTTTTCTATCAAAATACACTTTGGATCTTTTGTTAGCCTCCTGAAGATTACCACGCACATCAGTCCAAACTCTCTCCAACACACCAGAAAAATTCTCCTCTTCAGGTACAGCCGATCCCAACTTGGAAAATGACCCAAAAGACGGATGTCTCCCAGTACAACAAAAAAAAGGCGAACAACCAGCAGAAGCGGATGTATGGTTGTTAAGAGCAAACTCAGCAAGTGGCAGAAACTCAGACCACCCCTCTTGATTATCAGTTACAAAACAACGCAAGAACTGCTCAACATCCTGGTTTTTCCTTTCTGTCTGGCCATTAGACTCAGGATGATATCCAGATGAAAACAACAAATGAACTCCCAACCTGTCACAAAAGGCGCGCCAAAAACGAGCCACAAACTGAGGTCCCCTATCAGAAACAATGTCAGTAGGAACACCATGTAGTCTGACTATTTCCTTGACAAAGGCCTTAGCGAGAGTCTTAGCGCAGGGCAATTTGATGAAAGGAACCAAGTGACACATCTTGCTAAAACGGTCCACGACCACCCAGATGACAGTGAAACCCTCAGAGGGGGGAAGGTCAGTAATAAAGTCCATAGCCAAATGTGTCCAAGGTGCACTAGGGACCTCCAGAGGGCAAAGCAACCCTGCAGCAGGAGTATGAGAAGACTTAGATCTAGCACACACAGTGCATTGACGCACCCACTTAATGACTTCCTTCTGCCATCCAGGCCACCAAAAGCTTCGACCCACAAGTCTCTTGGTCTCAGAGATTCCAGGATGACCTGCCAACCGAGAGTCATGACATTCAACAAACAAATCTCTCCTCAGGGTACCAGGCACAAACAACCTCCCATGCGGCGTGTTAGATGGGGCATTCTCCTGTGCTTTAAGAATCTCATCTTCCAACACGGAGTCCAAAACCGCAATAACAACCCCCTCTTGCAAAATGTTTTCCTCCTCCTCAGTACCCACCATAGGAGAAAAGCTGCGAGACAAAGCATCAGCTTTAACATTTTTAGTACCTGGGATGTAAGTAACTGTAAAATTAAAGCGTGAGAAAAACAGTGCCCACCTAGCCTGACGGGCATTCAAGGTTTTTGCAGCATCAAGGTAGATCAGATTTTTATGTATCGGGGAAGACTTTAACGGGAAATTCCGCTCCCTCCCAAAAAGACGCCAGTGTTCAAATGCGAGATTAATTGCCAACAATTCCCGATTACCGATATCATAATTTAGTTTTGACTCAAAAAAAATTTCTTTGAAAAAAAAGCACAGGGATGTACTCCATCCGTCTTTTCCCCGAGACAAACACCGCGCCGACCCCAAAAGAAAGAAGCATCAACCCAACCAAAAATGGTTTAGTCACATCAGGCTGCGTAAGGATGGGAGCAGAGCTGAAACCCCTCCTTTAGCAACACAAAAGCCTCAATGGCCTCAGTAGTCCACTGAACCGCAAACAGACACCTTTCCTGGGGAGATCGGTCAGAGGTTTGGCAATCACAGAAAAATTTTTTATGAATTTTCTATAAAAAATTGGCAAACCCCAAAAACCTCGTATTGATTTCACACCAATAAGTCTAAAGGGCCCAAACCTGCACAGCTTGCACTTTCATAGGGTCCATCTCAAAACCTTCACTGGAGACAATGAAGCCAAAAACTAAGTACTGTACAGCGAACTCAAAATTTTTTTTAGTTTGGCAAAAAGTGAATTATCACTCAGTAAAATGTAATACTTCACGCACACTCCCCCAATGAGACTCCAAATCCGGTGAATAAAACAAAATGTCAATCCAAATACACAACCACACTTCTGCCGATCAAAGGTCTAAGGATGTCAATTTAAAAAGATTTTGAAAAAATGCGGAGCACTGGAAAGTCCAAAGGGCATGACCAGATTCTCAAAATGACCCAGTGGAGTGTTAAACGCAGTCTTTCCCTTCATCCCCTCCTTCAATGCGCAACAAATTGTATGCCCCCCGAAGATCAATTTTCGAGAACCACTTGGCCCCCACTAACTGATTAAACAAATCAGGAATCAATGGGGAGTGGGTAAGGATTGCGTACAGTAATCTTTTAATCTCACGAAAGTCTAGACAAGGCGTAACCGCCGTCCTTTTTTTTTAAAAAAAAAAAAACCAACCCCC
>JARQOD010000002.1:99811480-99899190 GCA_033576555.1 Oophaga sylvatica | reverse complement strand
ATTCAGCAGAGACCCGTCCACTTACTCCTCCTAAGACTATTCTTCCTGACTCTAGATTCCTGGGAGTGATTCATAATCAAGACCTACTTAAGGACATCAAGGAAGCATACCATGCGGATTCCTTGTTGGCACAACCCCAAGGGACGTAAGTCTTGTCTTTAAGAATGGTGTGTGGATTCAGGGACAACGTCTGTATATACCTGAAACAGTCAGATTGAGAGTATTGCAACTCATCCACGATTCCAAGATAGCTGGGCATAGAGGAATTCTAAAGACACAGGAATTTCTTTCTCGTTTCTTTTGGTGGCCCACTTACAGGAAAGATGTTTTAAACTATGTCACTTCATGTGAAGTCTGTGCAAGATGCAAAACACCTCGCTCCTCACCAACTGGTCTGTTGCAACCCCTTCCCACCCCGTCCCGCCCGTGGGGATCCATTTCAATGGACTTCATTGTGGAGTTACCAACCTCTCAAGGGAAGAACACCATTCTAGTGGTGGTTGATCGTTTAACAAAGGCAGCTCATTTTATCCCTTGTGTCGGCTTACCCACTGCAAAACAGACATCAGATTTGATGATTAAGAATGTGTTTCGCTTACATGGAGTACCGGATGAGGTTATTTCGGATCGAGGGGTGCAATTCACTTCAAGGTTTTGGCAAAATTTCTGTGCCGCATTGGACATTAAAGTAAACCTTTCTTCTGCTTTTCATCCCCAGACTAATGGACAGACAGAACGAACCAATCAGACTCTGGAGCAATATCTCCGCTGCTTTATCTGCCACCTACAGGATGATTGGGTGGATCTACTTCCACTGGCTGAGTTCTCTTATAACAACTCTCAGAGCGCCTCCACTAAGCAGTCTCCTTTTTACTCCAATTTAGGTTATCATCCTAACATTCTTCCTCGATTTCCCATAGAAACGCCCTTGCCAGCAGTGGCTGAAAGAATCACGTCTTTACAAAAGAATATGGATCTTCTAAAGGAAAATCTGGAATTGGCTCAGGAAAGGTACAAGAAAGCAGCAGATAAATTTCGTAAACCTGCACCAGCTTTCAAGGTAGGAGACTTGGTCTGGCTGTCAACCAGAAATCTTAAGTTAAGGATTCCATCGTCTAAGTTGGGACATAAGTACATTGGACCCTATAAAATTAGTAAAATTATAAGTGCCGTTGCTTGTCGTCTTCAACTGCCCAGAACTATGAGAATCCACCCTGTCTTTCATGTATCCCTACTAAAGGCTGCAACACCCAATACGTTTCCTGGACGTTCTTCTCCTTACCCTGACCCAGTGCTAGTCGATGGTCAGGAAGAATTTGTGGTGGAAAGGATTCTAGATTCCAGGTTGTACAGAAATCAGTTACAATATTTGATTAAATGGCAGGGCTACCCAGTGGAGGACAACTCATGGGAACCAGTCAATAACGTTAATGCTCCTCGCTTGCTCCGCCAGTTTCATCAGAGGTACCCAGACAAGCCTGGTCTGAGGTCATCCGGAGGTTGTCCCTAAGGGGGGAGTAATGTAAGGTTCTTTGTACATGTTTCTTGAAACTCAGTTTTTCCGTCAGCCATTTTGCTTTCTGTCTTGCTGCAGCTATCTTGCCCTCAGTCAATATGGAGTTTCCAGCTTTCATGTTCCCGCCCTGATGCTCTCCCTCTTGCTTCTTAAGCAGCCTCAGCTGAGCAATCAGTGCTTCAGAATCAAGCCTGCAGTGAGCCTGTGACCTGACTCCTAGAAAACCTTGGACTTTGTACTCCAGCTATTTCCTACTGAGGAACTTTGGAACACTTGTGGACTCTGGAAACCTGCTATTTGATAAATCCACGTTTGCATGGAATTACGGTAACAGAGAAGAGATCCTGAACCTGTTGTGGAGAGTTATTGCTGAGCTTAAGTTACTCTGGCCTGCTGTGTCTCCTGCTTCTGTACCTGCAAACTGTGTGACCATTTTTGCCACTTGTATGAAGTAATACAAGTCCTTCTATATCAAACCTGTGTCTCATGTGTTTTCCTCGCACCCAAGCACAAGACGCTATATGAACTGTACACCATACATTACAGTATGTGTTAATTTAATGTGTAAATTTGTTGAAAAAAAATGCGTGGGCTCCCGTGGTATTTTCTCGACCAGACAGGGAAAGCCAGTGACTGAAGGCAGATAATAATAGCCTAGGGAGGGAGCATTTTTTTTGTGCCCCCCTTGGCTACTAACATCTGAAGCTCCAAGAGAGTGCAAAGCAGTCATCAAAGCACAAGGTGGCTACTTTAAAGAACCTAGAATATAAGACATCATTTCAGTTGTTACACACGTTTTTGTTAAGTGTATAATTCCACATGTGTTAATTCATAGTTTTGATGCCTTCAGTGTGAATGTACAATTTTCATAGTCATGTAAATAGAGAAAAATCTTTAAATGAGAAGATGTGTCCAAACTTTTGGTCTATACTGTAAGAAAACATTATTACTATACTAGGGTCACATGGGTGACATTATCACTATAAGGGGGCAACATGGACCGGTTGTTAAAGTATGGGGGCCGAAAAGGGGAATATCACTACTATATCGGGGCCACAAAGAGTTAAAGCTGTAAGGGAGCATAATAACATTACTCCTGTATGGGGGTATAATACGTGGACAATTACACTGTATGGGTGACATGGTGGGGTCTGAGCACAAAGGTGACATAAGTATAACTACTGAGGGCACAGAGGAGAGGGACACAAAGGAGCACTACTGTGTTATATTTTATTTTTGGAGATACTGTTACTGAGAGTCACTGTAGAAGTAGGGGAATAGTGGAACGGGTGCTCTAGAAGCGATTAGCCATAGATATGTGTGTTACATTTTGCAAAGACATTTCATGGCAGGAAGAAGCCATAGCGGTCTGTGCAGGATGAAGAAGAAAAGAGAAAATTAATTGCTTCAATTGGAGATGTCACCGGTGAGTATCTGGAGTTACCTGTACTATAAATATTGATACCTTTCACTATACGGTAATTGTATGTGGTTGATTTTAGTGTTACTATTGTGATTTTTATTCATAATCAGTATAGTAGGTGGTAATATTCAGTCACTATGTGGTGGTAGCATGAGGTCTGGTCATGGTGTGGTGGTATTGTTTGTCCCATGTATGTGATAATACTGGTAATATTGGTCTTGCTATAGTGAGTATTACCGAATTGGCCAAACTTCCGGCAGTTTGGGAAAGGATTGAGATGCCACCCTGGACGACATCATCAATTACATCAAAAGACTGTTATTATTGTGGTCCCAATGCAAACTAGGCTGCATCACCTACCTCTGCTTCATCTGCACTGTGAAAGTTTCAAGATTTCTCATTTTTATCTTTAATACAAATCGTGCTATGAGAATAAAAACATTACCAAAAATGTTCAAAAAATACAGGTAACGCAAAAAATTTATTTAAACTATTGGTCATTTTTGGTTTATGCATATTCCCTAACTTCTTATTGCCTCGGCCAGTGTCTGTTTTTTTCATTATTTTTCTCCCCTTCTTCTAAGACCTATAACTTTTTTATTTTTACATCCACAAAGCTGTATGAGGGCTTGCTTCTTTGCTGGCCGAGTTTTACTTTTGAATCGCGCTAATCATTTTATTATGTAATATACTGAAAAGCAGGAAAAAAAAATCTGTAAAATTCACTATAGCAAGACCAATATTACCAGTATTAAAGAAATATCAAAAAAGTGCAATTCCACAATAATTTTTGGGGGATTTTATTTACCATATGTTCACTGTATTCAGACCCTTTGCTCAGACACTCATTTAAGTCACATGCTGCCCATTTCCTTGTAATCCTCCTTGAGATGGTTCTACTCCTTCATTGGAGTCCTGCTGTGTTTAATTAAACTGATAGGACTTGATTTGTAACACCTGTCTTTATAAGACCTCACAGCTCACAGTGCATGTCAGACCAAATGAGAATCATGAGGTCAAAGGAACTGGCCAAAGAGCTCAGAGACAAAATTGTGGAAAGGCACAGATGTGGCCAAGGTTACAAAAGAATTTCTGCAGTACTCAAGGTTCCTAAGAGCACAGTGGCCTCCATAATTCTTAAATGGAAGAAGTTTGGGACCACCAGAAATTTTCCTAGACCTGGCTGTCCAGCCAAACTGAGCAATCGTGGGAGAAGAGCCTTGGTGAGAGAGATAAAGAAGAACCCCAAGATCACTGTGGCTGAGCTCCACAGATGCAGTAGGGAGATGGGAGAAAGTTCCACAAAGTCAACTATTACTGCAGCCCTCCACCAGTCAGGTCTTTATGGCAGAGTGGCCCAACTGAAGCCAATCCTCAGTGCAAGACATATGAAATTCGGCATAGAGTTTGCTAATAAACACATGAAGGACGCCCAGACTATGAGAAATAAGATTCTCTGGTCTGATGAGATGAAGATAGAACTTTTTGGTGATAATTTTAAGCGGTATGTGAGAAGAAAACCAGGCACTACTCATCACCTGCCCAATACAACCCCAACAGTGAAACATGGTGGTGGCAGCATCATGCTATGGGGTGTTTTTCAGTTGCAGGGACAGGACAACTGGTTGCAATTGAAGGAAACATGAATGCAGCCAAGTACAGAGATATCCTGGATGAAAACCTCTTCCAAAGTGCTCTGGACCTCAGACTTGGCTGAAGGTTCACCTTTCAAGAAGATTATGACCCTAATGACCCATTCTTGACTGGCCCAGCCAGAGGCCTGACCTGAACTCAATTGAGCATCTCTGGAGAGACCTGAAAATGGCTGTCCACCAACGTTCACCATCCAACCTGACGGAACTGGAGATCTGCAAGGAAGAATGGCAGAGGATCCCCAAATCCAGGTGTGAAAAACTTGTTGCATCATTTCCAAGAAGACTCATGGCTGTACTAGCTCAAAAGGGTGCTTCTACTCAATACTGAGCAAAAGGTCTGAATACTTATGACCATGTGATATTTCAGTTTTCTTTTTTAATAAATTTGCAAAAATTTCTACATTTCTGTTTTTTTTCAGTCAAGATGGGGTGTAGAGTATACATTAATGAGAAAAGAATTAACTTTTTTGCATTTACCAAATGGCTGCAATGAAACAAAGAGTGAAAACTTTAAAGGGGTCTGAATACTTTCCGTACCAACTGTATGTGTCTGGTTTTATCAATGATTTTGTTGGAGGAGAAATGCGTGCCTGTCATTCAAATGACTGGTAAAATGAAATTATGGCATATGGGAAGACATTCTCTTATTGAGAACACCCTATTAGAGCATTATTTCCAACGTTGAAAGTTATCATGAATCCATGGTATAAGTAGTAACTTTCTAATTGGTAGGGTCCTGACAGGCGAGACGCTAACCGATCCCCAAAACCGGGCTCTGAAATGCCACATCAGAACAGTCAATGAATATAGCCAAGTAAAGCAAGTAAGTCATCATGTACACAAATCCTTGGAACTGCTGAGTTACATGGACCCATTATAGGATACTTATAGAATTTTATGGGACTGTACTGGTCCACTATAAAGCTGATTTTATATGGAGGTATACAGTTTATTGCTTTATCAATAAGCAATGCATTTTCTATTAGATGCCGCATTACTCCGTTCTTACAACCAAAGTATCTATTTTTCTTATACTGGAAAATTTTAGCATTTTAATTTTTGTTTTATGTCCTGGGTTTTAAACATTTCTGCAGCAATTCCACTCTAGAAATGTTCCTGTATTTTTATTGTATCCATTTTTTTTAGTATTGAGTAATTTAATTCTAACCATCAGCTCATGTTCCCAGGCTTTTTAAGTTAATATTATTGAACAGGACTATTTAAGATGCAAAAAGTATTTTATAATCAGATTCCGTATCCATTTTCATGATTGCAACCTTAATGTTTATGCCTGCTGTTATTGGTTGTTAGTCTTACAACCTTCTGCCCATTGCATATATTGCTGCAGTTCACAAATCAATATACAGATACATACTACGTAATGGACTTATAATTGCACATAGTAATACTGTATACTATGGTTATATGGACATACATACATACATTAATATCCAGGGCATATGATTACTGTTTATGGCAATTACTGAGTGGGATTATTGTCGAGACATATTTCTTTCATAGCCTATACAATAGATAGTTATAGAAGATACATATATACACACGTGGTCAAAATTGTTGGTACCTCTCGTTTAATGACAGAAAAACCCACAATGGTCACAGAAATAAATTGAATCTGACAAAAGTAATAATAAATCAAAAATCTATGAAAACGAACAAATGAAAGTCAGACATTGCTTTTCAACCATGCTTCCACAGAATTTTTTTTAAAATAAAACTCATGAAATAGGCCTTTACAGAAATGATGGTACCCTTAACTTGATATTTTGCTGCACAACCTTTTGAGGCAATCACTGCAGTCAAACGATTCCTGTAACTGTCAATGAGACTTCTGCACCTTTCAACAGGTATTTTGGCCCACTCCTCAAGAGCAAACTGCTCCAGTTGTCTCATGTTTGAAGGTTGCCTTTTCCAGACGGCATGTTTCAGCTCTTTCCAAAGATGCTCAATAGGATTTAGGTCAGGGCTCATCATAGAAGGCCACTTCAGAATAGTCCAATGTTGTCCTCTTAGCCATTCTTGGGTGTTTTTAGCTGTGTGTTTTGGGTCATTATCCTGTTGCAAGACCCATGACCTGCAACTGCGACCAAGCTTTCCGACACTGGGCAGCACATTTCTCTCTAGAATCCCTTGATAGTCTTGAGATTCATTGTACCCTGCACAGATTCTAGACACCCTGTGCCAGATGCAGCAAAGCAGCCTCAGAACATAACAGAGCCTCCTCCATGTTTCACAGTAGGGACAGTGTTCTTTTCTTGATGTGCTTAATTTTTCCTGCTGTGACCATAGATCTGATGTACCTTGCCAAAAAGTTCCATTTTTGTCTCATCTGTCCATAGGATATTCTCTCAGAAGCTTTGTGGCTTGTCAACATGTAGTTTGACAAATTCCAGTCTTTTATATGATTTTTTTTTCAACAATGGTGTCCTCCTTGGTCATCTCACCTTAAAAGTCCACTTTGGCTCATACAACGACAGATCGTGCGATCTCACACTGATGTTCCTTGAGCTTGAAGTTCACCTTTAATCTGTTTGGAAGTTTTCCTGAGCTTTTTTGTTACCATTCGTATTATCCTTCTCCTTGATTTGTCATCAATTTTCCTCCTGCGGTCACATACAGAGAGGTTGGCTACAGTCCCATGGAGCTTAAATTTCTGAATAATATGTGCAACTGTAGTCACAGGAATATCAAGCTGCTTGGAGACGGTCTTATAACTTTTACCTTTAACATGTTTGTCTATAATTTTCTTTCTAATCTCCTGAGACAACTCTTTCCTTCGCTTCCTCTGGTCCATGTTGAGTGTGATACACACCATGTCACCAAACAGCACAGTGAGTATCTGTAGCCCTCTATACAGGCCCACTCACTGATTCCAAGATTGTAGACACCTGTGATACTAATTAGTGGACACACCTTGGTTAAACATGTCCCTTTTATCAAATTATTTTCAGGGTACCATCATTTCTGTCCAGGCTTTTTTTTATGAGTTTTATTTTTTTTTTAAATTCTGTGGAAGCATAGTTGAAAAGCAATGTCTGACTTTCATTTGTTCATTTTCATAGATTTTTGATTTATTATTACTTTTGTCAGATTCAAGTTATTTCTGTCACCATTGTGGGTTTTTCTGTCATTAAACGAGGGTACCAACAATTTTGACCACGTGTGTATATAGTGTGACGTTCCACACTGTGTGTGGACGGGATCACTCGCTTTGCTGGTCTTCGAGGTAAACACTGGCACGCTCAGGGTTAAAACAATAGTCCATTTCGTTTATTACAGCAAACTTAACACAAAAATACAGTCTTTCTCTCAATAATCCTTCTCACTGATCCTGTTCAGCATAACACGGTTTTCAAGGCCGTCACCTGTTGGCATCGGCCACACAGATTCCTGGAAACCTCTCGCCTCAGAGGTATCCAGCAAAACACCAAACACAGTCTTTATCTCACAAATACTTCTCTCTGATCCCGATCAGCATACCACTGTTTTCAAGACCATTACTTGTTGGCATCGGCCACACAGGTTCCCGGAGACCTCTTCCTCAGAAGTATCCAGCAAACACCAAACAGTCTCTTTCTTACCAATACTTCTTACGACTTGAATACATTCTTCATGATCCCGGGCATCTCACCACAGACTCCTGTCTGTCACCTGTTTGCCACGCAGGTTCCCGGATACCTCAATCTCAGAGGTATCCAATCCACAGTCCTCACTTCACTCTGATCCCGATCAGTGTCACCACGTTTTCAAGACTGTACATTCTGCTTGCTCAAGCTCGCCAGCCTTGCTTCTTCAGTCTGTGCGACATCCAGCCTGGATGTCAGGGAGCTCTGTCCAGCCTGACAGACTCCCAGCACACTCACAGACTCTCCACAGTCTCAGACAGCCTCCACACCATGTGCCAAACACTTCCTTACATACCTGTAGCCACTCCCCCAGCTGAGGTATGGAGCACATGGTCTGGTCAAATGCACATGACCTCATCACAGGTCCTCACAAAACTCATAACCACCAGTGGGCGGTGTATGTGTGGTTAGCCAGTCCCACCCAGCTCACCAGCTAACCCTGTAGTCCACCCTAGAAAATACATACAACTCTTATGGGACTACAAGTCCCAGAACAACATTACTTTGGCTTACAGTGCAGAGGAACTTTGCAACACATACCTTCCATTCACAACCATGCCGGGGACTGTTTTACCATCCAAAACATGCCTCCATGCATATCCCGAAGAGCACACACAGTGCCCCCTAGCTGTAGCATGGGTCACTACACCACAATAGGTACAGACTATTTTTTCGGGGTCAACACAACTGTGAGGTCGGCCAATGCCAGAATAGACCAGGGATTGCTGCCCATTATAATTAGTGGATAATGCAATTGGGAATTTTGTTCCCAAAATTGACCTGAGGAATGCATCCGTCCAATAGTCAGGGCAGGGATATTCACATCTTGCATATTTGCTGTAGATTTTGTTGCTGAAAGCTTTGCAACATGAACCTAAAACAGCCACATTCAGATGAATGTAACCAATTTTTCAGTCGCAGAAAATTCTAAAGCAAAATCCACAATATGTTCTTTTACCCTAATTTGCAATATAGATAGTTCACCTATAATTTTAAACATAAATGTTAAAGTCAGAATTCGCAGCATTTTAGTAACTAGTAAATCTTAACAGGATATTAATGCTGTTAACAAAAAAGGACCCATAACTAGGTTCAATAATTGAACTAATAACCGATAAGAAAATATGAACCTACACTTAAGTATAAAAAATCAAATATTTTATTGAAAATTGCTTAATACATGAAAAACAGATTAAAAAGTGGGAGATCCAAAGAAATGCACCACTATCCACTATATATTCTAACAGAGGTTGCACAAACAAAATATAACCCCAAAGTCACGTACTAGTGCTCCCCAAACTCAAAAAAACGGTGCTATTCTAAGACATGTTTCTACAAAGTAAGTTCCTAAGGGAGCGCTAGGACAGAAGATAAAAGTGCAAACATAATTACCTCTAGTGGAACGTGGTGCCAGCCCCTACGTACGTTTCGGCTCTGCAGCCTTCTTCCGGGGGTGGCACCTCACCAACAGAGGCAGGTTTTAATATAAGCTTTGCAACAATGAGGAAAAGAACCATATAGAGGTCTGTCAAAACACTGATGTCAATTGGTCAAAAGGTCTCATGAAACGCAAATGCTGTATGGTCAGACATCTGACCCAATAGAAAACCCAAACTATGGGGGGTGTGGATCTTTTGGCCAATCAGACATCCCAAACAATGTGTCACATGTCCCACCATGCTTAGATGGATACCTGTAATATATGACCCAATCGCCACAAAAGGAAGCAAACCTTGTAAACCTGTCTGCCATAGTGGCGCACACCGCACCGATAGACACCCCCCCAGGACATCGGGTGGCGCGTCAAGACGCCGAGTCCCGAGAGCGAGCCAGACTCCGCCCACGTCTGACGTGGACAGAGCTGGGTCACATGATCGGAACACAGCGCCAAGAAGACACGCCCACCGATGTCCCGGAGCAGGCCCAGCGGACGTGTGCGCATAGCAGACAGGCTGGGTAATGGTGTGTGTGAAAAGGGATAACATCATATCTCTGCTTGGCTTCAAAGGGTTAAATAGACCCCACACAAAATACAATTAAAGACCAAAGCAGTTTAACATAATAACCCTCAATACAAATCACAAATTTATCATAATGCACATCCCATAACGTAATGTAAAAACAACAATGGCATTACAAGCAATCTACATACACATTGTATTCCATTCATTAAACAAATAACGAGTACAGGATATAGACATTATCAGAAATCGCATTGGACATCACATATGATCCTGAATTATAGCACATGATGATCTAGTTCGATGTTCCATAAACTTCAATATAAGGAGGGGATGAATCCACACTTGATATTCCAAATGTATCAGCAATGACAGACATACATGGGGCAATTCTCTAATGGTACAGTCATGGTAAGAAGAAGAACCTGCTTAATAAACAAACAAAGAAATAAAAATGAATAAAAACAAATATTGGTGAGATAAAATTGCTGACTACAGATGATCACAAAAAAGGAACAAAACTGCAGGATTCGTTCAGGCCGTGTGGATGCATGGTTTTTAGAGACCAGATCCATTTGGTCTCTAATTGTCCAAGGGGGCGTGTAATTTCTCCTCCCCTAATATCTAACATAACTCTGTCGATACCCCTCACTTTCAAATCATTTGGATCGCATTTATGGTGTAGTTTAAAGTGTTTAGGTATCGTACGTAGATGCTCTATACATGTTTCTTCTCTTGCCGCGATAATGTCTCGAACATGTTCCCTAGTTCGGACCTTCAATGCTCTAGTGGTCATGCCCACATAAATCAAGGGGCATGGACAGCATGCATAATAAACAACTGCCTTGGTTTGGCATGTTATAGAGTGGGTAATCTTAAAGGTCTTTTCCCCATCCGAAGAAGAAAATGATGTTGCTTTAATAATATTTGGACACGCCACGCATTTGCCACAGGGGCTACATCCCCATTTTGGTTTATTATATTGCGAAAAGGGTAACTTGCTCTGATCGTTTTTATTGTAATGGCTAAAGACAAGTAAATCCCTTAAATTCTGACTCCGTCTAGCAGTAATATTGGGAGTAGAAGACAAATATTTACTCAAAGTGGGGTCAGCAAGAAGGATAGGCCAAAATTTGATCATTGCTTTACGCATAAGGTACCACTGGGAATGGTAAGTGGTCACCATTCTAACTTTATTAAATTCCTTAGATTGTTGATTTGGTCTACCACTGGTATTGTAGACCAAATCGTGTCTTCTCTGTCTCTTTGCACGTTCATAAGCCAACTTGACATGTCTCTTACTGTATCCTTGAGCGAGGAAACGTTTTTTAAGGTCCTCTGCTCTACTCTCATAGTCGCCATCCGAGGAGCATATACGGCGAACCCGTAGGAATTGACCTGTTGATATTGATCTAATGACCTGCGGCGGGTGGGCTGATTGAGCATGTAAGAGAGAATTTGTGGAGGTGGCCTTTCGATATAGATCGGTTTGTAAAAAAAACGTTACTATCTCGTTTAACTGTAACGTCCAAAAAATCAATAAAGTCACTGTGGCATTTGTATGTCAATCTCAGATTAAGGCAGTTGTTGTTTAATTCCTCAAAAAAAGTTTTCAACTATACCGATGTACCCTGCCAGATCAAAAAGACATCATCGATGTACCGCGCCCAAAAGAGAACGCGGTCCATCGATGTGTGGTGATCTGACAGGAAAAGGTCCCTCTCCCACAGCCCTGCCTCTGTTGGTGAGGTGCCACCCCCGGAAGAAGGCTGCAGAGCCGAAACGTACGTAGGGGCTGGCACCACGTTCCACTAGAAGTAATTATGTTTGCACTTTTATCTTCTGTCCTAGCGCTCCCTTAGGAACTTACTTTGTAGAAACATGTCTTAGAATAGCACCGTTTTTTTGAGTTTGGGGAGCACTAGTACGTGACTTTGGGGTTATATTTTGTTTGTGCAACCTCTGTTAGAATATATAGTGGATAGTGGTGCATTTCTTTGGATCTCCCACTTTTTAATCTGTTTTTCATGTATTAAGCAATTTTCAATAAAATATTTGATTTTTTATACTTAAGTGTAGGTTCATATTTTCTTATCGGTTATTACCTATAATTTTAGTAGAGATTTTGCAAGAGTTACTTGGTATAGAAGTTTCTATTTTGATATTTATGAAGCATTCTTTCTTTGGTGGTGGCATTCGAATTTATAGTAATAATGCCTTTTTTTTAACCCTTTCACCACCTTGAGATTTTCCATTTTTGCGTTTTTGTTTTTTGCTCCATTTTTTCTCAGTGCCATAACTTTTTCATTTTTCCTTCAATATGGACGTGTGAGGGCTTGGTTTTTGCGGGACAAGTTGTACTTTTGAACTGATTTTACCACATAAATAAATTCCAAGTCAATGTGGATAATGTCTGCCTCTTTGTGCATATTGTGATGTGGTTATGTGTGACATATAAGTAATGTTGGTAGTGTACAGTATAGGATAGCATATGGGGTAAGATATAGGTTAGGACTTAGGACATCAAATAGGTAGGCTAGGATAGTCACTGTAGTTAGAAAAATGACGTTAGTATAAGGATATAGATAATGTTTGCAACTAGCCCATAGTGTGAAGGGCTTAGTACTAGCGCAAGTGACTGCTTCCTGTAGTTAGGAAGATAGTGATAAGTTCATGTTTAAGTAGGAAGTGTCTGTGAGCAGTACTGCTAATGTGAGTGAACTACAGAGAAAGATATTTAGGGACATGGAAGTTGAAACACCTTGAACTGGCTGAAGAGGAGACCGAATGGCCTTCCACCAAAAAGGGGTCCTTGGAAAAGATGATATGTTACGAGAAACCCTTGCAAAACAGCGAAGGTAATGGGCATAAACAGGACTGAGTTTGTGGAATTAGTGGAGGTCCTGTGCGGTAGATCCAGGGCGCCAGTAGTGGAAGAAATAGGATACGGAACTGCTGAGCAGGTAAAGAGACTTGCTCAATAGGACTGTGGTGACAAGCTAGGCTGTGATGAAGTAGGGCAAAAGAGTGTGCTTTACCGGCCCTGGAGTAGACTACAGTGGAAGGATACTTTGTGCGTGAAAATGCTTTACACTGTGAAAGAAACGTCCATAAGACTTCGCACCTACTTCCCTTTGTACATAACCCTTGTCAAGTTACTGTTCCATAAAGAATGTGTTTTAGAGCAGAAGTCTCCTTTATTGAACACTGAAACCTATGGTCCTGGCCGTCCAGCACAATTGGCTATAGGTGGTGTGCACGGACATAAGGAGCTTACAGCACCAACACTAACACCTGGCCAGGACCCACTCTTTCAAGTAGCATGCCAGGGCGTCACAGGGGAAAACGAGTGCCTCATCCACAGCTACCACCTCGCGTCGCGCTACATCCACACACAACCCCCTCTATATACTCTGCCCCTTCTCATACATAACACCCATGTACAATAAAAGTCTCTTCTACTCTTCTATTTTCAGCTTCAAAATGGCACCATTACCTTCCCTGCATCTTTGCCTCCTCTGTAGCACAGCAGTGACATCAGCAGCATGATAAGGCTACCTGTCCTGCAGCTAAGGAGATCATATCTTCACTTGTATTCCTATGCAAATACAGTTGGATTCCAAAAGCAGGACACTCATGTTTTAGCACTTCCCCGAGCCAGCTGTCACTTTAACAACTTATCTGGAGAACTGCTTAAAATCTACTGAATTCCACTCCTAGGGGCAGCAAAATGCAGCCTCCTGATAAACATCTCACCTCATGGCAGAATGGGGAGTCCAAGCCTAACCATTAAAATAAAGCATGAGTCAAATAAGTTCCTTTGTTGCCAGCCTTAAGACATCACAGGCCATAAAGTTTGATGGATAAACAAGTTTACAAAATATGAGGTCAATGGATTTGACACAAAAACAAACTACACTCAGTGTTTTTCTTTTTTTGGCCACTTTCTTCTTATTTAGAACATATTTATATTGACCCACAGAGTCTGGATAGGGTAGTAAAGCAGTAAAAAAAAGATTGCTGAAGTCTGTTGTCTTATATAATAATTCAAGAAGCTAGTAATCAGCTTAAGGAAGAGTTACCAGAGGAAATATAGTAAAGGATCTTTAGTGTACATTAATAATGTGAAAACTGTGTTTTAATATCTAATTTCTATGCTGAGCTATCTGTGGTTGATATTGCAAGTCCAAAGCCTGAGGCTGCTGAGGCGTGGTGATCCCATGAAAACATTTCAGTTCTGATATTTCTCTAGTTTATTGTCTTAAAAACAGGGTCAAGTATAAAGTGTAGATTGGGAAAGAACCAGGGATTTTTTTATAGTAAAATAAACATAGTTACTATAGTCCTTATTTTTGTGGTCATTGTCCATGAACTGGTCCTCACAAAAAAGGGATGTGATCTGTACTATTTTGCTATGTTTAGGTGCCGCTTCTTCTTTGAACACCACAACTCCTGACATTGCTGAGCAAAAACATGTATTCCACATGAAATGACCATTTCTGAAGCATGTTTTCTATAATTATTGTGTCTCGTAACTGCATTGTGGCATTCTTCTGTTACATCTCCAGTCGTCTTTGAATTTTTTACAGTTTGTTTTTTAATATGACATGTCTGGTTTTGGTGTACATATACTGTAGCCTACACTAGAGTCATTATAAAGACTTTTGCTTTTCATCTGGTTCAGTATGCTTTCTTCTTTTCTTCTGGTTCAGTATGCAATATATTTAGAAATTAATAATAATAATTTTTTTTATATAGCGCTAACATATTCCGCAGCGCTTTACAGTTTGCACACATTATCGTCGCTGTCCCCGATGGGCCTCACAATCTAGATTCCCTATCAGTATGTTTTTTGGAGTGTGGGAGGAAACCGGAGTGCCCGGCGGAAATCCACGCAAACACGGGGAGAACATACAAACTCCTTGCAGATGTTGTCCTTTGTTGGATTCGAACCCAGGACTTCAGCGCTGCAAGGCCATCCACTAAGCCACTACCCCCTTCTAATAACATGTTCCAGGAATACTAGTATCAGTATTAGGGTATGTTCACATATAGGAGGTTCATTGCCAAAATTTCTGCAACTGGAAAATAACAAAATCTCTATATTTTAAAGCTTTCTGAAGATTTCCAAATAGATGTTTTGCTGCTTGATTTTTGGGTAAGGATTAAGTCATAAACACTTTGATTTCAATGTTCTTAAAAATGTCATGACTTTCAAGTATTTTATAAGCTTTTTAAGCATTTATGATGGGATTTCATAATGTAAAATATACTTCCTTTCTTCCTGGAGGTTTTTTTAAAAAAAAGATCTTTCAGCAGTTTTAGCATGTAAGGCTGGGTTCACACACAACGTCTAAAAAATCGGACCGTTTTAGTGGGACGATTATCGCACAAAAGTTTCCTGAACATTGATCCTTCTGTCATCCGATTATCCGAGAATGATGCGATTTAGTCACATCTGAGCGTTCGTTACACATCCGATTGACATCCGACTTGCAAGATTTTGTCGGTGGCTAGCAAAACCGACATATAATGGATACAAATGAATAGTTTTAAAATCACAAAAGAAAGAATAGATATATACACATAGAATACATATATATATATATATATATATATATATATACATGTCATTGAGATATATATATACATATATTTATAGTTCATGCACTTCTACATAGTATAATAGCCGCTAATTCAATTGCCGCCTTTTGTGAAATTACAGACCCGACATGAAATGACACATGGTTTACATACAGTTAACCATGTCATTTCATGTAGTTTGATATATGGTTTTCACTAACAATTACATGAGTGTATGTGTGCAAAATTTCATACATGTAGGGGTTAATTAACCCCTTCACCCCCAAGGGTGGTTTGCACGTTAATGACCGGGCCAATTTTTACAATTCTGACCACTGTCTCTTTATGAGGTTATAACTCTGGAACGCTTCAACGGATCTTCGCGATTCTGAGATTGTTTTCTCGTGACATATTGTACTTCATGTTAGTGGTAAAATTTCTTCGATATAACTTGCGTTTATTTTTGAAAAAACCGCAAATATGGCGAAAATTTTAAAAATTTTGCAATTTTCAAACTTTGAATTTTTTTTCCCTTAAAACAGAGAAATATGTCACACAAAATAGTTAAGAAATAACATTTCCCACATGTCTACTTTACATCAGCACAATTTTGGAACCAAAATTTTTCTTTGTTAGGAAATTAGAAGGGTTAAAAGTTGACCAGTGATTTCTCATTTTTACAACAAGATTTACAAAGCCATTTTTTTAGGGACCACCTCACATTTGAAGTCACTTTGACGGGTCTATATGGCAGAAAATACCCAAAAGTGACACCATTATAAAAACTGCACCCCTCAAGGTACTCAAAACTACATTCAAGAAGTTTATTAACCCTTCAGGTGCTTCACAGGAGCTGAAGCAACGTGGATGGAAAAAATTAATATTTAACTTTTTAGCCACAAAAATGATCTTTTACAAACTTTTTTTTATTTTCACAAGGGTAAAAGGAGAAAATGGACAGATAAAGTTGTTGTGCAATTTCTCCTGAGTACGCCAATACCCCATATGTGGGGGAAAAACCACTGTTTGGGCACACGACAGAGCTCGTAAGGGAAGGAGCGCCGTTTGACTTTTTCAAACTAAAATTGGCTGGAATTGAGATTGGACGCCATGTCGTGTTTGGAGAGCCACTGATGCGCCTAAACAGTGGAAACCCCCACAAGTGACACCATTTTGGAAACTAGACCCCCCTAAGGAACTTATCTAGATCTGTTGTGAGCACTTTGAACCCCAAAGTGTTTCACAAAAGTTTATAATGCCTGGGTGTGAAAAAAAAAAAAAAAACATTTTCCACAAAAATGATTTTTTAGTCCCAAATTTTTGATTTTTCCCAAGGAAATTGGACCCCAAAACTTGTTGTCCAATTTGTCCTGAGTACGCTGATACCCCATATGTGGGGGGGGAAAACTGTTTGGGCGCACGGCAGGGCTTGGAAAAGAAGCAGTAACGTTTTGGAATGCAAACATTGATGGGGGTCATGTTCCGTTTGTAGTGCCCCAGATGAGCCTAAACAGTGGAAACCCCCCACAAGTGACCCCATTTTGGAAGCTAGACCCCCTAAGGAACTTATCTAGATCTTTGGTGAGCACTTTGAACCCCCAAGTGCTTCACACAAGTTTATAATGCCCGGGCATGAAAATAAAAAATCCTATTTTTTTCCCACAAAAATTATCTCTTAGTCACTAATTTTTTATTTTCCCATAGGTAACAGGAGAAATTGGACCACAAAATTTGTTGTCCAATTTGTCCTGAGTACGCTGATACCCCATATGTGGGGGGGAACCACTGTTTGGGCGCATGGCAGAGCTCGGAATGGAAGGAGCACTATTTGACTTTTTCCAACCAAAATTGGCTGGAATTGAGATTGGACGCCATGTTGCATTTGGAGAGCCCCTGATGTGCCTAAACAGTGGAAACCCCCCACAAGTGACCCCATTTGGGAAACTAGACCCCCTAAGGAACTTATCTAGATCTTTGGTGAGCAATTTGAACCCCCAAGTGCTTCACACAAGTTTATAACGTAGAGCCGTAAAATTAAAAAATTATATTTTTTCCACAAAATTGATCTTTTCACCCCAATTTTTATTTTCCCAAGGGAAACAAGACTCCAAAAGTTATTGTGCAATTTGTCCTGAGTGCGCTGATACCCCATATGTGGGGGTAAATCACTGTTTGGGTGCATGGCAGAGTTTGGAAGGGAAGGAGCGCCGTTTGACTTTTTCAACGCAGAATTGGCTGGATGCCATGTCGTGTTTGGAGAGCTCCTGATCTGCCTAAACAGTGGAAACCCCCCACAAATGACACCATTTTGGAAACTAGACCCCTCAAGGAACTTATCTAGATGTGTGGTGAGCACTTTGAACCCCAAAGTGCTTCACAGAAGTTTATAACGTACAGCCGTAAAATAAAAAAATTCTTTTTTTTTTTACAAAAATGATTTTTTAGCCCCCAATATTTTATTTTCACAAGGGTAACAGGAGAAATTGGACCCCAAAAGTTGTTGTCCAATTTGTCCTGAGTATGCTGATACCCAATATGTGGGAGTAAACTACTGTATGGGCGCACGTCGGGGCTCGGAAGGGAAGTAGTGACGTTTTGGATTGCAGACTTTGATGGAATGGTCTGGGGGAGTCATGTCGCATTTGGAGAGCCCCTGATGCGCCTAAACAGTGGAAACCCCCCACAAGTGACCCCATTTTGGAAAATAGACACCACAAGGAACTTATCTAGATGTGTGGTGAGCACTTTGAACCCCGAAGTGCTTCACAGAAGTTTATAACGTACAGCCGTAAAAATAAAAAATCCTTTTTTTTTTTACAAAAATGATTTTTTCGCCCCCAATATTTTATTTTCACAAGAGTAACAGGAGAAATTGGACCCCAAAAGTTGTTGTCCAATTTGTCCTGAGTACGCTGATACCCAATATGTGGGAGAAAACTACTGTATGGGCACACGTCGGGGCTCGGAAGGGAAGTAGTGACGTTTTGGATTGCAGACTTTGATGGAATGGTCTGGGGGAGTCATGTCACATTTGGAGAGCCCCTGATGCGCCTAAACAGTGGAAACCCCCCACAAGTGACCCCATTTTGGAAAATAGACCCACAAGGAACTTATCTAGATGTGTGGTGAGCACTTTGAACCCCGAAGTGCTTCACAGAAGTTTATAACGTACAGCCGTAAAAATAAAAAATCCTTTTTTTTTTACAAAAATGATTTTTTCGCCCCCAATATTTTATTTTCACAAGGGTAACAGGAGAAATTGGACCCCAAAAGTTGTTGTCCAAATTGTCCTGAGTACGCTGATACCCAATATGTGGGAGAAAACTACTGTATGGCACACGTCGGGGCTCGGAAGGGAAGTAGTGACGTTTTGGATTGCAGACTTTGATGGAATGGTCTGGGGGCGTCATGTCGCATTTGGAGAGCCCTGATGCGCCTAAACAGTGGAAACCCCCCACAAGTGACCCCATTTTGGAAAATATACCCCACAAGGAACTTATCTAGAAGTGTGGTGAGCGCTATGAAGCCCCAAGTACTTCACAGAAGTTTTATAACATACAGCCGTTAAAAACAAAAAATTCATTTTTTTTTTTTACAAAAATGATTTTGTCGCCCCCAGTTTTTTATTTTCCCAAGGGTAACAGGAGAAATAGGCCAAATTGCACAATAACTCTTGGGGGCCAGAGTATGCTGATACCCCATATGTGGGGTAAACTACTGTTTGGGCGCATGGCAGAGCTCAGAAGTGAAGGAGCACCATTTGACTTTTTCAACGCAGAATTGGCTGGAATTGAGATCAGACGCCATGTTACATTTCGAGAGCTCCTGATGTGCCTAAACAGCAGAAACCCCCCAATTCTAACTCCAACCCTAACCCCAAACACCAATAACCCTAGTCCCAACCCTAACCACAAACCTAACCCTAACACACCCATAACCCTAATCCCAACCCTAATCCTAACGTTAGCGCCAACCCTAACCCTAATACTAACGTTAGCGCCAACCCTAACCCTAACTTTAGCCGCAACCCTAACCCTAACGGGAAAATGGAAATAAATACATTTTTTTAATTTTATTATTTTTCCCTAACTAAGGGGGTGATAAAGGGGGTTTGATTTACTATTTATAGCGGGTTTTTGTGATTGGCAGCTGTCACGCTAAAAGACGCTTTTTATTGCAAAAAATTGTTTTTTGCATCACCACATTTTGAGAGCTATAATTTTTGCATATTTTGGCCCACAGAGTCATGTGAGGTCTTATTTTTTGCGGGACGAGTTGACGTTTTTATTTGTACCATTTTTGAGCACGTGACATTTTTTGATCGCTTTTTATTTCGATTTTTGGGTGGTTAGAATGAACAAAAATCAGCAATTCATGAATTTCTTTTGGGGGAGGCGTTTTTATTGTTCCGCGTGTGGTAAAATTGATAAAGCAGTTTTATTCTTCGGGTCAGTACGATTATGGCGATACCTCATTTATATCATTTTTTTAGGTTTTGGCGCTTTTATAGAATGAAAACAATTTTATATAAAAAATCATTATTTTTGCATCGCTTTATTCTGCGAGCTATAACTTTTTTATTTTTTCGCTCATGATGCTGTGTGATGGCTCGTTTTTTGCGGGACAAGATGATGTTTTCAGCGGTACCATGTTTATTTATATCAGTCTTTTTGATCGCGTGTTATTTCACTTTTTGTTCGGCGGTATGATGATAAAGCATTGATTTTTTGCTTCGTTTTTTTTTTTTTTTTAAGGGGTTCACTAAAGGGGTTAACTAGTGGGACAGTTTTATAGGGGGGGTCGTTACGGATGCGGTGATACCAAATATGTGTACTTTTATTGTTTTGTTTTTTTTATTTACAGGAAAAAATGAATTTATTGGGGAATATTTTTTTTTTTTTTTATGATTTTTTTTTACACTTTTTATTTTTACTTTTTTTACTTTCTTACTTTGTCCCAGGGTGGGACATCACTGTATTTTAGCAGATCGCTGGTGTGACAGTGTGCACAGCACTCTGTCACACCAGTGATCGCTCTGGCACTGCTGCAGGCTTCCCCAGCGCCTGCTCTCAGCAGGCACTGAGGAAGCCGCCTCCCTGCAGGACCCCGGCGCCATCTTGGATCCGGGGACCTGGAGGGAGGACGGACCCTCGGAACAGCGCGACACATCGCGCTGCTCTGAGGGTCTCAGGGGAGCGCGCAGGGAGCCCCCTGCCTGCGCGATCCTCCCCTGTGCCCCGGGTACACCGCGATCATGTTTGATCGCGGTGTGCCAAGGGTTAATGTGCCGGGAGCGGTCCGTGACCGCTCCTGACACACAGTCACGGGTGTCAGCTGGGATAATCAGCTGACACCCGGCGGCGATCAGCTGCGCTCCCCCGGGAGCGCAGCTGATCGCCCATGACGTACTATTCCGTCCATGGGAATTAGGTCCAGGGTCACATGGACGGAATAGTACGTCTGATGGCAGAGAGGGGTTAAAGGTGTAAACTTGTTGAAAAAAAATGCGTGGGCTCCCGCGCTATTTTCTCAACCAGACAGACAAAGCCAGCGAGTGGGGGCAGATAATAATAGCCTAGGGAGGGTGCATTTATTTTGTGCCCCCCCTAGCTACTAACATCTGCCCCCAGCCACCCAGAAAAGGCAAATCTATAATTAGATGCGCCCTTTCTGGCACTTTACCCGTCTATTCCCATTGCCCTGTAGCGGTGGCGAATGGGTTAATAATGGGTTAAAGCCACCTTGCTATTGAAAGGTGACTTTAAGCCAGGTTAATAATTGAGAGTTGTCAATTAGACAACTATCAATTATTAATCCTATTGAAGGAAATAAAAAAAATACACACACAATAATAATAAATAATTTTAATGAAATAAACACACAGTTTTTGACCATCTTTTATTTTACTGGTAATCCGTGCGAAGCCCTTGCTCTCCTGTAATAAAGAAAAAATAATTAAACAACATTATTCTTACCTATCCACCGCTCTGTCAGGTCCCACGTTGTAATCTTTCACAAAGGGTTAACTGGCTTACAGCCAAGCAGTGCAGCTAATGCTGGCTGCTCAGCTGTAAGCCCCCGAATGAATGAGCTTATCTCCCGGCCTACAGGAGAGGAAGTGATTAGTGTGGAAAGCTTCATTGATTGCTGCCCTATCAGTCTGCCCTATGTTAACCTATGGAGCAGCTCCCAGTATCAGATTTTTTGTGGTCCGTTTTAAACGTCTGAGTGCAATCGCAGCATGCTGCGATTGTCACCGATTGTGGGTCGACTATCGCCAATGCAAGTCTATGGGAGCGATCAAAAATCGGATTACAAACGGACCGCACGTGTGACTTGCGATTAAATCGCATCGGTGTCCTTTAGAAAAGCCGGCAATTCATCCCCGGCTATACTGTAAAATCACACTGACAGCTTTAATAAAGAATAGAAAGAATAGATATACACACATAGAATACATATGTATATATATATATATATATATATATATATATGTCATTGTCACATATATATATATACATATATTTATAGTTCTTACACTTCTACATACTGTAATAGCCGCTAATTCAATTGCCGGCTTTTGTGAAATCACAACCATGTCATTTCCTGTATTTTGATATATGGTTTGAACTTACAATTACATAAGTGTATGTGTGCAAAATTTCAGACATGTAGGGGTTAATTAAAGGTGTAAATTCGTTGAAAAAAAATGCGTGGGCTCCCGCTGTATTTTCTCCACCAGACAGACAAAGCAAGCGAGTGGGGGAAGATAATAATAGCCTAGGGAGGGTACATTTTTTTTGTGCCCCCCTGGCTACTAACATCTGCCCCCAGACACCCCAGAAAGGGCAAATCTCTAATTAGATTTGCCCTTTCTGGCACTTTGCCCGTCTATTCCCATTGCCCTGTAGCGGTGGCGAATGGGTTAATAAGGGGTTAAAGGCACCTTGCAATTGAAAGGTGACTGTAAGCCAGGTTGATAATTGAGAGCTGTCAATTAGACAACTATCAATTATTAATACTATTGAAGTAAATAAAAAAACACACACACTTTAAGAATAAATAATTTTAATGAAATAAAAACACATTTTTTTGACCATCTTTTATTTTACTCTTAATCCGTGCGAAGCCCTTGATCTCCTAAAATAAATATAAAATAATAAAACAACATTATTCTTACCTATCTGGCGATCTGTCACGTCCCACGATGTAATCCTTCACAAAGGGTTAACTAGCAATCAGCTAAGCAGCGCAACTAATGCTGCGTGCTCAGCTGATAG
Organism: Oophaga sylvatica; assembly: GCA_033576555.1. Classification (NCBI taxonomy): domain Eukaryota; kingdom Metazoa; phylum Chordata; class Amphibia; order Anura; family Dendrobatidae; genus Oophaga; species Oophaga sylvatica. The sequence continues at coordinate 99,876,128 of JARQOD010000002.1, read as the reverse complement.
CTCCTGAATGAATGAGCTTATCTCCTGCTGACAGGAGAGGATGTGATTAATGAATGAAGCTTAATTGATTGTGTCCCACTTTCACCTTAGGTCAGGTCACTGAAGTGAAAGTGGCAATAAATCAATTAAGCTTCATTCATTCATCTCTTCCTCTCCTTTCGCTGGGAGAGGAAGTTATTCATTCAGGGGGTTAGAGCTCGGAGACAGCATTAGCTCTCTGCGAGCTGTAACCTGTTAACCCTTTCTGATGGATTACACCGTGGGACCTGACTGTACATCGGATTGGTAAGAATAATTTTGCTTTTTTATTTTATTTTTATTACAGGAAATGGTTTTAGCAGGAAAATAAAATATGGTCAAAAACTGTGTGATTATTTCATTAAACTTCTTTTTATTAAACTGTGTGTGTTTGATTTTCTTTTCATACAATAGGATTAATAATTGATAGTTGTCTAATTGACAGCTCTCAATTATTAACCTGGCTTACAGTCACCTTTCAATTGCAAGGTGGCTTTAACCCTTATTAACCCATTCGCCACCGCTACAGGGCAATGGGAATAGACGGGCAAAGTGCCAGAAAGGGCAAATCTAATTAGAGATTTGCCCTTTCTGGGGTGTCTGGGGGCAGATGTTAGTAGCCAGGGGGGGCACAAAAAAAATGTACCCTCCCTAGGCTATTATTATCTGCCCCCACTCGCTTGCTTTGTCTGTCTGGTGGAGAAAATACAGCGGGAGCCCACGCATTTTTTTTCAACGAATTTACACCTTTAATTAACCCCTACATGTCTGAAATTTTGCACACATACACTTATGTAATTGTAAGTTCAAACCATATATCAAAATACAGGAAATGACATGGTTAACTGTGTCTAAACAATGTATCATTTCATGTCGGCTTCTGTGATTTCACAAAAGCCGGCAATTGAATTAGCGGCTATTACAGTATGTAGAAGTCTAGGAACTATAAATATATATATATATATACACATGTCACAATTACATGTATATATATATATATATATATATGTGTTCTATGTGTATATATCTATTCTTTCTTTTGTGATTTAAATACTATTCTTTTGGATCCATTATATGTCAGTTTTGCAAGCCTGCGAGAAATTCTCGCAAGTCGGATGAAAATCGGATGTTACAAGGTACACACACATGCGACTAAATCGCATCTTTGAAGGAAAATCGGATGCCAGGCGGATGTGTGCTGTCTACATTTTGGTACGATAATCGACCGACTAAAACGGTCCGATTTTTTGTAGTTGTGTCTGACCCCGGCCTTAGGGTGAAAACTGATGCAGCGGATCAGTTTTTAGACGGATCCGTTAATGAAGTTTGAAGGCAGGATGTGCCGTTCTAGAGGAGGGAGGGAGGGAAAGAGAGAGAGTTCAGAGCATGTTCTGCATACAAGAACGGATCCGCCGTCGGATTCCGTCAAAAACGGATGACGAAGGATCTGCCACTTATAGACGTCCATTATACAAAACAGCAGGCGTGACGGATCCGTCATGGTCCGCCATTTTGACGCACACAAAAAGCGTCCCAATGTCTGTTTTCAAAACACAACAGACGCTAAATTTATGACGGATCCGTCATTTGACGGATCTAACATACGACCATCCATCAAAATCCGTCACTAATGCAACTCAATGGGGAAAAAACTGATCCGCCAAAAAAAAAGGCAGATCCGTTTTTTTCACACTTTTGCGGAATGACTGAAGTGTGAAAGATGCCTTAGAGAATCAGCTTACACCCGGCCACGATCAGCCGCACTCCCCCCATGAGCGCGGCTGATCACGTATGATGTACTATCCCTTCCGTGGTCATACGGGCCCCGGTCACATGGAAGAAATAATACTTCGGATGTCAGAAAGGGGTTAAAAAACAGGTGTTTTTTACTCAAAACTGATTATATGAATCCAGCCTAACACTGGGTTCACAAGTCCGATATTTCATGGTTGAAGTACGGACAATGATGTCTGGACCGCTGGAGGGTTACTCACTCAGTCTGTACCTGGACCTTGAAGTCAGACACGTGAGACTATCCTAGGGCCTCATTCAGGTATCTGTGGATCATGTACATATTTTATTTGTGATTTTCACACATACTGTGGTCTATGAAGCTGTTCAAATGTCTATGGATTTATTGGAAACCATGTGTCCACAAAAAAATCACAGACACAAGTTAACAAGTTAATTTTTGATTGGAGCCAAGGATCAAAATTTCCCATACAAATCTATGACTCCGTGAAAATTACTGACAGCACACAGATGGCATCAATGTACAATCCGCGTGCTGCCCATGATTAACATTACAGCGAATACAAGAAGCTTTGGAAAATCACTGATGAAACACTGATGGTAAAAAGTGACACACTGACCACACACAGATGAAAATTGCATGAGAAACACAAATATTTGATTTTTTGTTTACATGAAAAAAAAATCACACACATCTGAATGAGGCCTTAAGGTTAGTGAAACTTGTAATGATTAGGTAAAATCAGTTGAAAAAAGTAAAATTTTAGGCCAAATTTTGCATCAACTTATGGTAAATTTTTGATTCAGATTTCGATGGAGATTTTGGGCAGATTTCTCCACACTAAATCCAGCTGCTTGAATATAGCCTAATGGTCCCACATAAGGCTTTGTGAAGACATATGGAGCATAAACTGCCTTTGGATGTCAGGACATGGTGAGAGTCGTGCCTTCACCTTTTTGCTTTCTAAATGCAATTTGTTTACCAGCAAAGTAGAAAAATATGCTACTAAATACATAGATACCACCAGTAAAGGTGACGATAATCCATAATCATGGGAGATGAGTTGACAACTAGTCTAAGATTATTAATTAGACTTTTTGTTGCATGTTAAATACAGCGTTGTGGGTCATTGATGAATTTTGCCATTAGAGGTACAGGGTAGAGGTAAGGTCTCTTTTGTCTTTATTCATTTTTTTGCATTCTCATTTACTCTTTAAATAAAAGATCAGTTTCGACTTTTTTTTCTCCTTTAAAAAAAAGTTGCAAATTATAAATAGTGATGAATAAAATTAGAATTTTAAAAAGTGGTGATTAATTAGGAGGCAGTATTGATTAGCTGAGACTATTTGTAATGGCAATTTTAATCAATGTAAGTATCAATCACGGACTGAGAGAATATTGTTACCATACAGATACTAATGAGAACGTGTTTATCTCAGCAGACACATTTTAAGCAAGAAACCATACGACAAAGACTAGCATAATGCAAAAAAAAACATTTACCTCTAGGGTCAGGTGTGAAAGAGAGGGCCCTTGTAATATTGAATCTGGGGCCCCAAATACTGTAGATGATTCAAAAAATGATATAAAAAATATTGGCATGTGCCAAAATAATTTGCTATCATATTACCATTTAGTTTCTGAATGTAGAAAACCAAGGTCTGTTAGAAATATGTGTGGTTCACAATGAAAATGGTATGTAGAAAGCATTAGAGCTCTTAGGCCACGTTCACACGTTCATTATTTGGTCAGTAACTGTAAGCCAAAATCAGGAGTGGGTGAAAAATACAGAAGTGGTGACGTGTTTCTATTATTCTTTTCCTCAGATTCTTCCACTCCTGGTTTTGGCTTCCAGATACTGAGGAAAAATATTGACCAAATACTGAACATGTGAACATGCCCTTAAAGGGATTGTCCAGAAGATAAAAACTCACATTCACAGATCCATAGCTCTCATTCTCTTACCTAGCCCTGCTGAATGGTCCAGTCATGACACATCAGAAATTGCAGAAAGTGTCCACTCAACCAACTAGTGGTCACTAACACTTGAGAAGCAAAATATATTACATACAGCCTAATCTAACGCCTAGATTTTTACACTTTTGTTAATGTAAGGTGGTGGGATGAGAAGCAGGCAGGTGGTCACCTTGTGAAAAGCAATATTCGAATTTTCTGCAGTTTCTCCATATGAAAATATGTTTGGTAAAGGACTAACAGATGACCAAACAATGGAGACCGTTCATCTGACATCCATCATGTAGAGCTTCAGGTAACTCTTCTAAATAAAGGGATTGCCAGCGCAATTCGCCTGTGGGCCACCATGAGTTTTTGATGAATTTTGACACTGTCTACTTTTGCTGAGGCCAGGGTCACACTTGCGAGAAACTCGCACGAGTCTCGCACCTCAATACCCGGCACTGCCACCGGCACTCGGGACCGGAGTGTGCGGCTGCATGTATTTCAATGCAGCTGAACGCTCCGGTCTGAGTGCCGGCGGCAGTGCCGGGTATTGAGGTGCGAGACTCATGCGAGTTTCTCGCAAGTGTGACCCCGGCCTAAGTCAAACATTCAGTGTCTTACAGTTCAGGAAAGTGGATGGGATTTATATAAATCTCATGCCCACTGCGCTTATTTTTTACTCAGCATAAACTGACCTGCGGTGCGAGTTTCAAATCGGCAACATGTCAAATTCTCTTGCGGTATGCTGAATATTTTGCCCACCGACTTACATTAAATGTGGACAATCCACAAATAAAGAACACACATGCATTTTTGGTGCGTTTCCACTGCAAAATCACGTCAACAAAGCATGTAACCGCACATGACTGAAACAATAAAGTTTTGTCAAAGCCAAATACCAGGAAGTATCAAAAACAAAGCGGTTTTATTTAAAACAAGACACACCACCAACAAGAGACAAAAACCGCAGAGTCAAAAATATGATGAAAACGCATGTAAAGAAAGCACTCAGAAGCGCAATGAAAAAACAAAAGTGACTTAATTTACATATTAGGTTCAGAAATGCGGCAACATCAAAAACTCACCAAATACTCATCGTGGGACGTAGCCTTAATCCTATCTCAGCCTTTGAGGCAGAGTTCCCAAAATGAGCTTTTGATGTTCCATATTTTCTGCACCATTTTTGCATATTACGTAAATTGGTTTACTTATTCATTGCCTTTTCGAGTGTGTGTTTTTACATGTGTTTTTATCACGTTTTTGATGCTGCATTTTTTGTCTCTCATTTGGTGCATCACGTTTTGAACAAAGCTGCTTTGTTTTTTATTCTTCCTGAAATTTGGCTTTGACAAAACTTTATGTTAGAGTCATGTGCAGTTTACGTGTGTTTTTGTTGCTTTTCCGCATTGGAAATACATGTACGTTTATTACCTGCTGATTTTTCACATCTATTGCAAGTCTATCTGCACAGAAAATTCAGCGTACCCGCAAGAGAAATTGACATGTTTCGAATTTGAAACACAGCGCAGGTCAGTTTACGCTGAATAATACAGAAGTGGTGACGTGTTTCTATTATACTTTTCCTCTGATTGTTCCACTCCTGATTGTGGCTTACAAATACTGAGGTAAAAAACTCACCAAATACTCAATGTGTGCACGTGGCATTAAAGCTGAGTTTGGAACAACTCCATCCAGGCTTCGACCACTGGAGGTGGAACTTAAAAAAATAGCCATTAATATTTAATACCTGGAAAACAATGTTATAGAGAAAATGCAATAAAACTATTAGTGCGAAATAACAAGGACTAGAACATAATTCAAGTAATCTCATTTTATATGGTTGTAGCGATTCCTAAGAGACTGTGAAGTAACCTGAACTTTCAGAGATTTGCTGGAAAGTAAACTACAACCACCATTATGCATGCTTGACACCCAATCCTTGGTAGATTAGCCTGACTCAGGTGGAGACATTTTCCAAGTAAACTTGGCATATTTTATAGTTGGATGATGCCAGAACACAACCTCAACTGGTGAAATGGATAGGAATGAAAAAAGAATGTAGAAGTTCTGGAATACTGGCTTCATTCTGAAGAAAATGTTCAAAATGTGAGCCCCATTTCCAACATGTACAGTATTTCTGTGGATTACAAAGCCCTTCCAAGCACAGTGTTAATAATAAATCCAACCCAAGTCTTAGGTGTTAATTCAAGCAAGGCCATAATGTAAGTTCCCATGATATTAATTGCCTGGCTCAATATACCACTAATTTGAAAAAATGTATAATGGTCTAATAAAATCTGATTGTATTAATGAAATATACTTTTTCAGAAATCGGATAACGTTGTATATCTTGGGTAGTTTTCCTCGTATACTTATGCATTTTTTAGTGTCCTAGTAATTCATTTACCGTTATGAAACAGAAGATTTTGTGCCAAAGATTGTACCAATGATTCTGTCTCCTCTCTTATGAAGCAATGTCCTCTTGTTAGTGCTGCCTTCCTCACAGGCAGAACAATGTTTTCAAATGGCAGCTAATGGCGTCTGTTACCAGACATGTCCATGTGCCTCCTCCAATTGTAAATAGCAGAACACGGCAAAGCTGTTTATCATTTGGAGGAAGCTTATGAAGTGGTCTTATCATAAGACCCTCCACTAGCAGCAGTAGCTAACTAGAGTCATATGGACCCCAGGGAAAAATTTGGCTCCATATTATGTTAAAAACCTTCTATATGGCCCTCATACAATAATAATGTCCCTCTATGTAACACCCATATAGTAATGTCCCAATGTGGCCCCCATATAGTAGTAATGTGCCCCAATTCTGGCCCCCATAAATTATGCTCTCCTTTGTGGTCCTCATATTCTAATAATGTTCACGAAATCAGGCCACATAAATTGTGTCCCTGTATGTGGCCCCCATGTTATAATAATGTCTTCCAAACCTGGCCCCCATATTAAATTAATGCTCCCCAATTCTGGTTTACTTAAATTATGCCCATAGTGTCATAATGTCTACCAATTCGAGCACCAATAAATTATGCCCTCCGATTCTGGCCTTCATCTTGTAAAGTTTTTCAATTCTTGCCACCATAATGCAATGTACCCTAACTCTGTCCCCATAAGTTATACCCCCTATATTGTCATAATGTGTGCCAATTGTGGCCCCCATACATTAATATTAGTCCCCATGTGACCCCTATTGTGCCTCTATGGACTGACCCTACAGTGCCATACTATTTAAAAGAAAACAACCCAATCTATTACCTGCCCTCACTCCCATACCGAGCGGATGAGTCCTCTTCCTCCAGCTCCCTGCTTGCTCCTTGTCCACACGTAATCTACAGCTACAAGCTTATCAGAGGTCCATAGCTGCAAAGCATGCTGGCGTCACAAAGCAGCGCGGTGTAATGACGTAGCGCCAGCGTCACATTGCCATACTTGCCTGATGTCATTACCGTTGGATGCTCCTCAGCTGTGGGCCTCTGACAGGCTGTAAAGTAAGTGCTGGGCAGGAGACACCTCCACTTGAAAATAGCAATAACCTGGTTGCTGTCACACACCCTTCAACCGCAATCATTACACCCCTGAATAACAGCCATTGTGATTACAGGTGAGTTATGCGGTACATGATGATAGCTGCCCTAAAGAGTGTTGGAGGAGATACTGTAATATATAATAATTGCCACATCATGCCCGCAATACACATTTATTCAACTAAAGACAATGTGGACAGAGAATCTGTCAGTATGAAAATGTAGTCCAACCTGCAGACACCATGTTATAGAGCCGATGGAGGTGAGCAGATTGAAATATAGTTTTGTGAGAAACATATAAACTTCTGCTATTTCTGGGATCTTAGGTCCAGTGGGCGGTCCTATCAGTGACTGACAGCCACTTCGGTGTGCACACATATACAAATAAAGCTGTCAATCACTGATAGGACCCCAACTGGACCGAAGATCCCAGAAAGAGCGATGTTTAAGTGATTAAAACACAAGTTCTACTGAATATTTTCTCACAAAATAATATATCCATCTACTCGGCTACTCCTGCTCTATAACATGGTGCCTGCAGACTGGACGGCATATTCCCAGTGGCAATTTCTCTTTAGGTTCTTATAAGCCTGGGTGAAAATGTTGAGCTTGTTAACACAGTCTGAGCTTGTAAATACAGAATGGGTCAGTGCCTGGAGGGCCAGAACGAGGAGGAGTTCTTGGGGAATTCTGACCCACTGTGTGGGATATGGCTTGATGCATTATATAGGTGAGGAATCAGTAGATAGACGGCCTTGGAGTTAATTTTTTATCTTATTTTGTAATGTGACTTGATTTGCAATGACGATAATAAAGCTGATTGCGACAGTTTTGAACCAAATCCACTGTGTCGGAGTAAAAGTTGTTCTTGTGCCAACCATCTTACTCAGTAAATGGCAATCCCAAGACCTAGATAGCAGCCAGGTTTTTCTAGTGGTCTCTATGCTAAACCACAGCAAGACTTAGGAAGGAGATTCCAAAGAATGGTCAGTATTAATCACATCATGTCTTTTCTATAAAATATATTCATAGTCGTCCCGTATGGTTAATTAAATGAAGCTTTTATAACATGACACTGGCTGTTGGGGCTGTGACTGTTCTCCTTCAATAACGTTTTTCCTGCACAGGACTGATTTTTGTCACACTGTGATATATGACAGAATTTTAATGGTGTCATAGTTTTGCAAGTCCTGCTGGCATACAATAGGTTACAGTAAGATACTTCAGCAGTATTTCATATTAAAGGGTTTCGACAGCTTTACATCTTTAATTATGCAAACATCTCCTCTCAATACAGAAGGAGCCAGGCAACTTCCCGCCATGTTAATAATAATATAATATATAGAATGGGTCTGTGCCTTTGGAACTGATGCGGCTGCCCTCACCCACTGAGTTTTATATCATCGATAATTAGAAATCCAACGTGGAAGGGAATATATATCTTGTGTTGTACTGTGCTCTGAAACACATTGCAAAGGTCTGAGCCAAGAAAGGTAAGTTGGCTTGACAGACCATGTGTATTATTAGTGAAGTGGTTTGCTGGGAAATAGTCACATTGCAAATGATTATTCATTGCATTGCTTTATGGCACACTTGGCAGGTTTCCCTTTAACATTTTGATTGCTGGAAGGAACATATTGTACAACTTTCCATACTCAATGTAAAGTGTAGTATATATTGCTACATAAAGGGCAATAGCAACTTTTTGAACTTTGCACCTCTAATGATCTATCTCAGCATCCACCACAGTCATTTTGCCGTATTTATCAGCGTAGAGATGCCCTTTAAGTGCCAAAACACGTATTTAAGACAAAAAAGCATCCATTTAATTACGGAAAAATACGAAAAAAGACTGGGAAGAAAAAAAGCGCAATAGGGTCTTATCCAATGACAAAGGGGTGTCAGAAAAAAGGGGAGATACACTCACCTTGAATGGCAACAAATAAACGGCATATAACAGCTGCTGCACAGATACCGGTCAAGAAGACGACCACAAATACAGAGGAAAAGAGAGAAGGTGTCACTTATGCACTGCTGAAATTGAATAATCCTTAAAATTAAAACATTTATTTGAACAGGTTTAAAAGTCAATGCGTTTCGAGGTCACGCAGGACCTCTTCATCAGGACAAACATGCACAAACAAGCAGGTTTGTCCTGATGAAGAGGTCTTGCGTGACCTCGAAACGCATTGACTTTTAAACCTGTTCAAATAAATGTTTTAATTTTTAGGATTATTCCATTTCAGCAGCGCATAAGTAACACCTTCGCTCTTTTCTTAGTTATAGGGGGTAGATAACTAGTACGGCTTACATACCTGAAGACTACTTTGATAGAGTATTTGAAATTGCAAAAGATATTGTAGGGGATCTGTAACAAATTCTGTATTAGGACCCAGCAGCTATAAGTAACACAATTGCTGGTTGTTTTCATATCCAATCATCACTATTCGGACAAAGCTAATGCAAAAACTCTTTTTAACACTGCAATTCACTACTACTCTGTTTAGTAGTACTGCAGTGCGAGGGCACTGGGCCTCTCTGACCTTTCCCAGCGCCTGCGCACTGCAGTACTTTCCTCTGCCCTCAACAGGGCAGAGAAGTACGCCTGCGCAGGAGCATGATGCCAGGGAGCCATGAAGCAAGCAGGAGGGCGGCGTCACAAGAAGATGGGAGGCGCTGGACCCGAACCTGTGACACCCATCGGACCCGATCGCACCGGACGGCCCCCCGGTGAGTATAATAAAACTTATTTTTCTTATCTTGCAGGTCAGATCGGGGGCTTATCTACAGCATTATAGAATGCTGTAGATAAGCGCTGACAGGCAGCGACCGCATCTTATAGCGGCAAAAGTGATGACAGGTTCACCTTAAACGCTTTAGTTGGAGTCTCTTCATATCTGACAGCTATCCATTATAGCTGTAACAGATACTGGTGTTTAATAGCTCCTTATATACAGTATAAGCCTACATAGCCCCTATATACAGTATGAGCCCCATATAGCCTCCTATATAAAGTATGAGCCCACACATAGCCCTCCTATATACAGTAAGAGCTCACACACAACTCCCTATAAACAGTATGAGCCCCATATAGCGCCCTATATACAATATGAGCCTGCACATAGCCTCCTGTACACTGTATGAGCCCCATATAGCCTCCTATATAAAGAATGAGCCCACACATAGCGCTCCTATATATAGTATGAGCCCACAGATAGCTCCCTGTAAACAGTATGAGCTCCACATTGCTCCCTATATACTGTATGAGCCCCCACATAGCAACTTATATAAAGTACAAACCCGCACATAGCCCATATATATGCACACATCCCATACACATATTAATATATCCCATCATTGTCCACTGAAAAGAAAAAAAAACAAAATGGAAGTTGGCTCACCTAGTCTGGTTTGTAGTACCTAGATGGGATTCCAGCCTTGCACAGATGCAGGCAGTGCAGCCAGAAAAGTAGCACAGTAAAAGCGAGGGTATTGATCCAGCAATATAGGCTGTGCACCTCTTTAGAGTAAAACAGGTACAGGTACTTGGTCCACTAAATATGCTATTAGCACATTGTCAGCAAAGATAGAAAGGTACAGAATTAAAACCAACGCGTTTGTTTCTACTTGCATCTTAATTATGGTCTGAGCTTGAATTGACTGCGATGGTTTAAATAACCACCCTAGTGTGTTTCATCTGGTAATCCAATTAGGAGAGATGTGTAAGCACATTAAAACAACAGCTGCACTAAAAAAAGAAACAAAGAAAAGATACATATATGCAAACTTTAACATAAAATGAAAGTGTTGCATAAAGCTTTAAACACATCTAATATTGCAGAATGAGATCTTGTCTATGATTGAGACCAAGCGGTTGTTCTAGTTTCTAATGTGAATATCCAGTATTAAGGGTATGCCACACTAAACAACATCGCTAACGGGATCGCTAAAAAACGTCACTATTTAGCGATCCCGTTAGCGATGTTGTTGTGTGCGGCATCTACCAGCGACGAGGCCCCTGCTGTGATCTCGTTCATCACAGCGATCGTTCCGGACCCCATTTTCGTCGCTGGCGCCCCGCTGGTAAGTATCTAATCGCTGAGTGTGGCACCTTTTTTAGCGATTTAGCGGTACTTTTGTACCGCTAAAGTCGTTAAGGAGATCGCTTAGAAAATGAACTCGGCACTCAGACTAGCGGTGGACACCGCGTCCAATGCAGAGACCTATCCTCACTACCGGACTCCTTCACAACAGGTTACTAGTGCAATAGAGGCATTGTCCTCTTCCTCATCTCACCCCACCAACACAGGCTATATCCAGCCCTTTCTTTCTTCCCTATGTGGATCAACCCCCTTCCCAGTAGTATCTGTGACTGATGAAGGTCCATGATATAGGACCGAAACGTTTCGTGTTACTACTGTGAATAAAAATCTTTATTCTCACTATACTAAAGTTGAGTGCCGAGTTCATTTTCTATTAGATACGGTTTGGGAACCTACACTGGCACCTTCTTGGTTGTGCACACGGTTTTTTTTCATATGTTAAGGAGATCGCTAACCGCGATAGCGTCCTAACGACATCGCTAAAATAGGTAGCTACTAGCGATATAGAAACAATCCCGCTAGCGATCTCATTAGTATGCGACGCTAACGAGATCGCTAGCGAGATTGTGTAGTGTGGCAGTACCTTTACTCTCTGTTTAATAGTTTGCATCTATGGTCTCCACATTTACAAGGTCTATAGACCTTCTCTATTCCGCTATGGGGAACTGGTTAGAATTAAACAATTATCCTCTCCCTACTCCCATCATTGTCCTCTCCCCCACTCCAATCATTGTCCTTTCCCCCACTCCCATCATTGTCCTTTCCCCCACCCATCATTATCCTCTCCCCACTCCCATCATTGTCCTTTCCCCACTCCCATCATTGTCATTTCACCACATCCCATAATTGTCCTTTCCCCCACCCCATCATTGTCCTCTCCCCACTCCCATCATTGTCCTTTCCCCCACTCCCATCATTGTCATTTCACCACATCCCATCATTGTCCTTTCCCGCACCCCATCATTATCCTCTCCCCACTCCCATCATTGTCCTTTCCCCACTCAAATCCTTGTTCTCTCCCCGACCTCCATCATTGTCCTCTCCCCACTCCCATCATTGTCCTGTCCCCAGTGTATTGGGAAAAAATACTCACCTCTCCGTCCATTCCCCCCGCATCATCGCTTCTTTGTTCGTCACTGGCAACTTTCTAAATGACACAGGACCACTGCATGCTGACGTCATCAAACCACTTGCAGCTTTGCCATTGAGAAAGTGCCGGCAGAAAGCCGAGGACGGGATCCTACAGGTCTGCTGCCACTCCTCACAACATCTCTTCTTAAACATTTTTGAAGTATGCTTTGCACTGTAAAACTAAGAATATAATGTAGGCATTGTACTGCTCTTCATGACACTGCATGTTTCATGGGATGAGTCAGTTTTTGGAGGATATGTAGGAGACTATACTGTCAAATAGTATGGGGTACGTGGTAGGTAGGAAGGTGTGATCCAATGTGGAATGAGATAGCTGAGTGTATGCTCTCATGTATTATGTGTAATGTAAGAGGGTATGCTTTCATGTCATATGTGTTAAGTAAGTGGGTATACTCTGATGTGGCATGTAGTAGGTATAAGAGGGTATGCTCTTATGCAATATGTGGCATTTGTTAGGTAAGAGACTATGCTCTCATGTGGCACACGGCATGTGGAAGGTAAGAGGGTATGCTCTCATGTGGATTTTGCATGTATTTGGAAAGAGGGTTGCTCTCATGTGGATGTGGAATATGTTAGGTAAGAGATCATGCTCTCATGCGGTATGGTTTAGGTAAGTGGATATGCTCTCATGTGGCATATGCTTTGTATTAGGCAAGAGGGTATGTTCTCATGTGGCACATGGTATCTATTAGTTAAGAGGGTATGCTCTCATGTGGATGTGGAATGCATTAGGTAAGAGCTCATGCCTTCATGCGGTATGTTTTAGATAAGAGGGTATGCTCTCATATGGCATGTGTTAATTTAATTAAACCCAAACCATGGGTAACATATTTAAACATAGTTCCAAAATGGAACAGGGCAACTCTCTATATAATAGTAGATCACAAGGAAACAGAGCATCCAGCCCAAATAGATCATACAAGAAAATAAAGTAAAAATATATAAACTTTATTAGAAATACTTAAAATGTTCACAATATTTTAGTTCAAGATGAAAGATTAGATGGTGAGTAAGCAAGTATAAGCACCTGTAGCACATAGATTAGCGCACCAAATCCGCAAATAATCCCAAAATTAGTTCACAAAATAAGTGGGAAAATGAGTATAAATTCCAAACAGGGGAACATTGAAGGTGGACAAAAAACCTCATATATAGTAATACCCATAACAGGACGGTATGCCAACCTATAAGTTTATATACAATGATCGACCAGTGCGATCATGATTTAACAAAGCCCATTTCTGGAGATATAATCAGTATACTGAATGTGGCAGTGCAAACAGGAAAAGTCCTAAGTCTAACACCTCCTATAGGAGTGCCACACTAAGTTGCAGAAATTGGTGCAGAAAGTGCTTACCCATATTAGGGTAGCCAGATGAGCGAAACGTGCATCGGGGCACGTACCTGGCACGGCACATTCCCCTAATATGGGTAAGCACTTTCTGCACCTATTTCTGCAACTTAGTGTGGCACTCCTATAGGAGGTGTTAGGACTTTTCCTGTTTGCACTGCCACATTCAGTATACTGATTATATCTCCAGAAATGGGTTTGTTAAATCATGATCGCACTGGTCGATCATTGTATATAAACTTATAGGTTGGCATACCACCCTGTTATGGGTATTACTATATATGAGTTTTTTTGTCCACCTTCAGGCTAAGTTCACATGTTGCGGAATTGCCGTGGAAATTTCCGCGGCAATCCCGCACTTCTCTGCCGCGGGAAATACGCATTTTTTTTGTATGCGTATTCCCGCCAGAAACTAGCGTTTTGCAAGCATAATTAGCTTGCTGAATGCTAGCGTTTTCCTAGCGATCTGTAGCATCGCTTGGAAAACTGATTGACAGGTTGGTCACACGAGTCAAACATAGTGTTTGACACATGTGACCAACTTTTTACTATTGATGCCGCCTATGCCGCATCAATAGTAAAAAGATCTAATGTAAAAATAATAAAAAAAATAATAAATAATGATATTCTCACCTTCCGGCGGCCCCCGCAGCTTCCCGCCTCTCAGCGACGCTCCCGGCCAATCACGTTCCCAAGGATGCATTGCAGCAGACCCCAGATGACGTAGCATCTCGCGAGACCGCAACGTCATCTGGGTGATTCTCGCAAAGGACTCCTGGGACCGGGAGCGTCGCTGAGAGGCGGGAAGGCTGCTGGGGCCGCCGGAAGGTGAGAATATCATTATTTTTTATTTTAATTATTGTTTTACCAGGGATACGGTACCCAGGGCCTGGAGGAGAGTCTCCTCTCCTCCAGACCCTGGGTACCATCGCACATGAACCGCTTACATTCCGCATAGCCACATGCGGAAAGTAAGCGGTTCAATTCATTCCTATGGCGGCGATTCCGCTGTGATTACGCAAAATTAATGAACATGTTGCTATTTTTTCCGCGAAGCGTTTTTTTCGCGGAAAAAAACGCAACATGTGGCCAAAACATGTGGAATCCATTAACATGTATAGGATGCTTAATGCTTGCGTTTTATTCGCGTTTTTACCGCGGAAAAAACGCGGAAAAAAACGCAAATAATCCTGAACGTGTGCACTTAGCCTCAATGTTCCCCTGTTTGGAATTTATACTCATTTTCCCACTTATTTTGTGAACTAATTTTGGGATTATTTGCGGATTTGGTGCGCTAATCTATGTGCTACAGGTGCTTATACTTGCTTACTCACCATCTAATCTTTCATCTTGAACTAAAATATTGTGAACATTTTAAGTATTTCTAATAAAGTTTATATATTTTTACTTTATTTTCTTGTGTGATCTATTTGGGCTGGATGCTCTATTTCCTTGTGATCTACTCTCATATGGCATGTGGCATTTGTTAGGTAAGTGGATATGCTCTCATGTGGCATATGCTTTGTATTAGGCAAGAGGGTATGTTCTCATGTGGCACATGGTATATATTAGTTAAGAGGGTACGTTCTCATGTGGAAAGTGTTAGGTAAGAGGTCATTCTCCCATGTGGTATGGGTTACATAAGAGGGTATGCCCTCATATACTATGTGACATTTGTTACGTAAGAAGATATGCTCTCATGTGGCATATGGTGTGTATTAGGTAAGAAGGTATGCTCTCATGTGGCATATGGTATGTATTAGGTAAGAGGGTATGCTTTCATGTGGCATATAGTATGTATTAGGTAAGAGGGTATGCTTTCATGTGGCATATGGTGTGTATTAGGTAAGAGGATATGCTCTCATGTGGTATATGGTGTGTATTAGGTAAGAGGGTATGCTATCATGTGTCATATGGTATGTATTAGGTAAGAGGGTATGCTTTCATGTGGCATATAGTATGTATTAGGTAAGAGGGTATGCTTTCATGTGGCATATGGTGTGTATTAGGTAAGAGGATATGCTCTCATGTGTCATATGGTATGTATTAGGTAAGAGGGTATGCTATCATGTGGCATATAGTATGTATTAGGTAAGAGGGTATGCTTTCATGTGGCATATGGTATGTATTAAGTAAGAGGGTATGCTCTCATGTGTCATATGGTATGTATTAGGTAAGAGGGTATGCTCTCATGTGGCATATAGTATGTATTAGGTAAGAGGGTATGCTCTCATGTGGCATATGGTATGTGTTAGGTAAGAGGGTATGCTCTCATGTGGCATATGGTATGTATTAGGTAAGAGGGTATGCTCTCATGTGGCATATGGTATGTATTAGGTAAGAGGGTATGCTCTCATGTGGCATATGATATGTATTAGGTAAGAGGGTATGCTCTCATGTGACATATGCTGTGTATTAGGTAAGAGGGTATGCTCTCATGTGGCATATTGTATGTATTAGGTAAGAGGGTATGCTCTCATGTGGCATATGGTATGTATTAGGTAAGAGGGTATGCTCTCATGTGGCATATGATATGTATTAGGTAAGAGGGTATGCTCTCATGTGACATATGCTGTGTATTAGGTAAGAGGGTATGCTCTCATGTGGCATATCGTATGTATTAGGTAAGAGGCTATGCTCTCATGTGGCATATGGTATGTATTAGGTAAGAGGGTATGTTCTCATGTGGCATATGGTGTGTATTAGATAAGAGGGTATGCTCTCATGTGACATACGGTATGTATTAGGTAAGAGGGTTGCTCTCATGTGGCATATGGTATGTATTAGGTAAGAGGGTTGCTCTCATGTGGCATTGTCATGTGTGCATTGCCACGAAGATCGTCGCGGTTGCACATTTTGACTTCTCACAGCTGAGCTGCTGTTTCTTTGTGTTTGGCAGCTAGGGAGTTAATTCTGTCTGTGCTCGGTGCTGGGACTGGGTGCAGTTTCTCCCAGCTGCAATTGATTATTTGTTGATTGGTCTCCTTTAAATTTCTGGTTGTCTGCTTGGGGAGTTGCCAGTGAAACCTTCATGCAGACCACAGATAGGAATGAATCTGTATAGACTTTAGTTGTGAGCTCCTTAGTTGTTCTAAGCTCAACTTGGTTAGAGTTTATTTCCCAGACCATTTATGTTCCTTTGGTGTTTGAGTGTGTATGCAAGCGAGTGTTATCCTGTCTGTCTTATATGTCTAATCTGTGTATTTAGCTAAGATCAGCCCATATCCCTTTGGTGGTAGTCAGGATCCTTCTTAGGACTGATTACAGGGTTCAGGGTCTGATAGGAGACAGGGTTAGGTTGGAGACTTGGACCTCTGAACCATTATCAGTACCTCCAAGGTGAGGGATTAGTTAGGACCCCAGTTTAGGGTCAGGTTAGATCCCGGTCCACCTCTTTCCTGTTTCAGCTCATCAAGTCCTCAAGATTAACCCTGAGTTCAGCAGATATCGTGTCAGGTAAATCTATTCTATACTTACATGCTGATGTTGCTATACTAGTTGTTGTATAGAGTGTTGTTCCTGTATTAATAGTTTACTGACATTGTATACATATCATTAGACAGCGTGACAGGCATATGGTATGTATTAGGTAAGAGGGTTGCTCTCATGTGGCATATGGTATGTATTAGGTAAGAGGGTATGCTCTCATGTGTGTCATATGGTATGTATTAGGTAAGAGGGTATGCTCTCATGTGGCATATGGTATGTATTAGGTAAGAGGGTTGCTCTGATGTGGCATATGGTGTGTATTAGGTAAAAAGGTATGCTCTCATATGGCATATGGTATGTATTAGGCAAGAGGGTATGCTCTCATGTGGCATATGGTGTGTATTAGGTAAGAGGGTATGCTCTCATGTGGCAAATGGTATGTATTAGGTAAGAGGGTATGCTCTCATGTGGGATATGGTATGTATTAGGTAAGAGGGTATGCTCTCATGTGGCATATGGTTGATTGGTAGGTTGTCTCGGCATTGGTGTGTATTAGGTAAGACGGTATGCTCTCATGTGGCATTTGGTGTGTATTAGGTAAGAGGGTATGCTCTCATGTGGCATATGGTGTTATTAGGTGAGAGGGTATGCTCTCATGTGGATATGGTATGTATTAGGTAAGAGGGTATGCTCTCATGTGGGATATGGTATGTATTAGGTAAGAGGTATGCTCTCATGTGGCATATGGTGTGTATTAGGTAAGACGGTATGCTCTCATGTGGCATATGGTGTGTATTAAGTAAGAGGGTATGCTCTCATGTGGCATATGGTATGTATTAAGTAAGAGGGTATGCTCTCATGTGGCATATGGTATGTATTAGGTAAGAGGGTATGCTCTCATGTGGCATATGGTGTGTATTAGGTAAGAGGGTATGCTCTCATGTGGCATACGGTATGTATTAGGTAAGAGGGTTGCTCTCATGTGGCATATGGTGTGTATTAGTAAGAGGGTATGCTCTCATGTGGCATATGGTATGTATTAAGTAAGAGGGTATGCTCTCATGTGGCATATGGTATGTATTAGGTAAGAGGGTATGCTCTCATGTGGCATATGGTGTGTATTAGGTAAGAGGGTATGCTCTCATGTGGCATATGGTGTGTATTAGGTAAGAGGGTATGCTCTCTGGAATGGTGGATTACGGTAAGGGAGCTTTATGTGATACGTATGTAAGTAAGAAGGTATGCTCTCATGTGGCATATGGTGTGTATTAGGGAAGAAGGTATGCTCTCATGTGGCATATGGGGTGTATTAGGTAAGAGGGTATGCTCTCATGTGGCATATGGTGTGTATTAGGTAAGAGGGTATGCTCTCATGTGGCATATGGTGTGTATTAGGTAAGAGGGTATGCTCTCATGTGGCATACGGTATGTATTAGGTAAGAAGGTATGCTCTCATGTGGCATATGGTGTGTATTAGGTAAGAAGGTATGCTCTCATGTGCCATATGGTGTGTATTAGGTAAGAGGGTATGCTCTCATGTGGCATATGGTGTGTATTAGGTAAGAGGGTATGATCTCATGTGGAATGTGCTAGGTAAGACGGTGTGTTCTCAATTTTACACCAAGCACACATAATAGTTTAAGGTAAATCTAAAGTTACCAGAGATGGTGTCTGAATACTATAAATAGGATCAGAAGGCTACACAATTGTAATAATGGGTATTTATTAAGGAATTTTAATTTATATACAGTAACTCCTTAATGTACATTTGAAGCTAAGCTTTACTAGATGTGAACCTACTGATTAAACATACTCTTCATAGGCAAACACCTCATTTCCATGCTTGGTAAATAAAGGACGGGTCATGATAACGGCCATTAGTTATGGCAATGTTGTGATACTTAGAGTCTGTGCTGCTAAACAATTATAACCGGCTATCTGTGTTTAATTCTGTAAACTATGGAGGCGACCGTCAGTTCTCCAGCTGTTGCTTAGTTACATCTCCTTTATATTTAATAATTTATTGGTAGAAATAATAGCAGAGCATCTATATTCTGCATCTGTATGTATCTGACTTCTACCGCTGGAAGAGAAAAACATGGGAAACAAAGACGTTATGACAATGTCTGGGTTACTTATTGTATTATTTGTATCAATATATGTACATTAAATGCTGTTTTTATTTTATCTGTCGCCAACTATTGAGCTAAAATACAAATGGGTTCCAAAAAGGATTAAAAATACCTGATGCCTCCCAACCTTTCCCCAAACACCCTCTATTAAATAAAACGGGATTAAGAATGAAATCTGTTCATAGAATAATGAATATTACATTGGCTACAAAAACAGACACAAACATAAGAATAAAATGCTGGCAAGTATAATACTTTTTTTTTAAAAGGGGTTGATAGAAATTAGTTATCTCATGTAAATGAACAAATGTACTGTTTTTTTTATTATTTTAATAAAGAATTTAGTGCTTAATAATTTCTCAACACATTTTTATAGTGTATAAAGCTCTATCTTTCTGATATAAAAGCTCAAAGTCCCTGAGATAAATAATTAACCCCTTCACCCCGAGACTGTTTTCACCTTCCTGACCAGGACAAATTTTTACAGTTCTGACCAGTGTCATTTTATGATGTAAGAACTCTGGAACGCTTCAACATATCCCAGTGATTCTGAGGTTGTTTTTCCCCTTCACATTGTACTTCATGTTAATGGTAAATATAGGTCAAAATTTTGCATGTTTATTTGTGAAAATATTGGAATTTTGTAAACTTTTATGCCCTTAAACCAGAGAGCTATGTCACATAAAATAGTTCATAAATTACCTTTACCGCACATCTACTTTACATCAGCAACATTTTTAAAACATATTTTTTGTTAGGAAGTTAAAAGATTTAAAAGATTATCAGTAATTTCTCATTTTTCTTACAAAATTTACAAAACTAATTTTTTTTAGGAACCACATCACATTGAAGTCTATATTTGGGCCTATATGACAAAAAATACCCAAAAGTGACACTATTTTAAAAACTGCACTGCTCAAAGTCACATTTAAGAAGTGTATTAATCCTTTAGGTTCTTCACAAGAATTTAAACAATGTGGAAGGAATAAAAGTAAAATTTTACTTTTTCCTACAGAAATTATGTTTTAGCACCAATTTTTTATTTTCACAAGGGTAACAGGATAAAATTGACCCCATATGTGATGGAAAACTACTGTTTGGGCACACGGCAGGTCTCGAAGGGAAGGAGCACTATTTTTTTTTTTTTTAGAACGTAAAAATGGCTGGAATCTATAAAGCACGCCATGTTGTATTTGCTGAGCCCCTGATCTGCCTAAACAGTGGAATCCCCCACAAGTTATCCCATTTTGGAAACTAGACCCTTCAAGGAATTAATCCAGATATGTGGTGAGCACCTTGAACGCCCAGGTGCTTCACAGAGTTTTATAACAGTGATCCATGGAAATAAGAAATAATAATAATAATCTTTATTTATATAGCGCCAACATATTCCACAGCGCTTTACAGTTTAACAGTTTCAAAACACAAGTCATAAGTAACAACGTTAACAATACAATAATTAAAGCAAAATAAGCCGACCTTGCTCGTGAGAGCTTACAATCTACAATGAGGTGGGGGAGATACAAAGTACAGGTGTGTATATACAATGGTGCATTTACAATGATGGTCCAGCCATCTTGAGGGAGTGAGGGATGGATGGAGATAGTGAATGGGCTACACATACACACTTACACAGAGAATGACTTTGATTAGTGAACGTGATAGGCCGCTCTGAACAAATGTGTTTTGAGGGAGCGCCTGAAACCATGCAAATTGTTATTGTTAATGTTATTTTAGCCCCATATTTTTTATTTTCACAAGGGTAACAGGAGAATATGGACCTCAAAATTTGTTGTGCAACTTTCTCCTGAGTACGCCGATATCCTGTATGTGGTGGTAAAACTACTGTTTGTAAAAAACACTGCTGAGCTCTATAAAGAAGGAGTGACATTTTGGAATGCAGACTTTGATGGAATGGTCTGTGGGCGTTTGGAGAGTCCTTGATGTGCCTAAACTGTGGAAATCCCCCACAAGTTACTCTATTTTTGAAATGACACCTCTCAAGAAGGAATATATCTAGATGTGTGGTGAGCACCTTGAACCCAAATGTGCTTCAAAGAATTTTGCAACATTGAACCGTGAAAATGAAAAAAAATTATTTCCCACAAAAATGTTGCTTTACCTCCCAATTTTTTCATCTTCACAGGGGTAACAGGAGGAATTTTCAGAGCCCCAATGTGCCTAGACAGTGGAAATCGCCCACAAGTGACCCTATATTAGAACTGATCTACTGTTTTCCTGGGATGTGAGTCTTATAATATGGTGTCATATGTGAGTTGTGTAGAGTGCATCAGGTTGGCATGTGTAAGTTGTGTAGAGTGCATCAGGTTGGCATATGTAAGTTGTGTAGAGTACATCAGGTTGGCATATGTAAGTTGTGTAGAGTGCATCAGGTTGTCATATGTAAGTTGTGTAGAGTGCATCAGGTTGGCATATGTAAGTTGTGTAGAGTGCATCAGGTTGTCATATGTAAGTTGTGTAGAGTGCATCAAGTTGGCATATGTAAGTTGTGTAGAGTGCATCAGGTTGTCATATGTAAGTTCTGTAGAGTACATAATTTCATGCAACAAAATAGAGTAAATCAAAAATAAATTTAGTAATCCATGGAGGAGTGGTACAGTTTGAAACAGTCTTGTATGCATGGGCTAGGTTTGTCAGGGCAGGTGTCACACAGAGAAATTGTGTCCTTTCTTAACCCCTTTCTGTAACACACTTTTTTGGAACCCTCCCTTCTTTACAGTTTGAGGGACCTCCTCTGGGAAATGTTGCCCTCATACTAACGGGGAACATTCAGTTCCAGATTTACTGGGACCTTCCCCTTTCTGACTTCCAAATATTAGGCCATTAATCACTAACTCCTAAAACTGAAGGAATGTATCAGTTTGGCCTGCAGATTGTGATAGCATGTAGGCTATATACATTGCCATCTGTACGATGTGCTCAGCCAGCTTTTTGTACCACTCTTTAGCTTACCACATGGCACTGAAGGATGGGAGGACTTGATCAGAGAGATCAACTCCCCCCATGTTCTTATTATACCCCAGGACACACTCAGGTTTGGGACCTGTGTAGATATAACTCGTACAGCAGTGGGGGTGCTGCCATTACCATGTATTGTGGTGAAGAAAGGGACATCTCTCTCGTCCTTGTACTTGACCACCAGTATGTTGTTGCTACATTGGGCCCTGCTTTCACCCTTTCTGAGCAGCTGACCAATTAGCGACCTAGGGAGTCCGCTCTGGTTTTTGTGCACAGTACCGCATGCTGCAGTAGCTCTGGCAGGGGGGATTTGAAAAGTGGGATGCTGGTGTAGAAGTTACTGTATAAAGGTGACAACCCTGATCCAACAGGTGGTGCAACAATTCCCACACAATTTTCCCACTCACTCCCAGGAAAAAGGGTTATTTGGGGGGTGTAACCAGGTGTCCTTCCCTTCATAAATTGTAAATCTGTGGTGTACACTGAGGTACTATTGCACAGCTGGTACATTTTAATTCCAAACATGGCCCTCTTACTAGGCAGGTATTGCCGAAATTTAAGCCTCCCTTTGAAGTGTATTAGGAACTCGTCTACGCAGATTTCGTTGGGGAATGTGCACCTCAGCAAATTTGTTGCTGGAGTGATCAATGACCTGGGATGTGAGTCTTATAATATGGTGTCATAAAGTCGGTCAAAGTTGCGGTCATCTCGGGGTGGACATTGTGCATTATCTTTGCAAAGCAAAAATTTGTGAATGGCCTCAAAGCGTTTCGAGGACATAGCCATATGGAAAACTGGTGTGGTGTACAGTCATGGCCAAAAGTTTTGAGAATGACACAAATATTATATTTTCACATGATCTGCTGCCCTCTGGTTTTTATGTGTGTTTGACAGATGTTTTTATCACAGACAGAAATATAATTGCAAACATATGAGTAACAAAAGCTTATATTTACAGTTAGAATGAGTTAATGCAGCAAGTCAATATTTGCAGTGTTGACCCTTCTTGTTCAGGACCTCTGCAATTCTCCCTGGCATGCTCTCAATCAACTTCTGGACCAAATCCTGACTGATAGCAGTCCATTCTTGCACAATCAATGCTTTCATTTTGTCAGAATTTTTAGGTTTTTGTTTGTCCACCCGTCTCTTGATGATTGACCACAAGTTCTCAATGAGATTAAGATCTGGGGAGTTTCCAGGCCATGGACCCAAAATCTCTATGTTTTGTTCCCTGAGCCATTTAGTTATCACCTTTGCTTTATGGCAAGGTGCTCCATCATGCTGGAAAAGGCATTGTTGATTGCCAAACTGCTCTTGGAGGGTTGGGAGAAGTTGCTCTTGGAGGACATTCTGGTACCATTGTTTATTCATGGCTGTGTTTTTAAGCAAGACTGTGAGAGAGCCGATTCCCTTGGCTGAGAAGCAACCCCACACATGAATGGTTTCAGGATGCTTAACAGTTGGCATGAGACAAGACTGGTGGTAGCGCTCACCTTGTCTTCTCCGAATGAGGCGTTTTCCTGATGTCCCAAACAATCGAAAAGGGGATTCATCAGAGAAAATAACTTTACCCCAGTCCTCAGCAGTCCACTGCCTGTACCTTTTGCAGAATATCAGTCTGTCCATGATGTTTTTTCTGGAGAGAAGTGGCTTCTTTGCTGCCCTCCTTGAGACCAGGCCTTGCTCCAAGAGTCTCCGCCTCACAGTGCGTGCAGATGCACTCACACCTGCTGCTGCCATTCCTGAGCAAGCTCTGCACTGCTGGTAGCCCGATCCCGCAGCTGAAACACTTTTAAGAGATGGTCCTGGCGCTTTCTGGTCTTTCTTGGGCGCCCTGGAGCCTTTTTGGCAACAATGGAACCTCTCTCCTTGAAGTTCTTGATGATGCGATAGATTGTTGACTGAGGTGCAATCTTTCTAGCTGTGATACTCTTCCCTGTTAGGCCATTTTTGTGCATTGCAATGATGACTGCACGTATTTCTTTAGAGATAACCATGGTTAACAGAAGAGAAACAATGATGCCAAGCACCTGCCTCTTTTAAAGTGTCCAGTGGTGTCATTCTTACTTAATCATGACAGATTGATCTCCAGCCATGTCCTCATCAACATCCACACCTGTGTTAATGGAGCAATCACTGAAAATAGGTTAGCTGGTCCTTTTAAGGCAGGGCTGCAATGATGTTGAAATGTGTTTTGGGGATAAAGTTCATTTTCAAGCCAAATATTGACTTTGCAAGTAATTGCTGTTAAGCTGATCACTCTTTATAACATTCTGGAGTATATGCAAATTGCCATTAGAAAAAGTGAAGCAGTAGACTTTGTAAAAATTAATATTTGTGTCATTCTCAAAACTTTTGTCCATGACTGTATATAAAACATTAACACTCCAATATTGCGAACTTCACTAACCATATGTGAAGGATAAGGCCTCAAAACTTCATCATTTCTACTGCGCCTATGAGGTGTGGTACACCAAAGGGGATCTTGCTTGATGCGAGATATATTTCTTCTGGCAGACTGAAGTTTGCTCAGGATTTTCCATGATCACAGGACCTGTGATGAGGTCATAGTCACGTGATCAGGTCAGCTGATGTGTACCTCACCTGAGGGTGTGGACTAGGCCTATTTAACAGGAAGCTGTGGGAGTATGAGGTGTGGAAGGAAGGAGTTTGGCTGGAGTCAGCCTGGAAGATTGTTTTCGTGACAGTGTGTCAGTGCACACCAGGAAGCGAGTACCAGACCACCCGGGAATGGCACCTGGCGGTCTCTGCTGACATTCCACCGCTTAGTTAAGCCTGTCCCAAGCAAGGGTGAGTCTGGGACCAGTGGTTCTCCAAACTGGAGTGATTTATGTTCTGTTTTGTTTTGTTATCGGGACTTTTGTTGAATCCGTCATTAAAACCACTGAACTTTAAACTGAAAGCCTGTGTTTGCCTCATTACTGCGGCCCAGCCCCTGCCTACCAGAGCGGATCCCTACAATTGGTGGCGTTAATGCGGGCATACGCAGTGAGGTCAGGCTGTTTTTTTTTTTTGGATGTTTTTTTTTTCTCTGCATGACAGTAAATGTCCTGGGTGAAGAAAGTGACGCAAGACCCGGTGGATAACTGTCCGGAGATGGAGAACACAGTAAAAATGCTGGTGGAGGCTATGCGACAGCAGCAGCTGGCTATACAGCAGCAGCAGGCTACGCAGGAGCAACAGCAAGCTATGCAGCAACAGGCTATGGAGCAACGGCAGGCTACACAGCAGCAGCAGCAGGCTATGCAGCAACAGGCTATGGAGCAACGGCAGGCTATGCAGCAACAGCAGGCTATACACCAGCAGGCTATGGAGCGGCAACAGGAAACCAACAATCTACTGATACAGCACATCACAGCGCCGCAGACAGCAGGAGCTGCCCCGGGAAGCCAAGATGTCCGGAAAGCGGTACGCACAGTGATTCCGAAAATGGAAAAGTCAGATGATGTCGAGGTGTACCTGGAGATGTTTGAAGGCGTGGCTGAGAGGGAGAAACTACCCCGGGACCAGTGGGCAGAAATCGTGGCTCCGTTTTTGGCTCCAGGACCCGCGAAAGCCTATATGGACCTAGCCCCCGAGCAACAGAGAGACTATGAGATCGTCAAGGGTGAGATACTTGCACGTCTTGGGGTAAATGTTTTGGTCCGGGCCCAGCGGGTACACCAGTGGAAGTTTTCCCCTTCCGAGCCAGCTCGGTCCCAGTACTATGATTTGATACACCTGGTAGATAAATGGTTGCAGCCGGAGGTGTTGTCACCCAGCGCTATGCGGGATAGGATAGTAACTGATAAATTCTGGAGGACTATGCCCCACACCCTGCAAACCTGGGTTGGACAGGCAGCCCCTACTGATGGTCTCCAAATGGTAGACCTCATTGAAAGATATGGGGCTACCAAAGAGATACAGGGAGACACTACCCGGAAGGTAATGAGTAAATTTCCCAAACCTTCACCCGCCGTTCGACGAGCAGAGACTCGGAAGGCCGCCCAAGACACGTCTGGGGACGAAAGAGGTCCCATAATCTGTTGGCGGTGCCAAGAACCAGGACATGTGAGAGCTGATTGCCCCATCTGACTGAGCCCATTGACACCAACTATAGATACTATCAGTCTCACTATGCCGAACACATGTGTGCAGTGGGCAAACCAGAGGGACCCAGTATGAACCATTTGTGTAAAGTGGAGGTGGAGGGTAACCCTGCTGTGGCTCTTCTGGACTCAGGGAGTCTTGTGACCCTAATACGAGCCAGCCACGTCCAAATCAGCGAGTATACTGGTCGGAAAATGGGTGTGTTGTGTATACATGGGGACTTAAAACATTATCCTACCGCCCTGGTAATGATAAACACGCCAGCGGGGAGGAGGTGCCACGAGGTGGGGGTGGTGGTTAATTTGCATTATGACGTAATAATGGGGAGAGATTTTCCATTATTTTCTGTGCTTTGGCCTGTAATTACCCCTCCCACAGAACAGTCATCGGCACCAGTGGCAGCCAGGTTGCATTCTCCAGAATTCGGGCATGAACCTGGTGGCCCAGAGGAAGATGTGCTGGCGGTAGGAGTACCGTTGCCTTCGGTGGAGGAGGAAAACCCCTCTCCTATAGAAGTGTTAGCTGGGGAGATGGAAGATTTGCCACCGGGACCAGAATTGTCAGACTTAAATGTGGCAGGTGACAATTTTGGTACGACGCAACTCCGGGACCCTACGTTGACTCGAGCCTGGGAAAATGTACTGGTTGTCAATGGGGAACCCCAACACCCCGGGCAGCTACAGTATTTCCCCGATTCGAGCTGAACCAAGATTTGCTGTATCGGGTTGAAAAAATACATGGGGAAATTGTCGAGCAATTGCTGGTACTGCAGTCATATCGGAGGTTGGTAATGGACTTAGCGCATGCGCATGTACTAGGGGGACATTTGGGCCAAAAGAAAACCCTAGACAGAATTCTACAACGGTTTTACTGGCTAGGGGTCTATGAAGAAGTTAAACGGTATTGTAACTCTTGTCCCGTGTGCCAGGTAACCAGTCCGCAGCCTCATTTTCGGAGTCCCTTGGTGCCTTTACCAATTATAGAGGTCCCGTTTGAGAGAATAGCCATGGATCTGGTGGGGCCGGTTAATAAATCAGCAAGGGGTCATCAACACATCCTCGTAGTTCTAGATTGCGCTACCAGGTATCCTGAGGCTATTCCCCTGCGACACACCTCGGCCAAACTAATCGCAAAAGAACTCATGGGTATGTTCTCTCGGGTGGGAATCCCTCAAGAAATCTTAACAGATCAGGGGACCCCCTTTATGTCAAAAATCATGAAGGAACTCTGCCACTTGTTAAGTGTTAAACAGTTGCGCACATCGGTCTATCATCCCCAAACAGACGGTTTGGTAGAAAGGTTCAATAAAACCCTGAAGAATATGTTAAAAAAAGCAGTCTCTAAAGATGGTAAGGACTGGGATCTCTTGTTGCCATACCTGATGTTTGCAGTGCGGGAGGTGCCCCAGGCATCTACGGGGTTCTCGCCCTTTGAACTATTATATGGCAGACATCCCCGTGGCTTACTCGATATAGCTAAAGAGGCCTGGGAAAACCAACCAACTCCCCACAAAAGTGTGATAGAACATGTGGCCAAAATGCAAGAGAGAATGGAGACAGTCCTACCATTAGTCCGAGAACATATGGAAGCAGCACAAAGGTCACAGAGGCAGGTCTATAATCGGGAGGCACGGGTAAGGTCCTTTAACCCTGGAGATCAGGTGTTGGTACTTGTGCCTACAGTGGATAGTAAGCTCCTTGCAAGGTGGCAGGGACCCTATGAGATTATGGAGAAGGTGGGTCCTGTAAACTATAAAGTACACCAACCAGGGCGAAGAAAGCCAGAACAAGTATACCATGTGAATCTGCTCAAACCATGGAAAGACAGAGACCCTCTTGGTGAGGATTGTCCACGGCCTGCATTTCCAGTAGAGAGGGCTCCCTTGCCTCAGGAAAAGGCAAGAGAAGTCCTCTCCGCCGTCAAAATAGCAGACACTTTGTCTCCTAGACAAGTTCAGGAGGTCCGAGAGTTTGTTAGCCGAAATACCGATGTTTTTTCAGAGCTCCCTGGCCGTACCTCCCTAATCCAACATGACATTGTCACGGAGCCGCAGGCCAAAGTCCGATTAAAGCCATATCGGGTGCCTGAGGCCCGGCGACAAGCCATCTCGGAAGAGGTAAAGAAGCTGCTGCAGTTAGGGGTTATTGAAGAGTCCCAGAGTGAGTGGGCCAGCCCAATAGTCCTAATACCAAAACCAGATGGGACACTAAGGTTCTGTAATGACTTTAGAAAACTGAATGACATTTCTAAATTTGACGCCTACCCCATGCCCCGGGTCGATGAGTTAATAGAGCGGTTTGGGCAGGCCCGGTATTTTTCAGTCATTGACCTCACAAAAGGGTACTGGCATGTGCCCCTAACCAAAGCAGCGAGAGAGAAAACGGCTTTTGTAACACCCGAGGACTGTTCCAGTATATAGTCCTACCCTTCTGGTTGCATGGCGCTCCAGCGACTTTCCAGAGGTTAATGGACATTGTTCTTCGTCCCCATCGCCGATATGCCGCGGCCTATCTGGACGATATTGTGGTATACAGTACAGACTGGGAAAGTCACTTGGCCAAGGTATAGGCGGTGATTGATTCTCTGCGACAAGCAGGGCTAACTGCCAACCCAAAGAAGTGTTCCATGGGGTTGGAGGAAGCTCGGTACCTGGGGTATGTGATTGGGAGAGGAGTTATCAAACCCCAAATAAACAAAGTGGAGGCAATCCAAAACTGGCCCCGTCCCCTCACCACAAAACAAGTGAAAGGGTTTTTGGGGTTAGTGGGATACTACCGTCGGTTTATTCCCAATTTTGCAACCCTGTCGGCGCCGTTAGCTGACTGCCTAAAAGGCAGGAAGTCAGTAATGGTGCGATGGAATGATCAGCTTGAAGAAGCGTTTGTAAAACTCAAAGGGGCATTGTGCGGGTCACCAGTTTTGATCACACCGACTTCAAAAGAGAATTCATTGTCCAGACTGATGCGTCAGAGGTAGGTCTGGGTGCCGTATTGTCTCAGGAGGTTAACGGGGAGGAGCATCCCATTAGTTTCTTGAGTCGAAAGCTTACTCCAGCTGAAACCAGATACAGCATTGTAGAGAGAGAGTGCCTGGCGATCAAGTGGGCACTGGAGTCATTGCGCTACTATCTGTTGGGGAGAACATTTTGGTTGGTAACTGATCATTCCCCTCTGACTTGGATGAGTCAAGCCAAAGAGAGAAATGCACGAGTCACCAGGTGGTTTCTGTCTCTACAAAATTTCAAATTTTCAGTAGAACATCGGGCAGGCAAATTACAGGGGAACGCAGATGCACTGTCCAGAGTTCACTGTATGTCATGTGTCCACCCTCCTAAGGTTGAACAAAGGGGGGAGGTATGTGGTACACCAAAGGGGATCTTGCTTGATGGGAGATATATTTCTTCTGGCAGACTGAAGTTTGCTCAGGATTTTCCATGATCACAGGACCTGTGATGAGGTCATAGTCACGTGATCAGGTCAGCTGATATGTACCTCACCTGAGGGTGTGGACTAGGCCTATTTAACAGGAAGCTGTGGGAGTATGAGGTGTGGAAGGAAGGAGTTTGGCTGGAGTCAGCCTGGAAGATTGTTTTCGTGACAGTGTGTCAGTGCACACCAGGAAGCGAGTACCAGACCACCCGGGAATGGCACCTGGCGGTCTCTGCTGACATTCCACCGCTTAGTTAAGCCTGTCCCAAGCAAGGGTGAGTCTGGGACCAGTGGTTCTCCAAACTGGAGTGATTTATGTTCTGTTTTGTTTTGTTATCGGGACTTTTGTTGAATCCGTCATTAAAACCACTGAACTTTAAACTGAAAGCCTGTGTGTTTGCCTCATTACTGCGGCCCAGCCCCTGCCTACCAGAGCGGATCCCTACAGAGGGTACAGTTAGCAAATGATGAAGTAGTATTTTAGGATAAAAATTGTGGGGCGTACAAAATGGTATGGGCCACCATGATATCTACAAAATTGTCATAGAAAAAGACGATGTCTGTGAGGTCGACAGCGTTAAATTTGATTCCTGATTGCGCCACAAAATCAGGAATCTGTAGCTCATAATCTTAAAGGGGTGAGGTCCATATGGGGCCACTAATGGTGGGCGCTGGCTTATTTTCTGTCCTGGGGCGTATGCGTGGGATTTCATCATTGCTAGAGGAGGAGGAGAAAAATAGAGGAAGGTGGCATCCTTACTATCAGTTGCACTCTATTATACTAAAGCATGTCAATATGGAATATGTGAAATTTTGAATAGCAATACGGCTTTGGAGTATTAGGAAAAACTTGAGACGCTTAGTATAAAATTTGGCCAAATATTATTTGCCCACCAACCATTGTCAAGGTGGTCTCAAGTCTGATGGGTCCCTGACCTGTGTGAACACCTCTCTAGGATGATATCTGAATTCCTGGGTGAATGTGGACACCTCTGTGTTAGCAATGCCTGCATTTTATGGGTAAGTAGGGACCTGCTGTAATTAAAACCACCACCTGGTGGGGGCAGAGTGCTCGGTCAGTAAGCTAGCATACAAAAGACAAAAAAACCTGACTGGCACATCCAAACTAATGTGAATAGGTGCAAACCAGGAGGAGCTACCCCCACATACAACACACAAAAAAAGGTTGTACTCTATCATACTAAAGCATGTCAATATGGAATATGTGAAATTTTAAATAGCAATACGGCTTTGGAGTATTAGGAAAACTTTGAGACGCATAGTATAAAATTTGGCCAAATATTATTTGCCCACCAACCATCGTCAAGGTGGTCTCAAGTCTGATGGGTCCCTGACCTGTGTGAATACCTCTCTAGGCTGGGACCTGCTGTAATTAAAACCACCACCTGGTGGGGCGGAGTGCTCGGTCAGTAAGCTAGCATACAAAAGACAAAAAACCTGACTGACACATCCAAACTAATGAAAATAGGTGCAAACCAGGAGGAGCTACCCACACATACAACACACAAAAAAAGGTTGCACTCTATCATACTAAAGCATGTCAATATGGAATATGTGAAATTTTGAATAGCAATACGGCTTTGGAGTATTAGGAAAAATTTGAGACACTTAGTATAAAATTTGGCCAAATACTATTTGCCCACCAACCATCGTCAAGCTGGTCTCAAGTCTGATGGGTCCCTGACCTGTGTGAATACCTCTCTAGGCTGATATTTGAATCAGATTTCCACATTCACCCAGGAATTCAGATATCAGCCTCAAGAGGTATTCAAACAGGTTAGGGACCCATCAGACTTGAGACCACCTTGACGATGGTTGGTGGGCAAATAATATTTGGCCAAATTTTATACTAATACTCCAAAGCCGTATTGCTATTCAAAATTTCACATATTCCATATTGACATGCTTTAGTATGATAGAGTGCAACATTTTTTTGTGTGTTGTATGTGGGGGTAGCTCCTGGATGTGCCAGTCAGGTTTTTTTGTCTTTCATCCTCACTATCAGTGTCAGAGGCAAGTAAGGCGTATGACTCCTCGGCTGAATACTGTCTTTGGACATTTTATTTTTTCTCATGGGTGGTGTGTGTCTGTTGTGTTTCCCCTGTGTGTGTTTGCGTGTGTTGGATAACTACATTTTATTTAGGTGTGTGTTTGGTGTAAACTTTTTTCTATTAATTTATTAAATTTAGAATACAAGAAAGGGAAAAAAAATTGAAAACAGAACAAAAGAATCTAGAAATAAAAAAAGAAAAAGGAGAATATAAAAATTTGGTAAAATAAGAAAAACTTTCTAAAGTACGGACAACAGTAAAAACAATTACTGAGCTCCTGCAACTAAATTTACTAATTGTAATTCTATGCAGCAGAAAAATAAACTGTGGTAAAACTATTAAAATAATTTTCCACTAAAATTCTGAAACTACAATTACTAAACGGACATCAGTAAAAACAAATTACTGAGCGCCCACACTATCTGATACTAATTTTTATTCTGCATATTAGTAGAAAAAAACTGTAGTATAAGTTTTACTAGAATTTTCCACTAAAATTCTGAAACTACTATTACTAAACACATGTCAGTAAAAACAAATTACTGAGCGCCCGCAACTATCTGACCCTAAGGCTGGGATCACGTTAGCATATAGAATCTTATGTGAGAGCATCGGATGTGATATGCTAATGACACTTGACTCAAACTCTGCTGCATGGGTGAGATTCATGCTACTGTGCACTGAACCTCTCACATGCGAGAATCAACTAACAGGTGAGGAGAAGAAGGAGAGATTAATGTCTCCATCTTCTCAATTGCCTGTCTCATGTTATATGACATCCGAGTGCAGCCCGATGTTTTGCATGCACCCATTGACTTGAATGGGTGAGTGCCACGTGAGATGCACTGCCAAACGCAGCATGCTGCAATTTTTTTTTATGCCGAATTGGCATGAGAAAAATTTGCAGTTGTGCTCTGCCCCATCAACTAACATTGGTCAGAGTGTATTATTTTCTCACATTGTACTCCAAGCCCTAATGTGATTATATTTTAGTAAAAAAAATTTGTAGCATAAAGCTGATTACTACAGAATATTTTACTGTGGATTACACTATCCCTAATCTAGCTCTATCAAGTAACCTAAATTATGTTTATTTGAGTCCTTTTTTTACACTTTACTATCTGACGCTAATTTGGATAATACTTTAGAAAAAAAATACTTTGGTAGAAGCCAATTTCTACACTATAGTTTTAGTGTCCCTAATCTAGCTCTATCAACTAATCTAAATTATTATTTTTATTCGATTCTTTTTTTACACTTTTTGAAAATAAAAACAACCGGGTGCCGATAAGTAATGTGCGTCACTGATCAGTGCTCAGGCGCTGCAGGACACATGCATGGAGTTGGGGCAAAAAGGGAGGATAAAAATGGACAGGAAAAAAAAAGTCCTGGCCAAAAGTGAGCACAGATGCCAATCACTGATATGCATCACTGATCAGCGGCTCAGCAGCTGCAGGACTCATGCATGGAGGTAGTGAAAAGAGGATGGAAATGGACAGGAAAAAAAATCCTGCTGAAAACCGACCACTGATGCTGATCAGTGATGTGCATTCCTGACCAGTGGCTCGGTGACTGTAGTACTCGCACATGAAGGTGGTTCAAAGGCGGGGGGCAAAAAAAATTGACAGGGGAAAAAAAGTTCAGACCAAAAGTGAGCACGGATTACGATTACTGATGTGTGTAACTGATCAGCAATTGGTGGCTGCAGGGCGCACACACGGAGGTGGTGCAAAGGAAAAATACTGCCAAAAATTGAGCAATCAAGTACTGATCTTCGATCAAATACTGATCAGCGCTCTGTGGCAGAAGATGGGGGAGTGCAAGGGCTTAGGTAGAGGGAAAGAGTGGGAAAAAGTGGGAAAAGAAGTGAGTGGGATTGTCTGATCGCTCAATCAGTGCTGGGGCTGCTGCTCGCTAGTACCAACCTATGATGAGTGGTGCTGAAGCACCCATCATAGTGGGGCATCAATGTTTCAGGCAATTCTATTTGCCAAACATTGAAATCGCTTTGATTGGCTGTTCAGAATTTGACATCTAATCACAGCAATTGTATTCGTGGGGATGGTGATATGAGTCCCGATGCCCTGCTGTCAGAAACAGCAGGCACCTTCGTGTGATCACCGTTCCTTTGGACATGGTGGTTGCATGATCGCTATGATGTAACTGTATGTCATCGGTTGGGAACCAATTTCCAACCATGACATATAGGTATGTCAAGTGCCGTGAAGAGATTAAATGCAGTCTCTCTATGGTCACCACTAGAGGGAGCTTAGGAGTTTATTACGTACTCCATGATAAAACAATATGCTATATGCTCCCTCTAGTGGTAGGAAGATTGCTATGTACTAGTAGTAAAATTTAGAGTTCTGTAACAAATAAAGGTCACATACTAAAAAGAGTAATAAAATATTTTTAAAATAATTTTACCTACAAATAACATGGTGATAAAGATAGAAATGAGCAAAATCCCAATAATTACCTTATTTAATAGTATTTGGTATATATTATTACAACATAAATCTGCATATGCAAAACAAGCCAAGATTTCTTAGAAACCACATAGGGTCAAGTCTACTTTGCTTTACATTCCATTACATTTATTCAAAATCTTTTTTCTCAACTTATTTCTCTGTATTTTTTTCTTGCAATTTATTTAATTTTATTTCTTCGAATTTAATATACAGCGAATCTAAATCATTCACAGCAATGGTTTCACCATAAAATTATTTCATTTGATTAGTTTTAGTGTCGGAAATAACCAATTTCCTTTGATTGTTCTTCATCAAAAGTATGTAAAAGAATGTTGAAAATGTTTTGAAACATGGATCAAAATCATGAAAAAGGGATCTCACATTTCATATATTAGTATATAAAGTCTGAAGATGGAAAAGAATCAAATTTCCAAAAGTTTGAAGAATGGAGGCCATTTTGAAGTTGCTTTGTTAATAGGGCATACACAATTTAGATTAATGAACTACACATAGGGTGTCTCCAGAAGAAGTGATATGCCCAGGTTGGTGCGAGTCTCTACTACATATACAGGACTTCGAACTCTGAAGATGATAAAAGGGATGAAAGTAAAATTGTACAAGGTTTTCCGGCAGCCATGGACCAACGTACAAATGACTTCATGCTTAAATGGTTGGTAAATGATGGCTATTCATCAAAGCTTGGTTCATTTATTAAATTAAGGCATGTTAAAAAGGCATACATATACATAAATTAAACAGACAAATTAGACTGGACAAAAATGCCAAAGACAAGGAGTTTGGATCTTTATTTTATCACTGGATAGTTTTACGCTTCCTAGGAAAATTAGCATGAGACGCCATTTATTTAAGTCAATCTATTCATTGTCTTCGAGCTTTCACAGTATCATTTTCTTTTTAAAAATAACAAAAGAAAAGCCACTGATCACTGGAAGTGTTGCTTTTTTAAAGGTTTATGGATTTTCTTGTTTAATGAAAAGTGTTAGTTTTTCATTTTTTTCTCACAGTTCTGTCGATAGATATTTTCAGCTCCTTTAAAGATTACTATTGTGCTTGATATTTATGGGTATAACATATGACGACGCCGAGACATCAGCGGTGGTATTGTAATATATTTGCTGTATTTTTTCCTACTATTTTATTTTTATTTTCTTGTGCAATATAAGCTTGGTCAGTAACATACAATCCTGAATTTTGCTTCACTGCTCCTGCATTATAATTTGTAATATGAAGTACCATAGTTCAGTAGCTTGTAGGCGCAAATACTTTCCAGTGATATTACAGATCAACCCGTATAAGGGCTCATAACTGTACTCCACTGAACACCACCCATAAAAAGTATGAAGCCTTGAGTTACTATACCTAAGTTTTCATATTGAGTAATAGGGACGTTTTCTCTGTTGGATACGGCACCAACCTTTCCTTAAGTAAGAATGTAGCAGTACGTCCAATGTTAGATTTCTATGAATGGAGCAGGCTCAGGAGTTGATCCCGCACCATACCAAGCAGATATCGACTGTGTTACATAGCCGACATCTGTCTGTACTTGCAGCATCCAGGGCATGCTTCAAGGTCTGCAGTCTAACCACCTAAATTCTGCTATCACTCGCTGAATTGATTGGTGGTGCATTCCTTCACCTGCTTCCATTGCCACATTCAAAGTGATTTACGGTGTGCCGATGGGTTGTCATGGCTGTCGAGGGCTAGCTGAAGGCCCTCATGGCTGCCATATTTATCCACTTATGAAGCCCAGCTGATGGAACATCATTTTGTATATATACTGTAATATTGAACAAGCAATTAAACTACTACAGGTTTAAGTCCACTAAGAAGACTAAAAAATAAAAAAAAGTTTTAAAAATATTAAAAATAATAAAAACATATAAATATTTGAATCATTCTACTTTTTTCCACTTATTGCCGTATCCATAAAAATCAGATCTATCAGATTATTAAAAGGGTATTCCCACCTCTAAGATCCTATCCCATTTGTGGTAGGTGTAATAATAATATTGGCAAATTCCTCCAATTAGAAATGTAGTACAGTTTGTCTGATTCGCTATGTCCTTTCCTCATGTGCAGGCATTGCAGGATCTTATGTAGCCTCCATGATTGCGACCACTAGCAACTAGCTAACTAACTGTCGATATATCAGTGGTTGTAACCATGGATACCTAAGCAACTGCAATGCCTGCACATGAGGAAAGAGACATAGCGAATCAGAAAAACTATACCACATTTCTAGTTGGAGGTATTTGCTAATATTATTATTATTACACCTACTACATATTGGGAGAGGATCTTGGAGAAGGTAATACACTTTTTACATTAATCAACCTGAACCATAAGATCAGTTGAGTAAAAAAATGCCAGAATTGAATTTTTTTGGCTGTTATGCTTACTACTTAAAAAAAAAAGTTTTCAAATGTCATATACAACCCAAATGGTATTAATAAAAATTTCAGCCCGCCATGCAAAACATGGCTCTCTATCAACCGAAAAATAAAAACATTACAAGTTCCAAAAAATGTCAACAGAAACAAATCTCATACAGCTATGTCGGCTGAAAAATAAAAATATTTTGGTTCTTGAAAGAAATGAAATGAAAAACAAAAGTGCAAAAACAAAAATTTGCCGCAGTGGGAAGAGATCCAAAGGATTCCATTTTGACAAACATTAGATATTTATTCTGTTGGATTCAATATGAATCTTTCATGTGACAAATTGTTTCTTGGGCAGGATAACTCTTATGTTATGCAGCTCTATGCAACAAAATGTCCCCAATTCACCAAAGCAATTACGCTAGAAATCTGGTGTTAAACATTTTGAGAAGTTGCTACATTTTTGTGCAAGTTTGCAAAATTTTGTGACTTTTGTTTTTTTTTTTTGCCAGTTTACTCTACCAAAATGGGTGGAGTTGGGGTGGAACAGATTGACGCCCTCTCATCTAATTCATGACGAGATACCTTATGGCACAAATCTTATTCTAGTAGCCTCTTAATGGATCAAGTGCGTTTCACTCCAGCGCGACCCTTCATCTAGAGAGTTTAAAAAAAGACATGAGTTGGAGCACATATTGATACAAGTGCAAAGTCTTGATGCACGTTCATACTGTGGCCAATAACAAACAAAATCTAGGAAAAAATGAAATGAGCAAACACCCGGCAGTAAATGAAGGAGTAAATAGTAATAGTACATGTAAATAATATAGGGTGCTTAGTTAACACTAGTTTGATAAAAAAAAGTGTAAAAAACCATCCCACGTGACAAGGTGTACCCAGTCAGAACGGTTCAGTCTCTAGTGATTTACCTCTCTAAGTGCCAGCAGGCCTTATTAGATGGGGCAGAGCAGGACCCAGGCCCGACAGACCAACACCTGCTTGTGGAAAGCTATATAAATTTAAAAATGAACACCTAAAAGTTCTACAGAGAGAAATGTGTTGTGAATGGGTTTGAGATGAGTTCTGAGCAGAGGCTTCCTCTGGTGGTTACAAGCGGTGCTGGTCTGTCCAGTGAAGATTGTGAGGACTGGGAATCAGGTGTTACTGACTGGTCTTATATAAGGGAGTCACCTTCCCATCAGGGTTGCCGGTGATCAATTGTTCTGGTCTGAATCCTTCATTCCTGTTTCCCTTGTAGCCTGCTGTGTCGTGTCTGCATCTCCTGCTAGCAGATAAGACATTTTCTTCTTTTTGTTTTTGTGCTATATTTTTGCATTTTTGTCCTGCACTTCTGTGGGGGCCTTCAGGGTCCCCTCCGGGGGCTTCTGCCCTCTCAGTTTAGTTCAGCCACTTATGTTTGTACTTTTGCTTTTTCCAGTTTTTTCAGTGGCTGCTGTTTTGATTTTGTTACACCAGAGAACTAATTTAGGTGGTAGAGGTCGTGTGATCTCAGGTGTTTTTGAAATTAGTGGTGTTGGTGCTTTTCAGGGTTTTCTGGGATTGCAGTAAGTACCCTTCCTGTCCTTTTCTATTTAGTTAGTTTGGGCCCCAGCGTTTGCTCATACTATTTTCTTTCTGTGTCAGTATTTCATCTTGTCTAACCGCCATTACATGTTTGGGGGCTTTCTATTGTCTTTGGGGTTCTGCTCCGGGCAGATAGCTTTCCTATATCTATCTTTAGGTGTAGTTAGTTTCTCAGGCTGTGACGAGGCGTCTAGGACCAACGTAGGAACGCTCCACGGCTGCCTCTAGTTGTGGTGGTTAGTCAGGGTACTGCAATCTCATAGTTTCCAACTGCTCTGGTGTATTGCCTTTTTTTACCTGCACTCCTCAGCTACCAAATCATAACAGAAATGTAAGATATCAGATCATCCATTGATTCATTACTGCCGCCCTCTGCAAGAAAATATTAGCTAAAAGACACCACAATGACTAACAAGAAATGTTATCCTAAGTCATATTACAAGACTCGTTAAAGGGTTGATTGTGACTTGTAGGATCGCTACTTCCAATAGGTGGCGCTATAGAGTGCAAGTCCTCTTTTTTTGAAGAGGCAATTTGAATAACAAGAAATGGAAATTTCGGAAGGATGGTCTGGATTATAAGCATGATCAAGTAAATGAATGGAAATATAGCAAATCCATCAGTGCACCTAAATCAACCT
Source organism: Oophaga sylvatica (assembly GCA_033576555.1). NCBI lineage: Eukaryota > Metazoa > Chordata > Amphibia > Anura > Dendrobatidae > Oophaga > Oophaga sylvatica. Next base: position 99,837,015 of record JARQOD010000002.1, on the reverse strand, counting down.
TAAAATATGCTAAATCTGGGGAAAACTAAATCATGGTCACAAACAAGTTAATTTCTCTTCATCTGAGGTAGATACCTCTGATTTGATTAACAGTATGTTTGATAATATAGATTCTTCCTGTGAGAGAAACAGTGTGGAAAGATAATCTAATCGCACCAATACGTCAAAAAACGGAGAACGAGGAGATGGAAAAGATGCAAAAAAACAAAGGACTTCTTCAGGAGTTATTCCAATCGGCGGAAGCAGAATAAACACTGATATCTTCTATTCCTTCCAAAGGTGTTGTTATACTCATCCCGACTGTTTTATCTCATCAGCAGAGATTAGTGTCTTGTCCAAAGAACTTAACTTTGACCTTGCCAGGATTTTGATTTATGTCAAACTTTACTGGATGTCAATAAGTTCGCCAGGACACTCACAGCTAACATACATTTTTTTGCTACTCATTCTTCTACTAAAAATTCTGATAATGATGCTATTAATGAATTTTCTTTGCAGGACAATATGCAGACCCGGCTGTAGAGAATATGTGGATATTATTCTAATTGATGAATCAGGTATTAAAATTCAAACAAAAAATTCTGAGTATTATCCCAAGGAGTTTTGTGTTCCTTCACTTGATATGTTTCAGTCTTTGGTGGAAAAGGATCTCAAACAGTTGCACGCTGACACTGCCGCATCTGTACCGCATCGGGATATCCTTTCTGAATCTGATAGGGATGTGCTTGCCAACCTTGCTAGAAATTCTAACCTTGTCATTTAGAAGTCTGATAAAGGGGTTGTGTGGTTGTCATGGATGCAGCAGTGTACAAGAAGCAAGTATATTCTATTTTAGCCTATAGCAGTACTTATAGAAGAGTTATGTCTGACCCTTCAAATATGTGCAGCAACAAACTTTCCCTCTTTAATCAGAAAGGTATAAATAGAGGCATTCTTGATAACAAGGTTACCAAATTTTTATTAAAGCTGTATCTACTATGGTTATTTTTCATGGCATGCCAAAGGTCCATAAAGACATTTTTCACCCACCTTTACGACCCAAAATATCGGGTATAGGTTCTCTTGGTGAAGGATTAATCAACACCTGTGACCTTTAATATCCCGTATACCAGGTTACTTAAGGGATATCACATCAGTTTTGCAAGCCTTTGATAATATGCAGATGGTTATAACTTTTTCTCTTGGGACATTGAAAATCTTTATTCCTGTGTTTTTAAAATTTTTACTCAAACATAACTTTTTTATGTTCAATAAAGAGTATTTTTTTAAGATTAAAGTAGCGCCGATGAGTTCCCGATTTTCCCCTGCTTTAGTTATTTTTTCTGTAGTGTGGTGGGAGGAATGTTTCATATTTTCTCATATCAACACACTTTTTTCAAGCATAGTCTGGTATGGTTGATATGTGGACGATATCCTCATTGTATGGTCTCATGACATATCGACCATACCAGACTTTATGCATTATTTGAATAACAATGATATCAATTTGCATTTTATACATATTGGCCCTAAAAAAGCTTCGAATTTTTGGATATTCAATTGACGGGCAGCAGCAACACTACCCTGCATTCTGACAGTGTCCTCCCAGTACGCACTATTTCATCTATTCCTTATGGGGAACTTGTTAGGGCTAAACATATTTGTTCCAAGAAATCTACCTTCAATAAGGAATGTGCTGTGTTAAAAAACAGACATAAAGAAAAAGGTCATGGTGATAAGGTTATTAATAAAGCATACTATAAAACGCCAAATGTAAAAAGAGCAGATATCTTATCCCAAAAAATTAAATCTAATGGTGCTAAGTGAATAATCATATCATTAACAATCAAACTATAAAGTTCAGTGCCCTATATAGTCTGCAGTTTAGTAAAATCAAAAGTATAATTGCTAATTACTTTCCTGTTCTTTATCCTCATGAATCTCTGCATAAGATCTTTAATAATGGTTGCAGATTTGTTGCGGGAAGAGGCAAGACATTCGGCAACATTATATCTCCTAGCTTGTATACAAATAATACTAATGGCTATTATTGGCTATCTATAAAAGCTTTTCATAAATGTTTTGGAAAGAAATGGAATATGTGTAAATTAGTGGAAAAAAAACTAGTAAGATAGATGATTTACACTGTATAAAGTGTGGCACATACGCTGACTCCGGTGCCAATTCTACTACAACATCAACATAGCAGTGGACACGCGCCGACCATCGCCATTATCCCTATGGCCGGCGTGTGCGCACTGCTTTGTTGATATTGTAGTACATTACTGCAATAAAACGGCGCCGGAGTCAGCACGTGCGCATACCACAATCTCTGATGCCATTTTATTGAAGACACTGTATAAATGTACCAATAAAAATGCTTGCCACCCTGGCATAGAATGGGTTCAAAAGCTAGTATTAGTACAAGTGCAATGTGTTGGTGCATGCAGTGACAGACATATCATTGGTGCAACCTGTGCAGTTGCATAGGGGTCCAAGAGGTAAAGGGGCCCATTTCTACCTCCAACAGGTGCAATTTTGCATTTTTAGGAGCTCTTGGGCTGTAAGGGGCCCATATACTGTTTTTGCACAGGGGCCTTTTTCTGTCTCTGTCAGTCAGTGCGTGCATGTACATACTTTGGCCATTAACAAACACAAACTGGGATAAAACAAACTAATCAAACACCCTGAAGTAAGTAAATGAGAAAATAGCAATAGTAAGTGTAATTAACATAGGGCACTTAGTTAACACTACTTTCATCAAAAAAGCGTAAAAGCAATCCCACTGCAACAGGGTGTACCCAGTCAGGACGGTCCTATCTCTGAACCATCAGAGTTTAAAGAACAGACTAAAAAGCGTGTAAGTACTGAGGATTGCTGTAGCAAACTGTGGGGACAAATGCCCCAGCTTTTATTGCATTAACTCTAAGCTGACCCTAATCCTCAGAATTAGGCTTCTGATACTTAATACAAATTCAAGCTCTGCTGAAAATACAGTTAAATATAGGCACCATTTAATACCCCAAATCCTCAAGTCAGGAAATTTGATAATTTTCGTAAAGAAACAGAAAGTGATTGGAGAAATCAATATGTCCACTCTACATACATTGAATTAAGTAATATTATTATCAAAAAGTAAAATAAATTGTACAAAAAATCTGTAAAAATATATATATATTCCTACGACTTTGTGACTGTAGTAGGATGATATTCACTTTTTTCTGTAATTCTTAGTGTAAGAAATGACTCATTAGTCATTCTGATTTGGCTTTTATCCTAAGTCATATTACAAGACTCGTTAAAGGGTTGATTGTGACTTGTAGGATCGCTACTTCCAATAGGTGGCGCTATAGAGTACAAGTCCTCTTTGTTTGAAGAGGCAATTTGCTCATTAGTCAATATTCCTTTCTTACATTACATGTCATTTCTTGCATTTCCTTACATAAAAGACATTTAGCTGTATACTGAATAAAGTACGCAATACGTCTGCAGCTCCAGGTCTAATTGCAAATACAAAGGTGAACAGGTGTCAGGAGACACTAAATTTTCATCCATCACCTCTGCATGATTAATTGTCTAGCTTTAATGCATGCAGCATTCCCCTATGGCTCTCCCTTCATGTTGGAGTTGTTGAGCAAAACCATTGAACTTGACCAAAAGCGGCTGGTGTCCTGTGTATAAAAGTAGACAATTCACATCTGCTTGGACTGTCACCTGAGACGTGGACTCTTGCTGCCCTGGTGTTGATAAGGGGGCTGCAATTTGATCCTGACTAGCCAGAATTTAGAGGCACTCTAAAGACTTATAAAACCTGAGAGCAAACTATTTTTTTACATTATTCACCAGCAAGGGGTACACATCCACCCACCTGCCGTTATGGCCTACTTGATGTCGTATCGTATCGTATTTGGGTTTAGTGCAAGACAGAGGAAAATGTGTGGAGTGATTTCCATTAAATCTGCCTATGGACCATGTTTGCTATTGCAGTTTTTCCTCATCCACAAAAGTGTTGTAGTCCCGAGAAACATAGGTAGAAAATTTATTCTCATTCTGGACAACTTTAACTTTAGGGGCTTAAGCGCCAGAACTTGTTACACCCCTGAGTGGGGAACAAAAGTCCTGCCACAGCTATTTAGAGAAACAAAACAAACAACATTTCTAGCAGTTGGTAAAATGATTGCCATACTGGTTTTTTCTATTATATTTTAGAAATTTAGCTTTAATTATGTTGTATATTTTACAATTAACACCATATTTTATGACATAAGTAACCAACTTCAAACTTCTTTAATGATCTCTAAATTTCTGCATTTAAACCCATTACCATCAACCACAGTACATGTACAACAGCTGTGTGCTTTTTCTGTATGGAGCAGGCTCAGGAGCTGAGGCTGCTCTATGTAACACAGGTGCTGGCTGAGTTAGGTACAGGCACCCAACAGTGAAGAGTGACAGTGGCCTTTCGTTTGGCCAAGTGCTCCTGTGTTTTCTATGAAAAAGTCGCCAGTTGAAATGTCGGCGGTGGCTTTTCTCCAGGAAAACAATACAAACCGAATTCTGAAATTGGAAATGCCCGATCGACATCTTCCCTGACCATCTGTAGACCAGCATTGTGCAATTAGACTGTCGACCGAACTTGTTGTTATCACTATTGGTCTAATGTGCTTGGGAAAATTAAAGAGGCTAATTAAAATGTAACAAGCATTCTTTAAAAATCTAAAGAAAACCTTCAAAAATTAAGTTTAAATCACCTTCCTTTTCGACATATGTATTGCTACGTAAATAATCGCCCAAACTAATAAAATATGAAAATATTGATCTCATACAGTGAAAGCCGAAATGGAAGAAAATTGAAATGCCGGAATTGGCATCTTTTAGTCACTGTAGTTCCCACCAAAAGGGATCCAAACGGTATTAATAAAAATGTCTACTGTACACACAAAATAAAAGCCCTCACACATGTCCAACATAAACGTAAAAGTAAAAATGTCACTGGTTTCAGATCATGACGACAATAGCCAAATTAATGATTATTTTTCACGAATTAAAGAAAAATTAATGTGCAAATTAGGTATCACCATAACCTTTGAGAAATAATGTTGCTTAGTCATTTTTACTGTACAATGAATGACGTAACAAAACAAAAAACAATTGCAGAATTGTGGGGGGTTTCACCATTTCACAGCATTTTGGATTTTATTTCCTTTCCTTCAGTAAACTGAATGGTGTCATTTGAATGTACAACGCATCCTGCAAAAAAACAAGCCCACATACGGCAATGTTCAAAGAACAATATGAAAGCTATTGCTTTTAGAAGAAAGAGGGGGTATGGGAGATGAAAGTGCAGAAAGAAAAAACACCAGATCATTAAGGGGATAAATTATGCTTATTTTCGGCTTAGCTGTCAGGTGGGCACAATCTTTTTTTGCACATTTATATAAGTCTTTATACAAGACTCCCTACTTGAGCAAATTTATTTGAGTTAGTTTTGATTCTACTTGAATTTAGCAAAAATCTGTATTCTCTGGAGTGCAGATTTCTTGTACATTTGCTTCTCACAAAATTAGAATATCATCTAAAAGTTAATTTATTTCAGTTCTTCAGCACAAAAAGTGAAACTCATATATTATATAGAGTCATTACAGACAGAGTGATCTATTTCAAGTGTTTATTTCTGTTAATGTTGATGATTATGGCTTACAGCCAATGAAAACCCAAAAGTCATTATATAAGTAAATAAGAATACTTTATAACACCAGCTTGAAAAATGATTTTAAAATCCGGAATGTTGGCCTACTGAAATGTATGTTCAGTAAGTGCACTCAATACTTGCTTGGGGCTCCTTTAGCATTAATTACTGCATCAATGAGGCGTGGCATGGAGGCGATCAGTCTGTGGAACTGCTGAGGGGTTATGGAAGCCCAGGTTGCTTTGATAGAAGCCTTCAGCTCATCTGCATTGTGGGGTCTGGTGTCTCTCATCTTCCTTTTGACAATACAAGTGTGGTGAAATGGTGAAAAAAATGTGATTCTTCCATTGTTTATTGGGTTTCCTTTCTGAGATGATCAGTGTGTGGTAAAAATTACCCCGTAACATGATTCTTTAGATCAGCATGATTACATAGACACCAAACTTGCATAGTTTTTTTTTTTATAAACATTTCAGTGATTAAAAAATTTCACAATTTTGTGAAAAAAAAAATACAAATATGTTCCATTTTTCTCATTGATGAACTTAAAAAAGGGCTTGGATTTCTGCATTGTGAGCCTTTGTTTTTACCGGTAATATTTTGTAGTATTAATGTTTTGATTTCATTTTATGTTTTAAGGGAGATGTGGTGACCGAAGAAAAGCAGATCTGGAGATCTGGGGGTTCAAGTTTTTTCTCTTCATGGCAATTAGCATTACCTGATGGGTTAATTAACTTTATGTTTTCACAAATTGGACTTTTTACAGATGTGTCGATAACCAAATATGTTTATTTTTGTTAATTTATTTTAAAACTACTTATTCAACAAAGGACAACATCTATAAGGAATTTATATTTTTTCCCGTGTATGGCTGAGTTTTCTCCAGGTACCATTAAGCTCGGCTGGTGTCAGGGAATGGAACGGAGTTCTGTCCATGACTGTTAACCTGTTAAATTCGGCTGTCAATCTCAATCAGCATTTACAGCATGCCATCTGCTGGGGATGTGCTGTTCTAACCATCCATCAGTGGCCCCGCAACACAATAGTGAGGTACTAGCGGATTACCATAAGGCCGGGGGTATGTTGAAGCCTTTCATGACTGTGCCTCTATGAAATGCAGCTGTTTCTGGCGATCATAGAAGACATTGACTTTTGCTATGCATAGCAATACTATGGTATTGCTATGTACAGTATAAGCGATCAGACAATTGCAGATGCAACTATAAAATACAGCAAAAATGTTTATGACTTTTACGGGCACAGAGATACATATGCATATTTTTTAAATTTATTTCATTTTAATGGGAAAAAGGGAATAATTTTAACTTTATATATGTAAAGAAAAAATATATAAATGCGAGAATTGCTTTTTGAGGCTGCTGCAACCTCTCAAGAGATTGCAAAAACATCCCATCTACCTCAAAATGGTATCACAAAAAATGTCAGAAAAAAGGTGCAAAGAACAAGCCCTCTCACAGCTCTATTGACCAAAAAATGAAGACATCATGAGTCTCTTAAAATAACAAGACAAGCAAAAAAATTTTTTACGAATTTCTGAATTTTTTTTCTCTACTTAAAGTGACCTTGTCATCAGAATTTTGCTAAGTAAACTACAGACACTGTTAGGTTGGGGCTGTTAACCTGATAAAAATGATACTGAGTTGAAGAAAACTGTCTTGTGGTTGTTCTTTAATTTTTGCTTTAAGTTAATGAGATTCTGGTGCTCCGGGGTGGCCTGTGGGAGGGGCTTATTTTGGAGCTTTGGCATCATTTTCATTATTATAACTTAACTGACAGGTCACTAATCCTTCAGTGACCTGCCTCCTTTTTAAAATATCGCACTTTTTTGTGTGGGCTTTGAAAATAAACATTTACCTCCAGCAAAATGGCGCTGTCGGCGGCACCTGTGCAGTAGCATCTACCGCTTACCGATAAATGCTACTGCGCATGAGCCACCGCTGGTGCCATTTTGCTGGATAATTTTTTTTTCTCCAATAAAATGGAACCATCTGTTGGCAAGCGATGCCCGTGATCTGCAAAAGCCCCCCTACAGGCCGCCCCAAAGCACAAGAATCTTATTAACTGAAAGCAAAGATTAAACAACAACCACAAGATAGATTTCATCAACCAGGTATAATTTAAATCAGTATAACGGCACCAACCTGACACTGTCTGTTATTCAGCACAATCCTGCTGACAGGTTGGATTTAACTAAAGAAGACTATGGATGTTTGGTATTGCCATAATCGTACTGATCTGAAGAATTACCGTATATACTTGTGTATAAGCCAAGTTTTTCAGCAAATTTTTTTGTGCTGAAAACGCCCCCTTCAGCTTATACACGAGTCAACTGTCCCAGAGTGCCGGCAGGGGAGGGGGAACGGTGGAGCAACGGGTCACAGAGGCAGGAGTCGGTGGCTGCGGCTGTAACTGTGATCGCTGCTAAAGAGAAATGAATATTCATCTCTCTTATAGCGCGCACAGTGACACCCTCAGCCGTCGGCTTCCAGAAGACATCCTGCTCACCCTCCAGTGTGCCCTCGCTGCATCTCGTGGGTTCCAGCGCCAGCAGCATTTCCTGGTCAAGCGATCACGTGGCCCCGCTCATTAAAGTAATGAATATGCACGCCTCTCCACTTCCATAGGTGTGGAGTGAATATTCATTACCTTAATGAGCCGTGCCTCGTGAGGCAGGAAGAGCTGCAGGCACCGGAATGAGATACTGTGAGGGCGCGCTTGAAGGTGAGTTGGATGGGTTTTTTTTAATAGGAAACATGCATACAGGGAGAGGGGATAAAGAGCCATGCATACAAGGACAGAGATGGGGTAGACATGCATACAAGGACAAGGACCAGGGAGACATGCATGCAAGGACAGCGATGGAGGAGCCATGCATACAAGGACAGGGACCGGGGAGCCATGCATACTAGGACAGTGATGGTGTAGCCATGCATACAAGGATAGGGGATAAGGAGTCATGCATACAAGGACAGGGACAGGGGAGCCATGTATACTAGGACAGCGATGGGGAGCCATGCATACAAGGATAGGGGATAAGGAGCCATGCATACAAGGACAGGGATGGGGGAGCCATGCATGCAAGGACAGGGACAGGGGAGGCATGCATACAAGGATAGGGGATAAGGAGCCATGCATACAAGGACAGGGATGGGGGAGCCATGCATACAAGGACAGGGATTAGGGGACAATGCATACCCAGCTTATCCAGTTTTTTGTGGCAAAATTAGGTGCCTCGGCTTATACACAGGTCGGCTTAAACTCAAGTATATATGGTATATTGCCAGGTCATTTTTACCATATAAGGAACACTGTAATAACAAAAACAATGGCAGAATTGCACTTTTTTCACAATTTCACCTCACTTGGAATTTCTATCCACCTTTCCAGTGCATCACAAGATAAAATGAATGGTGTCATTCAAAACTACAACTCTTGCTGCAAAAGAAAAACAAGTCATTATACGTCTATGTCGATGAAAAAATAAAAAGTTATGGTTCTTGGAGGAAAAAAATGACAGGGAAAAAAAGGGAAAATCGCACAGTCAGGAAAGGATTAAAAATGCATTTACCATGAAATTTTGATTAAATGTGTAACTGTTACTTCTGGAGAACTTGCAGCAGAATATCTGTGGCTACCTCCAGCTCCTCCTTCCTCCTCACCTCTCCCTTAGCCATACAACTTAAGGGTATGCCACACTAAACAACATCGCTAACGGGATCGCTAAAAAACGTCACTATTTAGCGATCCTGTTAGCGATGTTGTTGTGTGCGGCATCTACCAGCGACGTGGCCCCTGCTGAGATCCTGCTGTGATCTCGCTCGTCGCTGACATCGTTCCGGACCCTATTTTATCGTCGGCGCCCCCGCTGGTAAGTATATATCGCTGAGTGTGGCACCTTTTTTAGCGATTTAGCGGTACTTTTGTGCCGCTAAAGTCGTTAAGGAGATCGCTAACCGCGATAGCGTCCTTAACGACATCGCTAAGTTAAGCCGCTATCAGCGATATAGAAACAATCCCGCTAGCGATCGCATTAGTATGCGTCGTTATCGTGATCGCTAGCGGGATTGTTTAGTGTGGCAGTACCTTTAATGACCACCAACTTTCACCTCCATTCTCAGTAATAGGAAAGTATGTGTATTCATTGAAGACAGATGTTACCTGTGACTTTAGAATGAAAGATCAACACAGGAGAAGAACAAAGAGTTTTTCTCTCATAAGATACAATACAAAGTTTCTTAATTGCATGTGTACTATTGATTTATGGGGAAAAAAGGAAAAAAATAAATCCATAAGTAGTAACTAAAGCTACTGATATTTTTTAAGTAATTGTTTATTTTCTGGCTACACATTGCTGGATGATTCTTCAAATTTCCAGATCCTTAGACATAAAACAATATTTTATTCCACTATAATCCTTAAAGCACCACTCCATTGTTTGTTTTTTTTTCACTGCTTAAGTGGTACATAAAATCTAAGTCCCCAGCTCCATGTTGTCTCCTGCAGGTTGTGACCTGCCGGCTGATACAGTGTTTCATGGAGCGAGCCGGAGGTCACTAATCAATGTACCGTATATACTCATGTATAAGCCAAGATTTTCAGCACCTTTTTTTGTGCTGAAAATGCCCCCTCGGCTTATACATGAGTCATAGGGCAGAAACCAGCGGGGGAGGGATGCGTCGGCAGGAGCCGATGGCTGGGACATCATACTCACCCTCCCCGTGCCATCGCTGAACGTCCCTGCAATCCTGCGTTCTCCCCGGCTTCCTGCAGCTCTCTAGCGCTGACGTAATACCCGCTCATTAAGGTCATGTAATATGGACGCGATGCCACTCCATGGGCGTGGCCTCCATATTCATGGCCTTAATGAGCGGTATTACGTCACCGCTCAGCGCTGGAGAGCTGCAGGAAGCCGGGGAGAGCTGCAGGAAGCCGGGGAGAACGCAGGATTGCCGGCCGGGACATTCCGCGATGGCACGGGGAGGGTGAGTATGATGGAGGAGGATGGGGGGGAGCATGGAGGAGGACAAGGAGCATGGAGCAGGATGGGGGGGAGGACGGAGAGCACGGAGCAGAACGGGGGGAGGACGGAGAGCACAGAGCAGAACTGGGGAGGACGGAAAGCACGGAGCAGGATGGGGGGGAGGACGGAGAGCATGGAGCAGGACGGGGGGAGGACAGAGAGCACGGAACAGAACGGGGGAGGACGGAGAGCACAGAGCAGGACGGGGGGAGGACGGAGAGCACGGAGCAGGACAGGGGGAGGACGGAGAGCACGGAACAGAACGGGGAGGACGGAGAGCACGGGGGAGGACGGAGAGCACGGAGCAGGACGGGGGAGGACGGAGAGCATGGAGCAGGATGGGGGGGAGGACGGAGAGCACGGAACAGAACGGGGGGAGGACGGAGAGCACGGAGCAGGACGGGGGTGGGCACAGAGGAGAATGGGGGAGTGCAGAGCTGGATGGGGGAGCACGGAGCAGGACTGGGAGGATGGAAAGCACGAGCAGGACAGGATAATGGAGCAGGAGGAGGGGAGCACAGAGGAGAATGGGGGCGCACAGAGCTGGATGGGGGAGCACAGAGCAGGACGGCAACTTATACACCCGGCTTATAAGTGAGTCAATAAGTTTTCCAAGTTTTTTGTGGCAAAATTAGGGGGTCGGCTTATACACGGGTCGGCTTATACACGAGTATATACGGTAAGTCTATGAGTGTGTCGTCCTATCCTCATTCTGAGACTCTTAGTCTTGCATTGAGAGCTTGTGACGTGCCTTCTGAGTTTTCAGCCAGTTAGAATCTGCGCTCGCATGATGGCGTCGCAGAGCTGGAGTGGTGCCGAAAAATAGTGAACACACTGGAGGGTGAGTATATGACCGGGGGCAGGGGGCTTACGTTTAAAGCACCACTCCAGCGGTGAAAAAAAACCCCGCTGGAATGGTGCTTTAAATTGGCTTCAATAATCAGAAATTGTATAGAAAACACATAGAAATGTCACACTATAGATATACGATGCTCTTATTTTATATAAAAATATAATGAATATTAAGGTTGCCCTATAGCTCCTTTCTACATATAGCGCCAGAGAAAATTACAGGAAATTCCAGGCACTTACATTTGAGTGCAGGAGGGGTCAGATATTGAGTCATCTTGCATTACTACATTTTACCAGGCGAAAGGAAAAACTAATTAACCAAGAGGCAGAAATTCCAAATACGTCCCACATATGTCCAAATGTAGGCCATCACTAAAAACAAAGACGTGTATGTGGACATGTAGATTTCTACACCAATAAAACCTTTCTACAAAATATTCTTCGTGATCTGCTCCTACTTTAAAAGAAAAAACTACAATTAAAATATTGTGTTGAGCAACAACGCACTTTGCAAAATGTTCTGGAATATTCTAAATCTGTAATCAGATGAAGCCGCTTGTAATATGCTGCTGATCTGGCTAAAATAAAGTGCTAGATTTTTTTTTTTACTTTCACATTTAATTCATATTAATCTTTAAGTGTAAAAGTCAAATATAAAAATAGAGGACCTCTTTAATATTAATAATGAGAAAACTGTTTTGATTAAGCGCTGTGTGAAAAAATTAAGTAAGGCAGGTGACATCTCGTAGATTGCTAATGTGGGTTACTCAGTGTAATCTGATCACATCATTAGTTTTGCATCGCAGAATTATCCAAGGTCTACTTCAGCATTCTGGGTCATTTTTGGATGGCAATCAGAGTAATTTACGAAGATCAAGACTTATATAGTACGGGGAAAGAGTTTATTAACTGACCTCCCTAAATCCAGTACACACTTTGTAAATGACCCAAAGGAATACCAAAGACAACATAATCTTGCCCACTATTAGATGTTAATGGGAACCTGTCAGCAGGATTGTGCTTGGTAACCTACACACAGTGTCAGGTCGTCGCCGTTATACTGAATAAAATGATACCTGGGTTGATGAAATCCGTCTTCTGGTTGTTTCGTAATCTTTATTTTCAGTTTTGTGGCAATGAGATTTTCGTGCCCTAAGGTGGGGTTCATGTGTGTGGTGCTCTGATTATATATTCATAATGCAGCCTGCTGACAGGTCACTGCTCCCTCACCGACGTGCCCCCTAGTTTGCATAATGAATACCAGCACATACTGAATAAAAAAAACCTTCTGCAGGCAGGTGCCGGCCGTGGAACCTGCGCTGCTGCATAATCGCATGGTTAATGTGCACTTAATCCCTTTTGCAGATTTACTTGAGTGAGGAAAACAAAAAGTCATTTTGAAAATGGCACCCGCTGCGCCTGCGCAGTAGCAGCTATCGGTTTGTATAAAGATCAGATAGCTGCTGTTGAGCAGGCACCGGCAGCGCCATCTTGCTGGTGAAGAAAATAATGTCCTCCACCAAGATCATGAGCAGTAGCAGCTCTTGGAGATCGCCGAAAGCTGTTATTGTGCATGCACGGGCGGCACCATCTTGGTAGAGGACATTTATTTTTTCTTCTCCAGCTAGATGGTGCGCTGGCGCCTGCGCAACAGCAGCTATCGGATCTCTATACAAACCGATACCTGTTACTGCGCAGGCGCAGCGGGTGCCATTTTCAAAATGACTTTTTTTTTTCCTCACTCAAGTAAATCTGTAAAAGGGATTAAGTGCACAGTAATCATGCGATTATGCTGTAGCGTAGGTGCCACGGCCGGCATCTGCCTGCAAAAGTGTTTTTTTTTTTTATTCAGTATGTGCTGGTATTCATTATGCAAACTAGGGGGTGGGTCAGCGAGGGATCAGTGACCGGTCAGCAGTCTGCATTATGCATATATAATCAGAGCACCACATACCCCAACTACGCCTTAGGGCACGAAAATCTCATTAACACAAAACTGAAAATAAAGATTAGTAAAATAGCCAGAAGACGGATTTCATCAACCAAGGTATGTTTTTGTTCAGTATAATGGCACAGACCTGACAATGTGTGTAGGTTACTATGCATAACCCTGCTGACAGGTTCCTTTTAAGTTATAAACTCCAGAAACACAGTGGCAGCAACGTTAGATGATGAAAATATGGATTTTAATTAAAAATATATTTAAATTAAATTAAAAGAATGGTGAAATTTGCAACACATGCAACTGAGGATATGTTGACACAGACCTAGACAGAACTGGACTACTGCCTAGGTATCTGCCATGTCACCAATGGAAATCACTTCTAAAATTTGCATTTGAAGAGTGTCTGTGTGGAAGAATGGGCCAAAATCACACTTGAGCAATGCATGTGACTATTTTCTCCAGGAGGCGTCTTGAAGCTGTCATCAACAGCAAAGGCTTTTGTACGAAGAATTAATAACATTTCAGTAAGGGTGTTCAATACATTTTCCTTGTGTCATTTCTCATTATTGCACATAACTTAATTTTTGGATATCTATGCTTTGATTTCTTTGTCTGTGTGGATTGGATGGGTTGTTACCGACATCTGGTGAGAATTTCATGTCAATAATGTAAGATACCCGAGTGGGGTAGTTGTGAATGAGCTGCTGCTACTGCGCACTCTGGTACCCTGCAGGAAAATCGTGTCCCAATGTGCTGTTGGGTGTGGGGTGCATTACACCCACTTGTGGGCCAAAGGCTTCCCCTGGCTCCAGGCTTCCATCTTCCAGAACCATCGTTCACAATCCAGGCGACATCCAGTGCTTTTCAACAGTCAAAAATTTACTGAACAGTTCATGGTTATCACAGAGGAGCATGTGGGATAGGGCACAACAGGTTACAGTCTTTCCCTCAGGCATCGGACAAAACTTCAGCCCTAGCAGTCATTCTGCATGGAGAATCCCTTTACCTTCTGTATCTTCTAACACTAAGGATTCATCTCCACCGAGGACAGTGCACTCAGAATCCATTACTTTCCGCTTCAGAGAGTCCATGTCCATCTTTCCCTACAGTCCTGCAGGCGTGAAGTGCCCGATGGGCCTTATGCCAATCTCAAGGTCCCATACCGATGGATCCACATGGAAGAGTTATATGGCAAAACACTGCCCCGAGTGATATGTCCATGTTGGCCACAGCAGCCCACTGCACTTGACCTCAACAGTGAACTTGCTTATCTTTTCATCTATTCTACACATTGTTATATCATGGTACATAAAGATTATATACATACACATTAAATACAAAAAAATGCAAAATTATGTCCAATTTGCCTTTTTTTGTTGTCATTGTTTCAATACACACAAAATAAACATGTGTATTACAAAACATGTAATTGCAATAATGTTCTTGGAGAAATACTTCATTTTCTGGAACAGTCTCAAGGGTGCCACCACTTTCAGCCATGACCATATATATATATATATATATATATATATACTATATATATAATAGCTTGGCCGGTGAGAAATTTTCGCACATTGGTCGTTGGGGGTGCAGGCAATGTATTTCATGAGATGATGAACACAGACAGGTATTTATATATGTAGCTTGGTAATACAATAAATTGGTTTGATAAGTAGAGGCCAAAAAATGTCTTCCGGTTGAGGCGCCACCTGCAGGTCATTGTGTATTTCTGTAGGTTTATGAAAAGAAATGTTTAAACTGTATTTAGTGATAAAATCGTGAATGTGTGGTTTGTTTGTCTCTTTTCTTGCTGAAGGGAGCAAGTTTACCTTTCAAATGGTGTATCATTTTTGTGTGTGGGGCAAAGCAATCAGCGAAAAAGCAGTGCATGTAGACAAATGTGTTTGCATATGTGACTCACCATTTGTGTGTGTGGGTCGAAGTAATCACCGAAAAAGCAGTGCATGTATACAAATGTGTTTGCATATGTGACTCACCTGCAGTGAAGTGTACAATCCTCCAATGTGCCTGAAATAGGCTGGGCAAGCACTTGGGCAAGCTGGAAAGACCCCAAGGCAAATGTTTGGATTTGTTTGTGATGTCTGGAAGCAGCTTTGTGGTAGTGTGCTTTGGGGTAGTGTGCTGCCACCTGCAGGTAATTTGACCTTTCAAATGGTGTATCATTTGTTTGTGTGTGTGGAGTATGAACGGAGCAAGTGTGGAATTCAATAGGCAGTGCATGTTTACAAGTGTGTTTGCATATGTACCTCACCTGCAGTGAAGTGTGCAATCCTCCAAGTTGGCTAAAATAGACTGGGCAAGCAGTTCAGCAAGCTGGAAAGCCCCCAAGGCAAATGTTTGGATTTGTTTGTGATGTCTGTAAGCAGCTTTGTGGTAGTGTGCTTTGGGGTACTGTGGTGCAACCTGCAAGTCATTTTTCCTTACTGTAGGTTTATGAAAATTAATGTTTAAACTGTATTTTGTGATCAAATGATGGATGTGTGGTTTGGTTGGCTATTTTCTTGCTGAAGGGGGCAAGTTTACCTTTCAAATGGTGTATCATTTGTGTGTGTGGGTGCAGTATGAATGGAGATACAAAGTAATCACCGAAAAACAGTGTTTAGAAATAATAGAATAGATATATATATATAATGTATATACTGTATACACATAAATGGATAGACAGATAAGATAGATAGATAGATAGATAGATAGATAGATAGATAGTGCCATTGTGATTCAAAAAGTATGTTGCAAAATTATAACCATAGCATTATTAGTGTTTCAAAGTTTACCATCATTTTAATTTTATGAAAAGGAATGTTTAGTTTAAAAGCATCTTTTTCAGAATAGTAAACTCGAATTCTTTAAAAATGTGTAATGCTTCTCTTCACCTGGGGTGGTGCTGCAGGGAAATTAAAATTTGCTGTCAGGTTTTCCCAACAGTAGGAAACCCTTTGGTCATATTCTAAGATAAAACTATTGACTCACTGATATTAGACATGAAATACCACTAAAATTCTTAAGTTAAATGTTCAGAAAAGATTATAAAATAAAAAAGAGCTGCTGATGTAATGAGAGGGAACTTGTTGAAACTCTTTGATTATGATGTGATTGGCTGACTATGATCATGTGTATGGGGGGGTGACGACTCTTCTCCTATGGAAGATGTCGGAGAAAGAATGCTGGGTCTTTTGGATTATTCATGCCCCATTCTTTCTTCACATGATGAGACATTAAGAATTTGTGATTTCATGCTCAATCAGATCAAGAATGGATGTTTATGGTCAGTGTCAAACTGGGGATTAAAGGACCCACCAGTAACATTGACTTTGGGGGCCCACTTTTCATTGCATACAAATATTACACTACCCTGGTTCACTAATTTACCTATTTTTCTATATTATAATAAAGGGGTAGTTTGGTTAATGAATGATGAGATGCTGCTTTTTTTCTGTACATAGTGAAGCAAGTGATTTATGCCAAGTATTGCCCATACAGGGGAGTTGGAAGCCCAGATCTGCACAGGGGCCCACCGGGGAATTCCCCTGTTCCCCTATGGGCCAGTCCGAGTCTGTGTATGTGGTATCAGGAGGAAAAGCTGTGGTATGAACAAGCATTTGACTAACAGCAGTTAGAGTCTGGTAATGGCACCTTTGTCTCACTTCTTTCAGTGTTTTGTTATAGCAATATCACTGGCATAGCACACATAACAAGAGTAGTCTACTCTTCAAAAGAGAAATGCCACAAATCTCAGTAGCAAGAAATTTTGCCAAAAATGTGTGTACTGTTGCATCCACTTGGTGCAACTATGCCAGCAACATATGTGCCCAACATGCATTTTATATGAACATTACAATTCATTACTAGTTGTAGAGAAGGAAAGTAAATTATGTTCTGATAGCCCTACTGCATGCTAAGCATACATGATCCATCATCCATATGTATGTTATTAGTCACACCAGTGCCATTGCAGCAAGCACATAAACTAATGAAGTTCGTCTTTCTTTGCATTTGCACCTCGTGGTTGATTGACTTATTAACTAAATTATACAAAGATTTTCTAAGATCTCTGACTTCATTGACGATAATTAATGCAATTGAGATTTGGCAGCTCTGCCTTAGGGTGTGCAAATTCTTTATGATGGCATGGAGACAGCAGCCAACAGCTATGAGCTAACTGATCTTTTCATATAATGTGTGATAGGAAGGCTAGATCAGCTTTTATCGTCCTTACCCCTTGGCGACCTGGAGCCGGGGGTCATCTGCAGTGTGATGAGAAATCTAGATCAACCTTGAGCTTTTCCTGGAGGGGGAGGCTGTAGAAGACAGGGGATATAAAAAACGAGCATCCATTCAGCAAATGTTTAACATGCAACTGAAAACTATAATAATACTAGAATATGCTGGGTGTAATGCTTGGTCAATCTGACTTACAGATATACATATGGGTTTAGGTTATGACTCAAATGGACATTGAGGTTGTAAGCTGCCCTGAAAAACACTGTGATAAAAGCTTAATAAAACTCCCCTAAGAATTATTTTTTATGGTTCAAATAGTTTTTATTATAGCATTTATGTAATACAAAAGGCAACAAACAAGTTGCGTAAACAGTTATAGTGCAGCGCCTCTCTCGGCAATGAAACAGAGCAAGTACATCTAGAACACAAGACAACCTCCAGCACCGAATTATACAGTAATGTGTTCTGATTTGGTAGCTGAGGAGAGCAGGCAAAAAGGAAATACACCAGAGCAGTTGGAAACTATGAGATTGCAGTACCCTGACTAACCACCACAACTAGAGGCAGCCGTGGAGCGTTCCTACGTTGGTCCTAGACGCCTCGTCACAGCCTGAGAAACTAACTACACCTAAAGATAGAAAAAGGAAAGCTATCTGCCCCGGAGCAGATCCCCAAAGAACATAGAAAGCCCCCAAACATGTAATGGCGGTTAGACAAGAAGAAATACTGACACAGATAGAAAATAGTATGAGCAAACGTTGGGGCCCAAACTTACTAAATAGAAAAGGATAGGAAGGGCACTTACTGCAATCCCAAAAAACCCTGAAAAGCACCAACTCTACTAATTTCAAAAACACCTGAGATAACACGACCTCTACCACCTAAATTAGTTCTCTGGTGTAACCAAAAACAAAACAGCAGCCACTGAAAAAACTGGAAAAAGCAAATGTACAAACATCAGTGGCTGAACTGAACTGAGAGGGCAAAAGCCCCCAGAGGGACCCTGAAGGCCCCCACAGAAGTGCAGGACAAAATGCAAAAATCAAGCACAAAAACAAAAAGAAGAAAATGTCTTATCTGTTAGCAGGAGATTCAGACACGACACAGCAGGCTACCAAGGAAACAGGAATCAAGGATTGAGACCAGAACAATTGATCACCGGCAACCCTGATGGGAAGGCGACTCCCTTATATAAGACCAGTCAGTAACACCTGATTCCCAATCCTCACAATCTTCACTGGACAGTCCAGTACCGTTTGTAACCACCAGAGGTAGCTTCTGCTCAGAACTCATTTTCAGCCTATTCACAACAGTACCCCCCCTTGAGGAGGGGTCACCGAACCCTCATTTGAGCAACCAGGTCGGTCAGGATGAGTTCTATGATACGCACGGATGAGTCTCCTAGCATGGATGTCCGAAGCAAACACCCAAGAATTGTCTTCCTGACCATAACCTCTCCATTTAACCAAATACTGGAGTTTCCGTCTAGAAAAACGAGAATTCAATATTTTCTCAACCACATACTCCAGATTGCCCTCAACCAAAACAGGGTCAGGAGGCACAGTAGTAGGAACCACTGGCTCAACAAACCTCTTCAACAAGGACTTGTGGAACACGTTATGGATCTTAAATGTCCCTGGAAGAAGCAAACGAAAAGAAACAGGATTAAGAATCTCCATGATCTTATAAGGTCCAATGAACCTAGGCTTAAATTTAGGAGATGCCACTCTCATAGGAATTTTCTTGAGGACAACCAGACCAAGTCCCCCACTTTAAACCGAGGACCATCAGTCCTATGCCGGTTAGCAAACCGCTGGGCCCTCTCCTGAGAGAGGGACAACCTCTCCACTACCTGGTCCCAAATCTGTTGCATACGCTCCACAACAGAGTCAACACCTGGACAGACAGAAGCCTCCGTCTGTACTGAAGAAAATCGAGGGTGAAACCCAGAATTACAGAAAAATGGAGACATCAAAGTGGCAGAGCTAGCCCTATTATTAAGAGCAAACTCAGCCAAAGGCAAAAAAGAGACCCAGTCATCCTGATCAGCAGACACAAAGCATCTTAGATAAGTCTCCAATGTCTGGTTTGTTCTCTCAGTTTGACCATTGGTCTGAGGATGAAACGCCGAGGAGAAAGACAATTGAACACCAATTTTAGAACAAAAGGTCCTCCAAAATCTGGAAACAAACTGGACTCCTCTGTCAGACACAATGTTCTCAGGAATGCCGTGTAAACGAACCACGTGCTGAAGGAACAAAGGCACCAATTCAGAGGAGGAAGGTAACTTAGGTAATGGCACAAGATGTATCATCTTGGAAAACCTATCGCAAATCACCCAGATGACGGTCATTCTCTGAGAAACAGGGAGGTCGGAAATGAAATCCATAGAGATATGGGTCCATGGTCTCTTGGGCACAGGTAATGGCATCAACAAACCACTAGAACGAGAGCAAGGCTTGGAGCGAGAGCAAGTCCCGCAGGACTGCACAAACTCCCTGACATCACGAGACAAGGTAGACCACCAAAAGGACCGACTAACCAAGTCTCTGGTACCAAAAATTCCGGGATGACCGGCCAACGTGGAACAATGAATCTCAGACATTACACTCTTTTTCCACTGGTCCGGGACAAACAATTTCCCAACAGGGCAGCTGTTGTGAATGGGTTTGAGATGAGTTCTGAGCAGAGGCTCCCTCTGGTGGTTACTAGCGGTGCTAGTCTGTCCAGTGAAGATTGTGAGGACTGGGAATCAGGTGTTACTGACTGGTCTTATATAAGGGAGTCACCTTCCCATCAGTGTTGCCGGTGATCAATTGTTCTGGTCTGAATCCTTTATTCCAGTTTCCCTTGTAGCCTGCTGTGTCGTGTCTGCATCTCCTGCTAACAGATAAGACATTTTCTTCTTTTGTGTTTGTGCTATATTTTTGCATTTTGTCCTGCACTTCTGTGGGGGCCTTCAGGGTCCCCTCCGGGGGCTTCTGCCCTCTCAGTTTTGTTCAGCCACTGATGTTTGTACTTTTGCTTTTTCCAGTTTTTTCAGTGGCTGCTGTTTTGATTTTGTTACACCAGAGAACTAATTTAGGTGGAAGAGGTCGTGTGATCTCAGGTGTTTTTGAAATTAGTAGAGTTGGTGCTTTTCAGGGTTTTCTGGGATTGCAGTAAGTACCCTTCCTATCCTTTTCTATTTAGTTAGTTTGGGCCCCAGCGTTTGCTCATACTATTTTCTTTCTGTGTCAGTATTTCATCTTGTCTAACCGCCATTACATGTTTGGGGGCTTTCTATTATCTTTGGGGTTCTGCTCCGGGGCAGATAGCTTTCCTATATCTATCTTTAGGTGTAGTTAGTTTCTCAGGCTGTGACGAGGCGTCTAGGACCAACGTAGGAACGCTACACGGCTGCCTCTAGTTGTGGTGGTTAGTCAGGGTACTGCAATCTCATAGATTCCAACTGCTCTGGTGTATTGCCTTTTTTACCTGCACTCCTCAGCTACCGAAACATAACAGGCAGCGCTCGGGCTTATCCTCCTGACACCCCTCCAGAGCCAGTCTCAAATTGGGCGAGATGGCGGAAAGAACTACACCCTCTTTCAAAATAACAGAAGGATCAGATAACTCAAGAGAGTCCGCCAGGAAACTCCTCGAGAGGGCATCCGCCTTAACATTTTTAGTGCCAGGAAGAAATGAAACCACAAAATTAAAACGTGTGAAAAACAAGGCCCACCTGGCCTGTCTAGGATTAGTCGCTTGGCAGATTCCAGATAAACTAGGTTCTTTATGGTCCGTAAGGACCACCACCTGATGTTTGGCTCCCTCCAGCCAATGTCTCCACTCTTCAAAAGCCCACTTCATGGCTAATAACTCCCGATTACCCACGTCATAATTACGTTCAGTGGGAGAAAATTTTCGAGAGAAAAAGGCACAAGGGTTACTTTTAGAGGTCTCTGGATCTCTTTGGGACAAAACGGCACCTGCCCCAATTTCAGAGGCATCAACCTCCACCTGAAATGGCAGAGAAACATCAGGCTGCCGTAGAACAGGAGCAGAAGTGAATCTCTGCTTAAGTTCCTGAAATGCAGAGACTGCCTCAGTAGGCCAATTCACCACATCAGAACCCTTCTTGGTCAAATCAGTTAATGGTTTAACAATAACAGAGAAATTACCAATAAATTTACGATAAAAATTGGCAAAACCCAAGAATCTTTGAAGAGCCTTTAATGAAGTAGGTTGGACCCAATCACAGATGGCCTGAACTTTGACCGGGTCCATTTCAATAACAGATGGGGACAAAATGAATCCCAGAAATGAGATCCTCTGAACGCCAAAAAGACACTTTGATCCCTTCACATACAGAGCATTCTCTCTCAAAATCTGGAACACAGTCCGAACATGTTTTACATGAGAGTCCCAGTCATTGGAAAAATCAAGATATCATCCAAATAAACAATCAGAAATTTATCCACAAAATCCCTGAAAATGTCATTCATGAAGGACTGGAAGACAGAAGGAGCATTAGTGAGCCCAAAGGGCATCACAAGGTACTCAAAATGCCCTTCAGGGGTATTAAATGCCGTCTTCCATTCATCCCCGTGCTTAATGCGAATAAGGTTATATGCCCCCTGAGGTCAAGCTTGGTAAACCAAGTAGCGTTTTTCACCCTGGAAAACAGATCAGAGATCAAGGGTAAAGGATATTGATATTTCACAGTAATATTGTTCAAGAGACGATAATCAATACACGGCCTTAATGAACCATCCTTTTTGGCCACAAAGAAAAAACCGGCACCTAAGGGTGAAGAGGATGGTCTGATATGACCCTTCTCCAATGACTCCTTGATATAAGACCGCATAGCGTCATGTTCAGGTACAGACAAGTTAAAAAGGCGACCTTTAGGGAATTTATACCAGGCACTAATTCATAGCGCAGTCATAGCTCCTATGGGGAGGTAAGGATGCAGATTTACTTTCGCTAAACACATCAGAAAAATCAATCAAAAAGTCAGGAACATCCTGAGCCTGGGGGGAGGCAGAAAAAACAGGAGTGTTGGTATTAACACATTGGCAGCCCCAACTGGTAACAGACACAGATTTCCAATCCAAAACAGGATTATGAGACTGTAACCAAGGGAAACCCAGTACGATAATGTCATGCAGATTATACAGAACCAAAAATTTGCAACTCTCCTGATGATCAGGTTCTACCCTCATTATCACCTGAGTAGAGAACTGAGGTTTATTCTCAGCCAAAGGGGTAGAATCGATCCCCAGTAGGGGAATAGACTTCCGTAGGGGTATCAAGGGAAACCCACAACGTTTAGCAAAATCATAATCCATCAGGTTAATAGCTGCTCCAGAATCAACAAAAGCCTGAGCAGAAAATGAGGACAGAGAGCATATCAGGGTAACAGTTAATAAAAACTTAGTCTGAACACTACCCAAGACAACTGAGCGTGCAAAACGTCTTCCCCGCTTAGGGCAGACTGAAATAGCATGAGAGGCATCACCACAGTAGAAACATAACCATTGCGCTTTCGAAATTCATGACGCTGTGCCCAGAAACCACGGTCTCCTAAAATTTCCCCCCCGGGGCCCCCCCAAAAAACCCCCCAAAAAAATTTAAAAAGGTCCCGGTTTGGGGCCCCTTTTTAAAGGGGGGTTTTGCCCCAAAAGGAAAAACCCCTTTCCCCCCTTCCCCCCCCTTTCCCTTTTCCCCCTTCCCCAAAAAAAAGGGGGTTCCAAAAATTTTTTTTCCCCCAAAAAAAAAAAAAAAAACCAAAAAAAAAAAAAAAATTTAAAATTATTTTTGAAAATTTAAAAAATTGCTCGCCCCCAAAAACCCAAAAAACAGGGAATGGGGTTTCCCCAAAAAGGCCCAACCCCGCAAAAAGGGGAGCAAATGAATCAGGGGAAAACCCTTTCCCCCGGCCAACAACGGGGGAAACCCCCTTTAGAGAGAGAAAAAAAAAAAACTCCCAGCCCCCAGAGATAAGAGGGAAAAAAAAAGCCAAAAACCCAAAAAAAAAAAAAAAATTTTTTTAAAAAAGACAAAATTTTTTTTTTTTTCCCCAAAAAATTTTTTTTCCCCTTTTTTAACCATTAAATTTCAGTTTAGGCGGTGAAAACTGGTTCTGGTTTGGTTCTGAGGAGGGGCAGGCAAAAAAAAAATACACCCCGAGCAGGGGGAAACCCTTTAGATTGCCCCCCTGACTAAACCCCCCCCTAGGGGAACCCCTGGAGGGGGTTTCCCACGTTGGTCAAGGGCCCCCGTCACACCCCGGAAATAACTACCCCTAAAGAAAAAAGGGAAAGTATCTCCCCCCGGGGCAAAACCCCAAAGAAATAGGGAAACCCCCCCCAAAAAAGATGGCGGTTAACCCAAAAAAAAAAAAGGACACAGTAGAAAATAGTATGAGAAAATTTGGGGGGCCCAAAATTTTTTTAAAAAAAGGATAGGAGGGCATTTTCTGCAATCCCAAAAAACCCGAAAAAAATTTTCTAATTTCAAAAAAACCTGAGATCCACGACCTTACCCCCCAAATTATTTCCCCTTTGGGGAAACCCAAAAAAAAAAACCCGCACCCCCGAAAAAACGGGGGAAAAAGCAAATGTCAAAACAAATGGGCAAAAAAAAAAAAACCCTGAGGGGGAAAAACCCCCAGAGGGCCCCGGGGCCCCCCGAAGTGAGGAAAAACCCCAAAAAAAAAGCACCCAAAAAAAAAAAAATAAAAGTCTTATCGTTGAGGGGGGATTAGACACAACCCAGGCTTTCCAAAAAACCCCGGAAAAAAAGGATTGAGCCAAACAATTGATCCCCGGGGAACCCCGATGGGAAGGCGACCCCCTTATATAAGACCTTTGTAACCCCTGAAATTCCCCAAATTCAATTTTCCCGGGGGAAACCCCGTACCGTTTGTAACCACCGAGGGATTCTGCTAAAACCCCTTTTTTACCCCATTCACCCAAAGTAATGTTTAAAAAAAGCAAAACAGAGTATTCCCCTTTTTGGAAAAACCCCATGGGGGACTTTTTTCAAAAAACCCCCGGCAAATTTTCTTTTTAAAAAATTTAAAAAAGAAGAGAGAGGCACATCCAATAAAAAAGGGAAAAATAAGAAGAAACCCGAAAAGAGTTTAAAAAAAAGCAAAAGCCAAAGAAAAGGAAAAAAAAAGAGAAAGGAAGAAAAAAACAAAAAAAGAAAAAATAGAAAAGGGGACTCTCGCCCCCCCCCCGCCCCCATTGCCCCCCCTCAGAAAATTTTTAGCCCCCAAAAATTTCCCCCCAAGCCCAACCCCCCCGAGGGAAAACCCGGAAAAACCCAAGCCCCCCAAAGCATCCCTTTTTTCCACATTCGAGATAGGACTAGGGCCTCCCCCCCAAACAGTGCCCTAAGTCCTCCATTTAAGTAGTCGTCCTGGTTCCCCCAAAAAAAGGGGGTTTGAGGGGGGAAGGTTTAAAAACCAACATGGGGGTTAATTGCGGACCGCCCCCCCGAAGAAAGAGGGGTTTTTTAAAGGCGCCCCTTCCCCGGGGGTTGAAGAAAAGGGGTTTCAAAAAGTTGAACGGATTCCCATAAATTTGGAAAAAAAAAAACCCCCCCCCCCCCCCAAAAAGGGGGTATCTTGGGGTTCCCCCCGGGGCGAAGGGACCCCCGCCAGCCGCGCGCCGCACCATCGTCAAGTGGGTACTCTTGCCCGTCTAAGAAGGGGGTTGTACCAGGAGACCAAAAGTTTGTAATTCACCTCTGGCACGGCCACTTCGTGGCCCCCTTTTTGGGCTGTGGAAAGCTTT
>JARQOD010000002.1:99714432-99811380 GCA_033576555.1 Oophaga sylvatica | reverse complement strand
TTCTCCTCAAAATCTGGAACACAGTCCGAACATGTTTTACATGAGAGTCCCAGTCATTGGAAAAAATCAAGATATCATCCAAATAAACAATCAGAAATTTATCCACAAAATCCCTGAAAATGTCATTCATGAAGGACTGGAAGACAGAAGGAGCATTAGTGAGCCCAAAGGGCATCACAAGGTACTCAAAATGCCCTTCAGGGGTATTAAATGCCGTCTTCCATTCATCCCCGTGCTTAATGCGAATAAGGTTATATGCCCCCCTGAGGTCAAGCTTGGTAAACCAAGTAGCGTTTTTCACCCTGGAAAACAGATCAGAGATCAAGGGTAAAGGATATTGATATTTCACAGTAATATTGTTCAAGAGACGATAATCAATACACGGCCTTAATGAACCATCCTTTTTGGCCACAAAGAAAAAACCGGCACCTAAGGGTGAAGAGGATGGTCTGATATGACCCTTCTCCAATGACTCCTTGATATAAGACCGCATAGCGTCATGTTCAGGTACAGACAAGTTAAAAAGGCGACCTTTAGGGAATTTACTACCAGGCACTAATTCAATAGCGCAGTCATAGCTCCTATGGGGAGGTAAGGATGCAGATTTACTTTCGCTAAACACATCAGAAAAATCAATCAAAAAGTCAGGAACATCCTGAGCCTGGGGGGAGGCAGAAAAAACAGGAGTGTTGGTATTAACACATTGGCAGCCCCAACTGGTAACAGACACAGATTTCCAATCCAAAACAGGATTATGAGACTGTAACCAAGGGAAACCCAGTACGATAATGTCATGCAGATTATACAGAACCAAAAATTTGCAACTCTCCTGATGATCAGGTTCTACCCTCATTATCACCTGAGTAGAGAACTGAGGTTTATTCTCAGCCAAAGGGGTAGAATCGATCCCCAGTAGGGGAATAGACTTCCGTAGGGGTATCAAGGGAAACCCACAACGTTTAGCAAAATCATAATCCATCAGGTTAATAGCTGCTCCAGAATCAACAAAAGCCTGAGCAGAAAATGAGGACAGAGAGCATATCAGGGTAACAGTTAATAAAAACTTAGTCTGAACACTACCCAAGACAACTGAGCGTGCAAAACGTCTTCCCCGCTTAGGGCAGACTGAAATAGCATGAGAGGCATCACCACAGTAGAAACATAACCCATTGCGCTTTCGAAATTCATGACGCTGTGCCCCAGAAACCACTCTATCACACTGCATGGATTCAGAAGCAGGTTCACAAGGCAACATTATTCCACGCATACCTTTCCGCTCACGCAAACGTCTGTCAATTTGAATCGCTAATGACATAGAATCATTGAGACCAGAGGGAACAGGGAATCCCACCATAACATCCTTTACATTATCTGACAGTCCCTTCCGAAAAAGAGCTGCCAAAGCGTCGTCATTCCATTTGGTCAGGACTGCCCACCTACGGAATCTCTGACAGTATAACTCAGCGTCCTCAAGCCCCTGACTTAATGCCAACAAAGTTTTTTCAGCTTGATCAGTGACATTAGGCTCATCGTACAATAACCCTAAAGCCTGAAAAAACGCATCAACATCACTCAAAACAGGATCCCCAGGTGTCAGGGAAAAAGCCCAATCCTGAGGGTCGCCGCGCAGGAGAGAGATGACAATTTGAACCTGCTGCGCTGCGTTCCCTAAGGACTTAGATTTTAAGGCAAAAAACAATTTACAGTTATTTTTGAAATTCAGAAACTTAGCTCGATCCCCTAAAAACAAATCTGGCATGGGAATCCTAGGTTCCACAACAGGCAACCTAGCAAGATAGGTAGCAATACTCCGAACTTCAGTGGCAAGCTGATCCACACGGCCAGACAACTGTGCAAACTCCATTGAGAGAGAGAAAAAAAAAATCCTCCTCAGCACCCAGAGATACAGAGGGAAAAAAAATGCCACAAACAGAAAAAAAAAAAATCTCTGACAACTCTGACAACTTTTTTTTTCTTTCCACAATATTTTTCCCTTGTGTGAGTACCATATAAATTTCAGTTTAGGCCGGTGATACTGTTCTGATTTGGTTGCTGAGGAGAGCAGGCAAAAAGGAAATACACCAGAGCAGTTGGAAACTATGAGATTGCAGTACCCTGACTAACCACCACAACTAGAGGCAGCCGTGGAGCGTTCCTACGTTGGTCCTAGACGCCTCGTCACAGCCTGAGAAACTAACTACACCTAAAGATAGAAAGAGGAAAGCTATCTGCCCCGGAGCAGATCCCCAAAGAACATAGAAAGCCCCCAAACATGTAATGGCGGTTAGACAAGAAGAAATACTGACACAGATAGAAAATAGTATGAGCAAACGTTGGGGCCCAAACTTACTAAATAGAAAAGGATAGGAAGGGCACTTACTGCAATCCCAAAAAACCCTGAAAAGCACCAACTCTACTAATTTCAAAAACACCTGAGATCACACGACCTCTACCACCTAAATTAGTTCTCTGGTGTAACCAAAAACAAAACAGCAGCCACTGAAAAAACTGGAAAAAGCAAATGTACAAACATCAGTGGCTGAACTGAACTGAGAGGGCAAAAGCCCCCAGAGGGACCCTGAAGGCCCCCACAGAAGTGCAGGACAAAATGCAAAAATCAAGCACAAAAACAAAAAAAATAAAATGTCTTATCTGTTAGCAGGAGATTCAGACACGACACAGCAGGCTACCAAGGAAACAGGAATCAAGGATTGAGACCAGAACAATTGATCACCGGCAACCCTGATGGGAAGGCGACTCCCTTATATAAGACCAGTCAGTAACACCTGATTCCCAATCCTCACAATCTTCACTGGACAGTCCAGTACCGTTTGTAACCACCAGAGGGAGCTTCTGCTCAGAACTCATTTTCAGCCTATTCACAACAGTAATGTTTAGAAACATAGCATTCAGTAGTATTCCGGGCTCTGGTAAACTCATAGGCACATTGTTCACAATACCCAGGCACTTTGCTTTAATAAACTTCAAGAACAGAATGAGAGAGGCAGCATCCACCATAAAAGGAAAATATAAGAAGAAACTGAAAAGAGTAAAGAAAAGCAAAAGCCAAAGAAAAGGAAAAAGAAGAGAAGAGGAAGAAAAGACAATAGAAGAACAAAGATAGAGAAAGGTCCGACTCTCGCCTGTCCACCCAGCCACTCATTGCCCATATCCATCAGAAAGTCTATTCACCGCCACCCACTTCTACCCCTGGAAGCCTCAACAGCCCCGAGAAAGCCAATCCCGGAACGCCGGAGAGCCCCTAAATGTCATCCACTCACTCCACATTCGCAGATAGGACTCAGACCTCCCTGCATCAGCTGCCCTAAGCTCCTCCATGTAACGTATGTCGTCCATGAGTTCCACCCATTGGATTCTCGAGGGTGGATGGATAGATCTCCAACACCTGGGGATTAATTGACGGACCGCCTGCAGAAAGAAATGCAGGAGCCCTTTTTTAATGAGCTGCACCCTTCCCGGGATCATTGATAGAAGGGCCATTTCTAATGTGATTGAGACGGATCTCCCACTAAATTTGGAAAACAATAACCCCACCTCCCTCCAAATTGGGACTATCTTGGGGCATTCCCACCAAATGTGGACGAAGGAGCCATAGCCACTGCCGCAGCGCCAGCACTCATCAGTACAAGTGGAGTACATCTTCGCCAGTCTAGAAGGGGTTCTGTACCAGCGAGACAACAGTTTGTAATTCACCTCCTGAGCACGGCCAGCTATCGTGCCCTTGTGAGTCATGTGGAAAGCTTTAAACCATAAGTCTGGCGAGAATGTTCTACCCAACTCCCATTCCCAACCACTCACAAATGGGGCAAAGAGTCCCCTGTCTCTCCCGCAACCAAGAGGCGATACACTAAAGAAACATCATGGACAGGAGCAGTCCCACCTGTACATAGCTGTTCAAAGTCTGTAAGTCGCAAACGTGGGCGGACCAGTGCCTTCAATGAGGAGGCATAACTACGCATCTGAAAGTATATCAACCACGCGCCTGCTGTACCAGCTCCCGTCCCTAGAATGTCCCCAAGGCCAACGTAGTCTGATTGCGTGTAAAAATTGCGCAGGGAAAAAACCCAGGTGTCAAAAACCGGCAGAGCAGGGAGCCCCCTCGTTAAAGATGGGCAGGCAGCATTACCAACAAGGGGCGTCAGGGGACCAGGAACCGACACTAAACCGACCCCGGGGCGCGAAGCCGTCCCATATAGTCAGCAGTGTCCTCAAGATCAGGGACAAGTCCCCATCGCGATAGCGTGCCAATTTTGGCAGCCAAAATATGCCCTGTGCCGCTATTGGGCCGTTATGTCTCTCTATTTCTACCCATAGTTTTTCATTCCCTCGGTAAGTCAGGTCTAGGACTTTCTTGCAAACAGTGGCTCTATAATACAACAGAAAGTCCGGTAATCCGACCCCCCCATTCAGTTTTGGGCGGATCAAAATAGAATGCCGTATGCGCGGACGGGAGGACCCCCACACGAACCTCGAAGCTGCGCGCCGTAATCTATCAAAAAAGGGTCTAGGCACAACCAAAGGTATGGTCTGAAACAGGTAGAGAAGCCTGGGAAGGATATTCATCTTCAAAGCATTGACTCTGCCGAACCAAGACAATTGCAGTACTTTCCACTTCTTGAGATCCTCCTCAATCTGACGCAACAGAGCGCCATAATTAAGGTCAAATAATTGGAAGCGTCCGATGCTATTTTCACCCCCAGATATGTGATGGCTAAAGGCTGCCACGCAAAAACCCCACTGAGCCTTATCCTCTCTGCCTCCTCTCCCGACAGGGACACATTGAGCAGCTCCGATTTCTTATGGTTAACTTTAAAATTGCTAAGCTCGCCAAAGGTTTGGAAATGTTTCATCACCGTAGGAATCCCTATATGTGGCGAGGACATATATATGAGGAGATCATCAGCAAACAAGGACACTTTCTGATGAAAACCACCCCTACAGAACCCCCGGAGAGTGGCATCCTTGCGTAAGGCATTAGCCAACACCTCCATGACCAGCACATATAAGGTCGTGACAGGGGGCACCCCTGGCGCGTTCCATTCCCGATACGAAAAGGCATGGAAAGCGACCCATTGACTCTCACCCTAGCCGTAGGCGATCTATATAGAGCCAAAATCCAAGAGCGCATACGGGGACCCAGACCAATCCGTGAGAGAGTTGCTGCCAAAAAGCCCCAATGCACCCTGTCAAACGCCTTCTCAGCGTCAATGGAAAGGAGGCAGAGAGGTGACCCCAAAGCTCGTGCATGATCCATAAGAGCCAATGTCTTTAGGGTATTATCTCCCGCCTCCCTGCCCTGAACAAAGCCCACCTGATCCCTGTGTATGAGGCCAGGCAAGTGTGGGCGAAGCCGCCATGCCATGACCATAGCGTAGACCTTCATATCTACATTAATGAGCGAGATAGGGCGAAAGTTACCACAACTTGAAAGATCCTTCCCAGGCTTCGGCAACACCGTTATGACAGCTTGTAGGGTCTGTGAAGGAAACTGATCTCCCCTGGTCACAGCATTAAAAGCCCGAAGCATTACCGGCCCCAAAATGTCCCCAAATGTGCGATAGAATCTGGCGTGAACCCGTCAGGTCCCGGGCTTTTGCCCACCTTTAAGTCCTTGATGACTAGGGCCACCTCCTCCAACGTCATGTCACCCTCCAAAGCAATAATCGTCCCGGGGTCTAAGCGTCACGGGGCAAAGGTCTCCAAGTAGTCCAAAATACGCTGTGATGGCAGAAATGGGTCCCCAGTCGGAGAGGGGTCGATATTGTACAAGGTCTCATAATATGACCGGAAGGCCTCCAAGATTTGTCCATTGCAATGAACTGTTCGGCCACGCTGATCATTAATGGAAAATAAATAAGAGTTGGGAGCCCTCGGACGCAAGGTTCTGGCGAGCAAAGTGCCTGCCTTGTTGCCATACTCATAATAATTCTTGCGCCATTTATCGCGGTAACACAGCGATTTTTGGTCTAGAATTTTCAAGATCTTATGACGAACATTTGAGAGTTCCGCCAGTCGTGCGTCCGAGGGTCTCCTTTTATTGGCCATTTCCAGAGCACCCAGATCTGCCAGCAGAGCTCGTAACGTACTAACCCTATCCCTTTTCAGACGCGAACCATGGGAGATAAATATGCCCCGCAATATGCACTTAAGGGACTCCCATTGTATAGGGGCGCCCGTGTCATCCGACTCATGCACCTTGACAAAGTCCTCAACAGCCCTGCACACATCCGCAACACACATAGCATCCTGCAATAAATTGTCATTTAGGCGCCAGGAAAACTCCCGTTCACACGCCGAGGACTGCCTACATGAGCCATAAACAGGTGCATGATCAGACCACAAGAACGCCCCCATGGAACACGTGGGATTGTCATCCAATAGTGAGTGTGATACAAAAACGTGGTCCAGTCTACTATATGAATTATGTGCCAATGAGTGGTAACTATAATCCATTGTAGTAGGGTGAAGTGTACGCCATAAGTCCACCACCCGTAAGGCAATGAGACCCTTCTTCAAACGCCTCAAGGCTGCAAGAGAGACAGAGGACCTACCTGTTGACGAATCCATCTCCGCATTGAAGAATAGGTTAAAGTCACCCCCCAAGATAACAGTAGAACCCCCGGCAAACCTGGTCAGCTTGTCTATCACCTCCAGTCCAAAAGACACCTGAGCTGAGTTAGGAAAATACAGATTAGCGAAGGTATACCGATGCATTCCAATCAACAATTTCAGAAAAAGGTAGCGACCATCTGAACCCGCCTCTACCTCCACCACCGAATGCTGGAAGCTTTTATGAAGGGCTATGGACACTCCACCCACTTTAGCCTCCGGATTCGGAGCGTGGTGCCATGAAGAATAGAAGCGGGTTGAGCATCTGGGAAGCTGATCTGCCTTAAAATGTGTCTCCTGCAGCATGGCCACCATTACCCTCTTTTTATGCAAATGGTACAAGATCTGTCCCCGTTTTCCAGGACTATTAAGGCCACGGACATTATAAGAACAAAAAGTGAGATCAGCCATGGGACCACGCAGAGGAGGAACAAATTAGGAGCCTTGGCGGAGGACCAACAAGAGGAAGGCCGGACACAAAGAATAGAAAAAGAGCAGAAAGAAGAAGAAGAAAAGAACCTAGCAGAAAAACAGAACATGAACAAAACCCATTGTAAGGTTCTATGTATATATTCCTGAAACTCAGTTTGTTCGTCAGCCATTTTACTTTCTGTCTTGCTGCAGCTATCTTGCCCTCAGTCAAAATGGAGTTTCCAGCTTGCATGTTCCGCCCTGATTCTCTCCTTTGCTTCTTAAGCAGCCACAGCTGAGCAATCAGTGCTTCAGAATCTAGCCTGCAGTGAACCTGTGACTTGACTCCTGTAAGCCTTGGACCTTGTACTCCAGCTATTCCTACTGAGGAACTCTGAAGCACTTGTGGACTCTGAACCCTGCTCTTTGAAAGACCCACGTTTGCATGGACTTACGGTAACAGAGAAGAAGATCCTGAATCTGTATTGGAGAGTGATTGCTGAGCTTGGATTACTCTGGCCTGCTGTGTCTCCTGTTTCTGTGTCTGCAAACTGTGTGACTATTTCTGCCAACTTGTATGAAGTAATACAGGACTTTTCTATATCAAACCTGTGACTCCTGTGTTTTCATCGCACCCAAGCACAAGACGCTATATGAACTGTACTACATACATTACAAGATTCTGAAGCCAAAACGTTAGTGTCTGCTGGGTCTGGAAGGCTGTGTCTGCTGTACTGTGGATATCAGACGTCCGGTTGTACTTTCTGTGATGACAGTGGTTGTGACTTCTCACAACCATTCCAGGTGAGCAATTCCCTTAAGTTTTTTCTTTTTGCAGTGTTACCACAGGTAAACACTATTGTTTTTTTTTTTTTCCTTTCTTTTCTCTTTTTTGTCTGCTGTAACTCTGGATATCAGATGTCTGGTTGAAACTTTCTGTGATGATAGTGGTTGTGACTTCTCACAACCATTCCAGGTGAGCAGTTCCCTTAATTTTTTTTTCTCTCTGCAGTGTTGCCACAGGTGAACACTATTGTTTTTTTCTCTCCTCTTCTTCCAGTAATCCTGTCTTAAAAGATCTGGAAAATGGAGGCCCGCATAAAGGAACTTTGCGGAGTGACTGATAATATCCTTGCAGATTTGCAGAATATAAAGACCCGTTTTACAAATCTACAGGACCTCAATAATCACAATTTGCAAGTGGTTGGACAGACTACCCAGGATTTGCGAGCCAGGATTGAGGTTCTAGAGGGGCGAGTCCAGGCTCCTGCCGTAGCCCCGAGTGCTGGGATTCCCAAGTTGCCCCCTTTTCGTTTTGGCGGTGAACGTGAGAAATTCAGGGGATTTATTAATCAATGCAATCTTTTTTTTCTGCACATGCTTCACAATTTCCCACTGAACGATCTAAGGTGCTTACTATAATTATGTTGCTTACCAACAAGGCTTTAATGTGGGCAAACCCTCTGATTGAGACTGAGGATGATTGTTTGAATCACCTTGATGATTTTATTTCAGCCATGGGGCAGGTGTTTGATGACCCCAATCGAGGTGCAACAGCTGAAGCAGCCATGTTAGCTTTGCGCCAAGGTAAGCACTCGGTAGCTGAATATGCCTTGGATTTCAGGAGATGGGCCCTTGATACCACCTGGGACAGTTCCGCCAAAAAATCTATTTTTCGAAAGGGGTTATCTCCACTGATTAAGGATGAACTTGCTCGTGCCGACCCTCCCACTGCGTTAGGTGACTTTATTAACTACTGCATACGTATTGATACTCGTCTGACTGAACGCAGGCAAGAGAGATGGTTCGAAAGCAATCGTACTAACCTTTTCCTACCTTCCTCTCCAGCTAAGGAACCTTTGAGTAGGATTACACGGGAACCTGAACCTGAACCCATGCAGGTAGACTCTTTACAACGACGGGTTAGTGATGCACGCAAGGAACATCGTTTTAAGGAGAATCTATGTTTCTATTGTGGTAAGTCAGGGCACTTCATTATAAACTGCCCCAGCCGTTCTCGTAAGACTACTGCAGCACTCATTCATTGTGAGTGTTGCGAGAGGGGATCTGTCAGGTCCGAGCCTCAGGCTCCAGAGAGATCTGCAGCAACAGATCTTGATTTCTCGGACTTAAACTCCGTTACCTCTGAGGACGTTGACTGTGTAAACGCTGCCATTTTTCAAGTTTCCTCAGCGGTGTCCCAGCTGAGTTGTAAGAAAAACAATTCTCATTGCTTTCTTTCCATCAAACTCTGGGTTGACTCAGCTTGGGTGTCTAGCTCTGCTATGATCGACTCAGGGGCAAGTGGAAATTTTATGGATGTCTCCTTTGCTCTGAAACAGGGAATACGTTCAGTGAAGAAGGCTACTCCAGTACAGATGGAAACTGTGGATGGCTCCCTGCTGACCTCTGGACCAGTGGATCAGGAAACAGAGCCTTTGAGGGTTCTTATGGGTAAAGATCATCAAGAGAAACTGTCCTTTATGCTTATCTCTTCTCCCCACTTTCCCATTATTCTAGGGCTACCATGGCTGCAGGCTCAGAATCCTACCATTTACTGGGAGACCAAGGAATTACACTTTCCAGAGAAACAGATGAGTCCAAAAGTTTCAGCTTGCTCTGTTCCTAAAGGAATCATGTCAGTCCCTGAACTACCAGCTGTAAACCAGGACTATGTGGATTTATGTGACAAGAAGAACGCTGACCAGCTTCCTCCTCACCGTCCATATGATTGTCCAATTGAATTATTGCCTGGAGCAGAGATACCTTTTGGTAAGATCTACCCCCTGGCGGGGCCCGAGCTAAAGGCTTTAAAGGATTACATAGATGAAAATCTAGCCAAGGGCTTCATACGCCCCTCTTCATCTCCTGCAGGTGCACCCATCTTCTTTGTAAAGAAGAAAGATGGATCTCTGAGACCATGCGTAGACTATAGGGAACTCAATAAGGTTACTATTAGAAACCGTTATCCATTGCCTTTAATCCCTGAGTTATTGGAGAGAGTGCGACATGCCAACATTTTTTCTAAACTAGATCTTCGTGGGGCCTATAACTTAGTCCGTATTAGACCTGGGAATGAATGGAAGACTGCATTCAGGTCACGCTATGGACACTTTGAATATCTAGTTATGCCTTTTGGTCTGAGTACCGCCCCAGCCACTTTCCAACACTTGGTGAATGACATCTTCAGGGATCTCCTAGATACATTTGTGGTAATTTATTTGGATGATATTCTAATTTTTTCTAACTCCACAGAGGAACATCATGGACATGTGAGAATGGTCTTGGAACGTCTAAGACAAAATCATCTTTACATCAAACTTGAAAATGAAAAATGTGAATTCCATAGGACCGAAATTCAATTTCTGGGGTATGTACTGTCTACACAAGGAATTAGTATGGATGGAAGCAAAACCCAAGCCATCAAGGATTGGCCAAGTCCTAGAAATGTGAAGGAGGTACAGCGCTTCATCGGGTTTGCCAACTTCTATAGACGTTTCATTAGAAATTTCTCTGAGGTAGTGTCACCTATCACTCAACTTACCCGGAAAGAGTCTAGGTTTTCCTGGACTCCCCAAGCCCAGGAAGCATTTTCCCATCTAAAAGATAAATTTACCACTGCACCTATCCTAGTACATCCCAACCCCGAGCTTGCCTTCATAATAGAGGTGGATGCTTCAGACTGTGCCGTTGGAGCTATACTCTCTCAGAGAACAGGTGAGAAGAATGTCTTGCATCCCTGTGCCTTCTTTTCCCAGCAGTTGTCTTCGGCTGAGAGGAACTACGATGTGGGCAATAGAGAGTTGTTGGCCATTATTGCCGCCTTCAAAGAATGGAGACACCTTCTTCAGGGAGCTGCACAGCAAATAGTCGTCCTGACAGACCATCGTAAACTTGAGTTTATCAGGTCGGCTAAGTGCCTGACTCCTCGCCAGGCTCGCTGGAATCTTTTCTTAAACCAATTTAATTTTATCATCTCTTATAGACCAGGATCGCGCAATGGAAAGGCTGATGCACTCTCTAGGATTTACTCAGCAGAGACACGTCCAATTATTCCTCCTAAGACTATTCTTCCTGACTCTAGATTCCTAGGAGTAATTCATAATCAAGACCTACTTAAGGACATCAAGGAAGCATACCATGCGGATTCCTTTTTGGCACAACCCCCAAGGGACGTAAGTCTTGTCTTTAAGAATGGTGTGTGGATTCAGGGACAACGTCTGTATATTCCTGAAACAGTCAGATTAAGAGTATTGCAACTCATTCACGATTCCAAGATAGCTGGGCATAGAGGAATTCTAAAGACACAGGAATTTCTTTCTCGTTTCTTTTGGTGGCCCACTTGCAGGAAGGATGTTTTGAATTATGTCACTTCATGTGAGGTCTGTGCAAGAAGCAAAACACCTCGCTCCTCACCAACTGGTCTGTTACAGCCTCTTCCCACCCCGTCCCGCCCGTGGGGATCCATTTCTATGGACTTCATTGTGGAGTTACCAACCTCTCAGGGGAAGAACACCATTCTAGTGGTGGTTGACCGTCTAACAAAGGCAGCTCATTTTATCCCTTGTGTCGGCTTACCCACTGCAAAACAGACATCAGATTTGATGATTAAAGATGTGTTTCGCTTACATGGAGTACCGGATGAGGTTATTTCGGATCGAGGGGTGCAATTCACTTCTAGGTTTTGGCAAAATTTCTGTGCAGCATTGGACATTAAAGTAAACCTTTCTTCTGCTTTTCATCCCCAGACTAATGGACAGACCGAACGAACCAATCAAACCCTGGAGCAGTATCTCCGCTGCTTTATCTGCCACCTACAGGATGATTGGGTGGATCTACTTCCATTAGCTGAGTTCTCGTATAACAACTCTCAGAGTGCCTCCACTAAACAGTCTCCTTTTTACTCTAATCTAGGTTATCATCCTAACATTCTACCACGATTTCCCATAGAAACGCCTTTACCAGCAGTGGCTGAAAGAATCACGTCTTTACAGAAGAATATGGATCTTCTAAAGGAAAATCTGGAATCGGCTCAAGAAAGGTACAAGAAAGCAGCAGATAAATTTCGTAAACCTGCACCAGCTTTCAAGGTAGGAGACTTGGTCTGGCTGTCAACCAGAAATCTTAAGTTAAGGATTCCATCGTCTAAGTTGGGACATAAGTACATTGGACCCTATAAAATCAGTAAAATTATAAGTGCCGTTGCTTGTCGTCTTCAACTGCCCAGAACTATGAGAATCCACCCTGTCTTTCATGTATCCCTACTAAAGGCTGTGACACCCAATACGTTTCCTGGACGTTCCTCTCCTTGCCCTGACCCAGTGCTAGTCGATGGTCAGGAAGAATTTGTGGTGGAAAGGATTTTAGATTCCAGGTTGTATAGAAATCAGTTACAATATCTGATTAAATGGCAGGGCTACCCAGTGGAGGACAACTCATGGGAACCGGTCAATAACGTTAATGCTCCTCGCTTGCTCCGTCAGTTTCATCAGAGGTACCCACACAAGCCTGGTCTGAGGTCATCCGGAGGTTGTCCTTAAGGGGGAGTAATGTAAGGTTCTATGTATATATTCCTGAAACTCAGTTTGTTCGTCAGCCATTTTACTTTCTGTCTTGCTGCAGCTATCTTGCCCTCAGTCAAAATGGAGTTTCCAGCTTGCATGTTCCCGCCCTGATTCTCTCCTTTGCTTCTTAAGCAGCCACAGCTGAGCAATCAGTGCTTCAGAATCTAGCCTGCAGTGAACCTGTGACTTGACTCCTGTAAGCCTTGGACCTTGTACTCCAGCTATTCCTACTGAGGAACTCTGAAGCACTTGTGGACTCTGAACCCTGCTCTTTGAAAGACCCACGTTTGCATGGACTTACGGTAACAGAGAAGAAGATCCTGAATCTGTATTGGAGAGTGATTGCTGAGCTTGGATTACTCTGGCCTGCTGTGTCTCCTGTTTCTGTGTCTGCAAACTGTGTGACTATTTCTGCCAACTTGTATGAAGGACTTTTCTATATCAAACCTGTGACTCCTGTGTTTTCATCGCACCCAAGCACAAGACGCTATATGAACTGTACTACATACATTACACCCATACCCCCCCGAATGTACACAGGAACCGAAATTCCTCAAACTAAAGCTGAATCCCAATCGGGAGACAATGACCCCACGAAATTCAGGACCCCGGAGCGCCACCAGGAAAGCGGTGTCCTACCGAGGCCCCCAACCCCGCCGGATCGCCCTAAGAGCAAGCATGATAACCTACCCAGAACAGACAGAACCTGTCCCAAACCCCCTCCCCGCAATGTAAAAATATAACTTTATAACTGTGAGGCACTGCGTAGCGCAGTCCCCCATAACCCGCATTCCCAAGCAATCCCGCAAACAGTAACACTGTAAATTTACCGGAGAACCGACCCCCCCCACCCGAGCATGTCCTCAGGCGTTTTACATTAATCCGCAATAAAGCTAAAGATCAACAAGGGAGAAGGCCGTGTGAGCCCAGCAGCCCGCCCCCCCTAATGTACATCCACCAACCAAAGGCTTCCAAAGCTGAACATGAGGAAACAAAGTACTCAAGAAAATAAGCAGTAATGCATATCATATAGCCGGATCCCTGCGATTTCTTCTCTCACGGTGCTCCCGCGGACGAACCACCGACCAGTCGCCACCCGGAGCCATAATCGGGGGAGACTCCACCTTAGGCCAAACCAGAAGAGAGATCATCGGCAGTTCAAAGGTGCTCAGGAAATTCGGTAAATCGCCCAGAGAGCGAAAGGTGGTCGACCGTCCATCCTTACGGGCCAAGAGCTGAAAGGGATAGCCCCAGCGATAAACGATCTCTTTGGAACGGAGAGCCTCCAACAACGGCCGAAGCGCCTTGCGCTGAAGAAGAGTACGTCTCGCCAGGTCTGGAAGCAGCTGGATGGGTCGATCACGAAACTGTAACTGGGCTTGCTCTCTGGCTTTATTAAGGATCCGGTCCTTGAGTTTGAAGAAATGGATCCTGCAGATGACATCGCGGGGCCGAGACGGGTCAGTGGGTTTAGGTCCCAGGGATCGATGGATGCGATCAATTTCAATGGCGGTAGCAGGGTCCTGGTCAAGAAGAGAGCCAAAAAACGATTGCGCCCAACCGTCCAGCTGAGCCGCGCCAATGTCCTCTGTCAGGCCCCTAATGCGGATATTGTTACGACGATGACGATTCTCCACGTCGTCCAGATGGAACCATAAGTTAGAGATCTGTAAAGCGTGAGCCTGCAGCACCCCGCCATGAGTATCAACAGTGGAGCTCAATGAAGAATGCGCATCCTCCACCTCCGAGACCCTCTGGCCCACATGATGTAAGTCCTTCTGTAACTCCGCCATATTGCGGGTATATAATTGCTCCAGCTTCTGTAAGCGCCGGTCCAGATCCGCATTGGTAGGTAGGGCTTTTAGGTGTGCCTGCCAGTCCCAGCTTGATCCCTCACCTCCCTCAGAGTCAGGGGAAGCAGAGCCAGCCGATGAGCAGGACTGAGGAGCATTCTTTCTGACCCTCTGCTTCGGTAGCTCAAGAGAGGAGGGGGTCTGCAGTAAAAACTCCAGGGGGGGTCTGTCCAGACAGGGCCTCCACACTCCTATCCTGCCTGGAGTCACCTGGGAGCTCGTCGCTGTCGCTGTGAGAATGCTCCATCACAGGAGACTTCTGCAGGACCTCCCCCGCTGGGATCACTGAGATGGAGAGTCTGTTCTCAGCCCCCACCTTCTTCCCCGTTGTAGGAAGCTTCGGGCTCTCTGCTTCAGGGCAGTCTGGATTCTCCACAGGCTTCTGTGAGGCCCGTAGGCCTGAATCCCCGGATTCCCGGAGGTATTTGTGTAAAGTGCCGTCAGCGGCAGCAGCAGTCACAGCTGATCTCAGAGAGCCTTTCTTTCTGCCCATGGTCGGTAGACGATGCATAGGGACGCTCAAGAATGCAGATTTATAGCAGGGAGCTCAGAAGGTCTGCTTCCTATCCCTCCATAGGCCAGCCACGCCCCCCCAAGAATTATTTTTTAAAGCAAAGTCAGAAGCTAACATAAAACTGCACCACGACAATGTGTGAACTGGCCTATTATTATTTTCCTGATGTTGTTATAAAGTAATAATAATATAATAATACAAAATAATATTGTGACCATAAATAGTTAACAAAGCATTAAGATTTAGTCGTCCAATCAAACCTTGTCTAGGACCTCATATTTTCATAGTTTTTAAGGTTGAAAGTAGGCATAAGTCCATTGAGTTCAACCTATAGTCTGACATGTTGATCCAAAGGAAGGCAAAAAATTCATGGATCAGATGCCCTAGGGTACGCTTCCACGTACCGTAATCCCTTCGCTTTGAATGGAGCGAAAAGCCGCTCAGCCCAAAGCCCCGCCCCCTTCTGTACACGCGGTGATTCCGGATGTGCTCATTGAACACATCCGGAACCGCCGAAGCGTAGCGGTAGAGTAGGCTCTTTACCTTGCGGAGACTGAGCGTCTCCACAAGGTAAACAGACATGCTGCGGTCTAATAAGACGCTCCGCATGTCCGGATTAGCGGGTGTGTCACCTGCGTAATCGGACGCATAGTGGAGACAGGATTTCAAAAATCCCCTCCACTATGCTGGAACATCTGGCCTCTGCGGATTAAACGCTACAGCAGGACGCAGCGTTCAATCCGCGGCAAATGCTGAATGTTTCCGCTACGTGGAAACATGCCCTTATATTAAGGGAAAAAAAAATCCTGACTTTACATGCGTCAGACTAGTTCCTTAAATCAATGCACCATCACAGAATTTAGCACCCATACCCAGGCCTCCTGGTACTTTTGTAGTGAATTAACTATTACAACATCCTGTGGCAGAGAGTTCCATAGTCTCACTGCTCTTACAGTAAATAATCGCTGTCTCTGATTATGATTGAACTTTCTTTCCTCTACGTAGAAGATGCCCCCTTGCAAGCTTAGGAGTAGAAAGATCATTAGAAAGATCTCTGTACTGTCCCTTCACAT
Source organism: Oophaga sylvatica (assembly GCA_033576555.1). NCBI lineage: Eukaryota > Metazoa > Chordata > Amphibia > Anura > Dendrobatidae > Oophaga > Oophaga sylvatica. The sequence continues at coordinate 99,795,335 of JARQOD010000002.1, read as the reverse complement.
ATTTGTACATTGTAATAAGATCACCCCTAAAGCCTTCATTTTTCAAAATTTACTAATCCCAATTTTGATAACCTGTCTTTGTATTGCAGTCCACGCATTCCCTTAATAACTTTAGTTGCTCTTCTCTGTACCTGCTCTAGTTCAGCTATGTCCTTTTATACACCAGAAACCAAAATTGTAAACAGTATTGTAAGTGTGGCCACAGAAGTGACTTGTATAGAGGCAAAGCTATGCTCTTGCCATAAGCATCTATGACTCTTTTAGTGCATTCATTATTTTATTTTACTTGGCAACTGCTACCTGGCATTGGTCACTAAAGTTGAGATTGCTGTCCACCCATACGCCCAGATCTTTTTCAGTAACAGTTTTACTCAGTGTAGTACAATTTAGTACATCATTATACATTTCACTTCCTTTACCCAAGTACATGACCTCACATTTATCTATATTAAACTGCAATTGCCATCTTTCAGTCCAAACCTCCAGCTTACATGAATCCTTGTGTAATATTAAATTATCCTTCTCTGGGTTGATTACACAGCAGAGTTTAGTATCATCTACAAATATTGAAATTCTACTCTGTATGCACTCTCAAAGGTAATTAATAAATATGTTAAAAAAAAGAAGGCCCAATACTGACCCCTGTGGTGCCCCACTGTCCAATCCGCATGTGTTTCATTACTTACCATCCGCTGTTTCCTGTTTCTGAGCCGATTGTTAACCCAGTTACACATATTCTCCTCTAGTCCCATTTCTCTCAATTTATGTACCAACATTTTATGTGAGGCACTATATCAAAAACATTTGAAAAGTCCAGACAGACAACACCCATGGAGTCTGGAACCTACCTCCAAACAGAAGCTGATCAGATTACTTTGATAGGACGGATCCTTCACAAACTCATGTTGATGTTGGGTTATTAGGTTATTCTTACTGAGATACTCCAGGATAGCATCTCTTAGAAAACTCTCAAAGGTTTTGACCAATGCAGAGGTTAAATTTACCATCCTATAATTTTCAGACTCAGATTTTGTCCCCTTTTTGATTATTGGCAAGACAATTACTATGTGCCAGTCCTGTGGTACAAACTATATTATTATAGAATCTTTTAATATTAGAAATAATGGTCTGCCTATTATGATAATTAATTCCTTCAGTAGGGGTGTATGCCATCTTGTCCTGGGGATTTGTCTACTTTAGTTATTTTTAAGTGGTGCCGTACTTCCTGCAGCGTTAAGCAGGTGACATTTAATTGATCATTTCTGGTAATCCTGATCGTGTCATCAGTTATAGGATTTTCTTTTGTAAACACTGTAGAGAAACAGTTATGTAATAGATTGGCTATTCCCTCATCATCTTCAACCATTTTGCCAAGATTATTTTGAGGGAGCCAATAGTATCATTATTGAGTTTCCTACTGTTTATGTAGTTAAAAAAATATTTTTGAAGAATTTTAAATTGTTTTGACAATGAGCTGGCTTGATTTGCTTTTTGCACAATTTATTCTTTGTCTATAATTATTTAATTATTTAATTCCTCAAATGCTTTTGTTTTGTCATTTTTTGCACCCCTTATAGCTCTATTTAGCCATTGTGGTGTACTTCCTGTTTCAACATTTTATTATTCCTTCTCTCTCCCATTATCTCCACCCACAGGGACCCAACAATATATGTGAGGTCAATGAAAATGTAAACAATATAAATCTAAACTTCTTGGACTTTTAACTGCAAATTTTCCAACAGTTCAAAATTTGCCTGAACTGTCCTGAATTATTGGAAACAATTTCTTCCAATTTGCTCATTTTGTAGTCCAAAACATGGTGGGATTCTCATGAACCATGGTTAAAAGTTGGCTTTCCCTCTGAGATTTGTTTTTTTGCCACTTGCTGCAATACCTAAATATTCATATTTTACAAACTGAGTATGCTACAGGTAATAAACTAGTCCAACAAATCAGCTGAAGACACCAAAGAATTTATTACCCAATAACAAACATTAAAATTAACAACTTCTATGAGGATTGTTTTTTTTGGAATCCAAGTTTAGGGTTTTAACACCATATGACTGGCTAGGTCAAGAAACTATGTTAAAAAGGCCTTAATGCAAAACCTTGAAGTTGTAACTAGATACTGGACTTGCTAGTTTCAAGATGGTGAAATTAGATTTCTCGCCTTCTAAACCTTCAAAATGAACATAGGTCGTTAAGCTTATCCAATATAATTGTTTGCCACTAGAGATGAGCAATTCTTTTGCAACTCAAATTTGCCAGCTTTGTGGAATATTCCCCAAATATTTGATTTGCAGCTAATTGATTTGCCACGATTTTCAATAGTGAAAAAAAAATCTAATTGCCTGGAGAAAATGTTATTTTTTTCTAAAAAAAAATTACAAGAAGCGCAGGTATTCCAATTACCCTGAAAAGATGTTAATTTTAGTCTGAGATCTCCAAGGACTGTATCCAACTCTTTTGAGTTCTTTAACCTCAAACACAACCTTAATAAAGTGATGGTAACTGATAGTAACAAACAACCTGCTTAACATTGCACAGCGCAGACAGACTTTCCATCATTCTTTAACAAAAACATGCAAATAGCCTATTCAGAGAAGAAGAGGACATAAACTCTAGTGTCAACTTTTGGAAGTAGCTCACCCAAAAATCAACATCAATCCCTTAGAAAGTGTTGCTACACGACTTAGGATAAGAAGCAAAAGCAGAAACTCCATTTGCGAAACTCCATTAACATTTGTTTCAGGGTGTGTATCCCTCATCAGCGCAAAGCAGTACAACTGATTTGGCTGCCTGAGAGGGGGGGAGAGCTAAATGAGAATTTCATTAAAGAAAATTGCAGTTACCAAAAAACAAGATTTTTTTGTTTCAAAAATTGTTTTGCCTTTTGTGCCTAGTCCTGCATATGGGTCTTTCCTGCACAGGGTCTTGCCAGGGTAATTCACTATAGTTAATGCCCAAAAACTTAATTTTACAAAAAATGAAGGAGAAGCTGGGAAGGCTTTCTTCAAGAAGCAATGGCATCTAGGTATCTTCCACAGAGGCTGAGTGCATGCAATCATTTCACTAGAGGCATTACAATCCCAGCATCTATATCATCGGATTAGTGTGTTTCCTGGGCATTTTCATTGCAATTGACAATGCAAAGAATGGAGAGGAAGAGATTACAGGATTCAGTTGCTGAGGATGATGATGACACAGATGACAACGAGCAGGCACTACTTGTGGATGTGGCATGGCTACCAGAAAGACGATCAGTAGAAGGAGGACAGCTTGAGTCTTCCTCACATTGCTGCTCGCTTCGCTTCTTCCACATGGTCTTCCAGCACATATCTAAAAAATCTTTCACGCAATGATAAACATAAGAAAAATAGAACATGTAAAGTAGACTTTAAAAAGGCACAAATTAAAAGAAAAATTAGCTGTGAATGGAAAGAAGGCAAAAAACACCATAAACTATGCAAAAAACAGGCACAGACACAATAATGAATCAGGCCCTCTATTTTATTATTTTTGCCTTTTTTATGTTAGTGGTTTGCTCCTTTTTTGTTTGCACAATATTTATCTTTCCATTTGTACTTTTTTAGGTCTATTTTATATTTGTTTATCCTTTATTTGTGGGGGGAGGGATTAGGGTTTCCCCATTTGCAACTTTTAAAATTTATTTCAAATGCACTCAAGTACCACCGGGAATGATTTTATGTATGCCACACATTTGGGAAAAATGTTGTGCTGTTTACAAAGTGTTTGACATTTTGAGCAAAAAAGTAGGAAAAAATGTTAATGACAAAAATAAAGACAATTTTTTGCTTTGCGCAAAATTCATGACCTGCATGCTCTATTTTGTAGAATTTACAGCAAAAAACAATAATGAATACATGATGAATCAAGCCTAAGGTTTAAAGCAGCTGAGGAGGTAGACTGATCATAAAACTGACTCAAACTGATGACGTCGCTGTCAGAGGTCACATCATCTTGCTGTGGCTAAGATGAGTGATGTGCTATATATTCCATTACACCCACTGTTCCTCCACACGAATATGCTTGCCACAGGCTAAGGTGACCTGTGTTTGGTAGTGTTACTGCCCAGACGATTGGTGCTGGTGGCAGCGGTGGTGTGGCTACTGATAGCGGCTCTCACCTTCGGATCCCTGATATGTTTATTTTTCTTTCATACGACCCTGTCAATTGTCACTTTTTCCATTATATACAAAAGTATATTTAACTTTATAAAAATGCACCAAGCACAGTTACTAACCCTCAACAAAAAGGGATTAACAAGAAATTATAGGTAGGTAAATATGACGTTCAAAAAGCCTAAAGCAACAACAGCTCATAGTATTGGAATGGCATATAGAGCTGTAAAATTTCACTACCTGAACAAGTGTATGAACAGACCTGTGTAGTTATATGTGCAGATTTGGGTTGTTATTATTATTATTATTATTATTATTATTATTAACAAAATTAGATCCCCCACAAGCAGATCAAAATTTGGCAAAAGTTTGATGTATTGTGATACCATGTACAGTATGATTTGCAAATTGTATTAGTAAAAGAATTACACAAAAAGTTAAATATGCAGTTGTAAAAAAAAAAAAGTTTTTTTTCTATTTTTTTACATTATTCTTTCCCCATTGACAAAAAGACCGAAACAAAAAATGTTACATTGGTAGGTTATAAGCACGAAAAAGCAAAATGGAGCAACAGCCCTTAGTATTGTTGTGGCTTATATGATTGGCAAAATCGACTAGTAAATCATGCAAGCAAAAAGTTATAGTTGTCAATATTTTTTTACTTGACTTTTGACTCACTTCCTCCGACTCTGATCTTTTCCTAACCGTCAAGCTGCATATAAATGTTGCACCTCAGTCGCAGCAGCACATAATATTACCCCATGACGTCTCCATGCAACATTTTCCATTGTCTTTACTTTATTACTGTGTCAGCTTTGCACACTTTAGTATATGTAATTGTATATTTATACACCAGGTATCTATACACTTTGATTTTCAGTGTATTATTGTGGAGATGGCAATTAACTGTGTAATGGAAATACAGAAGTAAATCATGTAAGATGGGCACCATTATATGAGCCCCAAGGTAACAATCTCAATAACTGTAAGAATTATAATAACGTATTTCATGGGCTTAAAAATAGAGATTACATTACTACGTGTCTATTGTAATAACACCATGCTTTAATTTCTCTAAAGCTAACAGCTCTGAATGAATTCTTGTAGATACTGTAATCTAATTCAAAGCAAATACCTTGAGCATCGTCACTGGACTTGCTGCCAATAACCAAGCGCATTAAAAATTTGTCATCATTTGTACAATGATTTGGAATAAAAAAAAATCCAACATAAAATTTTGATCAATGTAAGAGATTAAAAGTTAAAATCACATGAAGCTATCATGGAAAAATGACATATTGTTTATATCAAGTTTTAATGACTTTTCTGCCACTGTTTTTGTTTCATATCACATTCTTTATTTTAAAAATAAAATAGTAATCTTGCAATTTTCACACTGGCCACTGGGGCTTTTTAGGGTCATACTTCCTGTTCTTTCTAGAAGAGTTTGGCTTCTTATCCACAGGGGCAGGATTACAATCACAGTTAACCCCTCTATACTCAGCTGATAAGACAAGATTCTCAATTCACAACAGGTGATGTCACAGCTGATCTGCTCCTCCTCCCATCATAATGACCTTTGCACACGCTCATTAGATGCTTTAATATAAAATATAGGGTCTTAAGGGTATGCCACACTAAACAATATCGCTAACGGGATCGCTAAAAAACGTCACTATTTAGCGATCCCGTTAGCGATATTGTTCAGTGCGGCAGCTTCCAGCGACGAGCTTCCTGCTGTGATCTCGCTCGTCGCTGGAATCGCTCCGGACCCTATTTTCTCGTCGGCGCTCCCGCTGGGTAAGTATTTAATCGCTGTGTGGCACCTTTTCTTAGCGATTTAGCGGTACTTTTGTACCGCTAAAGTCGTTAAGAAGATCGCTAACGGCGATAGCGTCGTTAACTATATCGCTAAATGTGGCAGCATTTAGCGATATAGAAACAATCCCGCTAGCGATCGCATTAGTATGCGTCGTTATCGTGATCGCTAGCGGGATTGTTTAGTGTGGCAGTACCTTTAGTCTGTTCATTGGTGCTAATGTAAAGGTATTGTTTTCTGAAACAATAGGAAGTTAGAGTCTAAAACAGCTCAAGTGGCCAATGTGAAATCTGCAAAATTTCCCTTTTTAAATTTTAATACAAATTGTGTTGCGAAAAAAAAACTTTGCTGAAATTTAAAAGGAATACATTTAACAGGAAAAATGGATTTAAACAAAAGGTCTTTTTGTGATGACAGCTTTGCTTTAAGACTGTAGTATAGACCTGAAGTTTTTGGATCCATAATTAGTCTTGGCAAAAAAAAATGTTTTCAAATATACATCTACTATTCTAAAATAAGTTCTAAACGTTTGAATTTTGGAAATTTGTAACTGACGTGACATGTGCATATCCTCTAAGAAGACCATTCAACTGCACCAGAAATAACAGTTGTACTGATCAGTAGCTTCTCAAGGCTGTCGCTGCAAAGCCCAGCCTAAAGCAACTAAGTGGCAGCTGAAATAACGTGTTCTTTTACATTGCTTAAAAAGATTATATTTTGTAATTTTTTTTTACCTGAAGTTCTAGTACCGTTTATTGTCTACTATTCCTATGCAGATTGATGTGCTTCCATGGTAACAGACTACAAACAGACCCTGTGTAGTCTGATGCTGCTGTTACACTCCTGTGCATCTGTTCTTTAGTTTTTCTATGTAGATGGATAGAAAAGTAACACTGACAAAACAAGTTGTTTGAGTCAATTGAAGTGGTAGTAACCATTTTTTGTGACTTTGCATATATTCACATGCTTTCATTGTATTACTTGCTGCCAAGGTTTCTTAACCCCATCACCACATATGACATATATTTACGTCATAAGTCATGTCACTGACTCCCTGATGAAGCCCTGCTATGTATAGCACAGGCATTCAGATGATTGTAGCTTCAAGTCTCCTAAGGGGACTATCAAATAAAGTTAAAAATAAAAATTTTTATCTGAAAAAAAATAAAAAACACAAAAGTTCAACTCCCTCCCCTTTTTCCCCATTGAAAATAAAACAATAAAAAATAATCATAAGTGATATCACTGCTTTCAGAAATGTCCCATCTATCAAAATATAAAGTAAATTACCGTAATCAAATTGGCAAATAGCGTAATGAGAAAAAAAAAACACAGAATTATATATTTTTTTGCCCGCTGCAACATTGTAACAACATGCAGTGATAGGCGATCAAAATTTCGTATCTACCCCAAAATGGTATAAATAAAAATGTCAGCTCAGTGTACAAAAATAAGCCTCACCCAGCCCCAAATCTAAGAAAATGAAAACATTATGGGTCTCGGATATTGGCGACAAATGCCCAAACTTTTTTTTCATACAAATTTCTGAAATTTTTTTCACCACTTAAACAAAAAATAAACTATACGTGTTTGGCATCTGCATAATCATACTGACCTGGGGAATCATATTGTCAAGTCAGTTTTACCAAATAGTAAACATGATAAATTTAAAAAAAAAAAACAATTGTGAAATTGCACTTTTTTAAAATTTCACAGCACTTGGATTTTATTTCCCGTTTTCCAGTATATTATATGGTAAAATAAATGGGCCCTTCAAAAGTACAACTCTTCCCAAAAAAACAAGTCCTCATGCTTAGTGATGGGCGAACCCCCCGATTTTTGGAATGTGCAGGTTCGCCTGAGTTTTTTGTAAAGTTCGAGTTCGGGGCCGGAGATGACACGAACTTGCATCCGAACTTGAACTTTACAGCTATGGCCATTATAATTATACTTACCTATCCAGCGACGTCACCGCACGAACACTCCCGGATAAAGCCGAAGGCTGCCGAGTGCAGTGAATACTGCTGGCAGTTAATGAGCGGCCCTGGAGGTGGATGCGGCAGCGGGACGGGAGGACATGTTGCTGGACGGGAGGACGTGTCGCTGGATAGGTAAGTATAATTAACCCCTTCACCCCCAAGGGTGGTTTGCACGTTAATGACCGGGACAATTTTTACAATTCTGACCACTGTCTCTTTATGAGGTTATAACTCCGGAACGCTTCAACGGATCTTCGCGATTCTGAGATTGTTTTCTCGTGACATATTGTACTTCATGTTAGTGGTAAAATTTCTTCCATATAACTTGCGTTTATTTTTGAAAAAAACGCAAATATGGCGAAAATTTTGAAAATTTAGCAATTTTCAAACTTTGAATTTTTATTCCCTTAAAACAGAGAAATATGTCACACAAAATAGTTAAGAAATAACATTTCCCACATGTCTACTTTACATCAGCACAATTTTGGAATCAAAATTTTTTTTGTTAGGAAGTTATAAGGGTTAAAAGTTGACCAGCGATTTCTCATTTTTACAACAAAATTTACAAAGCCATTTTTTTTAGGGACCACCTCTCATTTGAAGTCACTTTGAGGGGTCTATATGGCAGAAAATACCCAAAAGTGACACCATTCTAAAAACTGCACCCCTCAAGGTACTCAAAACCACATTCAAGAAGTTTATTAACCCTTCAGGTGCTTCACAGGAACTAAAGCAACGTGGAAGGAAAAAATGAATATTTAACTTTTTAGCCACAAAAATGATCTTTTACAAACTTTTTTTTTATTTTCACAAGGGTAAAAGGAGAAAATGGACAGATAAGGTTGTTATGCAATTTCTCCTGAGTACGCCAATACCCCATATGTGGGGGAAAACCACTGTTTGGGCACACGGCAGAGCTCGTAAGGGAAGGAGCACCGTTTGACTTTTTCAAACTAAAATTGGCTGGAGTTGAGATTGGACGCCATGTCGCGCTTGGAGAACCTCTGATGCGCCTAAACAGTGGAAACCCCCCACAAGTGACACCATTTTGGAAACTAGACCCCTAAGGTACTTATCTAGATCTGTTGTGAGCACTTTGAACCCCCAAGTGTTTCACAAAAGTTTATAATGCCTGGGTGTGAAAAAAAAAAAAAAAAATTTCCACAAAAATGATTTTTTAGTCCTAAATTTTTGAATTTTCCCAAGGAAATTGGACCCCAAAAGTTGTTGTCCAATTTGTCCTGAGTACGCTGATACCCCATATGTGGGGGTGGAAAACTGTTTGGGCGCACGGCAGGGCTTGGAAAGGAAGTAGTAACGTTTTGGAATGCAGACGTTGATGGGGTCATGTTCCGTTTGCAGTGCCCCAGATGAGCCTAAACAGTGGAAATCCCCCACAAGTGACCCCATTTTGGAAACTAGACCCCCTAAGGAACTTATCTAGATCTTTGGTGAGCACTTTGAACCCCCAAGTGCTTCACACAAGTTTATAATGCCCGGGCATGAAAATAAAAAATCCTATTTTTTTCCCACAAAAATTATCTTTTAGTCACTAATTTTTTATTTTCCCAAGGGTATCAGGAGAAATTGGACCACATAAGTTGTTGTCCAATTTGTCCTGAGTACGCTGATGCCCCATATGTGGGGGGAACCACTGTTTGGGCGCACGGCAGAGCTCGGAAGGGAAGGAGCACCATTTGACTTTTTCCAACCAAAATTGGCTGGAATTGAGATTGGATGCCATGTTGCATTTGGAGAGCCCCTGATGTGCCTAAACAGTGGAAACCCCCCACAAATGACCCCATTTGGGAAACTAGACCCCCTAAGGAACTTATCTAGATCTTTGGTGAGCAATTTGAACCCTCAAGTGCTTCACACAAGTTTATAACGTAGAGCCGTAAAATTTAAAATCATATTTTTTCCACAAAAATGATCTTTTCACCCGAATTTTTATTTTTCCAAGGGTAACAAGACTCCAAAAGTTATTGTGCAATTTGTCCTGAGTACACTGATACCCCATATGTGGGGGTATACCACTGTTTGGGTGCATGGCAGAGTTTGGAAGGGAAGGAGCGCCGTCTCACTTTTTCAACGCAGAATTGGCTGGACGCCATGTCGTGTTTGGAGAGCTCCTGATCTGCCTAAACAGTGGAAACCCCCCACAAATGACACCATTTTGGAAACTAGACCCCTCAAGGAACTTATCTAGATGTGTGGTGAGAACTTTGAACCCCCAGGTGTTTCACTAAAGTTTATAACGTACAGCCTTAAAATAAAAAATCCTTTTTTTTTTTTACAAAAATGATTTTTTCGCCCCCAATATTTTATTTTCACAAGGGTAACAGAAGAAATTGGAACCCAAAAGTTGTTGTCCAATTTGTCCTGAGTACGCTGATACCCAATATGTAGGAGAAAACTACTGTATGGGTGCACGTCAGGGCTCGGAAGGGAAGTAGTGACGTTTTGGATTGCAGACTTTGATGGAATGGTCTGGGGGCGTCATGTCGCATTTGGAGAGCCCCTGATACGCCTAAACAGTGGAAACCCCCCACAAGTGACCCCATTTTGGAAAATAGACCCCACAAGGAACTTATCTAGATGTGTGGTGAGCACTTTGAACCCCGAAGTGCTTCACAGAAGTTTATAACGCACAGCCGTAAAAATAAAAAATCCTTTTTTTTTTTACAAAAATGATTTTTTCGCCCCCAATATTTTATTTTCACAAGGGTAACAGGAGAAATTGGACCCCAAAAGTTGTTGTCCAATTTGTCCTGAGTACGCTGATACCCAATATGTGGGAGAAAAACTACTGTATGGGCGCATGTCAGGGCTCGGAAAGGGAAGTAGTGACGTTTTGGATTGCAGACTTTGATGGAATGGTCTGGGGGCGTCATGTCGCATTTGGAGAGCCCCTGATGCGCCTAAACAGTGGAAACCCCCCACAAGTGACCCCATTTTGGAAAATAGACCCCACTAGGAACTTACCTAGATGTGTGGTGAGCACTTTGAACCCCGAAGTGCTTCACAGAAGTTTATAACGCACAGCCGTAAAAATAAAAAATCCTTTTTTTTTTTACAAAAATGATTTTTTCGCCCCCAATATTTTATTTTCACAAGGGTAACGGGAGAAATTGGACCCCAAAAGTTGTTGTCCAATTTGTCCTGAGTACGCTGATACCCAATATGTGGGAGAAAACTACTGTATGGGCGCATGTCAGGGCTCGGAAAGGGAAGTAGTGACGTTTTGGATTGCAGACTTTGATGGAATGGTCTGGGGGCGTCATGTCGCATTTGGAGAGCCCCTGATGCGCCTAAACAGTGGAAATCCCCAACAAGTGACCCCATTTTGGAAAATAGACCCCACAAGGAACTTATTTAGATGTGTGGTGAGCGCTATGAAGCCCCAAGTGCTTCACAGAAGTTTATAATGTACAGCCGTAAAAACAAAAAAATCTTATTTTTTTTACAAAAATAATATTTTCGCCCCCAGTTTTTTATTTTCCCAAGGGTAACAGAAGAAATAGGACAAATTTCACAATAACTCTTGGGGTCCAGAGTACGCTGATACCCCATATGTGGGGATAAACTACTGTTTGGACGCATGGCAGAGCTCAGAAGTGAAGGAACACCGTTTGACTTTTTCAAAGCAGAATTGGCTGGAATGGAGATCAGACGCCATGTCACATTTGGAGAGCCCCTGATGTGCCTAAACAGCGGAAACCCCCCAATTCTAACTCCAACCCTAACCCCAACACACCCCTAACCCTAGTCCCAACCCTAATCCCAACCCTAACCCTAATCCAAACTCTAACCCTAATCCTAACTTTAGCGCCAACCCTAACCCTAACTTTAGCCGAAACCCTAACCCTAACCCTAATGGGAAAATGGAAATAAATACATTTTTTTTATTTTATTATTTTTCCCTAACTAAGGGGGTGATAAAGGGGGGTTTGATTTACTATTTATAGCGGTTTTTATGATTGGCAGCTGTCACGCTAAAAGACGCTTTTTATTGCAAAAAGTAGTTTTTTGCATCGCCACATTTTGAGAGCTATAATTTTTGCATATTTTGGCCCACAGAGTCATGTGAGGTCTTAATTTTTGCGGGACGAGGTGACGCTTTTATTGGTACCATTTTTGAGCACGTGACATTTTTTGATCGCTTTTTATTTCGATTTTTGGGAGGTTAGAATGAACAAAAATCAGCAATTCATGAATTTCTTTTGGGTGAGGCGTTTTTATTGTTCCGCGTGTGGTAAAATTGATAAAGCAGTTTTATTCTTCGGGTCAGTACGATTATGGCGATACCTCATTTATATCATTTTTTTATGTTTTCGCGCTTTTATAGAATAAAAACAATTTTATATAAAAAATAATTATTTTTGCATCGCTTTATTCTGCGAGCTATAACTTTTTTATTTTTTTGCTGATGATGCTGTGTGACGGCTCGTTTTTTGCGGGACAAGATGACGTTTTCAGCGGTACCATGTTTATTTATATCCGTCTTTTTGATCGCGTGTTATTCCACTTTTTGTTCAGCGGTATGATGATAAAGCACTGATTTTTTGCTTCGTTTTTATTTTTTATTTTTTAAGGGGTTCACAAAAGGGGTTAACTAGTGGGACATTTTTATAGGGAAGGTCGTTACGGACGCGGCGATACCATATATGTGTACTTTTATTGTTTTATTTTTTTTATTTACAATAAGTAATGAATTTATTGGGGAATATTTTTTTTTTTTTTTTTTTTTTTTTTGGATTTTTTTTTACACATGTTTATTTTTACTTTTTTTACTTTTTTACTTTGTCCCAGGGTGGGACATCACTGTATTTCATCAGATCGCTGGTGTGACAGTGTGCACAGCACTCTGTCACACCAGCGATCGCTCAGGCAGTGCAGCAGGCTTCTCAGTGCCTGCTCTCGGCAGGCACTGAGGAAGCCGCCTCCCTCCAGGACCCCAGCGCCATCTTGGATCCGGGTCCTGGGAGGGAGGAAGCCCTCAGAGCAGCGCGATCACATCGCGCTGGTCTGAGGGTCTCAGGGGGGCGCGCAGGGAGCCCCCACACTGCGCGATCCTCCCCTGTGCCCCCAGTACACCGCGATCATGTTTGATCGCGGTGTGCAAGGGGTTAATGTGCCGGGAGCGGTCCGTGACCGCTCCTGACACACAGTCACGGGTGTCAGCTGTGATAATCAGCTGACACCCGGCGGCGATTAGCTGCGCTCCCTCGGGGAGCGCAGCTAATCGCCTATGACGTACTATCCCGTCCATGGTCAGAATGGCACGGGTTTTATGGACGGGATAGTACGTCTAATGTCAGAGAGGGGTTAATGGCCCCGAACCGGACCCGAACTGTAACTCCCATGGAAACCCATGTTCGGGACCATGTGACCGAACACTACGTGTTCGGTACAATCCCGAACTTTACAGTTCGGGTTCACCCATCCCTACTCATACAGCTATATTGATGAAAAGGTAAAAAAAAAGTTATGGCTCTTGGAAGAAGAACGTGAAAGAAAAATGGCCATGTTGTGAAAGGGTTTAACAAAAATTGAACATTCAATTAGATCAAAAGGTTTGGGACTCAGACCAGCCTCTAGTATTGTCTGACATGCCTACTTTCTGCCAGGGTTGCACTGGAGGTGAAAACCTATTCTACACGCTCTTGAGAATCTTTCTAGAAGGAGGTCAAGAAGAACTTATCGTGGTCCGGTAATTGGGAAAAGGTCACTTGACTTGAAAAGTAACAGTTGTTTTAATTTTCATTTCATAAATCAATACAACAAATGAAAATAAGTAACTTTGTATATGTTATCATATGAGATCTTTTACCTCAGTAATGGTAAAGTCTGTCTTCACTGAATACAGATTTTACCTCTGAGATGAGAGTTTTGATAATAACTGAACAATTTTGGCGCAAAAACAAGCAAATTGCTGTGATGAGATATATTGCAAGGTTTCCTATTTTCATGTGTACTATTGATTTTTGAAATAAAAATTGAAACAACGGTTAAATTAAATTAATCTTAAAGTAAACCTGTCAGCAGGATTGTGCTCAGTAAACTACAGACAGTGTCAGGTTGGCGTCGTTATACTGATTACAATGATACATGGGTGATGAAATCCATCTTTTGGTTGTTGTTTAATCTTTATCTGCAGTTTTCAGTTAATGCGATTCTTGTGCTCCAGGGTGGCCTGTGGGTGGGGTCTGTGTGCGGGGGCTTTATGTTGTGCTCTACTTACAGATTCATCCTTCTGTGCTTATTACAGGTCACTGATCCCTCAGTGACCTGCCCCCTATTTTACATGCTGCGTAGAATTATGGTTTGAAAAAAAAATTTACATTCATCAGGCAGCGTTGCGCTGTAGCATGATAAGGTGGTTAATATGGCTGTTTTCATGTTACTTAGACAAATAGTTTTGTTGTAAAAAAAAAATATATACAAATATCCTAATTAAAATGGAGCTGGCAGTGTCATTTTGGTAGAGAAAAAAAAATTAGGCTCCATCAAGATGAAGTTTAATTTTTTTTCTCCAGCAAAATGGCGCCAGCGGTGCCTGCGCAGTAGCATCTATCGGAATGCAATAGATGCTACTACACAGGTGCAGCCACCGGTGCCATTTGAATTAAGATATAGTTTTGTTGTAAAAAAAAAAATGTCTAAGTAACATGAAAATAGGCATATTATCCACCTTATCCTGCTAAAGCGCAGGCACCGCTTGTCTGATGAATGTAATTTTTTCTTTTTTTATACCATAATTCTATGCAGCATGTAAAATAGGGGGCAGGTCAGTGAGGGATCAGTGACCTGTCATAAACCATACAGATATGTAAGCAGAGCACCACATGAAGACCCCCCACAGGCCGCCCTGGAGCACGAGCATATCATTAACTGCTGCTGGTGGAAGAGCTTGTGACCAGACCTCCTCCAATTGTAAAACACCTCACATGGGAAAGCTACTTTTCTATTGAAGGAGTTGGATGGACAGGTCTGGTCATATGCTCCTCCATCAGCAGCCATTGTGTGGATAGAAGTGCCGGTCATTATTTGAGGAAAGCTGCACTAATAAAGGACTGGCGACCCCTTTTATAGGCACTCGGTAATAGAAAAGGCTTTGTGCCCATGATCAAGCAGCAGTTATATTTGATCCTTTTCCCATTTGTCTCTGGTCTCTTCCAGGCAAACACGTTTCTGTTTGTACCATTTTCTCTTTTTTTGTATGTGCTTGAAAGGCAAATGTACTGTATAAATATATAACTCAGTAATTTTCAATTTTTCAACAAATGAAAGTTTAAATGTTCGAATCAAGTCTTTTTTAACCGAGATGAGTGCAGTCACTGGAAACTTTACCATGAATCGTCCATTGAGATAAAAAAAGTGATCACTAAATCCTGGGAAATTGGCTGCATTGCTGTATAAGAAGGAACAAGAGCAGTAAACGTCCTGCAGGCACCTAGAAATGGGGGAGCCAGACCACATGGCACCAGAAACTAGGACTCAACAACTGACCACAGTAATCAGTAACACCAACACTGACATCTAAAAAGCTTGCCCCAACAGTATGCCAAAAAGCAGTACATTATTTATATTTAGGATAAATTTCTTCTTGACATTGAATCTGTTTAATCTTGTGATTAATTTAACTATTAATATAAATGAACCAGTCAAAATATTTAATTGAAACTTTAGTTGCAAAGTGATAAGAGTTTCGTTTTAAGACATTGTGGAGACACGAGTATCAGTGGATGCTCTCGTCCCCTGGCCTGACTGTCTTTAGAAAGACCGCATGGACCAGGCCCCATCCTACTGAACTCCCACACTCCTTCCCCGTGTGCAGAATAACACTCAGACAACACAGGGTGAAGGTAAGACAATGGGGTGATACTGCTTTGGATCCGCAACAGTCAATAACATATAGTACAGTCCCAGCAAGTACTTTAGATGGTGTAAATGACAGTCTGAACCTTCCACTGGTCTGCTGGGAAGTATAACATCTGTAACTTCAGGGCTTCCAGGGCCAACTACCCTAACCAGTGGCACCCCGCTTTTACCAGGCACCCACAGAACGGAGGTAGTAGCAAGTTTAGGAAGCTGACAGAGTCCATTAAGATATGTGGCCAGTTGACCTGATTGTCCCAACCTGGGTTCTCAAAAACATAGTCACTGATTACATCCTGTTTCAGGGGTTTGCTGGTCTCTGTAGTCACTGCTGGGTGCCTTCTCTCCTTTCCAGTGTGCACTGACAGTGTTCTTTCTTGCCACCTCATCTCTTCACTTAACACCTAGCGAGAGCGCAATGTCAGTGCACAATGATAGTAATGTAATGCAGTGAGCAGGAAGCGCATACTGAGCATAAGACTGAATTGATAGCCAGCCCTGCTCAGTGGAGTAAAGACTAGCGCAGCCCTTAAAGAGTGTCACTGATGATGTTCCATTTCAGGTTGGTGGTGACAGCAGCTGTGGCAGTGACCGCAGAGACAGACCACTGATGACTCATCTGAGAATCTACAGTGCATGTGTGGCGCCCTGAGGGTCCAGTTGCCACGGAGATGTTGCATCTTGTCCAGCGGTGTGACACCTGACTCTCAGGTAAGGAGGAAGCACCCCATTGACTCCAACCACTGCATCCAACATATGTGTAGCCCTGGTACACAATACCAGGAGGATGAGTGGAGAGGTAACAGTTAAGGTCTCTTCATGACATCACGTACACTTCTGACACACCCAGCAGGGGTGTGGAAGGGAGTGATTCTAGTCAGTCAGTTTCCTGTCCTTGGACAGAGTAGACGTGTCCAGTTTGAGCCTGTTAGCAGTTCAGAAAGTGGAGGCTGGTACAGGTGGTCTAATTCACCTTAGCCTAGTCAGAGCTGTGCCCCACTGGAAGAAAGACTGAACTATCTATTAAGAGTCGAGCAAATCGAAGGGCAAAGTGGAAGGAAGATTATTGGAAAAGTGCTTTTGGCTTGGAAAAGTCCTGCACATTGCTACCGGTCACTGGGGACCGAAGGATCACTATTAGCTACAAGCATAGTGGTAAGAAAACCAGGGATTTACCGGACCCTAGGTCGCGGCAAACAGCCCCATATAGTCAGTACGTAACTGGAGTCAGGTGGAATAGGGACTTTGAGTCAAGCGCAGACAAAAGCAAGAACCTAGTTTCATCAATTGGAAGACTTCACCACAAATCTGACTGGGCAGAACAGCTCTGGAATAGCTGAAATTAAAGAGGGAACTACGCTGCAAGCTGGTTGTACTCATCGTTATTGGACAGTAAAGGAGGCCCCTAACTTGCTTAGCTGTTGCCTCAAAGCTCATCCTCCATCAACCCCATCAGCCTCCCTGGGACCTGCCTTACCATCTTGCAAGTAAAGGTATGGAAAGACGCTGACCGTGTGAGACTGAGTTATTGATTTGCATGCCCGCACAATCCCTACCTAACTACCGACCTGAGGGAAGAGTCCCACCTGTAGGGGACCCGACATCTAGCTGCCTCACCATCCCCTCAGAGATCTACAGCAGCGCTGGTACTAATTACCAGAAGACTACAGGTGGCGTCACGAACTGTATATAAACCTATCCCTGTAAATATTCCCCCAACATACGCCAGACCGCCAGGGCCACAGACCGAGCCACAGCTACCTGTGACAAATCCCCATAGACTTCTACGGGCTCGGCTCTGAGTACCCCATTGCCCTGGTAACCCACAATTGTGGTGGCGGGTCGACACACATACACTATGCTGGCTGAGCACAGACGGACCCTTAGGGAGGATGGTCTGACTCAGGCTGCTTAGAACAGGGTGTAGCTAGTTGGTGGGTGGAGCTTAGGCAGCACTTAGGCCGGAAAGGAACATACTGAAGGGGAGTCTTTGGAAGTGCGACTGACTTACCTGAGGGTTGCTGAATCACTCTCTTGGAGGACAGAGTGCCCGGCTGGCATCTGTATGTGCACAACAGACTGTGAGTAAAACCTTGAAACTGCAACAGAACTGTTTCCCTGAATTATTCCAGCGACGCACACTCCCCTCTGCTACATCCTCAAGCACCATCCCTGCACTACTACATTATCCTGCCCTGGAAGGACACAGCCTCACCTGTAGGAGGCTTATCATCTAGCTGCACATCACCATTCCTTCCAGAGGACCTGCACAGCAGCGCTGGTCACCCTGACCAGGTACTACAGGTGGCGTCACGAATTATCATACGAACACTAATCCCCTGTAAATATATCCCCTTTTTGGTGAGCACCGAGGGCCACGGACCGAGCTGCAGCTACCGTGATATCCCCCATAGAAGTCGACGGGCTCGGTGCCGAGTACCCCACGGCCCTGGCGGGCGGCTCACATGCTGGGAAAATCAAACAAAACAACAGAAAATAAAAAAAGCAGTCAGGATTTTAGAGTATAGAGAGAACGGTAGTTCATTTTTTATTTAAGTACATTAGCAAAATGGTCAGACTAATTTCAATAGTTAGACATTTCGTATGAAATTCACTGTTGGTTTTAGACAATTCCTTTAACCCCTTTCTGCCATATGACATAATATCCCGTTCATGTGCCCTGGGACTTAATTCCCAAGGACGTGATAGTACGTCATCAACGATCAGCTGCGCTCACGGGGAAGCGCGGCTGATCGCGGCCGGGTGTCTGCTGATTCTCACAACTGACACCCTGTCCTAAGTGCCAGGAGCAGTCACAGACTGCTCCCGGCACTGTAACCCCTGGAACACTGCGATCAAACAAGATCACAGTGTTCCGGTGCCGGCAGAGGCATTATGAGAAGCATCGGCAGGGAGGGGGCTCCCTGCGTGCTTCCCTCAGAACAACGCGATGAGATCACGCTGTTCTGAGTGTCTCCATGGAGACCCCCGGCTCCAAGATGGCCGCGGGCTCCTTCCGGGTCCTGCAATGAGGTGGCTTGTCAGTGCCTCCTGAGAGCTAGCACCGGCAAGCCTCCTTCACTGCTTGTCAGATAGCTGATCTGAGACAGTGCAGTGCAGTGTCAGATTAGCAATCTGACTTTATATAGTAATGTCCCATACTGGGACAATGTAAAAAAGTGAAAAAAAAAATTAATATGTGTAAAAATATTTTTTTAAAAGTTCCTAAATAAAGAGAAAAATATATATTTCCCCAATAAATACATTTCTTTATGTAAATTTAAAAAAACAATAAAAGTACATATATTTAGTATCGCCGCGTCCGTAACGACCCGACCTATAAAACTGTCCCACTAGTTAACCCCTTTAGCGAACCCCATAAAAAAACAAGGCAAAAAAACAATGCTTTATCATACTGCCGAACAAAAAGTGGACTAACACGCGATCAAAACGACGATATAAATAAACATGGTATAGCTGAAAACGTCATTTTGACCCGCAGAAAACAAGCCACCATATAGCTGCATTACCAGAAAAATAAAAAAGTTATAGCTCTTAGAATAAAACGATGCAAAAATAATTATTTTTTATATAAAATAGTTTTTATTGTATAAAAGCCCCAAAACATAAAAAAATAATATAAATGAGGTACTGCTGTCATCATACTGACCCAAAGAATAAAACTGCTTTATCAATTTTACCACACGTGGAATGGTATAAACGCCAACCCCAAAAGAAATTCTTGAATTTCTGCTTTTTTGCTCATTCTGCCTCACAAAAATCAGAATAAAAAGCGATCAAAAAATGTCATGTGCCCGAATATTGTACCAATAAAATCGTCAACTCGTCCCACAAAAAACAAGACCTCACATGACTCCGTGGGCCAAAATATTGAAAAATTATAGCTCTCAAAATGTGGTGATGCAA
Source organism: Oophaga sylvatica (assembly GCA_033576555.1). Lineage (NCBI taxonomy): Eukaryota > Metazoa > Chordata > Amphibia > Anura > Dendrobatidae > Oophaga > Oophaga sylvatica. The sequence continues at coordinate 99,775,587 of JARQOD010000002.1, read as the reverse complement.
AAACTATTTTTTGCAATAAAAAGCATCTTTTAATGTGTGACAGCTGCCAAACATAAAAACCCACTATAAATAGAAAATCAACCACCCCCTTTATCTCCCCCTTAGTTAGGGAAAAATAATAAAATAAAGAAAATGCATTTATTTCCATTTTCCCATTAGGGTTAGGGTTGGGCTAAAGTTAGGGTTAGGGTTGGGGCTAAAGTTAGGATTACGGTTATGGTTGGGATTAGGGTTAGGTTTGTGGTTAGGGTTATGTTTAGGGTTGGGATTAGGGTTAGGGGTGTGTTGAGGTTAGGGCTGGAGTTAGAATTGGGGGTTTCCAGTGTTTAGGCACATCAGGGGCTCTCCAAACGCGACATGGCGTCTGATCTCAATTCCAGCCAATTCTGTGTTGAAAAAGTCAAACGGTGCTCCTTCCCTTCCAAGCTCTGCCATGCGCCCAAATAGTTGTTTACCCCCACATATGGGATATCAGCATACTCAGGACAAATTGCACAACAACTTTTGGGGTCCAATTTCTCCTGTTACCCTTGGGAAAATAAAAAATTGGGGGCAAAAAGATAATTTTTGTGAAAAAAATATGATTTTTATTTTTACGGCTCTACATTATTAACTTCTGTGAAGCACTTAGGGGTTCATAGTGCTCACAACACCACACATCTAGATAAGTTTCTTAGGGGGTCTACTTTCCAAAATGGTGTCACTTGTGGGGAGTTTCCACTGTTTAGATGCATCAGGGGCTCTCCAAACGCGACATGGCATCTGATCTCAATTCCAGCCAATTTTGCATTGAAAAGTCAAACGGCGCTCCTTCCCTTTCGAGCTCTGCCATGCGCCCAAACAGTGGATCACCCCCACATATGGGTTATCAGCATACTCAGGACAAATTGTACAACAACTTTTGGAGTCCAATTTCTAATGTTACCCTAGGTAAAGTAAAACAAATTGGATCTGAAGTAAATTTTTTGTGAAAAAAAGTTAAATGTTCATATTTTTTTAAACATTCCAAAAATTCCTGTGAAGCACCTGAAGGGTTAATAATCTTCTTTAATGTGGTTTTGAGCACCATGAGGGGTACAGTTTTTAGAATGGTGTCACTTTGGGTTATTTTCTATCATATAGACCCCTCAAAGTTTTAGTTTATTTGGAGTTGATGAAATGACAAATTCCTCAATATTTTTGACTTTTTGTCCTCGTATTCCATCAGGCCTTGGGCCTACTACCGCTAGATTGATGACATTTTAATCATCTGGACGGAGTCTGAGCAACAGCTAAAGACGTTCCACGAACAGTTCAACCAATTTCATCCCACCATCAACTTAACACTCAACTACTCCAGCACTGAAATTAACTTTTTGGACACCATCATTAAGCTAAAGAACAGTGAAATAGAGACATCCCTGTATCAGAAGCCAATCGACCGTCCAACATACCTTAAATGGGATAGTTTCCATCCAAAACACATAAAAAACTCTATTATCTACAGCCAAGCCATCAGATACAATCGTATATGTTTCAACCCCATGGATAGAGATGAACACCTTGGTCGCCTCAGAAAGACCTTTTTAAATCAGGGCTACCATCCAAGAACAATTGAAAACCAAATTACAAGAGCCACCAGAATATCAAGGAATCACCTGCTACATTACAAAGCTAAAGAAGAAGATAACCGGGTACCTCTAGTGGTCACCTACAATGTAAATCTGGAGGTGCTAAGAGGAGCTGCACGGAAATTACAACCTTTACTACAAAAAGATGCCCGATTACAATCCATATTTCCAGACCCCCCACTACTGTGTTTTAGGTAACCCCCAAATCTAATAAGCATCATTGCCAGAAGCTCCCTGTCCTCTCCAACAGCTGCAGGAACCTTTCCTTGCAACAAGAAAAAATGTAAAACCTGTGCATCTATAATGACCACGGACAAGATAAAGATCCCCAACTCACATCAGGACTACAAGATCCCAGGGACTTTCAGCTGCATCACATCTAATGTGGTGTACCTAATTATATGCACTAAATGTCCAACTGGGGGTCTGTATGTGGGGGAGACAGGGCAAAAACTGAGAACAAGGATGAATTCTCATCGCCACATAATAACAGAAAAGAGAATGGATCTACCTGTGGCCAAACATTTTTGTATGCCAAATGACAGCACCTTGGGCATGAAATTACTTGTATTGAAAGGTAATTTCACATCTCAGAGACACAGGAGAGTTTGTGAATACAAACTGATGACACTCTCAATGCTGGAATGAACATATCGCATGGATTTATGACTTTTTACATCAATTAAGAAATTTGCTCCTAAGACCCTGTGGGAGCATCACAAAACATTACCAGACCCCAATCAGAGGGCTTAAAACTTTCACACTCCTTATCTATGAACTGGTCCAATATTTATTGCCCCAACTGTTCATCTTTCTCCCATATTGATAGTTATGCTTTACGTCACTTGTCTTATCCATTGCACTATTCCTGTGTCCTGTTGTGTATAAATATGTGATTCTTCAGATGTTGTATTAGTTTAGCCTGATGAAGAGACCTGAGTAGTCTCGAAAGCTTGCAATTTGTTACCATCTTTTCAGTTAGCCATTAAAAGGTATCAACCACTGAGGACTCTCAATTCTAAATATTTTTCTAATTAAAAAAATCATTCATCGATTCTTATTTGCAGTCCCCCCTTTATTAGGCTGTAAATTAAAGGTTTTGCTGCTAACATCTCGGTATCTGACGTCTTGTGAAATCCGTGCCTTGACGCAACATACCGGTTTTTAAGGACCGATTCCCACGGGCAAAAATACAGGTACCCGTACCAAAATACACAGTATCAATCTGCTCTGATTAATGCATTTTGATGCTTTTTGTGTGTCCCCCTCATCACTTTTTATGCATTTTGGTGCAGATTTGAAGCAGAGTTTATTTAGTGCTGTTTTTAGTACAGAAACACTGGGATTCTATACTTAAGAATGCAATTGTGATTTTACATGCATTTTGTTTCAGGGGTCCTCAGAAAATCCACAATTCAATAGTGTTTTTAAATGCACAATTGGGATGAGTGTTCATGAAATCATATCCACTTGAGCTGTTGAACTGTTACAGGGAATCTGTCCCCACCTAATCTGAGAACAGAATAATATAGAGACAGAGACCCTGATTCCAGTGATGTGTCATTTACTGGGCTGCTTGCTGTACTTTTAATAAAATAACTGTTTTACCTGCAGATTATTTATTATTACTTATTTTACTCACTTACAGAGGATTAGATGACTAGTAAACCAGCTGTCATCTAGTCCTCCTTAATCATGAGCTCTGTATAACCCTACCCCCTCCACTGATTGATAGTTTTCTGTCTTTGCCCAGTGTACACAGAAAGCAGCCAATCAGTGGTGTGGGTGGAGTTATACAGAGCTCAGCAGTTAGTCAACTGGTAGATCTGCAGCAAAGAAAACAGTGATTTTATCAGAACTGCAACATGCAGCTCAGTAAGTGACACATCGCTGGAATAAGGTTCTGCGCCCCCTCATCATGATGCGCTCAGATGAGGTAGCGAAAAGCATGTGACAGATTCCCTTTAAATGTAGCAGACTTTCTGCTAAAAAAATGCATTGGAAAAAGTGCAGCGTTTGCACTACCTGGGAACATGGCCTCAATGTTATGACTGATTGGTGCATAGAGTTCTCCTCTAAATCTTAATTTCTGAAAAACGTCATCACAGACCCAACTCTCCCAGACTCCTGAGTTCCCATTCCACGTAGTTATGCAATGATCTGTCACCTTCTGCTTTTTTGCACATAAAATTCAGGGGCGATAGATAATAAAAGAGCAATTACGTCCCCGAGAGAACGGGCAGACTGGTACTCTTGTATGCTATGAAATATACATCAGACTCCCGTAAGATGAATATCAGCCTCTTTCTATTGTCAAGTTGTTTAAAAAAAATATATTTTGCTTTCTAGTAAAGTTACACCAGACAATACTGATTTGCATACGATTCGCATAAAACTGGTATCAAAATAAAATATAGGAGCTGAAATCTGAGTGGATATTACATAAAATAGGTTTAGGAAGAATTAAATACTTTAAACAGAGAAACCTTAACCGCAGCTGATTTACGATACCTCTATAGATTACGTTCTGCGCCCATTTATTAATTGACAGGACACAATATATCAAAGATTCTCTAAAAAAAAAACAGCTTGAGTGCCGCGTCACTTTAATCACTGCTTATTCTCTCATTATTCCTGGGCTGCCATCAAAAGAATACATTTTATTACTGATCCTATAAAATACTACTACACTTAGCCAATCTCTTTTTTTATTAAACTGTTATAGGCATCGTTAAAAATGCAACGTCGAGGCCCTCTTACCCGACCCGATATATTTCCATACGTCTAGTAAATGTCCAGCAATTAGCGCAAGAGTGATAAATAAAATAATATAATGGTGCAGATGCCGTATCACCTACAGCTCTGCATTAAGGTCATTATACGAAGAATTTACATATTATAATAAGGTTCTTCTCTTCCCACCGCCACGATAAATGCATGAAAATGTCCACATTTTAACACAATTAATCACGGGGGCCATGGAAAGGCTAGGCTTTGTGCTGCACGTGTTTGGCTTAGCACAGCTTGATAAATATGCTTTGCAGGTTCAGCTGCCCCAAACCACCGAGGGGCTTAGAGAAGACCCCGACGGATGACGGTTTTGTAGCAGCAGGTGAGATATAAGAACCTGGTACATTGATGTCCTACACAAACGTGCCACGGAGATAGAGACCCGCCGGCCCGACCTGTTTGTCCTTTTCCTACGTGGCACTAACAATTACGGCGTAACAGGGTGTACTGAAGTGTATTACATGATAAAGTGACTTATCTAATATATGACATGCATCAGAATGAGAGTTAATGAAATGGTTTGGAGAAGGAATAGCAGAATTATATGCCAAGATAATAGCGCTTTCTGTAATGAGGAGCCCAGGGGCTGAGATAAAGGGTTATGGACAATGCACCTATAATGCAATGATTCACTTGATTAATGTCTGCTCAGACCAGAGCTGGGGAATTCTTAGTGCCATATAAAGTCAAGGCAGTAATATTCATGAGAAGAGTTGTAGTTTAATGGGGTTTATTTAAGCATCTGTGTAATATTGGGAAGTGAATTTATATGTCAATGTGGAAAACTCAAGTGTATCATAAAAATCCCTATAATTAGCAATAAGCAAGGATTTTGCAAGTTTGAATTTATATTTTAGAAAAAATGTAGAAAATGATCGCACAGGAAAAAAAAAAGTCACATTTTCTAGATACCGATGTTATTTGTGTATGATAAGATGCAGGAGAACTTGACATAAAAGAAGACTATCAGCAGTTTAGATCCTGCCTGAACTGTAGTAGTTTAGCAGCAACATTAATGAGAAAATGAAGTCTGATTTGACTCACTGCTCCAGCAAGTTCTCCAAAGCTGGATATTTCAAATTAGAAATGTAGAATAGTTCTTCTGATTAGCTATATCACTTACATCATGTGCAGGGCACTGCAGTAGTTTAGGTATCCATAGTTATGACCACAGACCATAGTGACTAACAGCCAATCAATGGCAGAGGCATACTGGGTATTAGTATGGGATAGTCCAGCTGCCCAATCAGGGACTAGGATGTGCTGATTATCCTCATTCTATTTAGGTATAGTCCAACTGCCCAATCAGGGACTAGGGTGTGTTGGCCATGCAAATTAAGGATTGACCAGCAACTCAACCACGGGTTGGGCCTGCAGGGCTGCCTCCAGATGTCACCCTTTTAGGGTGACTGCCTGACTATTTCGCTGGCTGACATTGGTCAGACAATTGCCAGTCATAGTTTTGATCGATGGTGTACATGTCTTTGCTTCTGGGTTCTGCTGTTCTGATCTTTTCCTGCCTGACCTCAGCCCTTGTCTTTTGACTATTCCTTTGCCTAGCCCCTTTGTCTTGATCCGCTACTGTTTTGAATGACCTTGGACTATGACCCCTTTACTCTTTTTGTCTTTCCCCTCTGCCTTTGACATACACTGTTGGTGTTTGACCCCGGACATCTTGAATCCCCCGTTTCACACCTTGTCCATGAGATGAGACTATAGCCAGTGTCACATTATCCTTATTATATCCCAGTATATACAGAATTTTAAGAAAAAAAGCTGTCAATCCTTACGCGCACTCAAATGTATTTGCGCCTTTCAGACATGAATACAATTGAAGTGAGCGCCACCCGGGACAAGAACAGAGGAGCTGTAATCAGTTCCCTGCTCTGCCAGTGACTCCATCAAAATGCAGGCCTCCTCCGACCTGCGCAGTGAAAGAGACGGCACATGCAGGGGATGTTGGATGGCGCAATACGGTGATGTCATCGCACCATCCAGCGCTCACTGCTGCCCTTAATAGAATAGTTGTGGCAGCTGTGCTGGACAGGATGTCGGGGTTAGGTGACTATAAGCTTTTTTTTATTTTTTTATACAATTTAACTAATGAATGTTGGCTATCACAAGAGGGGTTGTGGATATATTACACGGGGGGTGCTGGCTGTGGGAGCCTATCACACTATGGGGTACATATTATACTGTGGGCTTATCATACTATAAGGTATATATTATACTGGGGGCTGGCACTGGGGTACATTATAATGGGGGCCTATCACATTATTGGGTTCATATTATACTAGGCTGTGCGTGGATATTATACTTGGGCTAGCTGTGGGGAACATTATACTTGGGGCCTATCAGACTATGGGGTTCATATTATACTAGGCTGTGGGGTACATTATACTTGGGCTAGCTGTGGGGGAAATTATACCTGGGCTGTGGGGGCATCATGCTGTATATTGGGGGGCTGTGGTGAATAGCATACTGTATAGGGTAGTATACTGTATATAAGAGTCTGTGGGAGCCATTACACTGTATCTGTGACTGGGGGCAATAATACTGTATCTATGCTGGACATCATAGTGTTTAATTTTTGGGATCTGTACATCATACTGTGTAAGGGGACATTGTGAGGAGGGGTATGTTTTGGAGAGGACAATGTGGTGGGTAGTATGAGGGCATAGTGTGAAGAGGGGACACAGAATGAATATGGAGAGGGGGCAGCATAAAATGAGGGCACAGTATGGAGAGAGGTTAGCATGGCAGGGTAACATTGTGGAGATATAGAGAGTGCAAAAGAAAACCATGGAGAAGGGGCAGCCATGGTATAGGCCGTGGTTCATAAGGGCACACGGTGTGGCAGTTATATCTGATAATGTTAGACAGTGGGGTGGTTCTAGCTGATGATTGCGGACAGCGGGGGGTTATATATCAGTGTTGCAAGTGTAGCTCATAAGTTCAGAGAGTGTGGAAGCCATGTACCATAGGAGGCTTATTTCGGTCATAGTATGGAAAGATATTTTTATACAGAGGGCATTTTAATAACACTCCTATTTTTCAGGGCACTCTGCAGAGATTAGATGTGGATGTGAAAAGTCATCAAGGAGTCTGGACAAGATGGAGAAGAAAATAAAGAACAACTCCAATCAGAGAAGAAGTCGCCTACAGGGTACCTGGATGTAAATGTTTATTTGTGATTCTGCCTGTGTCTCATCAGTACTGTGGTTCCTGGATGATCTGGAGTCTGATAATGATTGATAACAATAACCCCCAGCATCTCCTTACCATTGTTAAGGACATAATGAGAGTTGTAGGTTCATGCGATACAAATGTATACAGTTCTGACTTGACGATATAATTGATTTCTGTACTAAGCTTGGTGATGTAGTCATGTACTTATGTTGATTCTGGTAATGCATTTATGTACTGATGGTAGTTCTGCTGAAGTATTCATGTACTGATGATGGTACTGGTGTATTTATTGACTGATGGTGGTTCTCATAATACATTCATGTACAGATGGTGGCAGGGTCGGACTGGCCCACCGGAGAACCGGAGGATTCTCCGGTGGGCCTCTTGCATCTGGGGGGCCCTGGCACCTGCTGGCATACATGGGCGTGGGAAGCAGTGAATATCATTACTTACCTGTCACCCGCTCCAACCGCTGAGCGATGTTCAGGCAGAAGGCGCGATGACGTCATTAGTGAGCGCCGCGCCTCCTGCCTGATCATTCACTCCGGAGGACCCGAAGACAGCGGCGCTCAGCAGTGGACCCGGTGACAGGTAAATATCGCAGGTGCCGGGGCCCTGAGCCAGTGGTGACACCGGCACCTGTCACCCATAGCGCGCCGGTGTCCCCGCCTGCTCAGGACCCCGGCACCTGACCCCCAGCGACGAGAGGTGAGCATGTCTTTTTTTTTTTTTTTTTTTGCAGCATCTATGGGGGCACAGTCTGTGGAGCATCTATGGGGGCATAATCTATGGGGGCATAATCTGTGGAGCATTTATGGGGGCATAATCTATGGGGGCATAATCTGTGGAGCATTTATGGGGGCATAATCTATGGGGGCATAATCTATGGAGCATTTGTGGGGGCACAATCTATGGGGGCATAATCTATGGAGCATTTATGGGGGCATAATCTATGGGGGCATAATCTATGGAGCATTTATGGGGGCATAATCTATAGGGGCATAATCTATGGAGCATTTATGGGGGCACAATCTATGGAGCTTCTATGGGGCATAATCTAAGGAGCACTTATGGGGGCATAATCTATGGGGGCATAATCTATGGAGCATTTATGGGGGCATAATCTATGGGGGCATAATCTATGGAGCATTTATGGGGGCACAATCTATGGAGCTTCTATGGGGGCATAATCTAAGGAGCACTTATGGGGGCATAATCTATGGGGGCATAATCTATGGAGCATCTATGGGGCATAATCTATGGAGCATCTATGGGGGTACAATCTATGGAGCATCTATGGGGCATAATCTATGGAGCATTTATGGGGGCATAATCTATGGGGGCATAATCTGTCGAGCATTTATGGGGCATAATCTATGGGAGCACTTATGGGGGCATAATCTATGGAGCATCTATGGGGGCATAATCTAAGGAGCATTTATGGGGGCACAATCTATGGAGCTTCTAAGGAGCATCTATGGGGGCACAATCTATGGGGGCACAATCTATGGGGGCATAATCTATGGGGGCATAATCTATGGAGCATCTATGGGGGCATAATCTATGGAGCTTCTATGGGGGCATAATCTATGGAGCCTCTATGGGGGCATAATCTATGGGGGCATAATCTATGGAGCTTCTATGGGGGCATAATCTATGGAGCTTCTATGGGGGCATAATCTAAGGAGCATCTATGGGGGCATAATCTATGGGGGCATAATCTAAGGAGCATCTATGGGGGCATAATCTATGGAGCATCTATAGGGGCATAATCTATGGGGGCATAATCTATGGAGCATCTATGGGGCATAATCTATGGAGCTTCTATGGGGGCATAATCTATGGAGCCTCTATGGGGGCATAATCTATGGGGCATAATCTAAGGAGCATCTATGGGGGCATAATCTATGGAGCTTCTATGGGGGCATCATCTATGGGGGGCATAATCTATGGGGGCATAATCTAAGGAGCATCTATAGGGGCATAATCTATGGGGGCATAATCTATGGAGCATCTATAGGGGCATAATCTATGGGGGCACAATCTATGGAGCTTCTATGGGGGCATAATCTATGGAGCTTCTATGGGGGCATCATCTATGGAGCTTCTATGGGGGCATCATCTATGGGGGCATAATCTATGGGGGCATAATCTATGGAGCATCTATAGGGGCATAATCTATGGGGGTACAATCTAAGGAGCATCTATGGGGCACAATCTATGGAGCTTCTATGGGGGCATAATCTAAGGAGCATCTATAGGGGAATAATCTAAGGAGCATCTATGGGGGCATAATCTATGAAGCATCTATGAGGGCACAATCTATGGAGCATCTATGGGGGCATAATACATGGGCAGCATATGGGGCATAATCTCATTTTCCACCCTAGGCTTGTACTCAAGTCGATAAGTTTTCCCATTTTTTTGTGGCAAAATTTGGGGGGTCGGCTTATACTCGAGTATATATGGTATCTATCTATTATCTATCTATATATATATATATATAATATATATATATATATATATATATATCATTATCCCCTATGAGGGGGCTGCTTTATAATCTATGGGGGGGCTGCTTTATAATCTATGAGTGAGGCTACCCCAACTACTGCTACATAATTAAGACGTGTACTACCTTATATTATACCCGGATATTAGTGTGTTTTACTGCACAATTTGTGGTCTTGTATTTATTTCTATGTAGCTACATAGTGGGCCCCAAGAATGATTTTCTCTGGTGGGCCCAAGGTGCTCCAGTCCGACGCTGGATGGTGGGTCTAGTGATGCATGAATATGCTGATGGTGATTCTAGTGATATATGCATGTACTGATAGTGGTTCTGGTGATGCATTTATGTACTGATGGTGGTTCCAGTGCCGTATTCAAGTAGTTATGGTGGTTCTGTTAATCTGTTCATGTACTGATGGTGGTTCTAGTGACTTATTTATTTACTGATGATGGCTCTAGTGTATTATTTATGTACTATTGATGGCTCTGGTGCTCTATTTATGTACTGATGATGATTTTGGTTTCATTTTCATGTACTGATGATGGTTCTGTTGATGAATACAGCACCAGAACAACCTTCACTACATGAATGTCACAATAACCACCATCAGTACAAGAATACGACACCAGACATCATTTTTTTACTTTTGCTGGTATTTTTTGGTGAAAAAGGTAATAATTTTAGTGTAAGTGGTTGTTAGAGCTTGTTACCTGAGCCTTCGGCGGGGGAGGTTGGGGTACGTTCGGGGTCCTGTTAAGTGAGTCTGTAACCGATTGCTTTGCTTGGGTTCCTGATGGTTCATCGGAGGAGGGCACTATTGGCTTCATCTGCGTAGTTTACCAAAATACTGAGCCCCACAGAAAAACATGTCAGCAGCCAGATGGTTGGGGACTGCACAAAATGACATTAAGGTCTTCATGTGGCCTCTGGGCTGCAGATTGTGAACTGTACATGTTTCTACTTAGAGATAAAGAGAGTTGAGAACAAGTCAAATTGTATCTGAATGTAAGATCTCATAAATATACATGTGGATGGGGATGTTCAATCAAGTCTAAAGTTGTATAATTTGTTTTTTGTTTGGATGCACTTATTCAATGAAAAATAATGGTTGTCAAATTGTGCCTATCCTCTTCATAATCAATGTTTACGGTTTAATCATGAGCAAAATAATTTTGTTACTGTACAATCACGTAGTCAGCAACAAGCATCTACATACATAGGTAAATTTCCTAAGAGCGCATATCGACGATATAACAAGTCTATTTTTGATTATTTAAAGGCACGATCACAAAAGCTGCATGTATGGAGATGAACAACTGATAATAAAACCATTCAGTCTCTATACAATTTGCATATATGGAGATCTACGGAAATTATCTTTTAGGTCACATAAAATATAGATCAGCCAATGAACAATAATTTTGCTAGTTCATTGACTGCTCACTGCAATGTTTAAATGGGGCTTCCTATGGGGGTTTACATTTCATAGAATCATAGAATGGTAGAGTTGGAAGGGACCTCCTGGGTCATCTGGTCCAACCCCCTGCTCAAAGCAGGATTCTCTAATTCATCCCAGACAGATGTCTATCCAGCCTCTGTTTGAAGACTTCCATTGAAGGAGAACTCACCACCTCTTGTGGCAGCCTGTTCCACTCATTGATCACCCTAACTGTCAAAAAGTTTTTTCTAATATCTAATCTGTGTCTCCTCCCATTCAGTTTCATCCCATTGCTTCTAGTCTTTCCTTGCGCAAATGAGAATAAAGATGATCCTTCTACAATGTGACAGCCCTTGAGATATTTGTAGACAGCTATTAAGTCTCCTCTCAGTCTTCTTTTTTGCAAGCTAAACATTCCCAAATCCTGCAACCGTTCCTCATAGGACATGGTTTGCAGACCGGTCACCTTTCTGGTGGCTCTTCTCTGAACTTGCTCCAGTTTGTTGATGTCTTTTTTAAAATGTGGTGCCCAAAACTGGACACAGTATTCCAGATGAGGTCTGACCAAAGAGGAGTAGAGGGCAATAATGACCTCACGTGATCTAGACTGTATGCTTCTGTTGATACATCCTAGAATTGCATTTGCCTTTTTTGCTGCTGCATCACACTGTTGACTCATGTTAAGTCTGTGATCAATTAGTATACCCAAGTCTTTTTCACATGTGCTGTTGCTTAGCCCTATTCCTCCCATTTTGTATATGCTTTTTTCATTTTTATTGCCCAGATGTAGTACTTTGCATTTTTCCCTGTTAAAATCCATTCTGTTAGTTGCTGCCCACTGCTCCAGTTTATGTATATCTTTTTGAATCCTCTCTCTCTCTTCTCTAGTATTAGCTACCCCTCCTAGCTTTGTGTCATCAGCAAATTTGATCAGTTTACCCTCAATTCCTTCATCTAAATTTACATCTTATAAACGTTAGTTTACTCAATGATCAGCACCTGTGAGAGGTTCTTAAAGGGAATGTCTCATCAGAAAATTACTATTGTTTAAATGTTTTTTAAACATTTTTTGTCATTTCTTTTCTTAGTATAATTTTCATTAAAACTAAAAATAGAAATATTGCTAATTTCACACTGGTCACCGGGGTGGGTACTTTAGACTCTAACTTCCTGTTGCTTCAGGAAATTAACATGTACATTAGCAGCATTAAATTCACTCAGAATATAGCTTAGCTTTTATACAGTATATACATCTAATGAGCCTGTGCAAAGCTCATTGTGATGGGAAGGAAAGCAGCGTCAGCTGTGACATCACCTATTGTGAATGGTGGATCCTGTGTTATCAGTTATGTACAGAGGTGTTATCAGTCACTGTAATTCTGCCTCTGATTATAACGAGCCTACTGAAAACGCTTCCTGAAAGGACAGAAATTATGGGTCTAAAATAACTCCAATGGCCAGTATGAAAAATGCACACACATGTATAGCACAGTGACTAGCTAACAACCTATTACACCCCCATACTATTAAATTATGCAGACTGCCCGCACTCTATACATGCATTACAGCGTACAGACCGGGGTGCCGGGTGCAGCCAGGCCCATCAATGGTGAGCTTGTATACTAAGGGCCTGTACCTTTGTGGTACACAGAGAGCGCCGGGCAGTCCGCCTAATCTAATGCTATGGGCGTGTAATAGGCAGTACTAGTGGCTGGGCACTGTGCTGTACATGTGTGTGACTTGCACCCTATTGCACGCTTTATGTATGTGCAATTCTAATACTAAGCAGTGAGAGTGGCTGTTTCATTAGTATTTTGCACTTGTGTTACCTCCTTTATTAGGGGCTCTGCTGCATCCAGTAGGGGCATTTGTTTCTGTGACCTTGGCCATTGCCTTTTTGCTGTGTTTATAATTTAATTATTTGGGAATTTTTTTAAGTTTCATTTATTTTTTTGGCTGTGATTTTAATTTTGTTTTTTTACTACAAATCCCATTTTTTTTATATAAAAAAAATGTTACGTTGACACATTCCCATTAATTTCAGTTCTTTTCTTTTATTGTCTTAAAAGGTAAATTTGCATTGTATACCTTCTCAGGCCAAGCAGGTGGTGTCAGATTATGGAAGAGAATTGTAATATCTATAAATATAATAACCAAGAACTTGCGTTAAGTTCCATGAAATCTGAAGGAAAGAGGCATATGTTCTTTGTCCTGCAGCCTCTATGTGTGAATGATAAATAGGGCGACTGTGGCTCTGGAAGACTTTGGGCTTAGTAGAACCTCAGACAGTACGGCACACATTTGACTATATAAGTCAGGCCTGCGTGCAATTCATTACAACAAAACCTTGCTCTCCATATGTAACAAGTCTTTAACAAATTCTCTCCAGACGGAAGAGGAAAAAGTTTTTGCCAGAGATGGTGAAAAATGATTTCAAGAACTTTTTTTTTTTTCTTTATCTTTCTCCAGATGTTAAAAAAAAGCTCCCTGGACAGAGAGAAGAAGCAGCCTTGTCTTGTTAACCCCTTCATTACAGAAATGGAAGTAGCCGGATAAGGTAGCAACATGGATTGATCTCGGAGGCCATAGATGAGCATGTCATGTAAAGGATGTTTCCCAGGACAAAGCTCACGAACAGCAGATTTGTTAGCATTTCATGCCGTCTTGTAGGAGGAGATTTCTTGGTGGATGAATTGATACTTGAAGTTCTTCAGACTTACTATGACTGAATGACCTCCGACATTTGAAAACCATTACCTGGAATACTTTGTGGTTGGACAGGTGGATGTATGTACAGCATTCCTCTTGTAATCTAAACATTACCAGTAACTGTAAGGCCAGGTTTCCACCATATTCAACATAGAAAGTCCTCCAGCCATGTTCCAAATAAAAATTAATCTTGTGCCAACATTTTAAAAGGATAAAACATCTCCAAGCTTCTTTCAGACTAAGTCAGTCCTTATTCATGGAGAAGGACTGGCTGATTATCCATGAATAAGGACTGAGCGACAATATGAAACGAGTAGGAAAAGGAAAAAGAACTTCTACATTGGGATATACTCGAAGACGTCTTATCTTTTTAATATGTTGGAATAAAGTTTGCTTTTTTAGCCAGAACACGGCCGACAGGACTTTCTTGGATTGTCGTTGGGTCACACCAGGCAGGAATGGCTTTCTCCTTGCCAAGAAGTCCATAGTAGCCTTTACAAGGATGAGCTGTTTTTTTCTTTAGTTTTGTTCCACCATTTTCACCCTACACCAGTAAATTCTCCTGACATATATGTCTAATATCGCCCCTTTGGCATTAGCTTGCCCAATACTGTCTATTTCTCTTTGCCTCCACTGTGTTTAAAATCATAGTGGACTATAGTTTTCAAAACAACTGTGTGAAAAACTTTTTATATGGATTTTTCTCATGGAGAGTGAATATTTAACATGTATAGTCATACAGTTACAATCATATCTGCAAGCCTGGCACCAACAAACCCATGCCTATGGCCGGGCTTCATAGGAGATAGATATTAAAATACACTGCAATATTACAGCACATTGCACAAGTGATCACAGGTTCAAGTCCTGGGAGGACCAATAAAAAAGAAAAAAAAAATGTTAAAAAAGACAAAAATGGAAAACGGAGCCCAGCAGTGGCACTGTCAACTAAGAGCCATCATAAACCTGGACTTGGCCCTGCAAATGGTTCCTACATTCAACTGAACTTTTCATACTGAACATAAGGCATCTGATAGTCGTCTTCATTTACTGAGACTAGCTTTTTCAACAAAACCTATAAGACTTTTCTAGGTTTAAGTAGTTAAAAAAAATTCTGAACTTTGTACTCCAGTCTATTAACAAGACAGTTTCAGTGAATTTGCCCCAAATTTATTATAAGGAGCTGACATTGTGACATATTTTGGACTATGCTTGCTATGAGAAGGCAAAGCTTTGCATCATGATTTGCACAATATACCAACACTGCTTTACAACGTTTCTTTGGTGTGTACCATATTACATTTCAGCCATAGTCACCTATAGCTTTCTTCTTTACTCCATTCTGTATAAATCTCTCAACCTGCAGGGAGTTTTCTGTCTACATCTGTTTATGTGATTATTTATATATTTGTTATACTCATATTTATCAATTTGGTTTCTCTTATTATATTGAGTCTTGTTGTTCCTTCGTCCAACCATATGCTATTTTCAATTCAGTGGCCCCAATTCATCAAGACCGGCGATTTACTCTCCAGTCTTAATGAATGGGTATGTGAAGTCAGCCTCTCTTGATTCATCACCCTAGTGAAGAGTGAGCGTGCTCTGATAAGGTGTCATGCTCGTGTGCTGATAGTGTCTTCGGTGTGCTTGAATACTATGTTCAAATCGCCATGTCTGTGTGTCTCGCGACTGTTCAACAGCCACATCACATGTAGAGAACGCCTAACAAACAGGAAATCCCTTCATGTGTTGCGGCTGTTGAACAGTTGCGATGCACACAGCCATGGCAACTCGAACATACAGTAGTATTCGAGTGCGCTGAAGACACTCTATTAGCACACGAGCATGCTCGAATAACACCGTATCAGATCACGCTGACTCATCACTAGTTAGCACCTCTTTATGAAACTGGAGCATCTGACGAGTGGCTTGCGCCTCTGTGTGCTACGCCAGGATTCTTACTCCAGTGACATACAG
The DNA here is from genome assembly GCA_033576555.1 of Oophaga sylvatica. Classification (NCBI taxonomy): domain Eukaryota; kingdom Metazoa; phylum Chordata; class Amphibia; order Anura; family Dendrobatidae; genus Oophaga; species Oophaga sylvatica. The sequence goes on along the minus strand of JARQOD010000002.1, from coordinate 99,759,362 downwards.
GAGTGAGATTTCTGGAGTACAGAATGTCACAGTTTGTCATGAATTAGACAATCTGTGGCGTTACTCCTCCATCACATCCCCATCCAGCCTGAGCTCAGCCCATTTCAGCAGAGCTGGGAGAAACAAAGCCTTGATAAAGATTGTCCTCTAGATCGAAACGCGTTGCTTACATCCCTCTTTCCCTGCCACAAGGAGCACCCAACAACACTGCTATTTTAAAATGGATCAATAAAGATTGGAATTTTTTAAGGATCTGGAACTACAACCCTTCTTTTGTGTGGTAAGATGGGAATCCCTGCATCCAAGTACACTGCCTCAGTGTTAGTAATGTGGCACAGCTTTGACTGCCATTATAAAGGGGGTCACTAATATAGGGGAGGCAGGAGCTGGATGTCAATAAAGGTCCTGGATGTGGCTCGCAACCCTCTCTGGGCTGAATGTGGCTTTCAATGTAGGCTAATTAGTCCCTAATCTATTTGGTACAGCACTACATGTCAACCATTGTCGCCATAACACTGGCACTGGGAGCCACCCATTTGCCAAACAGCCTTCCTGATGCCAGACAAAGTGCCATATCTCTTTGCTACATCACCATGGAAATAAAGAACCACAGCAACAAAGGCCGCCCACACAGCACCAACACAAAGAAAACTCAACGCAGAAATTCACACATTCGTATTATACAATCCATACTCACACCACAATATCCAGCCCATCACCTGACCGCCTCATGTATTCCCATGGGTCAGGTCAGGTATTGCATGGACCATACAGTATGGACATGTGAATACAGCATTACACGTGGTATCGGAGAACAAACTGAGGGCAAATAGGTGTGATGTTATTCGCCGTCTCACCTGCTAGTTTTAAAATTCCTGGATCAAATGGGCGATCGCAGTGTGTAAGACCACTGCACAACATGGCAACCACTTTAAGTGGCTTTTTAGCTGTAGCATTTAGATTTACTAATATAATTAACATACATTGATTAGTAGAGCAGTGTGTTACCAATCTGCAGGAGTTGGAGACTGACCCAACAGAGAATTATAGACTCCACTTGTGGTTCCAATTTCTAACTCTAAAGCAGTGGTCACCAACCTTTCTGACCTTGAGAGACTCATTTAGACTCATTCAGCTCTGAGAGAGGGTCGCGAGCCACATCCAGCTTCCACCCTCCTCACAGTAGTGGCAACCAAAGCCCCCATTACGAGTATAATGATAATCAAAGCTTTTCCACAGAAATCACCCTGAAGCAGTACTCAAAGATCCAAGGTTTCTCACAATACTCCCATTCAGTATTCTCCCATCAAGCACTCCCAACACACTGTCACCTCCAGCTTCAAGCACCTCCTCTGACAGGTGGTATCATCCTGTCTACAGAGTACCATACTTAAATTATGTCTAAACCCCGGCTGACCGGAGATGAACTCATTAGCATGGGAAAGTTTCTGAATTTTTTCCCACGCTGTTGAGTTCACTTCAGGAGTGCATGGAGTCCCCGGCTGACCTGAGGTGATCTGACAGCGTAGGAAAAAGTTCAGAAACTTTCCCATGCTAATCAGTTCATCTAAGGTCAGCTGGGGAGCCAGCGCAGACATGATTTCATTCAATCTGCAGTGGTTTACAGCCGGGCCGGTAGCATTAGCACCGGTCCCGGTTGTAAACTAGTTAACCCCCTGTGATGGATTGCAACGGGGGACCTGACTGAACGGCGGAGCGGTATGGATATTGTTTTTTCATTTTATTAATTTTTACAGGAGAACAAGGGATTCATATGGATTAGCAGCATAATAAATGTGGTCAAAAACTTTGTGTAATTATTCATTAAAATAATGTTTTATTAATGTGTGTGTCTTTTTTAACCCTTTACTACTATAGGATTAATAATGGATAGTTGTCTTATTGACACCTCTCCATTATTAATCCGGATTAATGTCACGTTTCAATAGCAAGGTGACATTAACTCCTTATTAACCCATGAGCCACCTCTAAAGGCAATGGTAATACAGAGGCTAAGTGCCAGAAAAGGCGCATCTAATAATAGATGTGCCTTTTCTGGGGTGGCTGGGGCCACATGTTCGCAGCCAGGGGGGCCCAAAAACAATGGTCCCTCTGTAGGCTATGAATATCTGTCCTCAGTCACTGGCTTTCCCTCTCTGGCGGTAAAAATGCCCACACGTTTTTTACAATAAATTTACCCGTTAAATTAACACCTACATGTCCAAAATTTTGCACACATACACTCATCTAATTATTAGTCTAAAACATATATAAAACTAAATGAAATGAAATGGTTTACTGTATGTAAACCATGTGTCATTTCATGTTGGGTTCTGTAATGATTTTACACATGTCTGTGTGATTTTACAGTATACTGCACTGAATTGCCGGTTTTTCTAAAAGACACCAGTGCGTATTTCTCGCAAGTCACACGTATGGTCCGTGTGTAATCCGTTTTTTTCTTGCACACATAGACTTGCATTGGCGAGTCTCGGCCGTAATACGGTGCAAATCGCAGCATGCTGCGATTTCTCTTGCACGTATAAAATGGCCGAGAAAAAAATCAGATGATGGGAGCTGCCCCATAGACTAACATTGGTCCGAGTGCAATGCGATTTTTTATCGCATAGCACTTATCCGTATTTCTTACTGGTGTGACTCCGGCCTTAGGGTCTATATCTTGTAAGCTGATTTTCAAATATTCTTTGAGATTTATTGATGACATGGTCTGTGCAATGAGAATAGTTTTGGATGGAATAAAAAAAGTGAAAGTGCACACGCTCTATAGGGTGGGTCCTCATTTTCTCTGGAGGGTCCCAAGTACTGCAACAACACTGCAGGTCAGCATATATTTCTGGTGTTTTGTGACATTACAACAATATGTTCAGTTATGTGAAATTTATTCTACCCAACACGTCAATGTCTGTAAAAAAAACAAAAAAAAACAGACTACAGACCAAAAAGCATCCAGTAGTCTGCTGACAGACCTGCCACCAGGAGTATTTCCATGTCCTGCATCTCTCCGCGCAGAGCAATTCCTTGTGATACCGGCCTTATATTTGTGTAGTATAACTAAATGTAAATCTTTACTGCAAACAGGATATATTTACTGTAATAAAAGCTCCGTACGCCCAGATTTATGGGAGACGTGACTGTAAGGCTTGGCTGGCATTTACCCAGTTTTTACCACACTAAGTTTACACGCTCTTATTACACAAGCCTGAAATGTATAATTAGCTATTTAGAATAATATCATGCAACTATGTGCCTGTTTACCAGCAGAAAACATTGCCTAAGGTGATTAATTTAATGAAGATTTTATTGATAGCTGGCATTCTAAGTTAAATGTTATCTTGCACTAATTGTAAATGTTGGGGACTGTGCATAAATAACAAACATTATGGTGACATTTACAATCAGTATTCATGCGACTGTGCATAGGGATTTGTGAATTAACCTCATCATTCCCTTCCTCAGGTGTCACAGCAGACAGCAATCAAAAACATTGTCACGGTCCCATATTTCAGTTTATTGTTACATGACAGGAACACATATCACGCCATAACTCTAAAGCGACATATGCTCACACACCTAATATTCTATACAAATCTGCCCATCTGTTGATCTACCTGTAGTTCCAATTGTTAGCAAAAATATCAGCTCTTATTTGGGTCTCTTTACACGTGTGGGTTTATATGCAGTATTCCGTGCCAAAAACTTGAGTAGATAAAAATAAGAAGTATTCGGCTATGTTCACACATGGCATTTTTTGCAGCATTTTTTTTTACTTTTGCTTCATTTTTTTTCTGCAGAAAAGAAACTACATTTTTCATTGCCAGTAAAAGCCAAGAGATTTTAGAAATCTTATGCAAACAGATGTTTTTTTTCCTGATTCAATTGGAAAACTGCAGTATATTTGAAAACCCTCAGCTTGTCAATTATTTCAGCGTTTTTTCAGCTTTTTTTCACCCATAGAAAGCAATGAGAAAGTGCTGCAAGTCTTTCCTTTAGAGATTTTCTTCTTACACCCACTCCTGACTTTGTTTAAACAAATACTATAAAAACTAACTTCTTCTCCTTCTCACATATATTTTCATTTTTTATGTTAAATAAACAAAATATTATAGTTTTATATGTGGTATTTATCTGAGTATCTGCAACTGCAGATAGTATGCAGGTGTATCAAGTAGAATGATTGCTGATTGCATCCTAGGTTATGAAACAATCCTCAACATACTAATTGAGATATTAGTAAATAATCATATTTTGTAGAAAAGTGATGAGGTATAGCAAACAAAATAGGGCTTAAGCTGTCCTTTTTAAAGAAGCACTCCCATCAAAATTTGTATCCTCTTAATATATTGCAGCCATCATATTATACAGCACTGTGTACTTACAATTGCTCCTTTTGCCTTTCTACCTAGATAATTCTTCTCTTTTCCATTAGGTCTGTGACTCACATGATTAAAAACTGACTAGCTGAATCATTCTAAGCGCTATGTAGAAATAGAAGGTGTATTTTCCCTGTATGACTCATCAGTCACTGCAAAAGTCAATGGGTGGGGGAGGAGGGAGCAGCTGGGACAGGTGTAGAAGAGGGGAATGATAAATGCAGGGACAAAAGATTTCCTGTTTCTACATATGTAAGGGCGGGACTGGACTGTAGTCGTGACCTGGATTACCGTAACATCCATGTCCGGCCCGTCCCCTACATGAAACAGTGTTTTTCCCTCTGGCGTACCTGTATCTCCAGATTCCACTTCCCCTGGGCACTTCCCAGGTACAGATGGTCTCTCTTCCAGGCGACTCCCAGCAATGGAGACACAGTCCAGAATAACTTGAACATTCTCTTTACTGAATTCTTCACACGTTACATCCACAGTTGGCACATGAATTACATTTGTTTCCTTTGCTCTCCCTGCCTTGCTGTCACTTCTCTGCAGTACACGCCCGGACCGGACCATCCCAGACTGCTCCCCAGTTCCTTCCTGGCCTGACCTCGCCATAATGACATCTCCTCCAGCCTGCTTCACCTAATAGCTGAATTCATCATTCACTAGGTTGAGTGTCCCCCGGTGAAGCATCCGGCCCGTCTGCACTGAGCTCGTCGAAGCTCCAGCTCCCCTCAGTTCATTGGCCCAGTCAACTTCTGCCCTAAAAGCATTGGCCCAGGCGGTAAGGCTCTACATCTTTCCTCTTCTGTCTTGACCCACTGCGATACTATGCAGTGGCCGTCAAGTATAGCAACGTGGGTTGCTATACTTGAAACATTGCGTAGCTGCCGGTTGTCCGGGCCTAAGCCCTTGTGGACACTTGGGCACGCTGGCCCCGTCTGAACTAACTTCCTCCAAACCCCTGTCTTACTACCCCATAGCCCCTCCTACACTTAACCATATGAGAACTAACTAGAAACTCTACATAATTAGGCCCACTAGTATGCCCCCACATAGTGGCCCATGACAGTACTACACTTACCCGAATAGCTATACTATATACTAAAGTGCCCTTTAATGCCCCAACAGGATGCACTTAACTTTCCCTAAACTACGCACAAGTACAATACAGCAGAACATATTAACGTATGCAATAAACATATTTACACACAATGGTAACACATAAGAATGTGGCAGTACCATAAACATTAGTAGTAGTACATAGCATCATGTAGCAATACCACCAAACGTTATACTTATGCAATAACTATTTACATGCTGCAACATTATATACACTTAAAGGGTGGGGCAAAACAGGAACATTCTTTCTCCCCCTTACACATAGAGCAGAGAAAAGAGAAGAATTAGCTGGGTAGAAAGGCAAAATGAGCCATTGTAAATACACAGTGTTATATAACATAATGACTGCAATATATTAGGAAGATAAAAATATTGATGGGAGGAGAAGGAAGAGGAGTGCTTCTTTAATGTAATTTTTCTTTAACTTTGAGCTCACATAAAACCACAATACCACCATACAGTGCCAAGACAATAATGTCGTACATATCATTGGTGCAACCTGTGCAGCCACAAAGGGGCACAAGAGGCCAGGGCGATGCTACTACCGCCAAAGCAGGTTCAATTGTGCTTTATGAGGAGCTATTGGACTACAAAGGGTCCATATATTGTTCTTCCACAGGAGCTCTCTTCTGTCCATATAAGCGGCTACATATACTGTCTATATATTGCTGCCATATACAGCCAATATAACTAAGATAATATTTCTATTTACTGTACAAAAATGGTGTGCAGTGATGGAATGCAACATCTGAATGCCACAAGATCTCATATTATACTTTTTTTATGTCTTTTATTGATAAATTTGTTTAAAATAATTGCTGCAAAATTATGGTGTCATGTATGCTGGAATTCTGCTGCCATATGCCTTAATATTTCTTATGCCATGTATAGCAAAGTAACTAACATAAATTAGACATACTGAAAATAAATGTTGTCAACAAAAAAAGAATACTTTTGGGAGAAGCTTTGACCATTGTAAAAATTCACTTCAGTTCAATTTGCAAGATGTTTATTAAAGGTTTTATCTAAGACTATTTTTTTAACTAAGTGCCTAAAAATTAACAGGAAGGTACCTCCCTGTTCTAACTGGCATCGGCACAGAGCAGTAATTCATCTGCTCCACATCAACAGAGCAGCTCTTCCTCTTCTTCACTGCTCTGTCAATGGAGCATGGCTGCCAGCATCATACTGATTGACAGTTAGCTCCCCGCAGTTAGGTAGTGGAGAGCCATTTGTCAATCAGCATGATGTCGGCATTTTCCCCCCATGAACAGAGCAAAGTGGAAGAGAAGCTGATCTTCTGTCAACATGACATCAACGGAAGCAGCTGAAACGCCGTCAGGAAGGGTCTGTGACCGGCACAACAGGTAAGTAGCAATTACAATTGTTAGTCCTTAGACCTGTAGTATAAAAATAAATTAGTCCCAGATAGCCCTATTTTTGTTGTATTTCTTACTGACTCTTTGAATACATGACTCCCAAACCTAGCCAGCTTACAATGGTGTTGTTTGTCCTGGACACAAGTTCTGTGCTGCCCCATCTACTATATACCATTTCCAATGTTGGTATTTCCTATGTGGCCTTTGGGCCCTCGCAGAAAGAGCCGACACAGAATCCTGTGATATTTACAGCTCACTATCAGTTATTTTGAAATTGCATTAGTGAAATGCTCCAGTTTTGATGCGAACAGATTGAACTTGCAAATTTTTCTTAATGTATGATCATTCCTTGTTCACAAATTATATTTATTCTTATTAAGGGACCTCGTCAACCTTTACATAATTGGGATTGATACCTTAGAAAGCTTATCTATCACTGCGTGCCTTGACTTTACACGCATTGCACTTTGCACATTTCGCACTAGCTAGCTCAAACTTCGATACATAATCGAAATGTGAACTTTTTCTTTCTTACAATTTTCCATATTCTCCAAGGTCTTGTTTATCTTGCAGGATTATCGTCATCCGTGCTGAACCTTCAGGAATCAGTGGGACAGCAGAAAGGATTGTCACTAAGGTAAATAGCAGAAAAAGATATTAGTATATCAAGTGGCTATTGAGTTTTGTTAGGGTGAACATGAAGATATATTGACCGATCAGTCCAGGAAGAGCAAAGGAACAGTAAATATTGACTGAGGCAAATCCCTGGTTAATATTCCTCCCCCAGTTTCCACACTCCATCCATCTTGATAACCAGGAAGGTCACAGTTAACCCTCATGTACCTTTGTGTCTTACCCTCCACCTATTTTATCTTTGTGTTGGAGATTTCTTCCAATGTCAAACAATGGAATAGGATCATACAAAAGCTGAATAAAGTGAGTGAGAATGGATACAACATATTGGATAATCTGTACAGACTGATGGAAATTCAATCGTGTTCTTAGATTAGTCCTTATGTAAAGAACATAAGCAAGGCAGCATCATATATTTCATTGATAGTGAACTATGGGTCAGGTATGAGAAGCTTTGCTCCAATGCGTTCCAAACAGTAGATTCATAAGGCTCCTCTACAACCAGACTCCAAGGTAATTATTATTATAATTATTATTATTATTATTATTTATTTCTATAGCACCATTGATTCCATGGTGCTGTACATGAGAAGGGGTTACATACAAATTACAGATATCACTTACAGTAAACAAACTAACAATGACAGACTGATACAGAGGGGAGAGGACCCTGCCCTTTCGGGCTTAAGGGTATGCCACACTAAACAATATCGCTAACGGGATCGCTAAAAAACGTCACTATTTAGCGATCCCGTTAGCGATATTGTTCAGTGCGGCAGCTTCCAGCGACGAGCTTCCTGCTGTGATCTCGCTCGTCGCTGGAATCGTTCCGGACCCTATTTTCTCGTCGGCGCTCCCGCTGGGTAAGTATCTTATCGCTGTGTGGCACCTTTTCTTAGCGATTTAGCGGTACTTTTGTACCGCTAAAGTCGTTAAGAAGATCGCTAACGGCGATAGCGTCGTTAACTATATCGCTAAATGCGGCAGCATTTAGCGATATAGAAACAATCCCGCTAGCGATCTCATTAGTATGCAACGCTAACGAGATCGCTAGCGGGATTGTTTAGTGTGGCAGTACCTTTACACTCTACAGGATGGTGGGGAAGGAGACAGCAGGTCGGGGGGTTGCAGCAGTTCCGGTGTTGGTTGAAGCGATATCTCCGGTAGTGGTGAGGAGGCAGCGGGGACATTGCAGACTGTAGGCTTTCCAGGAGTAGCAGAGAAAGACTGGTACCGTTGAATTAGTTTCACTTTTTTATATCTGTTTTATCCTAATAAATATGTCTCTGTAAAAAAAAAGCTAAGAGGTGTTTACATCAAAATGAATTAATAAAAGTAGTTCGGTGTCAAAAATCCCCAATTACCGAAGTTCGAAAGGCGAATAAGTTGCTACAAGACAACTATGATGAAAACATTTCTTCTCCAAGAATAAAACGATTGGGCATTAAAATTCAACATGCCTGATCCTTAAAGGGAATCTGTCACCTCATTTTTGGGATATAAGCTGCGGCCACCGGCATTAGGGGCTTATCTACAGCATTCTGGCACAGCGCAGGCACCGGGAAAGGTCAGAGAGGCCCGGCGTCTGCGCAGTGCAGTACTTTACTCTGCCCTCAACAGGGCAGAGAATAACGCCTGCGCAGGAGCTGCGACAGAAGCAAAGAAGAGGACGTCATCGCATGAAGATGGGAGGCGCCGGACTCGGACCTGCAACACCCATCGGACCAGATCGCACCGGGCCGCCCCCCCCCGGTGAGTATAATATAGCTTGTTTTTCTTATCTTTCAGGTTACATTGGGGGCTTATCTACAGCATTTTACATTATGCTGTAGATAAGCCCCTAATGGCGGTGGCCGCAGCTTATATCCCAAAAATAAGGTGACAGATTCCCTTTAAGTCCCAAACGTCATTATTCGGGGAGAGCTAGATCCCACTACACAAGATGATGTAGTTAATCAGTCTTGCAGAAATCAGTGGGGTTGGCCACCTTGGCTTATATGTGTATGGGCACCTTTACTGTGAATGACCATAAATACATGTAGTAAAATAATCTGATATGTTAATGACCCGCCTGTAGCTGTTTAGCACTCTAAGGATATGTGCACATGTTAAGTATTTGCAGCAGACATTTCTGCACCAAAACATTGCAGTTTACAGTACCAGAAAAATAAGTGAGATTTCTGAAACCTCATGCACACGCTGCTTATTTTTTCCATGCAGATTTGAAGTAGTTGTTTTTTTTGCAGCATGTCAATTTGCAGCATTTTACACAGATTCAAATGATTGGAGAAAAAAAATGTTATTGTGAATTGCATCTCACAAAGCTTTCAATATCGATCTGTTCAGTTCCTCTTTCTCTACATCCTGCTATCCGTAGACTGAACAGCATTTCCAGGGTAAAAGATATCTTAATTGTAAATATTCAGCTTTTTTCATCTTATTATAATGCTTTATTAAACATTTTTCAGGCGCACCTATTTTACGGAAGCAAATCTTCCATGGGGTTGCATTTTGCTAAGATATCCCTTTACATAGCAAATAAATATGCAACCTATGTAAGGCTAGCACCTAACACATAAAGATGATGACATCAATACCAGGGTACACAAAATAGAAGAATTCAGTGCAAAGATTAAAGCTAACTCAAAAAGTAAGAATGCACGCAAAGAATTCAGTATAATTTTTTATAGTGAATTCTTTGTGTGCATTCTTACTTTTTGAGATAGCAAATAAATATAGAAATCACAATGTAAGTTCAATTTTGCCCTTTCTGTAACACAGTTCAATTCCAGCAAATGGGACTAAGTTGCAGTACCAGGACCTGCCACACATAAATGTACGGTGCTGTGTGTTAGGGTCTGCGGAACGCACCAAATATAAGATGTGGAGAGGTGCGTTCGCAGCCCGGGGTTCACCGTGCAGGCGGAGCCTGCTGCTAGTAAAATGGCGCAAGAAGTAAACTCTGTTATCCCGCAGAGTCACCAAAATAAACGCCGTAACGCGCTGTGGCAATATGTGCGAACTCACTTAACACAACTGAGTCGCAAAATAAACACGCTAGGGTGCTGTCTAGCGTTGAAAGCGAACCCTGTTACGTCACAGAGCCGCTGAGACAAACTTCTGTGTCCTGTCAGGCACCCAGGTACACAGTTAAGTGCTAAGCGAACATAGAACGTGATCATGCGCTAATGTCCTCGCGGGAGTCACCCGCAATCTATGGCGTCTGAACGCCAGGCCCTGAATACGGCAATCAAACTCCTCACCGGTTATGCCGGTAATCTAGGGCATCTAGGACACCGACCCTGACCAGCTAGCACACCAAACTCCTCACCGATTAAGTCGGTATTCTAGGGGCTTATTTCAGCCGGGCCCTAACCACACACACGCATGACCACACTGGCGCAAAGCATATAATGATTGATATTAGCGCATGGCGGCCCAGCCATGCCACCCTTTTATAGCAACAGCTACAGGACCTGCCAGAAACAAGGACCAATGAGAAACTGTTCCAAACACATGTAGTTTCATGACCTTCCTGGCGGACCAATAGGAGCTGCTGCAGTACCTGAACATGTGACCCCTGATCTCCAATGAGAGATCTTACCCTGGGCATGCTCAGAAGGGGAAACGCAGGACTTCGTCCCAAAGACGTCTGCTCCAGCACTGGCTATAATAGCAGATCCAGGAGAGGCAGCAGCAAGTCTATGCACAGTACTGGAATGGGCAAGACGCTGGGACTGACGTCTCTGCTGAGCAGGCTCCACTGTGACTGGAATGATGAATGGGGGACCGCAGCGGGACTGGTTCGAGACTCCCCTTGTGCAGCAGTGGGAACTCGAACCCTAACACTGTGTTTGTGTAAATAATGTATTTATTATGTTTTGCTAATATATGGCTACCAAATTCCACAGCGCTTTACATACATTGTCAGCACTGTCCCCAATGGAGCTAACAATCAGCATGTCTTTGGAATGTGAGAGGAAACCCAAGCAAACACGAGGAGAACATATAAACTCCTTGAAGATGTTGTCCTTGGTGGGATTTGAACCCAGGACTCCAGCGCTGCAGTGCTAACCACTGAGACACTGTGCTGCCGCTAATGACACTATTGATATGTGGAGTATTAAACTGTAGTAATGAGTCAGTAAGTATGGAGAACTTATTTTGTTTAACTTATTTTTATGCAATAGTAGAAAGGGATATATGGAAAATTTTGCTGGTCAATGGAGTTGATGGTGTTGAACAAAGAGCAGTTTTATTAATCAACGTGTTTCAGAGATGAGTAAATTAATTGTGTTTTATCCTGATGGAGTTTTTCAACTCTCAACATTCTGAATAATAAAACTGCCCTAAGGTTCTACACCATCTCCACTGGATATCCTCTTTACCAGCAGATTTATCTGTATATCTCTTTCTACTATTGCATTTAGTGCTGATTTTATTGCAGCATACCAAACAGCAGCTGGTATCTATAACTGCATAGGCGTTGTGCCTCGCCAGGTGAGCCACACCATACTATCTACAGCCTTTATTGCCTATTGTGTCTCTTTTTATCTATACCATAAGTTATTTTTCTGGCATAAAATATTGACTATCCAACAAGCAATCATGGAATGGAAAGCAACAAAATATAAACAAACAAAAAAACATTTTGATAGCAGGTCTACGGGTCATATATCCTGAAAATGTAGCGAGGGAAAGTGCAGCTTATCCAGTTGCTTTCTTCAATCCGTTGGCACTTCTAGTTTTCGAGATTGACTGACAGTTCCAATGCACCTGTTTTCCTACCAAGGTAGCTCTTTCAAAAGCTGTTTCAGATTTTAGGAATTATAATTTACTTGTTTGCTTACTAATTTATTTTGTTTTAAATTTTTGACATATTATTTACTTATTTTTGTACCCATTGATGCTTGATACATGGCTAATACAGCGGAACACACAATTGTTTTTTTTTAATAATACCATGAAGACAACACAGTGCCAAGATTATTGGAAGTGTCAGTCAAAAATAGAAACGCTTCCTTTTCCAGCTCACCGAATATCTCTCACAGTTAGATCAAGTAGTAAAAACGCATTAAGGTGGTTGTCCGGCATTAGGAGACAGGGTCTGTGTTTTTACCAGAATCTGTGTCGTTCTCATCAGTTCAGGGATTATACAACTATTGTTTGAGTGCTGTACCTGACACAGCTGTACAGGGAAGACAGGACATGGGAATAACTCCGCTAATGTGTGCATAAATACATGATGAACACTCCGGAATCAAATGGGAAAAACTAAAATTGAGGTTTGTTTACAATACTGTTCTTAAAACCACACAATCCAACTGCAAATCTAAGTGATGTTGACAGGAGCAGATCCTAAAAAACTAAAAAAAAAAAAAAAAAAACTTGTAGTAAAACTGCTGCAGCCTACATGAGAACTGCAAAATAGGGAAAGATTTTCTTTTTCATCAACACAAAAAACCCAAACTTTATATTATTGACCAAGATACCAAGGTTTTAAATCAAAGTCCTACTGAGAATTTGTGCCTTCAGTTTGAATAAGGGGATTTTCTCATCATCCTAAATGGGTAAAATTACCTAGTACTTGTGAAAGCAAGAAACTTTGCAAATTGCTCTCAATGGTCAAAAAGGGAAAGGTTTCCAGCACCAAAGGAAAGCAGTTAAAATTTAGCCTTTAACCCCTTCACAACCTTAAACGTATCCATACGTCCAGGTCGGCTCTCGCCACTTTAACACACTAAGGGCTCATACCCATTTGTGGAAAAAAAAACGGTCCGTTTTCTGGATGGAAAAAACGGTACGATTATATGTAATTGTCATGCGATTTGCATGTGATTTGTATGCGATTTTTAATTGCTCCATCCATTTTCCATCAGTTTTCCATCTGTATGCAATGCGATTTTAACATGACGTTTTATAAAGAGCAGTTATCTCTATGTAAAAAATCATGTAAAACTCACATTCTAAAAAAAAAATGTACACAAAAAGCAAATAATTATATATATATATATATATATATATATATAGATCATACACTTCTACATAGTATAATAGCCACTATATTATCAAAACACCCCTGAGCTAATAACTGATATTATAAATCACAACTTAGTTGAACCACAACTTTAATAAAGAAATAGAAAACACAATACAGATAACATCACATATAGGGAAATTACAATTATGTATGTGTGCAAAATTGCAGACATGTAGGGGTTAATTAAAGGTGTAAATTCGTTGAAAAAAAATGCGTGGGCTCCCGCTGTATTTTCTCCACCAGACAGACAAAGCAAGCGAGTGGGGGCAAATAATAATAGCCCAGGGAGGGTGCATTTATATTGTGCCCCCACTGGCTACTAGCATCTGCCCCCAGACACCCCAGAAAAGTCAAATCTATAATTAGATTAGCCCTTTCAGGCACTTTGGCCTGTAGCAGTGGCGAATGGGTTAATGGGTTAAAGCCACCTTGCAATTGAAAGGTGACTTTAAGCCAGGTTAATAATTGAGAGTTATCAATTTGACAACTCTCAATTATTAATCCTATTGTATGAAAGGAAAAAAAACACACACATTAATTATTAATCCTTTTAATGAAATAAAGACACAGTTTTGGACCATATTTTATTGCTCAGCTGTAATCCCCTGAATGAATCAGTTCCTCTCCCGGCATCAGGAGAGGAAGTGATTACTGTGGGAAGCTTAATTGATTGCTTCCCACTTTCACTTCAGGTCAGGTCAGGGTGACCTGACCTGAAGTGAAAGTGGGAATAAATCAATTAAGCTTCACACATTAATCACTTCCTCTCCTTTCGCCGGGAGAGGAACTGATTCATTCAGGGGGTAACAGTTCCAGCTACTTGCTAGCTGTAACCTGTTAACCCTTTCTGATGGATTACAGCGTGAGACCTGACTGTGCATCGGATTGGTAAGAATAATTTTGCTTTTTTATTTTATTTTTATTCCAGGAAATGGTTTTAGCAGGAAAATAAAAGATGGTCAAAAACTGTTTGATTATTTCATTAAAATTATTTTTTATTAAAGTGTGTGTGTTTGATTTTTCTTTCATACAATAGGATTAATAATTGATAGTTGTCTAATTGACAGCTCTCAATTATTAACCTGACTTAAAGTGACCTTTCAATTGCAATGTGGCTTTAACCCCTTATTAAGCCATTCGCCACCGCTACAGGGCAATGGGAATAGACGGGCAAAGTGCCAGAAAGGGCTAATCTAATTATAGATTTGCCTTTTCTGGGGTATCTGGGGGCATATGTTAGTAGCCGGGGGGGCACTAAATAAATGCGCCCTCCTGGGCTATTATTATTTGCCCCCACTCGCTTGCTTTGTCTGTCTGGTGGAGAAAATACAGCGGGAGCCCAAGCATTTTTTTCAACGAATTTACACCTTTAATTAACCCCTACATGTCTGCAATTTTGCACACATACACTCATGTAATTGTAAGTTCAACTATATATCAAACTACATGAAATTACATGGTTAACTGTATGTAAACCATGTGTGATTTCATGTCGGGTTCTGTTCGATTTCAACTATGTAGAAGTGTATGAACTATAAATATATATATGTATGTGTCACAATGACATGTATATATATGTATTCTATGTGTATGTATCTAGTGTTTTGTGAGCTGTCAGTGTGATTTTACAGTAGCCGGGGATGAATTGCCGGCTTTTCAAAGGAGACTAGTGCATATAAATCGGACAGCACTCGCATGGTGCAAGTGCTGTGCAATGATTTCTCGCACCCATTGACTTGCATTGGCGATTATCATGCCAAATTCGCATCAAATCGCAGCATGTTGCGATTTTTTTCTCATACCGATTTCGGCTGAGAAAAAAATCGCAAATGAGATGTCACCTATTGAATAACATTGGTCAGATTTGAATCCGATTTTTTATCTGCTGAATATCATCCGTTTTCGTCGCCAGTGAGTATGAGCCCTAAATGCTGCAATCGCAGCATTTAGCAATCGCAGCATTTAGAGAGAAGAAAGCCTCTCTGCCCTTGGATCGGTGACCCCACAAGGTCATCGATGGGTCCTGATCGTTGTCATGGTGACCCGATGTCGTCATGACGACATCCGGGTCACAAGGCACTAGCAAGTTAGTTAGATCATGCGCAGGGCATAATCTAACTAACTTGTGTCTGCAAGGCTGACAGGTTATTAGATATAGGAATGCTCCTGCATTGCTATACCTTATAACTGCGATCAGACTGCAGAAAGTGAAAATCCCATAGTAAAAAAGTAAGCCTGACCTATAAAACTGTCCCACTAGATAACTCCTTTAGCGAACACCGTAAAAAAAGAGGCAAAAACCGATGGTTTATCATCATACCGCCGAACATGAAGTGGAATAATATCCGATCAAAAAGACAAATGTATATAAAAATGTCATTAGCTCCATCACCTGAAAAATAAAAAAAAGTTAAAGCTCTCAGAATAAAGAGATGCAAAAATAATTATTTTTTCTATAACACAGTTTTTTTTTTTGTAAAAGCGCAAAACGTAAAACAAAAAAAAATTGGGTATCAATGCAATCCTAGTGAGCCGAAGAATAAAGCTGCCTTATCAATTTTACAATACAAGGAATGGCATTAAAAAAACAATTCCTGAATTGTTGTTTTTTTGTTTATTCTGCCTCCCAAAAATTGGAATAGAAAGCAATCAAAAAATAATAATAATAATAATAATCTTTATTTATATAGCGCCATCATATTCCGCAGCGCTTTACAGTTTAACAGTTTCAAAACACAAGTCATAAGTAACAACGTTAACAATACAGTAATTAAAGCAAAATAAGACGGCCCTGCTCGTGAGAACTTACAATCTACAATGAGGTGGGGGAGATACAAAATACAGGTGTGTATATACAATGGTGCATTTACAATGATGGTCCAGCCATCTTAAGGGAGTGAGGGATGGATGGAGATAGTGAATGGGCTACACACACACACTTACACATAGAATGACTTTGATTAGTGAATGTGATAGGCCGCTCTGAACAGATGTGTTTTGAGGGAGCGCCTGAAACCATGCAAATTGTGGATAGTCCTAATTTCTTGGGGTAGAGCATTCCAGAGGATTGGCGCAGCGCGGGAGAAGTCTTGGAGTCGGGAGTGGGAGGTACGGATTAGTGCAGAGGTTAGTCGAAAGTCGTTTGCAGAGCGCAGCAGTCGGTTAGGCCGATAGATAGAAATGAGGGAGGAGATGTAGGGGGGTGCTGCAGTGTGGAGAGCTTTGTGGGTGAGAACAAGTACTTTGAATTGGATCCTATAATGAATGGGCAGCCAGTGTAAGGACTGTGATGAGCCTGAAAATGGTACGCATAGAAACGTCAACTCGTCCCGCAGAAACAAGCCATAACATGACTCTGTCAGATGAAATATGGAAAAATTATAGCTCTCAAAATATGTAGTTTTTTAGTGTGTGACAGCAGCCAAACATAGTGTGAAAATGTAAAATCTGGGGCTAAAACAACATTTTGGTGGTAAAAATGAAATTATTTTTATTTTCATTGCCCTCTATGGTGTCAATATGATCACTGCACCCCTTCATGAATTCATTGAGAGCTGTAGTTTGTAAAATGGGGTCTCTTATGGGGTTCTGCTATTCTGGCACCTGAGGAGCTCTGTCAATGTGACATTGCACCCTCAAACCAGTCCCTCAAAATGTGAACTCCAATATGGCGCTTCTTCCCTTCTGACCTTTGCACTGCACCTCAAAAGTAGTTTCCGACCACATATGGTATCGGCGTACTCAGGAGAAATTGCACAACAAATTTTGGGGTCCATTTTCTCCTGCTATCTTTGTGAAAGTAAAAAATTTGGGGCTAAAATAACATTTTTGTGGGAAAAATGTGATTTTTTTTTTTATTTTCACCGTTATAATAATAATAATAATTTTATTTCTATAGCGCCAACATATTCCACAGCGCTTTATATTATAAGAGGGACTTGTACAGACAATAGACATTACAGCATAACAATAAAACAGATTCAAAGTAGATACCAAGAGGAATAAGGGCCCTGCTCACAAGCTTACAATCTATGAGGAAGAAGGGGAGACACGAAAGGTAGATGGTAAGATTTCATTTGATTTCATTGTTCGGACCAGCCATAGTGTTCAAATCGGTGCTCATGTAGTTCTGCATGAACCAGGTAACAGTCAAAGTATGTAACAGTACAGACAATAAGGGCTATTAAATGCATAAAGCGGGTGAGAGCATGATACAAGGTACCTGATTATGGTAAAAAATAAAATAAAATTTTGAATGGGGCAACAGGGACAGTTAGGTTAATGAGTTGAGGCGGTAGGGCACGCTTAAAACTGTGGGGATTGGGGATTAATCGTATTAACCTGGGTAGTGCATTCCAAAGAATTGGCGCAGCACGTGAAAAGTCTTGGAGACGGGAGTGGGAGGTTCTGATTATTGAGGATGCTAACCTCAGGTCATTAGCAGAATGGAGAGCACTGGTAGGATGGTAGGCTGAGACAAGGGAGGAGATGTAGGGTGGTGCTGAGCCATGGAGTGTTTTTTGGGTGAGGGTAATAAGTTTGTATTAGATTCTATAGTGGATGGATAACCAGTGTAATGACTGGCACAAGGTAGAGGCATCGGTATAACGATTGGTGAGGAATATGATCCTGGAGGCAGCATTCAAGACAGATTGGAGAGGGGAGAGTTTGGTAAGAGGGAGACCGATTAGTAGAGAGTTACAATAGTCCAGACAAGAATGAATAAGAGAAACAGTAAGAGTTTTTGCAGAGTCGAAAATAAGAAAAGGTCGAATTCTAGAGATGTTTTTGAGGTGGAGATAACAAGAGCGAGCCAGTGATCAGATGTGGGGGGTGAATGAAAGCTCAGAATCAAGTATGACCCCAAGACAGCAGGCATGTTGCTGGGGAGTAATGGTGGAGCCACACACGGAGATGGCGATGTCGGGCAAAGGTAGGTTAGTAAAGGGAGAAAACACGAGGAGTTCAGTTTTTGACAGGTTCAGTTTGAGATAGAGGGATGACATGATGTTAGAGACAGCGGTAAGACAATAACTGGTGTTTTCTAAAAAGGCAGGCGTGATATTGGGAGAAGAAGTGTATAATTGGGTGTCATCAGCATAGAGATGGTACTGGAAACCAAATCTACTGATTGTTTGTCAAATATGGGTGGTATACAAAGAGAAGAGCAGGGGGCCTTGGACTGATCCTTGAGGAACCCCAACAGTAAGGGGAAGATGAGAGGAGGAAGAGCCAGCAAAAGATACAGTGAAGGAACGGTCAGAGAGATAGGAGGAGAACCAGGAGAGAGCGGTGTCCTTGAGGCCGATGGAGCGGAGCATAGTGAGGAGGAGCTGATGGTCCACAGTGTTGAATGCTGCAGAGAGATCCAAGAGAATTAGCATGGAGTAGTGACCATAAGATTTAGCAGTGAATAGATCATTAGAGACTTTAGTGACGGCAGTTTCAATGTTCAATGTTATAAACTTCTGTGAAGCACCTGGGGGCTCAAGGTGCTCACCTCACATCTAGATAAGTTCCCTGAGTGGCTTACTTTCCAAAATGGGGTCACTTGTAGGGGTTTTTCACTGTTTAGGCACATCAGGGGCTCTCCAAACACAACATGGTGTCCGCTAATTATTCCAGCAAATTTTGCAGTCAGATGATGCTCCTTCCCTTCCAAGCCCTGCTGTACGCCCAAACAGTGGTCTTCCCAAAAATATGGGGTATCGGCATGCTCTGGAGAAATTGCATAACAAATTTTGTGGTCCATTTTTTCCTGTTACACTTGCAAAAATAAAAAAATTAGAATCTAAAGTAAAACTTTTGTGAGAAAAAGTTAAATGTTCATTTTTTCCTTCCACGTTCCAAAAATTCCTGTGAAGCACCTGAAGGGTTAATAAAATTATTGAATCTGGAATCTGTTTTCACACTTTGAGGGGTGCAGTTTTTAGAATGGTGGTATTTTATGTCATATAGACCCCTCAAAGCTATCTCAAATGAGGGGTGGTCCCTAAAAAAATGGTTTTGTAAATTTTGTTGGAAAAATTTGAAATTGCTGGTCAACTTTTAACCCTTATAACTTCCTATAAAAATCTATGTTTCAAAAATTGTGCTGATGTAAAGTGGACATGTGGGAAATGTTATTTATTAACTTTTTTGTGTGATATAACTCTCTGATTTAAGGGCATAAAAATTAAAAGTTTGAAAAATTCACCAAATTTCATTTTTTACACAAATAAGTCATATCAAAGAAATGTTACCACTATCATGAAGTACAATATATCACAAAAAAATATTTTTAGAATCAGTGGGATCCGTTGAAGAGTTCCAGAGTTATCACTTCATAAAGTGACAGTGGTAAACATTTTAAAATTTTGCCTGCAATTTGCCCCTTCAGAACGGAAGATGACTTGTACTCTATAGCGCCACCTGTTCATAGTAGCGATCCTACAAGTCACAATCAACCCTTTAACGAGTCTTGCAATATGACTTAGGATAAAAGCCAAATCAGAATCTCAATTTGCAGACACGGTGTTTCGGGTATTGGCCCTCGTCAGTGCAAAGTATGAGAACTGATTTGGCTAGGTGAGAGGCTCTGGACTGAGGTCTAAGGCCGGCGTCACAATCACCGTAGAAAAAAACGGACAGTATTGTACGCCGTATTATGCAGAAATGTTGCCGGCACATTTATCCAGTGTTTCATCCGTTGTCAAGGTGTGGCTGCGTATTTTGCGCATGTAAGCATCCGTATGGCATCTGTACGGCGAGAATTTCTCGTCGGCTTGCAAAACCGACATATAATGGATCCCAATGACAGTTTTTACATCACAAAAGAAAGAAGAGATATATACACATAGAATACATATATATATATATATATATATATATATATATATATATATAACACATGTCATTGTGACACATACAGTACAGACCAAAAGTTTGGACACACCTTCTCATTCAATGATTTTTCTGTATTTTCATGACTATGAAAATGTAGAATCACACTGAAGGCATCAAAACTATGAATTAACACATGTGGAATTATACATTACACTTTACAAAAAGGTGTGAAAGAACTGAAAATATGTCTTATATTCTAGGTTCTTCAAAGTAGCCACCTTTTGCTTTGATTACTGCTTTGCACGCAGAAAAGGTGAACGGATGGATTCTACATTCCTGGTTCCCACCGTGAAGCATGGAGGAGGTGGTGTGATGATGTGGGGGTGCTTTGCTGTTGACACTTTGTGGATTTATTCAAAATTGAAGGCATACTGAACCAGCATGGCTACCACAGCATCTTGCAGCAGCATGCTATTCCATCCGGTTTGCGTTTACTTGGACCATCATTTATTTTTCAACAGGACAATGACCCCAAACATACCTTCAGGCTGTGTAAGGGCTATTTGACCAAGAAGGAGAGTGTTGGGGTGCTACGCCAGATGACCTGGCCTCCACAGACACCAGACCTGAACCCAATCGAGATGGTTTGGGGTGAGCTTGACCGCTCACCGCTTCAATTTTGAATAAATCCCCAACAGTGTCACCAGCAAAGCACCCCACACCATCACACCACCTCCTCCATGCTTCACGGTGGGAACCAGGCATGTAGAGTCCATCCGTTCACCTTTTCTGCGTGCAACGCAGTAATCAAAGCAAAAGGTGGCTACATTGAAGAACCTAGAATATGAGACATATTTTCAGTTGTTTCACACTTTTTTGTAAAGTGTAATGTTTAATTCCACATGTGTTAATTCATAGTTTTGATGCCTTCAGTGTGATTCTACAATTTTCATAGTCATGAAAATACAGAAAAATCTTTGAATGAGAAGGTGTGTCCAAACTTTTGGTCTGTACTGTATATATATATTTTATAGTTCAAACACTTCTACATAGTGTAATAGCCGCTAATTCAATTGCCGGCTTTTGTGAAATTACAGACCCGACATGAAATGACACATGGTTTACATACAGTTACCCATCTCATTTCATGTAGTTTGATATATGGTTTTCACTAACAATTACATGAGTGTATGTGTTCAAAATTTCATACATGTAGGGGTTAATTAAATGTGTAAATTCGTTGTAAAAAAAGGCGTGGGCTCCCGCACTATTTTCTCCACCAAACAGGGAAAGCCAGCGACTGAAGACAGATATTAGTAGCCCAGAGAGGGACCATTATTTTGTGCCCCCCCCTGGCTACTAACATCTGCCCCCAGCCGCTGGCTTGCCTGTCTGGTGGAGAAAATACAGCGGGAGCCCACGCATTTATTTTCAACGAATTAACACATTTAATTAGCACCTACATGTATGAAATTTTGCACACATACTCTCATGTAATTGTTAGTGAAAACCATATATCAAACTACATGAAATGACATGGTTAACTGTATGTAAACCATGTGTCATTTCAAGTCGGGTTCTGTAATTTCACAAAAGCCGGCAATTGAAGTAGCGGCTATTATACTATGTAGAAGTGTATGAACTATAAATATATGTATATATGTTATGATTCGGTAGCTGAGGAGTGCAGGCAAAAAGGCAATACACCAGAGCAGTTGGAATCTATGAGATTGCAGTACCCTGACTAACCACCACAACTAGAGGCAGCCGTGGAGCGTTCCTATGTTGGTCCTAGACGCCTCGTCACAGCCTGAGAAACTAACTACACCTAAAGATAGAAATAGGAAAGCTATCTGCCCCGGAGCAGAACCCCAAAGATAATAGCAAGCCCCCAAACATGTAATGGCGGTTAGACAAGACGAAATACTGACACAGACAGAAAATAGTATGAGCAAACGTTGGGGCCCAAACTAACTAAATAGAAAAGGATAGGAAGGGTACTTACTGCAATCCCAAAAAACCCTGAAAAGCACCAACTCTACTAATTTCAAAAACACCTGAGATCACACGACCTCTACCACCTAAATTAGCTCTCTGGTGTAACAAAATCAAAACAGCAGCCACAGAAAAAAACTGGAAAAAGCAAAAGTACAAACATCAGTGGCTGAACCAAACTGAGAGGGCAAAAGCCCCCTGAGGGGACCCAGAAGGCCCCCACAGAAGTGCAGGACAAAATGCAAAAATCAAGCACAGAAACAAAAAGAAGAAAATGTCTTATCTGTTAGAAGGAGATGCAGACACGACACAGCAGGCTACAAGGGAAACTGGAATCAAGGATTCAGACCAGAACAATTGATCACCGGCAACCCTGATGGGAAGGTGACTCCCTTATATAAGACCAGTCAGTAACACCTGATTCCCAGTCCTCACAATCTTCACCGAACAGACCAGTACCGCTTGTAACCACCAGAGGGAGCCTCTGCTCAGAACTCATCTCAAGCCCATTCACAACAGTACCCCCCCTTGAGGAGGGGTCACCGAACCCTCATTTGAGCAACCAGGTCGGTCAGGATGAGTTCTATGATACGCACGGATGAGTCTCCTAGCATGGATGTCCGAAGCAAACACCCAAGAATTGTCTTCCTGACCATAACCTCTCCACTTAACCAAATACTGGAGTTTCCGTCTAGAAAAACGAGAATCTAATATTTTCTCAACCACATGCTCCAGATTGCCCTCAACCAAAACAGGGTCAGGAGGCACAGCAGCAGGAACCACTGGCTCAACAAACCTCTTCAACAAGGACTTGTGGAACACGTTATGGATCTTAAATGTCCCTGGAAGAAGCAAACGAAAAGAAACAGGATTAAGAATCTCCATGATCTTATAAGGTCCAATGAACCTAGGCTTAAATTTAGGAGATGCTACTCTCATAGGAATATTTTTTGAGGACAACCAGACCAAGTCCCCCACTCCAAACCGAGGACCATCAGTCCTATGCCGGTTAGCAAACCACTGGGCCCTCTCTTGAGAGAGGGACAACCTCTCCACTACCTGGTCCCAAATCTGTTGCATACGCTCCACAACAGAGTCAACACACGGACAGACAGAAGCCTCCATCTGTCCCGAAAAAATCAGGGTGAAACCCAGAATTACAGAAAAATGGAGACATCAAAGTGGCAGAGCTAGCCCTATTATTAAGAGCAAACTCAGCCAAAGGCAAAAAAGAAACCCAGTCATCCTGATCAGCAGACACAAAGCATCTTAGATAAGTCTCCAATGTCTGGTTTGTTCTCTCAGTTTGACCATTGGTCTGAGGATGAAACGCCGAGGAGAAAGACAATTGAACACCAAGTTTAGAACAAAAGGTCCTCCAAAATCTGGAAACAAACTGGACTCCTCTGTCAGACACAATGTTCTCAGGAATGCCGTGTAAACGAACCACGTGCTGAAGGAACAAAGGCACCAATTCAGAGGAGGAAGGCAACTTAGGCAATGGCACAAGATGTATCATCTTGGAAAACCTATCACAAATCACCCAGATGGCGGTCATTCTCTGAGAAACAGGAAGGTCGGAAATGAAATCCATAGAGATATGGGTCCGTGGTCTCTTGGGCACTGGCAATGGCATCAACAAACCACCAGAGCGAGAGCAAGGCTTGGAGCGAGAGCAAGTCCCGCAGGACTGCACAAATTCCCTGACATCACGAGACAAGGTAGGCCACCAAAAGGACCGACTAACCAAGTCTCTGGTACCAAAAATTCCGGGATGCCCAGCCAACGCGGAACAATGAATCTCAGACATCACACTCTTTTTCCACTGGTCCGGGACAAACAATTTTCCAACAGGGCAGCGCTCGGGCCTATCCTCCTGACACCCCTCCAGAGCAAGTCTCAAATTGGGTGAGATGGCGGAAAGAACTACACCCTCTTTCAAAATAACAGAAGGATCAGATAACTCAGGAGAGTCCGCAAGGAAACTCCTCGAGAGAGCATCCGCCTTAACATTCTTAGTGCCAGGAAGAAAGGAAACTACAAAATTAAAACGTGTGAAAAACAAGGCCCACCTGGCCTGTCTAGGATTGAGTCGCTTGGCAGATTCCAGATAAACCAGATTCTTATGGTCCGTAAGGACCACCACCCGATGTTTGGCTCCCTCCAGTCAATGTCTCCACTCTTCAAAAGCCCACTTCATGGCCAATAACTCCCGATTACCCACGTCATAATTATGTTCAGTAGGAGAAAATTTTCGAGAGAAAAAGGCACAAGGGTTACTTTTAGAGGTCTCTGGATCTTTTTGGGACAAAACGGCACCTGCCCCAATTTCAGAGGCATCAACCTCCACCTGAAATGGCAGAGAAACATCAGGCTGCCGTAGAACAGGAGCAGAAGTGAATCTCTGCTTAAGTTCCTGAAATGCAGAGACTGCCTCAGGAGGCCAATTCACCACATCAGAACCCTTTTTGGTCAAATCAGTTAATGGTTTAACAATAACCGAGAAATTACCAATAAATTTACGATAAAAATTGGCAAAACCCAAAAATCTTTGAAGAGCCTTTAATGAAGTAGGTTGGACCCAATCACGTGTAACACCCCTTCAGGGCTACCACGGTACGCTGGGTGTTATGGGGGGTCTCACCTCTTTAGGGCGCAGTGCCTCCACCCGAATCTTGATTGGAGCTCTCTCTAGGACTGCAGAAGGACTGTTATCTTCTGCCAGGGACTGATTCGGGAAACCCCTGCCTATAGCTCAGTACACACTCACCCAAAACAGGAGTAAAACTGTTTAACTGGTTTATGGATATGCAGCAGAAATTAAGTGTATTTAAAGAAACAACATGCAATACAGGTAACGGTGCTCTATAAAAATCATATACACATCACAACCTAATTCTTTCCCCAACCCTGCAAATATAATGTAGCAGGGTTCCCCTTTTTTTGTATTAACCCAGTCCAAACGTTGGGGCCCAGTTGCCGCGGATGTTGGCGCGCAAATTTATAACCGTTGGTGCACTTAGATGCTCACGAAGGTAAATAGTCTGGGGCGTAGTGTACTCACTGTAACGGGCTGGTTGAACCACAAGTCTCGAAAAGGGGCACTCACGGTGCGTCTCCACCGGTGGTAGTTTTCCCTGGACTCCAACTGGGGGCGGCAGGATTCAGGCCTTTATACGGTGGGAGTGCCGGTAGAATTCTCCGAGTCCTTAATGTTGCTTGCTTCACCTGATGACCGGGCTGCGCTCTCTCCAGATTCGCAGGTATATCAGAGGGGACTGGAACGCTCCGCTCTTTAGAGGAATACAAGTCCACAGCGCTCCATCTTTTACATGAACCATCTGCTCTCTCACTTTCTTTCACTTCCTCTCCAGCTCCCTCCCCCAAGTTCCTCCTCCCTCCTATCCCTCCAAGCTGTGTTATCTGACTGAAACAAGGGTCCATGGGAATTGTAGTCCCCCGCAGCTCAGGGAAAAAACCATTAATGTCTGAAGGTCCCTGTTTAACAGCAGCTGCAAAACTCTTCTTAGTGTCTGTAAATCCCAGTATACCAGTAGCTGCTCTGACAGTTCCATGTGCAGGTGTTACATTCTCCCCCTGGTGAGTCATTGAAAGTGTCCCATCACGACATGAGGACTCACCACCTGAAACATGAATGGGGGTTAAGGCATCCTGACTAACACCAAATTTACATGCATACAAACCACCTCCTGGACACATGTAAGATACCGAGAAATAAGGCCAAACAGAATTTGAATTTGGGTGTATCAACCTGGGGACCTCAGTGGTATGTCCCATTCTGTCATAAGTCAACATCATGGGTGGCCTAATGTCCCGCTTGGGACGAGTGTGTACCGAGGGGCCCACCTCCTCAGTCCCCGACTCTTGTCTCTCAAGAACCAGGTGAATCACCAGGTGAATCTCTTCATTCAATAAATGTCCCTCTTCTGAACTTTCCTCCAATTGTGGGCGGGGTGCACTCGCCTCCTGACAAATGTCCCTTTTCTTTGTTTCTACTTCAGGGGTCTGGTTTTCAGGGTCTACGCCCATGGGGCATGGGTCCTCGATCCACCTGTAGCTCCATTGACAGTCAGGTCCCCATTCATCCCCAGACTCGCTGTCACATCCTCCTGAGGCAACTCCAGTCTGGGGTGGGTTTTTTACACCTTGGACTTCTCCTATTGCACTGAAGAGTTGTATGACCTCCTTGAGTTGGCAATGGGGGTAAAGGGATGTTTTTTCCCACAGGCAACAGATGATGTCGATGATAGGTTTTAACAGCTCCACCCCCTTTTTCGGGCTTCACTCTGTAGGCCGGAACACCGGGCAACTTCTCCATCACCACGTAAGGGTCAGGACACCACCGATCAGCAAGCTTGTGCTTCCCAGGAAGGCCCAAAAGCTGAATAAGAACTCTGTCTCCAGGTAGTAAAACTTGTTCTCGAACCCTACAGTCGTAGCGAGTCTTATTGCGCTTCCCTGACCGACCAGAGGCCTGCTCTGCCAATTTGTAAGCTTTTGTCAAATCTTCTTTTAGCTGGGACACATATTTTAAGTAGGTCTTCCCATTAGAACGGTCAATGGATGTCCCAAAACTAATATCCACGGGTAGTCGGGCTTTTCTTCCAAACATGAGGAAATAAGGAGAATATCCAGTTGACTCATTTGTGGTGCAATTGTAGGCATGAACCAACTGGCTCACATGCCTGCTCCAGTGTCCCTTCTTCCTGGGATCTAAAGTGCCTAACATGTTCAGAAGGGTACGGTTGAATCTCTCAGGTTGAGGATCCCCTTGGGGGTGATATGGCGTGGTTCTGGATTTCTTGATCCCACAGAGAGCGCATAGCTCCTTGATTAGTCTACTTTCGAAATCTCTTCCTTGATCGGTATGGATGCGAGCAGGCAGCCCGTAATGTACAAAGAACTTCTCCCATAATGTTTTTGCCACAGTAATTGCCCTTTGATCTTTAGTGGGGTAGGCCTGGGCATATCGGGTGAAATGGTCAGTGACCACTAACACATTACTGACATTGCTTTCATCAGGCTCGATGGAGAGGAAATCAATGCACACTAGTTCAAGTGGGCCATCGCTGGTAATGTTCACAAGGGGGGCTGTTCTCAAAGGCAAGGTTTTTCTCAACACACACCGGGAGCATGATTTGCAGTATTCTTCAATATCCGCTTCCATGCGAGGCCAATAGAATCGGTCGGCCACGAGACTCGTAGTCTTTTCGATGCCAAGATGTCCATGGTCATCATGCAGGGACTTCATGACCATCTTCCGAAATCGAGTGGGTAACACCAGCTGCCTGCGGACTCCTCCCTTCTGGCCCCTTGTCTCTCGGTATAGTAGCCCATTTTTTACTACTAGCGACTCTAGCTGCCGAGTCAGCAGGACAGACTCCTCTGTTCTTAATGCATTCTTTTCGGGCCTCCAGCCCCTCTTCACCCACCATCGAACTACCCCCACTGACTGATCCTCCTGCTGCGCCGTCCTGACTTGATTATGAGTCAGTTGAGGGAGAGAGTCTGGGGTTACATTTGTCACTCGACAGTACGACAACGGGAGCGCTTCGCTAGATGCTCCTAAGAATTTAGCACAGCACTGCAGAGTGAGGGCATCAGTTCGATGTCTATGGCACAGAGTCTTCACCTCAGGGGCAGGGACCTCTATCCATCCTCCTTCTTCTTCCTCATTTAAAGGTTCACTAGGCAGGCGAGATAGTGTGTCTGCATCAATGTTACTGATCCCTGGTAGATATTTTAAGCTGAAATCATACAGAGAGAGTGCGGCAAGCCACCGGTACCCCGTGGCATCCAGTTTTGCTGTGGTTCTCACGTAGGTTAATGGATTGTTGTCGGTATGAACCACGAAGCGTACCCCATAGAGGTAGTCATGCAGCATGTCCACTACAGCCCATTTCAGAGCCAGAAACTCCAGTTTGTGAGCTGGGTAGTTGCGTTCACTGGGAGTCAATCCTCGACTAATGTAGTAAACGGGACGTAGACAGCCATCATGGTCCTGATAGAGAATCAATCCTAGTCCGTCGAGAGAAGCATCTATATGTAACACATATGGTTTACTGGCGTCTGCATAGGCCAACACTGGAGTTTGGGTCAAACATGACTTCAGTTTCTCGAATGCCTCGTCGCATAAGGGTGTCCATCTTTCCCCAAAAGGTTCATTAACTCGGAAGTAGTCTCTTTTCCCTGACCTTGAGGGGCGGGCTGTCCCGCCGGAAGGGGGATACCCCTGGGTAAGAGCAGTTAATGGCTTCGCAATCCGAGAGTACTGGGGTACAAATCTTCGGTAGTATCCACAGAATCCTAAAAAGGACCTAAGCTCCCCCAGCTTGGTGGGCTTAGGCCAGTTTACCACAGCCTCCACTTTGGCGGGGTCGGTGGAAATTCCTTCTCTGCTGACTATGTGCCCCACATATTTCACAGTCGTCTGGCAAATCCGGCACTTATCAAGGGAAACTTCAACCCAGCCTCCTTCAACCGATCCAGCACCTTGAACAACCGCTGGTTGTGTTCTTCCAGAGTCTTCCCAAAAACAATAAGATCATCGAGATAAACCAAGACCTCACGTAAGTGCATGTCCCCCACTACTTTGTCCATACATCTCTGAAAAGTGGCCGGAGCACCTTTCAGTCCTTGAGGCAGTCTTTGAAACTCAAGAACCCAATGGGGCAGATAAAAGCGGTCTTCTCTTGATCTTCCTTTGACATGGGTATCTGATAGTAACCACTCCGGAGATCTAACACAGAAAACCATTGGCTCCCTTGCAGGCAATCTAAAGCTTCATCAATTCGGGGCACAGTGTACTGGTCAGGAACCGTACGTTTGTTCAAAGTACGATAATCCACACACATCCGAATAGCTCCATTTTTTTTCCGAGCAATCACAATGGGGGAAGCATATGGGCTACTAGACTCTATGATGACTCCTGTGTCTAACATACCGCGTAGATGCTGCCTAACATCTTCGATATCCGCCGGGGCCAATCTTCGGGATCTCTCTCGGAAAGGCTTTTGATCTTTCAACCGAATGCGATGCTCTACTCCTTGGGCGAGGCCCATGTCCCATTCGCCCAAGGAGAAAGCCGCCCCCCGCATCATCATGCCGTCGATGACTAGCCTCCTCTCTTCTCCTTTCAGCTCACTTCCTTCAAAACAAGGGTCAAAGCTTTCAGGCTGCAGTTCCCTCTTCTCCTCCTCCGTCCTCACATAGGCTTCCAGACAGACTGGGTGGATGGATAGGGTCTGCGAGTACTTTTCTCCCCCAGCTTCACGACACCACTGAGCTAACGTACGGAAAATGTTGGCATTTGTTCCCACTATGACAGTGTGGGTCTCTCATCTGCCTCTGCCTCCGGCAGATTAGCGCTATAATGGGTATCTCTTTATCCACTCCAACAACAGTCTCTGGGAATCGTAGTGTCACGGACACGTATCCTCGGTAGGGATAGCTGTGTTCACTCAGTCCCCACACCACGAGTCCAGACAGCGGTTTCAGAGGCACATTGGATAAATATCTTTTATACCATCCTTCAAAAATGATGGACACTTGAGATCCGCTATCCAGCAATACTGAACAAGATTTACCATTGATATATGCGGGGACATGCGGGGCTGGTCCCACTAACCCTTCAGGCAGTGTTTTCGATGAGGCACTATTGGATGGAGAGGTAGAGTAGGTCTTAGTTGCTGATGGGGGCTCAGTATGGGGTTCTACTGGCCCCCTTTCCCGTTTCCCGACTGCCTCGGAGGGAGGTGGGGAGAATGTGAAGAGTTCTTTGAGCTCCACCTCTTTGGACACTGACGAGCTATATGGCCCGGACTCCCACAGACAAAGCACCCTTCTGGTTTCCTACTTTCCACTCTACACAGGTCATCATTCTCTCTTCCTGAAGCCAGGGTCTGCTTCTCGGCTACCTCTGCAGCACTTTGTAACCGCTGTATTGTCTTGGCCTGAGCACTTAACAATTGAGTAATCTGCTCCCCCTGTTTCTCGATGACTTTCAGCAGTTCCCTCTCTCGGCAGTCGGCTGCTGGCTTCAAGGCAACAGTAGTCACCCGAGGGGAGGTCTTCTCTCTTGCGGCCAAAATAACCTCTTCCTTGCGAACTTCCTTAAGCAACTCATGAAAAGAACCAGGAATCTTCTCTTTATCACAAGACCTCATCCGCTGAGCAATTGGATCATGAGTGAGAGCTCCTCTGAGTACTTGGTCCAGACGACACTGATCAACTTCTTTAGGGCTGACTCCACCTTTAGATACTATTCTATGAACCATCTTATCCAATCGGTATAGATAGTCGGACATCTTCTCATCTGGTTGTTGGTAGGTGGTACGAAGTTTATAGAGTAGATCAGTAGTATCTTCAGGGGATCCAAAAGCATCTTCTAAAGCACTCATATAATCTTGATAAGTTGCTAGTGGCTTGCTCCGCCAAGCAGCCTGCACCACTTCCATAGCAGTACCCTTCAAACTTTCTACTATTCTCTGCTTCTTCACGGCATCAGTGCACTGCCACTCTTCTAAGCACAGTAAAGTGACATCCCTCCAAGTATCATATTCTTCTTCTCCAGCAGGGGTGGGGAGGGCACCCGAGAAGGTTCTTAAACGACGGTAGTTCCCTTCTGGCTGCATCTTTGCAAACTGACTGACTAACTTTTCCATAGCTGTCATAAGCACATCAACAGGGGCCGCTGTCTCTTCAGGACTGGTTCTAAGGGGAGTAGAGGGCGGACGTATACTAGTCTTCCTAGACTGAGTGGTTGATTCCTGTTGCCGGGTCTCAACTTCGGACTCATTAGGCCAAGTGATCTTCCATTGTCGACCATACTCTGGGGACACGGCTATCATGGATGGGAAGTAATCTTTCCTCAAGATCTGCCCGGTTGAGATCAGGGCTATGGGTAACTGTCCCCCCTTTTCCTTTCTGCGGTCGACCACTTCAGGGTGGGCAAGTTCAGTGAGTCGGTTAACTATTTTCAGTATCTCTTCATCAGATGCATCACAGAGCTCACCACTCACTGCAAAGCTTTGTCTAGCTGTAACATCCATCTCTTCACACCACAAATATACTTCTCGCTCTGTTAAAGTCTCCATAGTAAATACTCCTGTGTTAGTTCTGTATCTCAGCAGTGCCTCCACTGTAACACCCCTTCAGGGCTACCACGGTACGCTGGGTGTTATGGGGGGTCTCACCTCTTTAGGGCGCAGTGCCTCCACCCGAATCTTGATTGGAGCTCTCTCTAGGACTGCAGAAGGACTGTTATCTTCTGCCAGGGACTGATTCGGGAAACCCCTGCCTATAGCTCAGTACACACTCACCCAAAACAGGAGTAAAACTGTTTAACTGGTTTATGGATATGCAGCAGAAATTAAGTGTATTTAAAGAAACAACATGCAATACAGGTAACGGTGCTCTATAAAAATCATATACACATCACAACCTAATTCTTTCCCCAACCCTGCAAATATAACGTAGCAGGGTTCCCCTTTTTTTGTATTAACCCAGTCCAAACGTTGGGGCCCAGTTGCCGCGGATGTTGGCGCGCAAATTTATAACCGTTGGTGCACTTAGATGCTCACGAAGGTAAATAGTCTGGGGCGTAGTGTACTCACTGTAACGGGCTGGTTGAACCACAAGTCTCGAAAAGGGGCACTCACGGT
This sequence comes from Oophaga sylvatica, assembly GCA_033576555.1. NCBI lineage: Eukaryota > Metazoa > Chordata > Amphibia > Anura > Dendrobatidae > Oophaga > Oophaga sylvatica. The sequence goes on along the minus strand of JARQOD010000002.1, from coordinate 99,727,294 downwards.
GCGTCTCCACCGGTGGTAGTTTTCCCTGGACTCCAACTGGGGGCGGCAGGATTCAGGCCTTTATACGGTGGGAGTGCCGGTAGAACTCTCCGAGTCCTTAATGTTGCTTGCTTCACCTGATGACCGGGCTGCGCTCTCTCCAGATTCGCAGGTATATCAGAGGGGACTGGAACGCTCCGCTCTTTAGAGGAATACAAGTCCACAGCGCTCCATCTTTTACATGAACCATCTGCTCTCTCACTTTCTTTCACTTCCTCTCCAGCTCCCTCCCCCAAGTTCCTCCTCCCTCCTATCCCTCCAAGCTGTGTCATCTGACTGAAACAAGGGTCCATGGGAATTGTAGTCCCCCGCAGCTCAGGGAAAAAACCATTAATGTCTGAAGGTCCCTGTTTAACAGCAGCTGCAAAACTCTTCTTAGTGTCTGTAAATCCCAGTATACCAGTAGCTGCTCTGACAGTTCCATGTGCAGGTGTTACACACGGATGGCCTGAACCTTGACCGGGTCCATTTCAATAACAGATGGGGACAAAATGAATCCCAGAAATGAGATCCTCTGTACGCCAAAAAGACACTTTGATCCCTTCACATACAGAGCATTCTCTCTCAAAATCTGGAATACAGTTCGAACATGTTTCACATGAGAGTCCCAGTCATTGGAAAAAATCAAGATATCATCCAAATAAACAATCAGAAATGTATCCACAAAATCCCTGAAAATGTCATTCATGAAGGACTGGAAGACAGAAGGAGCATTAGTGAGCCCAAAGGGCATCACAAGGTACTCAAAATGCCCCTCCGGGGTATTGAATGCCGTCTTCCATTCATCCCCGTGCTTAATGCGAATAAGATTATATGCCCCCCTGAGGTCAAGCTTGGTAAACCAAGTAGCGTTTTTCACCCTGGAAAACAGGTCAGAAATCAAGGGTAACGGGTATTGATATTTCACAGTAATATTGTTCAAAAGACGATAATCAATACACGGCCTTAATGAACCATCCTTTTTGGCCACAAAGAAAAAACCGGCACCTAAGGGTGAAGAGGATGGTCTGATATGACCTTTCTCCAATGACTCCTTGATATAAGACCGCATAGCGTCATGTTCAGGTGCAGACAAGTTAAAAAGGCGACCTTTAGGGAATTTACTACCAGGCACTAATTCAATAGCGCAGTCAAGCTCCTATGGGGAGGCAACGATGCAGATTTACTTTCGCTAAACACATCAGAAAAATCAATCAAAAAGTCAGGAACATCCTGAGCCTGGGGGGAGGCAGAAAAAACAGAGTGTTGGTATTAACACATTGGCAGCCCCAACTGGTTACAGACACAGATTTCCAATCCAAAACAGGATTATGAGACTGTAACCAAGGGAAACCCAGTACGATAATATCATGCAGATTATACAGAACCAAAAATTTGCAGCACTCTTGATGATCAGGTTCAACCCTCATTATAACCTGAGTAGAGAACTGAGGTTTATTCTCAGCCAAAGGGGTAGAATCGATCCCCAGAAGAGGAATAGACTTCTGTAGGGGTATCAAGGGAAACCCACGACGTTTAGCAAAATCATAATCCATCAGGTTAATAGCTGCTCCAGAATCAACGAAAGCCTGAGCAGAAAATGAGGACAGAGAGCATATCAGAGTGACAGTTAGTAAAAACTTAGTCTGAACACTACCCAAGACAACTGAGCGTGCAAAACGTCCTCCCCGCTTAGGGCAGACTGAAATAGCATGAGAGGCATCACCACAGTAGAAACATAACCCATTGCGCTTTCGAAACTCATGACGCTGTGCCCCAGACACCACTCTATCACACTGCATGGATTCAGAAGCAGGTTCACAAGGCAACACTATTCCACGCATACTTCTCCGCTCACGCAAACGTCTGTCAATTTGAATCGCTAATGACATAGAATCATTGAGACCAGAGGGGACAGGGAATCCCACCATAACATCCTTTACATTATCTGACAGCCCCTTCCGAAAAAGGGCCGCCAAAGCGTCGTCATTCCACTTGGTCAGGACTGCCCACCTACGGAATCTCTGACAGTATAACTCAGCGTCATCAAGCCCCTGATTTAATGCCAACAAGGCTTTTTCAGCTTGATCAGTGACATTAGGCTCATCGTACAATAACCCCAAAGCCTGAAAAAATGCATCAACAACATCACTCAAAACAGGATCCCCAGGTGTCAGGGAAAAAGCCCAATCCTGAGGATCGCCGCGCAGGAGAGAGATGACAATTTGGACCTGCTGCGCTGCGTTTCCTGAGGACTTAGATTTTAAGGCAAAAAACAATTTACAATTATTTTTGAAATTCTGAAACTTAGCTCGATCCCCCAAAAACAAATCTGGCATGGGAATCCCAGGCTCCACAACAGGCAACCCAGCAAGATAGATAGCAATACTCCGAACCTCAGTGGCAAGCTGATCCACACGGCCAGACAACTGTGCAAACTCCATTGAGAGAAAAAAAAATCCTCCCCAGCACCCAGAGATACAGAGGGAAAAAAAAAAAAAAATGCAACAAACAGAAAAATATCTCTGACAACTCTGACAACCTTTTTTTTTTTTTTTCTTTCACAATATTTTTTCCCTTCTGTGAGTACCATACAATTTTCAATTTTTTGGTCCGGTGATACTGTTATGATTCGGTAGCTGAGGAGTGCAGGCAAAAAGGCAATACACCAGAGCAGTTGGAATCTATGAGATTGCAGTACCCTGACTAACCACCACAACTAGAGGCAGCCGTGGAGCGTTCCTACGTTGGTCCTAGACGCCTCGTCACAGCCTGAGAAACTAACTACACCTAAAGATAGAAATAGGAAAGCTATCTGCCCCGGAGCAGAACCCCAAAGATAATAGCAAGCCCCCAAACATGTAATGGCGGTTAGACAAGACGAAATACTGACACAGACAGAAAATAGTATGAGCAAACGTTGGGGCCCAAACTAACTAAATAGAAAAGGATAGGAAGGGTACTTACTGCAATCCCAAAAAACCCTGAAAAGCACCAACTCTACTAATTTCAAAAACACTGAGATCACACGACCTCTACCACCTAAATTAGCTCTCTGGTGTAACAAAATCAAAACAGCAGCCACAGAAAAAAACTGGAAAAAGCAAAAGTACAAACATCAGTGGCTGAACCAAACTGAGAGGGCAAAAGCCCCCTGAGGGGACCCAGAAGGCCCCCACAGAAGTGCAGGACAAAATGCAAAAATCAAGCACAGAAACAAAAAAAGAAAATGTCTTATCTGTTAGAAGGAGATGCAGACACGACACAGCAGGCTACAAGGAAACTGGAATCAAGGATTCAGACCAGAACAATTGATCACCGGCAACCCTGATGGGAAGGTGACTCCCTTATATAAGACCAGTCAGTAACACCTGATTCCCAGTCCTCACAATCTTCACCGAACAGACCAGTACCGCTTGTAACACCAGAGGGAGCCTCTGCTCAGAACTCATCTCAAGCCCATTCACAACATATATATGTCTCAATGACATGTATATATATATATATATGTGTATTCTATGTGTATATATCTATTCTTTCCATTCTTTATTAAACCTGTCAGTGTGATTTTACAGTATAGCTGGGGATGAATTGCCGGCTTTTCTAAAGGACACCGGTGCGTATTTCTCGCAAGTCACACGTGTGGTCCGTGTGTAATCCTTGTTTTCTCACACCCATAGACTTTCATTGGCGTACAACGGGCGTAATACGTGTACAATCGCAGCATGCTACGGGTGACTTGCACCGTAACATACGAGCGAGAAAAATACACATGATCAGAGCTGCCCCATAGAGAAATATTGGTCCGTGTGTAATGCGTGGTTTTCACAACTCTCACTCGTCCGTATTCCTCCATGGTGTGACGCCGGCCTTAGGGGTAAGGTTTCTCCTTGTGGAGAGTGACATACCAGTTCTGGCATGTAAAGGTAAGGAGACTTATTCGCCGTGCAATGCTCCTCTGGCCTGGTCATGAAGATGCAAACAACCTTGGGGAGTGAAGGGGTTAACCATATAATATTAAAAAAAGAGGCATAATATGCACATATGTAAAGTTTTGCAGAATATGTTGGCGTTATAGAAATAAAATTATTATTACATATTAAAAAAAGCAATGCTTACACGTTTCAGGTAGAAAAGCCCTTAATCCTAGATTATGATTAACGGTTTCTCAGCATTATGGATTTTCTTAATATATGCACATTCTGACTTTTTTATCCTATATGATTAAAGGCTAAGTTTTAACTACTGTATATACTCGTGTATAAGCCAAGATTTTCAGCCCAATTTTTAGGGCTGAAAGTCCCCCTCTCGGCTTATACGCGGGTCATATACGGGGGTCGATGGGGAGGGGGAGAGGGGGTGTCGAATCATACCTCTCCACCGGCGCGGTCTCTGTAGCCCCCTGCTTCTCTGACGATCTCCGGCAGCTCTTCCTTCCTGCAGCGGTCACGTATTACCGCTCATTAAAGTCATGAATATGCACATATTCATGACTTTAATGAGCGGTCTCACGTGACCACTGTAGGAAGAGCTGCCGGAGATAGCAGGAGAAGAGGAGAGGCTGCAGAGACCGCGCCGGCGGAGAGTTGAGTACACCGATATTTACCTGTCCCCGTGCCACTGCTGCTCCCCTCTGTGTCCTCGCGTCCTCTCGCTGTTATGATCAGGCAGAGGGCGCAATGACGTCATTAGTGAGCACCGCGCCTTCTGCCTGATCATTCACTGCCGAGGACACGGAAGGAGGACCAGCGCGCAGCGGTGGAGCGGGGATCGGTAAATATCTCAGGTGCCGGGGTCCTGAGCGAGCGGTGACACCGGCACCTGTCCCCCATAGCGCGCCGTGTCACCGCCTGCTCAGGACACCGGCACCTGGCCCCCAGCGACGAGAGGTGAGTATGTCATTTTTTTTTTGCAGCAGCGCGGCAGCATAAGGGACGTATATACTATGGGGCATAATCTGTGCAGCATATGGGGCTGGAGCAAAGGGACATATCTTGGACATATGGGGATAATCTGTGCAGCATATGGGGGCATAATCTGTGAGCAAATGGGGCAAATCTGTGGAACATATGGGGCATAATCTTGCCATATGGGGGCATAATCTGTGGAACATATGGGGCAAAATCTGTGGAGCATATGGGGCAAATCTGTGGAGCATATGGGGCATAATCCATGGAGCACATGGGCATAATCTGTGGAACATATGGGGCAAAATCTGTGGAGCATATGGGCATAATCCATGGAGCATATGGGGGCATAATCTGCGCAGCATATGGGGCATAATCTGTGGAGCACTATAAGGGGCCCATTCTATCGATCATCTTCTGGGGGCATAACCTTTATGGAGCAGTATATGGGAGTATTTTGTATGGAGCATTTTATGTGGCTCCTGATTCAATATGGATATTCAAAAACCCTTACCCTACTGATGTCTCAATTAATTTTACTTTTATTGGTATCTATTTTTATTTTTGTAATTTACCAGTAGTTGTCTCATTTTCCACCCTAGGCTTATACGGGAGTCAATAAGTTTTCCCAGTTTTTTGTGGCAAAATTAGGGGGGTCGGCTTATACATGGGTCGGCTTATACATGAGTATATACGGTACTTTCCTTTGGTGCTGGAAAACATGAAAACATCCCCTTTCGAACCATTGAGAGCTATTTGACCTGGAAGCCAAATCATTGCATGCACCACACCCAGGCCACAGACTGTCTACCCTGGAAGTTTCCTAGGATACTTATCTCTAACACAGGAGGGGTGAGCTGAATTGACACTTTTTATATTTTTTTGCATAACTTTGCAAATTGCCTCATAATAAAAATATATAGTTTACTGCTCATTACCGAGGCTACTGTTATGAGCGTAATACACACTCGTGGGAAACGAAAAAAGTAAGACCTACTACAGGGAGACGCCACAACCACACTCAACAGGTCCCTTTACAGACTAAAAACACCCTAGCCGCACAAAAACCCCACCTCGGACCTGGCTTCCTAAAAGGCCATTGAGGGGTTTCTCATACCTCCTGAGGAACCAGAGAGGAGGTCACAACACCCTGCCAACAAGAGTAGAGGAAAATTTCATGCAGATATAAAACCCAGGGTGAGAAAATTAAAACACCGAAAAATGGGAAAAATTGTTATGTTTAGGACTGCAAAGCTGACAGAGCTGTATCCAGGCAGACCGATGCCTGTAATTACTGCCAAAAATCTATGTCCTGAATAGGGCATTATTATGTATTGAATACTTGTATTTTTTAATGGAAAATTGTAGACAGAATTTTAAGACACTAGAGCATTTGAGTATACCTTGTACTCATCAATAAACTTTATGGAAATTACCCTGGAGAACCCCTCTAATTTCAGATCATGTGACAGTGAGCCTTGATGGTGATACTGACAAATTGTAATAATATTGCCATTGTTTGTATCATGCCAGATCTCAAATTAAATTCCACAACTTTTAATTAAAGTTTGATGTTTTCATACGCAGTCTTGTGCCCGGGACTAAACTTTATATTTGTATTGATTGCTTGTCTTCTACTTTGCCCTTGAATCACAGCGATGCACTTGAATTTATTTAGCTTATAGTCTCCAATAAAGGAGAATCAATCTGCGGAGTTCGCTACTCTGAAGGAGAAAGTCCCACATCAAATCTTGTTATTGTTTTAGCGTTTGGCCAATGGTTCATTTCTAGTATATAAGAATTGGTAAGTTTTGGACAATCTTAGACTAAATTAATTTTATTTTTTGCGACAACCTCTTTAAATCCTTCAGCGTTGGAATCATAAAATAGGGCTATAACTTACCAGTTGCAGACTTGTCAGAAGGCTGATAATTTTTATAAGGGTCCTCCAGAGAAAAGAGGAACCCTTAATAGATCTTATCATGCAATTTGGATTTTTTTTTACAAATTTTCAACAAATTTTCAGGAAAAATTCCATGACTGACTATTATAAGTGATTTTTTTCTTAAAAGGTTGTCTGGAATTTTCCTCTTATATGACATACAGAGAAGGAAATAAGTATTTGATCCCTTGCTGATTTTGTAAGTTTGCACACTGACAAATACATGAGCAGTCTATAATGTTAAGGGTAGGCTAATTTTAACGTTGAGAGATAGAATATCAAAAATAAAATCCAGACAATCACATTATATAAATTTATTTGTATTTTGTAGGGAGAAATAAGTATTTGATCCCCTACCAACTATTAAGAGTTCTGGCTCCTACAAATCAGTTAGACCCTCCTAATCAACTAATTACCTGCATTAAAGACAGCTGTCTTACATAGTCACCTTAATAAAAGACTCAATTAATCAGTCAGACTCTAAACTCTACAACATGGGCAAGACCAAAGAGCTTTATAAGGATGTCAGGGACAAGATCATAGACTGCACAAAGCTGGAATGGGCTACAAAACCATAAGTAAGACGCAGTGTGAGAAGGAGACAACTGTTTATGCAACAGTACGAAAATAGAAGAATATAAAATGACTGTCAATCTACATCGATCTGGGGCACCTTGCAAAATCTCACCTCGTGGGGTATCCTTGATCATGAGGAAAGTGATCAGCCTAAAACTACATGGAGGGAACTTGTTAATGATCTCAAGGTAGCTGGGACCACAGTCACCAAGAAAACCATTGGTAACACATTACGCCGTAAAGGTTTAAAATACTGCAGTGCCCGCAAGGTCCCCATGCTCAAGAAGGCACATGTGCAGGCCCATCTGAAGTTTGCAATGAACACCTGGATGATTCTGTGAGTGATTGGGGAAGATGTTGTGGTCAGATGAGACAAAAATTTACCTCTTTGGCATTAACTCAACTCGCCGTGTTTGGAGGAAGAGAAATGATGCCTATGACCCAAAGAACACCATCCCCACTGTCAAGCATGGAGGTGGAAACATTATGTTTTGAGGGTGTTTCTCTGCTAAGGGCACATGACTACTTCACCACATTAATGGGAGAATGGATGGAGCCATGTACCATAAAATCCTGAGTGACAACCTCCTTCCCTCCGCCAGGACATTAATAGTGGGTCGTGGCTGCATCTTCCAGCAAGACAATGACCCAAAACATACAGCTAAGGTAACAAAGGAGTTGCTCAAAAAGAAGCACATTATGGTCATGGAGTGGCCTAGCCAGTCTCCAGAATTTAATCCCATAGAAAACTTATGGAGGGAGGTGAAGCTCTGAGTTGCCAAGTGACAGCCTCAAAATCTTAATGATTTAGAGATGATCTGCAAAGAGGAGTGGACCAAAATTCCTCCTGACATGTGCGCAAACCTCATCAACTACAAAAAACGTCTGACTGCTGTGCTTCCCAAGAAGGGTTGTGACACCAAGTATTAAGTCTTGTTTGTCAGAGGGATCAAATACTTATTTCTCCCTGCAAAATGCAAATAAATGTAAATAATTTATACAATGTGATTTTCTGGATTTTATTTTTGATATTCTATCTCTAAATGTTAAAATTATCCTACCCTTAACAATATAGACTGTTCATGTTTTTGTCAGTTGGCAAACTTACAAAATCAGCAAGGGATCAAATAATTATTTCCTTCACTGTAGATGTGGGGAAAGATGGTGCTGAAGAGTGGGACAGAGACAACCATCTCATTATTAGGGATAAATGTACTTACTCTTAAAGGGAACCTGTCACCAAGTTTTCCCAATATAAAGTATGGTCAACACCTTTATGCCCTCTTTTACAGCATTCTAGAATGCTGTATGTCTCCAATCCCCTATGTAATGTACAGAAAAGACCTTATATTATACTCACATACTGTGTAGTCCGGTCTGATGGGCATCTGTGATCTTGATCCGGTGCATCCTACGTCATCCACACGGTGTCCCCCATCACGCTCCTGGGCAGGCGTACTTCTCTCTGTCCTGCCGAGGGCAGAGCAAAGTACTGTAGTGCACATGCGCAGGGAAAGGCCAAAGAGTGCAGATAACCCGTAGGTAAAGCCAGCACATGCGCACTACAGTGCTTTGCTCTGTCCTTCGCAGGGCAGACAGAATTGCGCTTAAGCAGGAGCATGATGGGGGACACCGTGTGGATGATGTCATCCACACAAAGCAGAGAAGGAGGTCAGCAATCATAAGAAGAGAGAAAGCGAAAGAACAAGCCAAGAAACGCCAACTAGGCTGAACCGCAGTGTATGTGGATATAATTAAAGGTCTTTTTTGTGAGTAGCATAGGGGATTGGTTAAATACATACAACATGCTAGAATGCTGTAACAGAGGCTTATAGGTGCTGCCCATATTTTATACAGGGAAAACCTGGTGACATTCATCAGGCAGCTGTTTCTACAGACTGTGCATACAGGAAGGTTTGACTCAAAGTTGGATTGTCTCCCTCTGAACAAAAGGAATAACTGTTGGAATCCCAAAGGCCGCATCCTTCTCTCCTCCAAGAGATGATGTCAAGAGGCCCCAAACACATTAGTCTCTTGGCCAATCCGGCTGACTTTAGTTTTATGTGCATGGGTTTTACTGGATTAGGAAAATATCACTGCTTACTTCTAGAGATAGTGCCACATCTGTTCAGTGGTTGTGTCTGGTATTGCAGCTCAGCTACTTTGTAGGGAATAAGACTGACCTGCAATACTACACGTAACTGTTGGACAGGTTTAGCCCTGGTTTCAGAAAGTTACATAGATTTTTAAATGTAATTGAGGCTTCATATAAAGTTATGAATTTTTGAGGCTTTACCCGTTTAAGTAAAAGCAAAAAATTCTATTGAAAAGTGTATCATGACTAAGATTCATGATTTCTTTTTTCCACACTCAGCTCTAAAATGGGTCACATTGCAAATAACTAGAACGTCTCCCACTGGTCCGTTGACGCAGCAGCTAAGCTGGAGATAATAGTTACAGTATGGCTGTTAGTACGTATGTGTCTGAGGACAATCACTGTGAGGTTCGGGGGATTCTGGAGTGCATGTCTCCATGTGCGTTTGACAAGGGATGAGACCAGCGGAATTTCGCCGCATTTTTCCCTATATTATGAATGAGTTTTGAAGAAGCCCTAACAAATACATTATGGATTACACATACCATGATATTTGTGGCCTTACAACACTCAGCTGGCATTTTGGACATTTCTAGAGATGATAAACAAATATGTAATCATGAAAAGCAACGAAAAGGAAGAGAAGGTGTTTTGTGATGGATCTCTTTTTCCCGCCACAGTAAAGTGTGGTGCCAGAGAAGTGCATACCTTCTACATGACTAGATTGGGAATCTATAGACTGAAATGTATTCACTTAGTTGCCTGTTTAACCTTGTAGAGGCATTTGCATTAGATACCAACATTTATAGTATTTTAGGATGGCTTGTATCCAAATAACAGATGAATACTTCCTAACTCACACATAGTGTTGAACGCTAGCAGTGCGCACAGATACGACCTCTGGATCCGTATTGATTATCCATTATTCTCATTATTATTACTGCCATATTCGCCACTTGTTTGGAGATGTTTATTCATGGCTGTCAGCAGTCACTTAGCGGGCAGTCAACCAGTTTCCTGTTACAGACCTGTGTCTTACAGTCAACTTGTAACCCAAAGTCCGTACATCTGTGCATGTTGTGCACCTCTTCTCTCCGTATCGATCAATCTTACGTTTTCCCCTTTCAACTTTTTTTTTCTACTAATTTATCATAGAGATTTTGATAATAATACAATTCGCTGGTTTTGCCCTTCGCAGGTTCCAGTGTCGGGTCTTTTTTTGCTACTTTGGAGATGCTGCAGCGGTGTTGTGACACCAACAGCGCTGCAGCCAATCACTCGTCTCTCTGGCTTGTGCCATTTAGAGCTGAGCCCAATGATTGGCTGCAGTGCTGATGATGTCACATCACCGCTGCAGCCTGTACACAATTAATTGAGCAGCTGTGGAGGCGCAGCAATGGACTCAGGGTGAGTGCCAGCTGATATTATTATTTTTAACACGATGGATTGGTAAAAAACAAGTTGAAAGGGAAAAACCCCTTTAAGACAGTAAAATGCTCACTGGCTGTTGGCAATCTTTTCTGATCCCTGACCTATACACATGCTCACTTTGGCAGACACTGCATGAGTTCTGAATGGAAAGTGATCGGTGCCAGACAAAAAAAATTACCGATTCATCTGTTTATTTCGCTTTTTACCAGTTTGGTAAGGATATCATTTTAGGGGATATAGGGCTACTCTGCCATATGAAGATATACTAATTTATTATCCTTTTGCTGTGAGATCACAGCGAGTATTATCCCGTATTATAATGCTGTGTTTGTTATACCTGTGCTGTGACATCACTGTGCTTAAAGGGCTATTCCCATCGCCAAGATCTTATCCTAATATATAGCAGGTGTAATAATAATAGCAAATACCTCAAATTAGAAATGTAGTATAGTTCTTCTGATTTGCTATGTTGCTTACCCGATGTGCAGGAATTGCCGAAGCTTAGTTATCCATGGTTATGACCACTGATATAGTGATAGTTAGTATTAGTGGTCATAACCATGGATATCTAAGTTACTGCAATGCCTGCACATGAAGTGACTTAGCTAATCAGAAGAACTATTTTACATTTCTAATTTGAGGTATTTGCTGATATTATTATTACACCTATTACATATTGGGATAAGATATTAGAGATGTGGTTACCCCTTTAATGTTCATGTTGTATGACACTACTGCTTTACTGTGCACCAGTGGAACACCAGTCTGGGGAAGCCTTATATACAATTTCAACCTCAGGAGAGGGAGGCCACACCCAGTTTGCACAAAATGCAATAATACAAAGAAACAACACAAAAATTGAGTCAAGCTGGAAATTGTATGTAAGGCTTCCCCAGTCTGGTGTTCCACTGCTGGGGCCCAGTCCTTTTGTCTGCCCTTATTCACACACTGAGGTCAACTTTGACCCATGGTAAGGTTTTTAATATTAGACAGTGTAGGACTGTCCCGATCAGAGTTACCTTGTCGTGGTGGGATGGCTTTTATGCTATTTTTGATCAAAAACAGTATCACTAAAACTCTGTGTTATTTAAATGCAGTTTTTGCTTTTTATTTTCTTAGTTACAGCAGGGTTTTTGCTCATTTTTTCTCTTGTAGGTGTTATCTTTATGCCTGTCATCAGGTATTTGCCACCGAATCTGAGTGCAGCATAATTTAGAGGTAGAGTCCCTGAATCAAGCGATCAGTCACTTACTGAGCTGCTTGCTGTCATTTTGGTAAAATCACTGTTATATCAGCAGGAGATTATCACTAGAGGACAAGTAAACCTGCTGCAATGTAGTCCTCCATATTCATGAGTTCTCTGAATGCTGAGCTCTATATAGCGCCGTCCCATCACTGATTGGCAGATTTCTGATTACACTGTGCATAGGCAGAAAGCTGCCAATTAGTGGTGGAGGCGGGATTATACAGAGCTCAGCATTCAGAGAACTGCCAGATCTGCAGCAGATAAGACAGCGATTTTATCAAAACTGCTTTAGACAGTGCAATAAGCGCTCACTGGAATAGCGTCTCTTTCCCTACATCAAACTGCTCTCAGTTGAGGTAGCAAAAACCTGGTGACAGATTCTCTTTAGGCTGTGTTCCATGTTGCGTTTTTGCTGCATTTTTTTATGCAAATTTGAAGCTGCGTTTTACAGTACCAGCAAAATCGTCGAGATTTCAGAAATTTCATGGGCACACGTTGGTTTTATTTTCCTGACAGATTTGTAAAACTGTTGCGTTTTTTTAAAACTGCAGCATGTCGCTTTCAGCGTTTTTTCAGCCATAGGAAACAATAGGTAAGTGCAAAAACACAGCAAAAAACACAGGTATCAGTTTTTGCTGCGTTTTTGG
>JARQOD010000002.1:99686481-99714332 GCA_033576555.1 Oophaga sylvatica | reverse complement strand
AAGCTGAGGAGTGGGAGCCAGTGGAGAGATTTGCAGAGGGAGAAGCGGAGCAGTAGCCAGGAGAGAGATGAATTAGTCGGGCAGCAGAGTTAAGGATGGGCTGGAGAGGTGCGAGGGTGTTAGCAGGGAGGCCACAGAAAAGGATGTTGCAGTAGTCAAGACGGGAGATGATGCACAAGCATTTTAGTTGAGGAAGGGACGCATTCTGGAAATATTTTGAGCTGGAGGCGGCAGGAGGTGGAGAGAGCGTGGATGTGTGGTTTGAAGGACAGTGCAGAGTCAAGGGTTACTCCAAGGAAGTGGACCTCCAGTACGGGGAAAGAGTGATGTTGTCAATTGTTATAGATAGGTCAGGTAAGGAAGATCTGTGAGATGGGGGAAAGATGATCAGTTCAGATTTGTCCACATTCAGTTTGAGGAAGCGGGAGGAGAAGAAAGAGGATATGGCTGATAGACACTCCAGGATTTTGGAGAGCAGAGAGGTAACATCTGGGCTAGAGAGGTAGATCTGAGTATCATCGGCATAAAGGTGGTACTGGAATCCGTGGGACTTTATGAGTTGCCCCAGGCCAAGTGTATAGATTAAGAAGAGTAGGGGTCCTAGAACAGAGCCTTGGGGGACTCCAACAGAGAGAGGATGGGATGAGGAGGTAGTGTGGGAGTGGGAGACGCTGAGTGTGCGGTTGGAGAGGTATGATTTGATCCAGGATAGGGCGAGGTCTTTGATGCCAAAGGAAGAGAGGATCTGTAGTAGGAGGCAGTGGTCAACTGTGTCAAAAGCAGAGGACAGGTCTAGAAGGAGGAGTATAGAGTATTGTCCGTTCGCTTTGGCTGTAAGTAGGTCATTAGTAATTTTGGTCAGGGCTGTCTCAGTGGAGTGATGGGGGAGAAACCAGATTGTAGATGGTACCATGTTCTTTCCATTTGATGATATTGGATTTGTTGGTGCTACAGGGGATCATCAGAGATTGGGATATTTTTTTCATAACTTAACCCTGACTTGCACTTCTCATCTTTGTCCCTGACTTGTTTGGATATCTCCTTGGTCTTAATGTATTCTATGTGTATATATCTACTCTTTCCATTCTTTAGTAAACCTGTCAGTGTGATTTTACAGTATAGCTGGAGATGAATTGCCGGCTTTTCTAAAGGACACCGGTGCGTATTTCTCGCAAGTCACAAGTGTGGTCCGTGTGTAATCCGATTTTTTCTCGCCCCCATAGACTTGCATTGGCGTTTCTCGTCAATACAGTGCAGATTGCGGCATGCTGCGATTTCACTCGCACGTATAATACGGCCGAGAAAAAAATCAGCTGATAAGAGCTGCCCCATAGATTAACATTGGTCCAAGTGCTATGCGGTTTTTTCTCCGTATTTCTCTCTACTGTGACTCCGGCCTTATCTGCACTCCCTAAATCATTGCTGGAGCTGCCAGCAGAGGTCCTCACTAATGGTAAATGGTAGGTAGAAGAGACTGCAGTGCCCCATATAGGATCAAGGGAAAAGGAGGCTGTGTAATTAGTGTGAAATGTATTATTTATACATGACATATACAGTACATGATATATTATGTGTGTCATATTATTGCTATTATCATCCTAATGTAAATACTGCTGACATTATGCTTCCTGTCTTACAGAAATGATATAATCTTTTCCTCAATGGAGACTGCAATCCCAATCATGGGGGACAGGTGCACGCTTAAATGCCTGCGCACAAACACCAAGGGCAATTTTAACTTACTAGTATGTTTTTAGATGGTGCAAGGAGATCGGACCACCAGAGGAGACGGAGGTGAATGCGTACTTTGTGTGTCCTGGCTGTATCATTCACAGTTATAGATGTAAATGTTCCAGTGACTTGTCAGCTAGCGCCTACATTTCACTCTTTCTGCTCCATAGTTTTTTCCAATTTTTGTTTGCAGAAATAATTTCATTCCAAGAACATTTCAACAGGTCTCATTTCCCTTTATGTTCTGTACTTTAATAATTTTACGCTACAGGAATGAGTCTCGTATGGTTCCATTTATGTCCTATATTACCTATTTATAATGCTTGTATACCTTTGACTTTATATGTACATTACTACTGTTTTACCAAACAGACATTTTTTTACTTAAAGGGAATCCATCAGCAGGTTTGTGCTGTGTAATCTGACAGCAGCACCAAGTAGGAACAACTGCCCTGATTCCAGCGATGTATCACTTAGTTTACTGGGTGCAGCAGTTGTGATAGAGCCACGTTCTTATCTGCTGTAGATCTAGCAGAGCTCAGAATGTTAAGCTGTGTATGACCCCTAATACACCACATGTCTGTGTACAAGGTATGGTAACAGCTACTAATCAGTTCTCGTGGTTTGGTTGGAACAGGAGGCACAAGGCATCTTGTGTTGTAGTGATAATCTCCTGCTGAAGAAACGCTGATTGTATTGAAAGAGCAAGACACAGCCAGTAAGTGATACATCGCTGGAATCAGGATCTCAGCCCCTACATCATGGTGCTCTCAGATTACATAGCACCCCAGCAGGTGAGACAGGGAATAAATTAAACTGCACCAATTCAACAAAAGGAAAGAAAAGACAGACACCACAGGGAATGGTGAACAAAAATAACACTTAACTTTCTCTGCTGCAATGCACCGCACAGCAGAGCAAGGCACCAGATCAACAGTATTCAGCTGCAGCACAATTGCACCAGAAAGCTCCTAACTCCAGCTCGGTTGGTCTCCAAAAGGACCTGTATAACCAACAGTCAGCTGATGCATCAGGTGACTCTAAAAAGGATGGTGGGAGCGATCACCACCTACATCAGCTGGCCCAGCAACACTGCAGTAATGGAAATACACCAGCAGACCACCGGGGGAGGGGGTTAACAGACATTAACCCCCGATGGCCTGAAAGAAAAAAAGTTTTAATATAAGAAGCCAGATCTGTCACAGATCCAAAAATGGATCGTGACAGTCAGCTTATTGTGCGGCTCAGTGTGACAACTACAAGATTTCAGGATTTTTATTGAATCCTAATAGTGTTATAGAAAATTAAAATAATCACCCCAGAAAATCTATAAAAATATGTTTTTCATAAAAACTCGATTTAAACAGTAAGTTATTTGTGGATGACACATTCCTTCTGAGAGAGTTGCTCCATCTTCCTGGTACAAAAGTACATCCCTCCCCTGCCTCCCAGCCTTCTTATTGCCGGCGCTAGTAATTTAATAACAGTTTGCTCCTTGTTGTGACGCTGGACCGATCGGTGCCCCCTTTGTTAATGATATATGAGGGACCTTTGCTTCTGCAGCATTGGTGGAATGCAGCAGGCCAGATCTGGAGCTAGGAGCTTGCTCCAGCGATCCCGGCCTACTTCAGAGCAGCCCTTACAAGTTCAAAAGGAAAGAGCTTGTAAGAGCTGCGCATATTTGGCCACCGCTGGTAGACTGCAGCAGTGGTCAGTCTCTGTAACAGCTGATGTGGCCCAGGTATAAGAAGCTGACAAGTCAGAGATTAAGCAATACAATGTATGTGCGTCACGTATCCACCACGTGCTTACAATAACTCCATAATGCGTAAGCACCATTCTGTGGTCAGGTATCTGTTCTTCTGCCGTCTCTCCAAATATAATTTAGGCTTGTCCCTCTACTTTTTGTCTCATCTTGTGACATTCTCCCAGTATTTTTATTTCCATACGTTACTGCTCTCGACTTCACTGCAACTTGATTTCCTTCTCTAATTATCATAGTTATATGCTGTAATGTTTGTAATTCAGCACCAAGTTAATATATGAAAACTAGAGTGACTGGATGGTATTTCATACATTTTACCCAGAGGCAAATACGAGCCGAATAAGAGCCTTTCTTTACCTGATCATCTGAGCATGTGAGTACACCAGTGCTGCAATATATAATGACATCCGCATGCTGAAGCAGATCATTCTGTATGAGGCCATCATTATATTGTAAACTGCTTCACTTCATCTGAGGCGTGCAGCTGGCATTCACCCTAGTGTAGACTCCCGCGGCTACTGGTATTCTAGCATTTCACAGTACGAGGAACAATGCTACAGGTAGATGAATCGATATAGATGAATAAATGGATAGATAGATAGATAGATAGATAGATAGATAGATAGATAGATAGATAGATAATAGATAGATAGATAGATAGATAGATAGATAGATAGATAGATAGATAGATAATAGATAGATAGATAATAGATAGATAGATAGATATTAGATGGATAGATAGATAGAAGATAATAGATAGATAGATAGATAGATAGATAGATAGATAGATAGATAGATAGATAGATATTAGATGGATAGATAATAGATAGATATTAGATAGATAGATAGATAGATAGATAGATAGATATAGATAGATAGATAGATAGATATTAGATGGATAGATAATAGATAGATATTAGATAGATAGATAGATAGATAGATAGATAGATAGATAGATAGATAGATAGATAGATAGATAGATAGATATTAGATGGATAGATAATAGATAGATATTAGATATATAGATAGATAGATAGATAGATAGATAGATAGATAGATAGATAGATAGATAGATAATTAGATAGATAGATAATAGATAGATATTAGATAGATAGATAGATATTAGATAGATAGATAGATAGATAGATAGATAGATAGAATTAGATAGATAGATAGATAGATAGATAGATAGATAGATAGATATTAGATAGATAGATAGATAGATAGATAGATAGATAGATATTAGATGGATAGATAGATAGATAGATAGATAGATAGATAGATAGATAGATATTAGATGGATAGATAATAGATAGATATTAGATAGATAGATAGATAGATAGATAGATAGATAGATAGATAGATAGATATTAGATGGATAGATAATAGATAGATATTAGATAGATAGATAGATAGATAGATAGATAGATAGATAGATAGATATTAGATGGATAGATAATAGATAGATATTAGATATATAGATAGATAGATAGATAGATAGATAGATAGATAGATATTAGATAGATAGATAATAGATAGATATTAGATAGATAGATAGATAGATAGATATTAGATAGATAGATAGATAGATAGATAGATAGATAGATAGATAGATAGATAATAGATAGATAGATATTAGATAGATAGATAGATAGATAGATAGATAGATAGATAGATAGATAGATAGATAGATAGATAGATAGATAGATAGATAGATAAATAGACCCCGGCTACTGTATTCATTCTATCATTTCACAGTACGAGTACAATGTTACAGGTAGATGAATCGATATAGATGAATAAATGGATAGATAAATAGATAGATATTAGATAGATTGATAATAGATAGATATATATTAGATAGATAGATAGATAGATAATAGATAGATATAGATAGATAGATAGATAATAGATAGATAGATAGATAGATAGATAGATAGATAGATAGATAGATAGATAGATGGGAACTAAACTGATATTCTGTACTGCAATGTGAAATATAATAATAATCATCATTTTTATTTGTAAAAGACATTACAGAGTAACACATAATTCAGCACATGCCACGAGGAGTGAGGGTCCTGCTCCAAAGCTTAGAGCTTATGAGGAAATAGGGGCGACACAAAAGGTAAAAGGTGATTGTTGTGTTTTGTCCAGCCATCAGTATAATAAATGGACATTCGGATATGCTGGTGTGCTATACAAATAATGAATGATAAATAATTCCAACGTAGCATCCACATTTATAGACAGTTGTTTTTGCTGCCGCTTTGTCTCTCAGCATGTAACAATGTGGAATACTAGTGTGCAAGAATCTTCAGTGATCATTAATGGATCCACCACAATCCAGCAAATCTTTTACTAGTTGGACAAATCTATAGAGAAATATGTCACAGAGGGAATCGCTGGATGCACCATAGAGCCACATGGCTAACGACACGTAACAAAATATTGCTACATTTCCCACAATAGTCATTATTATTTAAAGGCAAATTAAGCAGCAGACTTCATGAGTTGATGTAGGAGATGAGCAAATTACTAGGGAGCCATTAAACAACTGTTTCTGTTGCCATTCAGAAGTCATTGGTTCTTTATGTTTCTGTAAGTCAGAGATTGTGATGCAGCTGCAGCAACGACTAGAACACGATTTATTTATTTGGGTTCAGTTTTCATTACTAATTCTAGTGACAATCAGATGAATGACACCTGTATGAAATGGAAGTACAGGGAACGCATAACACTCAACAATCACAGAGAAGAAAGAGAGACAAACCACAAATTTTGACCACACCCTAGCTACACCCCCAACCCACGCCCATTTACCATTTCTTTCTATCCTTGCAGGAGAATATGTCGGAGGAGCAGTGATTATTGCATTTTTTGCTACATTTTTATTCCTTTTCCCCTTATTTGATGCATTTTTGATTCAGATGCATTTTTAATGGGGTTTTTATACTACATAAAAGTCCAATTTTTTTAATGGCACAAGTGGATCATGCTTTCTCTTAACATACACATGTGTGACCTCTTTCATTAAAAGCTATACCTATTAGTCTACTAGTGATTTTGTTAGTGAGAGCATATTCCACTGGTTAATTATTATGACTTTGGTCGGATTTAATCATTTACTGATAGGAGTGGTTTAGTAGTTCTCATATATATGTCCTTATTCATCAGATGTTTTGGTATACTTTCTCACTTTTATATGTGAGGTATATAAAGAGGTTCTCATATACAATTTTTGCAATTTACAATCATTATTGTATCAATTGGGAGATCTTGGTCTCGTTTACTCTGCAGCTATATTTACATTTAGGAGATATACTTCCGTCTCTCTTTTATCTTGCATTTTTTAAAATAGTTGTGAATTATTTTCTAATTGTTGAATAAAATTTGTAGTTTTTGATTACTATATTATTTTTGCTCTTTTTTACTTTGTCTTATGATTGACAAAGAATTTGGTGGATAATATCTGGCACAGGGTGTCTAGAATCTCTGCAGGGTACAATGAAATTTCAAAACTATCAAGGGATTTTAGAGAGAAATGTGCTGCCCAGTGTCAGAAAGCTTGGTCTCAGTCGCAGGTCATGGGTCTTGCAACAGGATAATGACCCAAAACACACATCTAAAAACACCCAAGAATGGCTAAGAGGAAAACATTGGACTATTCTGAAGTGGCCTTCTATGAGCCCTGACCTAAATCCTATTGAGCATCTTTGGAAAGAGCTGAAACATGCCGTCTGGAAAGGCAACCTTCAAACACGAGACAACTGGAGCAGTTTGCTCTTGAGGAGTGGGCCAAAATACCTGTCGAGAGGAGCAGAAGTCTCATTGACAGTTACAGGAATCGTTTGATTGCAGTGATTGCCTCAAAAGGTTGTGCAACAAAATATTAAGTTAAGGGAACCATCATTTCTGTGCAGGCCTAGTTCATGAGTTTTATTGTTTTTTTTTTAATTCTGTGGAAACATGGTTGAAAAGCAATGTCTGACTTTCATTTGTTCATTTTCATAGATTTTTTATTTATTATTACTTTTGTCAGATTCAAGTTATTTCTGTGAAGATTGTGGGTTTTTCTGTCATTAAATGAGGGGTACCAACAATTTTGACCACGTGTGTACCTAACAAGCGTTGGTCATTTCCTGCGACCAAAGTCCCTTTAGCCTTATAGGAAGGGCAAAATCGCCAGTTACCAAGGATATTGGGTTACTTACAGGCCCCCTCCATACATCTACCTCCAGGCCTCCACCGACATTTCTAGAAACATTCTATAAGTAGTGGAAAATTTTAAGTGTGTCTTCCATAATAAACAAACGTGATGGTGTGGCAGAAAAAAATGGTCATGCGTCTTTCACTAATATTTATAGCAATCTGGGCTGTTATACTTTTTCTCTGTTTCACGCTTACAAACTAATTAAGGAAAGCTAAGTGGTGTCCTTGTCCCCCCCCCCCAAAAAAAGCAAACATATGAGGACAGTGGGGATGCCACATGCATATTAGTCAGCAGATCCTATACATTTTTATTATAAAAGCTGATCATATAATGTGACTATGGACAACTAAAGTTAGTGACACATTATTAGACAGTATAAAGATGACCATGCACATGAGATTAAGGGGAACCAAAATTTAGATTGTTGCTACTCGAAAAAGTAGTGACACTTCAAAGATAACATACTTTGAAAGCTTCTCCTCACCCTGCTCCCCATTATTGACAGGTCGTTCTCCATGTCTGTATAGGAAGAGACCTGTCAATCTAGGGAGCAGGGAGAGGAGAAGCGGCCGGGGACTTTCCTCTTGGACTAGTCTCCCAATGATTGTTTCCTCTGAAACGTTGCAGCATTTCATAGAAAACATATATTGTGACAACGAAGCAGGCAATGTCTGATTCATGCTGTCCCTGGGTCAAGCAACATGATTCAGCTGTCAGGATCCCTTTAATTCCCTATCAATTTCCATAGTAGTTGCAGACTATGTATTTGGCAGCAACTTGCCCAATCCTGTTATTCCCACCGGTGTCTGGCAGTGGTTTACCTCCCTCTCTCCATTCAGGACACATGCATGCTCCACTAGGTGAAGTCAGGAGAACACTGTCGGCAAAAGAGGACATGGCCAGCTGTAATGATGAGGGGGAACGCCTACATTTTTATCCTGATAGCTCTCCACCAACCTTGACCCAGTCCTGCTAGTTTCAGACATTTGGGTTGGAATCACAAATGCCGTTTTTTGTAGCAGTTTTTTGAGCCAAAAAAAACTCAAGTGGACCAAAAATGAACAAAAAGTTTAGACAATATTTCTCGTTTTCCATTCACCCCTGTGTTTGTTCCCCCAAAAACACTGCCACAAAAATACATGTGTAATTCTACTCTTGGTTGTTTTGCCATTTTGCTAGCTTCATACCAGATTACATTTCTGCTTCTTATCTGTGCAGGTATTTTCCTTTCGGTTGTGAATCTATGATGATCCCTCAGCCACATATGACCGGTCTTTTTGGCTTATTTTCAGGTTGTTTTCAATGTTTCAAAATACTGTAAAGAAATGATTCTCCCCCACTGAAACGAGGATCCAATCTATTGTCTCTTATGTGTTGGTGCCACGATTGACTCTGCCCATATCCATGCTGTCTATCATCAATTCTCATTAGATGCTCTGGTTCAGGCATACCATATTTGTTGAGTAGCAATCTAACATGGAGCTAACAATGCTGGGTCTGATAACCTGAGAGGTGGAGGGGTGTAAAATATGAAGGTTGGAGAGAACACAATGAGGAATATACATGCAGAGCCAAGGAGGCAGAAAATGTGCAGATTAAATACAAGATGTGCTTTATATTCAAGATTGACAATAAATGTATGTAGTAAGGTATAAGGTACCATATAATGCTGATCTCAATAGCATGTGCTAAACTGTGTAGGCTAACGACTAATGTATAACAGAAAACATGACAGGTATATTACGTGTGTAGAAGGAGGGCGACTAATATAAATTCCATATGTCGTGACCCGCACCACAATTGTGGGTTACCAGGGCAATGGGGTACCCAGAGCCGAGCCCATGGAAGTCTATGGGGTTGTCACAGGTAGCGGTGGCTCGGTCTGTGGCCCTGGCGGTCAGGCGTATGTTTGGGGGGAATTATTTACAGGGGACTTGTATATAACAGTTCGTGACGCCACCTGTAGTTTTCTGATCACTGAGACCAGCGCTGCTGTAGATTCTGAGGGGATGGTGTGGCAGCTAGATGTCGGGTCCCCTACAGGTGGGACTCTTCCCTCAGGGTCTATAGTGATGATGATGTAGTGAAGGTATGCAGTTAAATGACACAGTCTCACACATTAAAGCTTCTTTCCATACCTTTTACTTTCCAAGATGATAAGGCAGGTCCCGGGAAGCTGTTGGGGTGGATGGAGGATGCGTTTCAAGGCAACGGCTGAGCAGGTTAGAGGCCTCCTTAACTTTCAACGTAACGAGTCCAACTTGCATGAAGCTAAGTTCACTCAAAAACTCCAGCTAATTCTGTAGCTGTACTGCCCGGTCAGCATGGTGGTCGGAGCTTCCTTTGAGAGAGCTGGTTGCTTACTGTTGTCCTGCAGAACTCAGAGTTCCCACTCTCCCTGACCCCTGTTACGTACCGACGCTAAGGGCTTGTTCCTGAGACTTGAAGTCCAGCGAACCTCTGGTTGTTCTATCACTACGCTTGAAGTTGTAGCGATACTTCGGTCCCCAGTGACCGGTGAATAGTGCTGACAATCCAATATCCAAGGCACCTCTATAATTCCTTCCACTGCGCCCTTCGCCCTGCTCGCGCTCTTAACATAAGCACTCTCATCCAAATAGTCACAGTCCTTTCTTCTGACCTTTCTTAGAGCTTGCTCACAGATTCCCAGTTTTTCTCCCAGTTCAGGAACACATCATCTGAACTTCACTGTCCTTGGGACAGGCGACTGAAGTACTGCTGCAAAACTCTTCCTCCTCAATATTGTCTCTCGCTTCAGGTCAGGAACAGCTCTGACTGGGCTAGGATACTATCTCATCCGTACTAGCCTCCACTCTCTGAACTGCTTCACTGCTGACAGGATCTGACACCTGGACTGAACTGGACTTCTTCCTCCCTCCAAGTCCAGACTAGACTCCTCTGTCCGAAGACAGGAAACTGACTGACTGACTGACTGACTTACTGACTTACTTAGTTACTGACTCTGTGGTATGTCACTGCCTTATATACCCTATGGGTTGTCTAAGTGTGATGAGTGAGTGAATGGATATCAAGCATTAAACCATTACCTTTCCACGCATCCTCCCGGATCATGTGTGCCTTACATACCAGGGCTACACACATATATACCCTTGCGCAGTGTAGGATGACCACCCAAAAAGCAGTAATGGTCTTCAGGGGAGCTGTGCTCTCAACGAGGAGCTGAATATATTTGGCGGAAAGTATTTTGGAGAAGTTTTGCCTGGACGTCTGTTTCCCCCCCACACTCCAGGGCACTCGATAACACTTCAAATCTGTAAAATTACAGATAACAGCTGGTGTCTAGAGATGAGCAAATCGATTCACAGCAAATTGAATTCACTACAAATTTCACAAAATATTGGAATCTGCCAAATCTGAATTTATTTTATTCAATTTGCTTGAATCCAGTTAAATAGCTGTTTTTTGGATGTTATTTGGCTGGATTCCTTTTAGAGCCAAGAAGGGGATAAATAAATGAAATTAGTTTAAATTAAATTATTCACCCACCTGGTCATTCACCTGTCCTGTGGCATAAGCTCCAGGTCTCCACTGGCTCCCCGAGGCCTTCTGTTCCCTCTTCTGCACCTCACTGGCCATCATGATATGCATCACCCCATGAGGCATGAGGTCCTCAGAGTGGGAAAAAAATAAGAAGAACCGATACTCTCTGCACTGATCCCACGCAGGTTCTTTTTTGGCACCTACCCTGTCCCTGCTGTTCTGTGCTTATGGTTTGGGTCTCTACATCTTAAGGGTATGCCACACTAAACAACATCGCTAACGGGATGCTAAAAAACGTCACTATTTAGCGATCCCGTTAGCGATGTTGTTGTGTGCGGCATCTACCAGCGACGAGGCCCCTGCTGTGATCTCGTTCATCACAGCGATCGTTCCGGACCCTATTTTCGTCGCTGGCGCCCCGCTGGTAAGTATCTAATCGCTGAGTGTGGCACCTTTTTTAGCGATTTAGCGGTACTTTTGTACCGCTAAAGTCGTTAAGGAGATCGCTAACCGCGATAGCGTCCTAACGACATCGCTAAAATAGGTAGCTACTAGCGATATAGAAACAATCCCGCTAGCGATCTCATTAGTATGAGACGCTAACGAGATCGCTAGCGGGATTGTGTAGTGTGGCAGTACCTTTAGGGAATATCTAAAAATGACTGTTCATACAAACACTAGCTGAGGTTTTTGACTGCTGCAACTAGTGATTGGCACAGGGGGAAATTCCAGACATTTCCAATAGGTCAAGGACAAGGCCAGGAAGCACAGACCAGTGAGAGCAGATACTCTAGTGGAAGATCTAGTGGAAGATCGGGAGGATGATTATATATATATATAATGTTTTGTAACCACTCTGAAGATTTTAGACAATATTTTTTTGCCCATAGAAACCATAAGGTCACATTCATACATTCAGTATTTTACATCAGTATTTCTAAGCCAAAAAGAGTGGAACAATCAGAGAAAAAGTATAATAGAAACATGGCACCACTTCTGTATTTATCACCCACTCCTGGTTTTGGCTTACAAATACTGATGTAAAATACTGACCAAATACTGAACGTGTGAACGTGGCCTAAGGATCTCATATATATTCCATAACTACATTTTGGATAATATTGCACCCATAGCCTGCTATAGGCATATACTTTATCTTTGTGTGTTCCATCACATACTATACCCGTCTATGTACGTCTATCTTTTCCGTTACGTTGTTCAATTTAGAGCAGACTGAAGAGATATGAGGAATTAACATCATGTGCGTTCCTTTCTCAAACAGAAGCAGAGGGCCCCATTCATTTATTTGGCGTCCGTTTCCTTTTTGTTTATTTTTAGAATTAAAAACAAAGTCTTACATGTAAAACTACTTCTTCAGCTCTAAAAACAAACAACAAACGGGAAGCAAACGGACACCAAATAAATCAATGGGGCTGCTCTGCTTCTGTTTGACACAGGAATGCATTGGCTGTTAATTCCCTTTATCTTTTCTGTTTGTCTGTTTTACATGGCACATTAAAAACGTAAAAGACATGAACGCAGCCTTACTAATGTATACTGTGTCTCGCATTATAAGGAAGCAAAAAAGAGTCCCTAAGAGTCCGTATTACTTTGTATGTGGGGTGATCCTCGACTTTGCCCTCTCTTTCAAGCCGCATATCCAAGCCCTGGCCTCCTGCCGACTCCAACTCAAAAATATTTCCGGATCTGTTCATTCCTTGACCAAGAAACCGCAAAAACGCTAGTGCACGCCCTCATCATCTCCTGCCTCGACTATTTCAACCTCCTAATCTCTGGCCTCCCCTCTAGCACTCTTGCACCACTCCAATCCATCCTGCAGTCTGCTGCCCGACTAATCCACCTGTGTCCCCGTTATTCCCCAGCCTCTCCTCTATGCCAAGCCATTCACTGGCTTCCGATTGTCCAGAGGCTCCAGTTCAAAACCCTAACTATGACCTACAAAGCCATCCACAACTTGTCTCCTCCATACATCTGTGACATGGTCTCCCGCTACCTACCTACACGCAACCTTCGATCCTCTCAAGACCTCATTCTCTACTCCCCTCATCTCTTCTTCCGACAACCGCATACAGGACTTCTCCCGTGCTTCCCCTGTACTCTGGAACTCTCTACCACAACACATCAGGCTTTCTCCTATCACGGAAACCTTCAAAAGGAACCTGAAGACCCACCTCTTCCAACAAGCCTGCAACCTGCATTGATCCTCAGTCTACTGAACTGCCGCACAACCAGCTCTACCCTCTCCTAGTATATCCTCACCCGTCCCCTGTAGACTGTGAGCCCTCGCGGGAAGGGTCCTCTCTCCTTCTGTACTTGTGTGTCCCTTGTATTGCTCATGCTTATTGTACTTGTCTATGTACGCCCCTTTCACATGTAAAGCGCCATGGAATAAATGGTGCTATAAAAATGTATAATAATAATAATAATAAATATACCACTGTACTGATGTCACAGGTGTGTCAGAGGCTGCAGACAGTTCACCCCTTCCTTCCCTAAGAAGGGCTTACCGCTGGGGTCTAGGTATCCTGCTCAGTGATAGGTGCGGAACCTATTTAGGTTCTCTTAGGGCAGACAGGGTGATGTTAGATCTGCCTAGGGGTCTCCACTCCCTCCTTAGTGTTTGGTTCCCCTTCTCCTTATCCCTTTGTGTTGCATTTAGTCTGTCCTACACTGTGCGTGACAACTGAGCTCTTATCGCGCATCTGTGACAGACGCCTATCATCTGAACTAATAGCGGAATTTACATTTTTATTACAACTTTAAAGCGCTTCTTTTCCAAAAAAGTAAAAATATTCCTGATTTTAGTTCTTCTATCTGCTCGCAATATTGCATTTGGCATGCATGTGTATTGTGCCGATCTAACTATTATGGCTTCTTTACCTCTCCCGATTGGATATCTCCCAGCTTTTCCAGGTTCCTGTATGAGCATCCCATTTATGTCCATATCTAGGAAGATTTGTCATTCTCAAAAGCTGATTGTCAATCTTTATGGGATCCATAATAATGGCAATAATGGTTGTCAAGCAGTTTAGATTTTTAATTCAACATCTTGAGGTCATGTATATGTCCGTTTCATGGAAAAGGGAGCAGATTCAAGTAATTAATCACCACAAAATCTGACGATAAACAAAGAATTTTATTTTTTTTTCCTAGAAGCATATAGCTAGGCATAAGAGCTGTATACACAACATAGTGGAATATGTTTCTCCCAGAAAGTCGCTTCAGTTTTAAAAAAAAAACAATCATACCCAGTCTGATCAAATGACCAAATGCACTAGCAGGATGCAGCAGGCTCCCATGGATAAAGGCTGGAGAAGCAACAGGTGTTTAACCACTGATAAAGGCAGCCACCCTATCACAAAAACAGTGATGATGAAGGTGTTAACTGCTTAGTGGGAAAAAAAAACACACAGATACAAGTTGCTTAAAACATAAATGTCATGCACAGTGTCTGGATAACAGCCTATTTTAAACGCCTATGATGGAAGGCGGGCTGGTCAGCACTGAATGTGCACAACACAAAAAACCAAGCCATCAAAAAGAGCCCGGGTGCACCCTGCAAAATATGATAAAAAGTGCAAAAAATGATGCATATGATAAATGCATCAGATGAGGTATTAGTTACTATTTTGGCCAAAGCAGATAAGCTCGCAACCCAACGTCAAGGGTCCTCATTTTATTGCGAGTAACTAACTAGACATAAATCCAAAAAAAAACATTTTTAGCAAAAGCAAATCATGAAAAACAATCATACCCAGTCTGATCAAATGACCAAATGCACTAGCAGGATGCAGCAGGCTCCCATGGATAAAGGCTGGAGAAGCAACAGGTGTTTAACCACTGATAAAGGCAGCACCCTATCACAAAAACAGTGATGATGAAGGTGTTAACTGCTTAGTGGGAAAAAAAAACACACAGATACAAGTTGCTTAAAACATAAATGTCATGCACAGTGTCTGGATAACAGCCTATTTTAAACGCCTATGATGGAAGGCGGGCTGGTCAGCACTGTTGCTTCTCCAGCCTTTATCCATGGGAGCCTTCTGCATCCTGCTAGTGCATTTGGTCATTTGATCAGACTGGGTATGATTGTTTTTCATGATTTGCTTTTGCTAAAAATGTTTTTTTTTTTTGGATTTATGTCTAGTTAGTTACTCACAATAAAATGAGGACCCTTGACGTTGGGTTGCGAGCTTATCTGCTTTGGCCAAAATAGTAACTAATACCTCATCTGATGCATTTATCATATGCATCATTTTTTGCACTTTTTATCATATTTTGCAGGGTGCACCCGGGCTCTTTTTGATGGCTTGGTTTTTTGTGTTGTGCACATTCAGTGCTGACCAGCCCGCCTTCCATCATAGGCATTTAAAATAGGCTGTTATCCAGACACTGTGCATGACATTTATGTTTTAAGCAACTTGTATCTGTGTGTTTTTTTTTCCCACTAAGCAGTTAACACCTTCATCATCACTGTTTTTGTGATAGGGTGGCTGCCTTTATCAGTGGTTAAACACCTGTTGCTTCTCCAGCCTTTATCCATGGGAGCCTGCTGCATCCTGCTAGTGCATTTGGTCATTTGATCAGACTGGGTATGATTGTTTTTCATGATTTGCTTTTGCTAAAAATGTTTTTTTTTTGGATTTATGTCTAGTTAGTTACTCGCAATAAAATGAGGACCCTTGACGTTGGGTTGCGAGCTTATCTGCTTTGGCCAAAATAGTAACTAATACCTCATCTGATGCATTTATCATATGCATCATTTTTTGCACTTTTTATCATATTTTGCAGGGTGCACCCGGGCTCTTTTTGATGGCTTGGTTTTTTGTGTTGTGCACATTCAGTGCTGACCAGCCCGCCTTCCATCATAGGCGTTTAAAATAGGCTGTTATCCAGACACTGTGCATGACATTTATGTTTTAAGCAACTTGTATCTGTGTGTTTTTTTTTTCCCACTAAGCAGTTAACACCTTCATCATCACTGTTTTTGTGATAGGGTGGCTGACTTTATCAGTGGTTAAACACCTGTTGCTTCTCCAGCCTTTATCCATGGGAGCCTGCTGCATCCTGCTAGTGCATTTGGTCATTTGATCAGACTGGGTATGATTGTTTTTCATGATTTGCTTTTGCTAAAAATGTTTTTTTTTTTGGATTTATGTCTAGTTAGTTACTCGCAATAAAATGAGGACCCTTGACGTTGGGTTGCGAGCTTATCTGCTTTGGCCAAAATAGTAACTAATACCTCATCTGATGCATTTATCATATGCATCATTTTTTGCACTTTTTATCATATTTTGCAGGGTGCACCCGGGCTCTTTTTGATGGCTTGGTTTTTTGTGTTGTGCACATTCAGTGCTGACCAGCCCGCCTTCCATCATAGGCGTTTAAAATAGGCTGTTATCCAGACACTGTGCATGACATTTATGTTTTAAGCAACTTGTATCTGTGTGGTTTTTTTTTTCCACTAAGCAGTTAACACCTTCATCATCACTGTTTTTGTGATAGGGTGGCTGCCTTTATCAGTGGTTAAACACCTGTTGCTTCTCCAGCCTTTATCCATGGGAGCCTGCTGCATCCTGCTAGTGCATTTGGTCATTTGATCAGACTGGGTATGATTGTTTTTCATGATTTGCTTTTGCTAAAAATGTTTTTTTTTGGATTTATGTCTAGTTAGTTACTCGCAATAAAATGAGGACCCTTGACGTTGGGTTGCGAGCTTATCTGCTTTGGCCAAAATAGTAACTAATACCTCATCTGATGCATTTATCATATGCATCATTTTTTGCACTTTTTATCATATTTTGCAGGGTGCACCCGGGCTCTTTTTGATGGCTTGGTTTTTTGTGTTGTGCACATTCAGTGCTGACCAGCCCGCCTTCCATCATAGGCGTTTAAAATAGGCTGTTATCCAGACACTGTGCATGACATTTATGTTTTAAGCAACTTGTATCTGTGTGTTTTTTTTTTCCCACTAAGCAGTTAACACCTTCATCATCACTGTTTTTGTGATAGGGTGGCTGCCTTTATCAGTGGTTAAACACCTGTTGCTTCTCCAGCCTTTATCCATGGGAGCCTGCTGCATCCTGCTAGTGCATTTGGTCATTTGATCAGACTGGGTATGATTGTTTTTCATGATTTGCTTTTGCTAAAAATGTTTTTTTTTGGATTTATGTCTAGTTAGTTACTCGCAATAAAATGAGGACCCTTGACGTTGGGTTGCGAGCTTATCTGCTTTGGCCAAAATAGTAACTAATACCTCATCTGATGCATTTATCATATGCATCATTTTTTGCACTTTTTATCATATTTTGCAGGGTGCACCCGGGCTCTTTTTGATGGCTTGGTTTTTTGTGTTGTGCACATTCAGTGCTGACCAGCCCGCCTTCCATCATAGGCGTTTAAAATAGGCTGTTATCCAGACACTGTGCATGACATTTAGTTTTAAGCAACTTGTATCTGTGTGTTTTTTTTCCCACTAAGCAGTTAACACCTTCATCATCACTGTTTTTGTGATAGGGTGGCTGCCTTTATCAGTGGTTAAACACCTGTTGCTTCTCCAGCCTTTATCCATGGGAGCCTGCTGCATCCTGCTAGTGCATTTGGTCATTTGATCAGACTGGGTATGATTGTTTTTCATGATTTGCTTTTGCTAAAAATGTTTTTTTTTGGATTTATGTCTAGTTAGTTACTCGCAATAAAATGAGGACCCTTGACGTTGGGTTGCGAGCTTATCTGCTTTGGCCAAAATAGTAACTAATACCTCATCTGATGCATTTATCATATGCATCATTTTTTGCACTTTTTATCATATTTTGCAGGGTGCACCCGGGCTCTTTTTGATGGCTTGGTTTTTTGTGTTGTGCACATTCAGTGCTGACCAGCCCGCCTTCCATCATAGGCGTTTAAAATAGGCTGTTATCCAGACACTGTGCATGACATTTATGTTTTAAGCAACTTGTATCTGTGTGTTTTTTTTTCCCACTAAGCAGTTAACACCTTCATCATCACTGTTTTTGTGATAGGGTGGCTGCCTTTATCAGTGGTTAAACACCTGTTGCTTCTCCAGCCTTTATCCATGGGAGCCTGCTGCATCCTGCTAGTGCATTTGGTCATTTGATCAGACTGGGTATGATTGTTTTTCATGATTTGCTTTTGCTAAAAATGTTTTTTTTTGGATTTATGTCTAGTTAGTTACTCGCAATAAAATGAGGACCCTTGACGTTGGGTTGCGAGCTTATCTGCTTTGGCCAAAATAGTAACTAATACCTCATCTGATGCATTTATCATATGCATCATTTTTTGCACTTTTTATCATATTTTGCAGGGTGCACCCGGGCTCTTTTTGATGGCTTGGTTTTTTGTGTTGTGCACATTCAGTGCTGACCAGCCCGCCTTCCATCATAGGCGTTTAAATAGGCTGTTATCCAGACACTGTGCATGACATTTATGTTTTAAGCAACTTGTATCTGTGTGTTTTTTTTTTCCCACTAAGCAGTTAACACCTTCATCATCACTGTTTTTGTGATAGGGTGGCTGCCTTTATCAGTGGTTAAACACCTGTTGCTTCTCCAGCCTTTATCCATGGGAGCCTGCTGCATCCTGCTAGTGCATTTGGTCATTTGATCAGACTGGGTATGATTGTTTTTCATGATTTGCTTTTGCTAAAAATGTTTTTTTTGATTTATGTCTAGTTAGTTACTCGCAATAAAATGAGGACCCTTGACGTTGGGTTGCGAGCTTATCTGCTTTGGCCAAAATAGTAACTAATACCTCATCTGATGCATTTATCATATGCATCATTTTTTGCACTTTTTATCATATTTTGCAGGGTGCACCCGGGCTCTTTTTGATGGCTTGGTTTTTTGTGTTGTGCACATTCAGTGCTGACCAGCCCGCCTCCATCATAGGCGTTTAAAATAGGCTGTTATCCAGACACTGTGCATGACATTTATGTTTTAAGCAACTTGTATCTGTGTGTTTTTTTTCCCACTAAGCAGTTAACACCTTCATCATCACTGTTTTTGTGATAGGGTGGCTGCCTTTATCAGTGGTTAAACACCTGTTGCTTCTCCAGCCTTTATCCATGGGAGCCTGCTGCATCCTGCTAGTGCATTTGGTCATTTGATCAGACTGGGTATGATTGTTTTTCATGATTTGCTTTTGCTAAAAATGTTTTTTTTTTTTTATGTCGCTTCAGTTTTAGTCTGGTTTTCTACAGGACAAAGTATCAACATTGACATCTACAACATAGATCTTCATTTTCAGATCCCAGAAAATACAATGAATGCAGCTGAGTTGAAGAAGAACTCAATGTGACCTTGTTTCCCAAGTCCTGGAGCATTCAGAAGCCCTGCAATAAAACTGTCTGTGGGAAGGTGAAAAGTCGAAAGCAGAAATACCAAGAAATGACATTTTTTCCTTTTCTTCTTTTTTGTATTTTATCAGATTTTGCTCTGGTTGACTCCCCTGTTTGTTGCGTGAGATTACAAGATGCAGTCGGGTCTGCCAGATATGTACCAAAAAGACAGAGGCTAGGGAGGAATCATGAAAAATGAGAAGAGAACAAAGATGCAGTGCAAACTCCCAAAACCTCCCCTGGTATAAACAGAGATCTGGTGGCAAGAGGTTGTCTGCCCCAAAACATCTGTGGCAAAGGGCAATAAAACAGTTGGATAGACAATTTTCTACTGAAGCACTTTGAAGAACAGAGATAACCAGCAAGGACCTTCATTTATTTGCTATTTGTACTTATTTATTATTTTTTATGCTATTTTATTTTATACTGGGTTTTCTATATAACAATACACTCCTCAACACAGAAATTGCAATTTCAAGAAGGAAAAGTTGGAGAATTTTGCAGGATGGATAGACATGATAATGATATGAGAATAATAAAAAATGGAAACAAAATTTTCAAAAACGTTGCTGGTACTACTGTGAGAAGCTTGCCTGGCCTTTTGGTGCTATAGCGGCCTGCAGCATCTCTGGACTTGTCTCTTATCAATTACATTGGTCAGCAATGTCAATGGTCGGCAAATGCAAAGGTAGCTGCCAGAAGTGGATTTTGATGATTTTCTCAAGTGCATTCCTCAGACAACCATGAATAATCTCACTGATAGCAGCGAAGGCTGTGAGGGGATTTCTGCACATGGTGCTCATACTCAAACTGAATAAATCGAGATGTTTTGACAATGTTGTTTCCATTTTTTCATTAACATATTAAAATTATCTATCCATCCTGTGATTTCCACAATTCCACGACATTTCCTTCTTGATGTGCAATTTCAGTGTTGATACATAAATATATGTAGGTAGACTCTTTTAAGGGGCCTTTAAGATACATGACCATTCTTTAAAGAGCTGCGGATCTGTTGTGGAAAATTCTGTGACTGTCCAATTCAATTTATGCTTGCATTTTTGCTTCCAGTTCAGGGTCTGGATGGTACTAATGATCCCATTGTGTCCTTTCTTGTTACCAAAATTTCCAACATTAACACTAGAGTTCTCTTAGACTTGACAGCCTAAGGGTCCGTTCCCACGATCAGGACGTAGCAGTGCTTCGGACGCAGCGTCAAAACCGCAACAATTCCTGATCGTGGGCACGTACCCTGAAGGAACGCTGCATGCTGCTTTCTTTCTGGTAGTACATGGATAATCTCCTGTCAGATGGTAAAGACAGGTGCCAATATCCCATTGGACCCATCAGGCAGTTTTTTTTTTACAGACAGAAGGAATTGATTCTCATACCTGATGTAGGTGAACAACTTCCTGCAGGATTTGTCACTCATGACCTGTTTGTTCTTGTCACTGACGTCAGTAGGAGATCAATTGGAAAACTGACCCAAATTGATGGGAATATATAATCTACTTTTCAATATATTTAGTTCCATTGTTGAAAAACAAAAAAATAACATTCTGCTAGAAACAAATGAGACCCGAACCTGAGGATTCAGCCGAACTATGGCACACATTACCGCCATACATTGGTGCGGTCTAAACAGGCTGCTGATTACCCAACTGCACAAATGATCATCAGTCTCGGCAGCATATCATCCTGTTTAAACAGGACTCACATTGCCAAGCACAATGGCACCCTATAAGCAGAGAGGGGTATTACAGATCCTTCAGTGCGCATATAAACCTAGGACGGCCTATGAAAACAGGCTATTAAACAAGCGAGCATGCTGCCGGTTGGCGGTCGTTTAACTCTATACATCACCCTTAGGCTGTATTCACACTTGTACTAGAAGCTCAGTTAGGAGCCTCGACTCCAGCTTCTGTTTAAGATGCTGGAAAAAAATTACAGGACCCATCAGGTGCCATTGGGGTTCACCGTGTGATAGATCAGCCATCACTTTTTTTTCTTATTATTACAAAACAGAAATAATAATACAGATGTGAACATAACCTTATGGCTCTTTTAGACACTTTGAGTCAGGCTGTTACATATCTGGTGTGTACATGGGGCAATGTGCTGCTGATAACATTGACTTTTATGCCGGCTTGAAAATCATCGCACCCAACAAATGAGCATTTTGCTTCTTGGTAGTTTGATTGCCGGCTTGGTTAGACGGGCCTATAGTCAGGATTGAGCAATCTGATCCTCATTTTCCAATTAAAAGGCCATCTAGATGGACCATTAAGGCCTCAATACACATTAGACTAAAGTCAGACAAACCCGCCAATATCAGTGGGCTTGGCCTATAGTGTAATGCATATGGGGGCCTCCCGACTCTCCCCTGTCAAGATGATGTCAAGGAACATAAGGGTTCAGCACGTCCAATTTTACCCTGACGATCCATTTGTTCTTGGCTATCTTTTAGAGAACACAGGAGCACTTGGCAGAGCGAGCGCTCCTGTGTATGGAGGAGCCGGGAGAGATAGCTGCCCCAAAATATTTGGCCAACAGCTCTCTATTTTAAATGGGGCCCTTTAGTCTGAAGAACTAGCCAGCCCTGTACGATGTTTCCCACCAGTGAGCACATAGGAAAACTGCCACGCTGTACTTGGTGGCCTACTTCCCTGTAGTGCTTTTCTGCAAAAACAAAATGGTAGGGAGTGTTTGGTGAATCAGCCCTAATTCAAGGGGACCTCCGTATATAATGACCAGGGTGTAGCCCATAATAAATACTGTTAACTTACAAAATAAATGCATAAAAATGCACACTTGCTCTGTCAAGGCTTCCAATTCTAACAGATGCTGAAGGATGTCGAGGATCTAAGGCTACTTTCACACATCAGGTTTTTTGTGTCAGGCATATCCGTCATATACCTGATAGGACGGATCCGGCGCTGATTTTGAAAAAACTGATGAAACTGATCAGTTTTTTTGCCGGATCCGACCTGACCTTTTCAACCCGGAAAAATAAATTTTACTATGTGGAAAATGCAGGTACGTATGTCCGGACCAAGGAGAAGAGAGAGAGAGAGACACCTTGGATTCTGGAACAGTCTTTTGACGGATTTCACAAAAGACTGGTCCGGTTCCATAGACTTGTATTATTTCCGGCCGCCTGATGCGCCGCTTCAGGCACTATCAGGCGGCTCCGGAAAAAAAAAAAAACGTTTCAGTCAGCGTCTTGTCTGGCTGCCGGAATGTACATTTCCGACGGATCCGGCCAAAAACGGATGCAACGTAATGACATCAGGCGCGATCCGGCGCTAATGAAAGTCAATGCTAAAAAAACGCATCCGGTACCGGATGCTTTTTAAAACACGCCGGATCGCGCCTGATTCAAAAAACTGATGTGTGAAAGAGGCCTTAGTTGCTAAAAAAAAAAAAAACTCAGTTACTTTTTTTTGTTTGTTGACTGTTTGGTTTTAAAATGTCCGGCCAGTGTGAACAAGAGTCCAAAATGCTCTTTACTTATGTGACTAAATGAATATTTACAATCTGGTTTTTTCCTGCTTTTATGGGTCTGAACCAGGGCTTGCTGTGATTTCTAGTTTCACCACTGAAGGGTCATTTTTCTTATTAACTAACCTGAACCAGCAAGTGTACCTTTGTTCTAACCTTTTCCATCTAATCTTTGATCGCCTGCCACCTCCCAGGTTACAATATGTGAATGTTTTCCATTTTATGGCTTATGTTATACTGTGTGACGAGCACTTTTTATGTGATTTTTTATTATTATTTTGCATTTTTTATTCTAGATCTTACCCATGATATCAGCTTCAAATTAGAACAGCTTTTAGCTTTGTAGCAAGTCACATCTATCATTATGATCCCACATATGTAAATTTGCTGTACATAAACATTAATGTAATCCCAGTGTAGAAGGAAAGCTATCTTTCACATACTCCACTACCCATATACTAGCATGATCCAATACCTGCTGCTCATGAACAATAGCTGAGACCAGAGTGTCTGCTAGGGCGAGGCTAGAAGACCCCACTGAATAACCCTATTGTCCCAGGATGGGGTCATGACCGAGAAAATGCTAAACTAACCTGCTGCCAAAGGTTGCCAATTTACTTTAAACATTTATTGGCCTGATTTTCCCAAGGAAAACACTGAGTGCCCTTTCCTTCTCCAAATGCCCCCATGTGTTATGGTGCCAAATATTAGTGCACCTTTTATAAATTGTCACATGTTAGCTTTTCTATCTTGGGAACCCCAAAAAATATATATAAAAAATATATATGGAAAAAAAAAAATAATATATATATATGTATATATATATATAACATATATATATACATATAGTATTGTATTATTATACTATACATACAAACAGAAAACGAAGGCCGCACACCAGTTCAGGGTGAAAAAATGTGGCTATTTAATTGCCCAAAATGGCAACGTTTCGGCTCAGAATTGTGCGCCTGTGTTGCTTTTTCTTTTCTTTATATACTATACATAAATATATATAGAGAGAGATATTATATCTATTTTTTAAACATTTATATATATATATATATATATATATATATATATATACACACACACATACATATACTGTATATGTATGTATGTATAACTCAAATTTAGCATATAACATATGTGAATGGGAATGGAATTGTATATGGATTTATGTATCTTTCATTTATCTATCCATTCTATCTATCTATCTTTCTAAAATGATAAGTTTCCTGTACTTAATAAAATAACATCATATACAGTAACTAAATTAAACACTGGAATCACATGAATCAGTCCTTCCTTATCCTTTAGTCACATTTTTTGTGAGGATAGTGAGGAATGGGATAAATAAATTACAAGGAGGCAGGAACCAAAATG
Source organism: Oophaga sylvatica (assembly GCA_033576555.1). Taxonomy (NCBI): domain Eukaryota; kingdom Metazoa; phylum Chordata; class Amphibia; order Anura; family Dendrobatidae; genus Oophaga; species Oophaga sylvatica. The sequence goes on along the minus strand of JARQOD010000002.1, from coordinate 99,689,840 downwards.
TATATATATATATATATATATAATATATATATATATATATATTTACTCGTGTATGTATTCCTACTTATGTGAGAAATATTTATTCCATCCCCCTCCACAACTCAAAACAAAAAGAAGATAAAGGATGAGGTAGGAATTACCCTGGTACCACCAGATACCGACCTATAATCTAACCTATAATCTATATACAGTATATAGTGTTATTTTATCTACAGGAAACATAAATGGGATAGGTCATTTTTGCAGATGGAGAGAGATGGGAGATACATAACTCCATATACAGTTCCATTCCCATATTTTCTATATAATATTTTATCTTGATTTAATCAAATTCATTGATCCCTTCAGTATTATGACACACTGAGCAATCGTGATTGTATTATTACCCATTGAGATAGACTTTACTATTGCATTGCTGTGAACTATGGCATCAGACTTTCTATGACAGCCCAGTGAGTGAGTGTACTGAAGGTGCCAGCCACTGACATCTTATCATTTACTGATTCTCGATAACTGCGATGTGTTGGACATTGGGTGTAGGGTAATTTTGTTTTGTAGCTGTGTGTGCATGCAATTTTACATAATCAATTACCATGAAAAACTATTCTCACTATCATTATATATATTTTTTTTCTTCATTTTAAGAACAGAATAATCATTGTCATCATCACATGCCCCTCATAACCTGTTATGACAAGCATCCCCCCACTGCCATTCCTCTCCCCATCTGTACACCCTGCCGTGTACTGCAGCAGTTCTGCCATAAGATAACACGTGTGACAGTCCACGCAGGGAGAACTTCCCAGAGCCCAGGCTGATCCCTGCTCAGAGTACATCTGCAGATGGCGAGGACTGAGCACGACAATAGGTTTCCATGTGGTTAATAAGTTATTGGAGCAACATATGTTTTCCTTCTATGTATTACTGTAATATTTGCTTGGCTGATTGCGGAGAGAGGAGGATCCCAACCCCGGGTGATCTCAGTAATCAACATAAAACACTGGGATTTCTAGGGCTGCAGAAAGTTCTGCTGCTCTGTAACATGAATTGTTGACTTTTCTTCACTATGCTCCTCCACTTAAGCCCAAAATGTTTGGCTTGGGGATCTGCCACAGACCATAAATCATAAGGACGCATTAGGAAGTGCATAAAACTATATTTTGAGATAATGACATAGAGGATCCCAATAAATACAGCGGCCATTCTGGTGGAGCTGCCAGTTCTAGTTATGGACTCGTAATTCACACACTGGCTGTTTGCCTTTTAATTCTCTGAAATAGCAGAGTTTAACATTAAACTGCAGGCATAGAGAAACATGGTTGCGGCTAAACCCCAGAGGCTGTAGATATAAAATCCACGGTCAGACAACCCCCCATAACCCTGAGTGCACGTTTTCAATATATACATAAAGCAGAGGTCTCATAAGACAGCACATATCCCTGTCTGCACTTCTCAGGACTTGTAAGAAGGGTGCACATTTCACGTTGATGTATTGGAGGCATTGCTTTGATTTTGCCATATTAAATATGGTCCCATATACAAAGCAGGGGCTAATGGGATGAGGCACTTACAGCTGCAACTTTGTTTAAAGTAGAACACTTCACTTACTCTTGAGATCTCAGTCATTTCGTTTTATAACCGCAGGTTGACATCAGAGACATTTTTCTTTTTTTATCTGAACATGTGATGTATTTATCCTTATAACCTATAAAATTTAGCTCGACTATTACAAGTTGTGATCTTTCTACAGGAATCATCGAGAGGAAGAAACCCAAGAAAGTCGCAGATAAGTATTAGTACTATATACATTTATATATTTAGTGCTCGTAGAAAAACCTAGAGGATGCACGTTGGGAGACCTGCATAGGTCAGAGAGGTTTAGAGGTCAGCCTGCAAGCCTAAAATAAAGTTAATGGCACAGAAAATGTGTCCTTTGCGTGAACTCTGCTTGCTGCAGTTTACCCCAAGAACTTCAATAAAATACCTTTTCACACTCTCAACATGAAGGCATCAGGAGACTTGAGAAAGAAAGCTCAGAGGAGACTTGGGATGGAGGCAGTATTTTTGGCATTCTTTTCAGTAGCCCCTGTTTAATGCATTCATAACACAATTGCAACCTAAGAATCGTGTAAGTGTCATTGCCATGACTGTGGAGCTGTGTGGTTTGAAATCCAGATTTTAAAAAATCACAGACAAAGAAAGGGAATAAAATAAGATTTTTTTTTTTTTTTTCAATTCTGCTTTATCCAATCTTAATCATTTCTTGGCAATCAATATTTAAAAAAGCGAATCATAATTATTCTACCTAGACCTGATGTTATTTTATTTCTTAATTCAATATATGCAGCCTATAGTGGGGACTTGATTAATGTACCCGCTGCTTTCTGGGCAGACACACAGAGTACAAAAGTCCCCCATCTTATTCAAGCCTGCGACATTCAATTTTAATTCATCAAATTTTCAAGCAGTTTACAAAAGAGACAGTGAGAGAAAGAAGGGGACCCAGAAAGGGTTAGCTCCCATCCAGACACTCATGGAAATCTCCCACTAAACCAATCATTTCCTCTAGAATATTGTTTTACAACTAGAATTCTTGGTATTTTACACAGAAAACAAGGAGCATGTATTTAATCTCTATATTCATACACTCCTTCCTTTATACTGAATTGTAGATCAAATGTAAAATGACATAATCTTTGCCTTTTATATCTTATACTCAGGGAGCATAAATAAATCCTGATGCCTATTTATCAGGGAATATGTCTGTTTGTCGGTTCCCAAATTAATAACAGCATTAAAATATTACATAAAAAATGATTTAAAAATTAATATTTAATTAAAATAAATAATTTAGGAGAGTATCTCTGGTAAATAATGAATGTTTTGCCTACAATGCAGATCTAAGGAAAGTGAAGTGATACAAGAGAAGCATACTGGCCCTCTGCACAATGATTGGAGCCTGCTTTGTGTCAGGTTGCCTGAAAGGGAATGGGCCTACCTGAAATTTGGCATTCTTCTTCTACAAAAGATAGGACAGAACACGCAAATAGCTGAAATAGAAAACCTTTAAAGGGCCCCTTTCACTGAAGATCACAGAGGGTCATTATTATTTACATTGAAGAGATGCCTTCCTCACTTCTACCAGGGCTACAATAAACAGGCTGGGTTTAAGCAGCAAGTATGTTACTTACTATGTGATATGTATCTAATGCATGGGGATTGAAACTGACACAATCACAGACTTCAGCATTGCATATAGACCTAGATATAGATATATACATTTCTCTTCCTATAAGGCCCCCTGGGACAACACAACATAGTAACATGCCCTAAACGAAATATAGAAACCTTAGGCCCTT
>JARQOD010000002.1:99639999-99686381 GCA_033576555.1 Oophaga sylvatica | reverse complement strand
AAAACCCCCCCCACACCCCGATTGCGTTCCTGTGTAAACCTGCCCAATCTTGTTGGCAATTTCCCGTTAAAAACCCCCCACACCCTGTTTGACGCCGGGCTTCCTGTAAAACCCCCGCCCACACCACTGGGGAATTTTCCTGTGATAACCCCGCCCCCAAATCATTACAGTTTCTTGTGTATAACCCCCCCCACACCTGAGGGCAGGTTCCGTGTTAACCCCACCCCACCTCTGTTTTGACATTCTGTGAAAACCCTGCCAACCCCTGATTCAGGTTCCTGTTAAACACCATACACACCACGTTTGGCAGGTTCCTGTGTATAACCCCACCCACCCGCTTTTGGGCGGGTTTCCCCGTGAAAACCATACACCCCACTGTTTGGGCAGGTTCCTGTGTATCCCCCACCCACACCGCTGATTGGGGTTTCCCTGGTATAACTCTCCCGCACTTCTGTTGGCAGGGTTCCTGTGTTAACCCCCCCCCACACCGCTGATTGGCAGGTTCCCCGGGTAAACTTGCCGCATTTCTGATTGGCAGGTTTCCGGATAACCCCCCCCACACGCTGTTGGCGGGGTTCCGTGTATAACCCCATCCCACCCGCGATTGGAGGTTCCTGTTAAACTCTCCCGCACTTCTGATTGGCAATTTCCTGTGAACATGTACATTGTCGCAAGCCCCAACAGTGGAAGGGGCAGGGTTCCCTATTGCCTAGGTCTGCACGTGAGACTAGCCTTTGTAAAAAGTTTGTTGCAAAACACAAATTTATTAAATACAGAAAGCTGCTGGAAGAAACAATCCGGGGAATCAGCTCTCCCCCCATTTTTTTTGCCTCAGATTAAATAGCAAAAACCTGGTGACAGATTTCCTTTAACACTTCAGTTTGGTATCATTACCGAGTGAATAAATGAGGGTTACACTAAAATAAATAATGAGGATTACACTAAACACAGTGCCCTAAAGTCATGTACTCAAGTTGGATTCTCAGACCCTATTCAATGTGGATTTAAATAAAATGTGATCACATTAACGGATATTGTAAATGCCTCCACTGGACCAGTCCAAATCCTTCACAATAACACTACCCAATATTTTACATGAAGTGAGTTTATGTTTTTGACATCATAATTATACTTCAAATATATCCTAAAAATTTTAGAAAATTTCTAATTGACCAAACCTGATTCTGGAACATGCATGCGCCATTGTACAGGTTACACATAGAATTAGATACATAGCATTAACCATTGTACAGTCATGGCCAAAAGTTTTGAGAATGACACAAATATTAATTTTTACAAAGTCTACTGCTTCACTTTTTCTAATGGCAATTTGCATATACTCCAGAATGTTATAAAGAGTGATCAGCTTAACAGCAATTACTTGCAAAGTCAATATTTGGCTAGAAAATGAACTTTATCCCCCAAAACACATTTCAACATCATTGCAGCCCTGCCTTAAAAGGACCAGCTAACCTCTTTTCAGTGATTGCTCCATTAACACAGGTGTGGGTGTTGATGAGGACATGGCTGGAGATCAATCTGTCATGATTAAGTAAGAATGACACCACTAGACACTTTAAAAGGAGGCTGGTGCTTGGCATCATTGTTTCTCTTCTGTTAACCATGGTTATCTCTAAAGAAACACGTGCAGTCATCATTGCAATGCACAAAAATAGCCTAACAGGGAAGAGTATCGCAGCTAGAAAGATTGCACCTCAGTCAACAATTTATCGCATCATCAAGAACTTCAAGGAGAGAGGATCCATTGTTGCCAAAAAGGCTTCAGGGCGCCCAAGAAAGACCAGCAAGCGCCAGGACCGTCTCTTAAAAGTGTTTAAGCTGCGGGATCGGGCTACCAGCAGTGCAGAGCTTGCTCAGGAATGGCAGCAGGAAGGTGTGAGTGCATCTGCACTCCCTGTGAGGGAGAGACTCTTGGAGCAAGGCCTGGTCTCAAGGAGGGCAGCAAAGAAGCCACTTCTCTCCAGAAAAAACATCATGGACAGACTGATATTCTGCAAAAGGTACAGACAGTGGACTGCTGAGGACTGGGGTAAAGTTATTTTCTCTGATGAATCCCCTTTTTGATTGTTTGGGACATCAGGAAAACGCCTCATTCGGAGAAGACAAGGTGAGCGCTACCACCAGTCTTGTCTCATGCCAACTGTTAAGCATCCTGAAACCATTCATGTGTGGGGTTGCTTCTCAGCCAAGGGAATCGGCTCTCTCACAGTCTTGCCTAAAAACACAGCCATGAATAAAGAATGGTACCAGAATGTCCTCCAAGAGCAACTTCTCCCAACCCTCCAAGAGCAGTTTGGCAATCAACAATGCCTTTTCCAGCATGATGGAGCACCTTGCCATAAAGCAAAGGTGATAACTAAATGGCTCAGGGAACAAAACATAGAGATTTTGGGTCCATGGCCTGGAAACTCCCCAGATCTTAATCCCATTGAGAACTTGTGGTCAATCATCAAGAGACGGGTGGACAAACAAAAACCTAAAAATTCTGACAAAATGAAAGCATTGATTGTGCAAGAATGGACAAGAATCAGTCAGGATTTGGTCCAGAAGTTGATTGAGAGCATGCCAGGGAGAATTGCAGAGGTCCTGAAGAAGAAGGGTCAACACTGCAAATATTGACTTGCTGCATTAACTCATTCTAACTGTCAATATAAGCTTTTGTTACTCATATGTTTGCAATTATTATATTTCTGTCTGTGATAAAAAACATCTGTCAAACACACATAAAAACCAGAGGGCAGCAGATCATGTGAAAATATAATATTTGTGTCATTCTCAAAACTTTTGACCATGACTGTATACTGACTTTGAGCTACAGACTGCACTACAGCCCAGAACTACGTCCGTACTTCTGCAGGCTTTAGAGCTCATTCACCACAACACGCCTTGTTGTATCAGTGTCTGCCCAGAACGTGCTAGAATGATAAGTACATAGGTATTGAAGAAAGAAAAATATCTGTATCATTACATTATTAAAGCTCAGATCATCTGTGAAGAGTAGGTAGGTCGGCGAGAATGTTGAAAGCTTCCATAAAAACATCCCTTAACACTAAATACGCACACAAAAATATCCCACCACATCCTCCCTTAATCTCCTCCTTTTCTTTGGTCCTATTTTGTCTCATATCTCATTTAAAACTGAGAAATATAAGGAATCTCTTCTGTATCTCAGGAGCTCAGCCATGTCCACCCTCCTCCTGACTTTCCATAGTGTGGCTGTGAGACAACTGGCTACAGCAGAATCCTCCCCGATGTGCCTTGTCTGCAGCAGAACTAAGGACCACAAAGCCCTGCGCGCCCCAACGCTGAGCATGTGGGACCTCTCCTGGTCAACAACTGAAGAGGGATCCTTGCAGGATTTCTAGAAGACTGTTTCAGAATCGTGGAGACAATGCTGCAGATTAATCAGTGAACATTGAACTATACTTCTTGTTTTTTTTTAACCTATCGTGTTCTGTGGGGCTTACCTTCCATTTATATTTCTTTCTCATTCCATTTGGACAGTATTATTAGTACAGCCTAAATTCTTTTCTAGTATTATATTGCATGTAAAGAATGAAGCTCAAGGAACTGGTTGAGTTCACACAAGGGAAATAACCAAACTGAGCTAGGGTTTCTATCCCCAGACCCTAAATGTTTTATGGGGTGCTTATATGGTACCAAAGACACTTTGATCTTTAATAAACACAGGGCAATAATTAGGTTTGGCATGTTTGGCTGCCATCAACTTCACTTGGCCACAACTAATCCTGGAGTTTGGTCTCGGTTCAACCAATTTAGGTAGCCACTATGTGGCATGTTCAATCATAAACACAATCAGGTATATACTTAGAAAGCACATAACCTCATTATTTTCTGTTGGGGATTATGGATGGATGTTTAGGAGATCAAAACGTGTGGTTTCCAGATTTCTCCAAGCCACATCATTCCCAAACCTCATTCTAAAATTCCTAACGTTTCTGTTCCAACTATAGAAGAATTCAAGAATGATCCAAAATGGACAAAGTGTCTGATTACATGAAAATGTCAAAACTTTACTTGCTGAATTCTCCACCATTCTCGCTGAATGTTGTCACCAGACACTAGATTAATGACAAAGCTGAAACTCTAAAATCAAGTTTTGTAAAATGGTTCAGGACGCACAAGACGTTACACGGCTAGAACAGCGGTGTAAATACTTATTACATGTTAGTAAAAAAAGGTAACGCAATGCAGGGATCAGTTTATTATAGTGACACTAAAGAAGGAAAAATATAATCAAGCAACGCTAAATATGGCGAATATTAACACGTTTTCTGTTACCCCAATGAAGAAAAAAAAGTTTCTGCAGTGTTAGTTGTATGGGAAAAGAGATGAACATGTCTGCTCAGTAGCTTTATCTGCAATAAGCTAAGACCACTAATTCAGAGCCGTATTATTTATAGTGTGGGCTAGTGGTCCATCCGTTTTTATTCTAAGGCACCGTTACCTGCACCGTACGGCCATTAGGCTGGACCAGTCATTATTTATAGGGCTATATACAATGTACTGCGGATTAGTCCGAGTCAGACTGTTATCTGTAGTGGGCTACAAGGATGAAGTGAGAAGGGGGCCCGAAATACCAGAAATCCTGGGGCCCAGCCATGGGTCAATATGGTTCTGTATTCATTTATTTAACAAGTGCGAGGGATCAGGTAGGATGCTGTAATATTAATGGAGAGCGAGTAATCCCGTGCTGACACATTTTGCATCAGTTTACAATATCTCTGAAGGAAAAAAGATTAGCGCAGATTTAGACAAAGTGTGCACTGGGAAAAGGTAAAAGTGGGTCCCCAAATGCTAAAATATTGCTCCATTACACAGAAACATTAAGGGCGCACTTACACAAGCCAATTTCGGAACGTTAGCGGAGCCCCAATTAACTATATTCAAGTTGTTTGCAGCATCTCTTTGATGAAGAATGGTGGGGAAAGGATGATCGCTGATACATTGGTTCTGTCCCCATACAGCACTATGTTATTAGCAGCATATCTACTGTGTACATGGGCAATGTGCTGTCAAGAACAATGAATTATGCTAAGAGCCCTCGATTATTATCATTCACTATTGCTATTTATTTATTTACTGCGGGGTATTTACCTATTTTGTTTTCCTCTTGGGTTTTGTCTGTTTAGTGGCCAGTGTGAACATGTGCCTACACACTGTATGCACACCAACTTATATTCCAGTTCATCCCTTTAGGTTTTTGCACTCTGTGCAGATAAGTGTGTGGCCTCCTTTTCTTTGAGCTGGACATGTATTTATTTATTTATTTTACTCATTTATATAGCGCCATTAATTCCATAAACACTGTATGTTGCTTACACACCTTCTCCATGTTACACACTGCATGTTACACATATACACTGTATGTTGCTTACACACCTTCTCCATGTTACACACTGCATGTTACACACGTACACTGTATGTTGCATACACACCTTCTCCATGTTACACACTGCATGTTACACACGTACACTGTATGTTGCATACACACCTTCTCCATGGTACACACTGCATGTTACACATATACACTGTATGTTACACATATACACTGTATGTTGCTTACACACCTTTTCCATGTTACACACTCTCCATTTTACACACACTCCCTATGTTGCACACACTGTACGCTGCAGTCACACACACATTCCATGCTGTACACCTTGACATAATATGTTACACACAGACACAATTACATGCTATATATACAGATTCAACATACTAAACTCACAGACTGTACATTAGAAACACTGACTCCATTCTAGAAACACAAACAAGCAAGAAGATTGTAGAGGACACAGAAGGGCTCTCTCCTCCTCCATATTCCCGCAAGGTGAAGGATGTTGGGTCACTTGACTATGATTTCACCAAAGGTTCTTCTACACGTCTAACCTTGGAAATCGCTCTGATAATGCAGGTCTGCCATTACAACTGCAGTTACAGATTTGTAAACGGCAGCCACAAACTGAGACTGAATAGACCTGTAGTTGTGTAGGGAGTCACTGGTGGCCCTTTTGTGGATGGAGGCACTGGCAATTCCCCACTTTACCGCCATCTAATGTTGCACATGAGGCTCATTTCCATATTGTCTACTATTGAGGGATCTCGTTCTGATTATTTTCTTAACATACAGTCAGAGCTTTATTTTAGGGATACTGAGATCCAAATCCCTGCACAGACGTCATGAGCTCACTGAGTGTGATTTATAGGTTTAAATCAACAATGAATCCGTGTGCAGTAACTCCTGGCCTCCCCCTAGTGGTGGCTGCAGGCAGCTAAATTATATTAATTAAAGGGGATGATCACTTCTCCTGGGAAGACTGCATGGTAATGATGTTCTCCTCATAACTGCTGATGAAGGAGAATCTGCTTTAACCTGCCAAACAGAAGCCTTCTATTATACATGCTTTTCCCATGTCTGGCACTTTTTAAGGCCACAACCAGGAGTGGGTGATAAATACACAAGTGGTGACGTGTTTCTATTTTACTTTTCCTCTGATTGTTCCACTCCTGATTTTGACTTACAAATACAGATGTACAATACTGACCAAATACTGAATGTGTGACCATGGCCTTAAACAGAGTGTGCTGATGAGTGGATTGGATCACATGCCTGTCCATCAGCTGCCATGCCGTCTACACAGAAGGCTGTAGCACACAGAGTAGCTTCACTTTATGAAGAAAGAGCTGGCGCTAATCTAATACAACGTATCAGACCTGTTTCCTGAATTCCTCTTCTCTGCTCCCTTCAATGATACCTAACCCATGTGGGGCCAATCCATTACATTGCGGATGCAAACTCCACCAGAAGAATCCTATTGACTACAATGATGTCTGTGTGGTTTGTGCTATGGTGTCCACAGCAGCCAACATCAGCATGATATGGTTATGAAAATAATGTGCAAATATTCAGTTTAATGTAATGGAGCCAATGTGCTCAAACACTGATCGAGTGGAATCATTTTGAGTGGAATTGGAATCTGTTGCACAGAACAGAGTTTGCATAGTTGTTTCCCGGGTGAAAGGTTGGAGAGTGTGCCTGTCATTGTAATCCTGCCTCTAATGATAATAAAAATCCTATAAACTATTCCTGAAAGGACTGGAAGCATGAGCCTAAAAAAGCCTCAGTGGCCAGGAAGAAATTTCGAGGTTACTATTTTTTTAAGATCATTTTGGTAAAAAAAAAAATATGTGAACAAGCAATGGATAAAATATAACTTTTAATGGAGCTTAAAAAAGACTAACCAACAATCACGACATGTAAACCAAGTGCCAAGTGAAAAATAACCCCACAAATAACACGACAGGCAGAATAAAATTACCCAAAGGTTTGTTCAAACCCTAGTAGGGTAAATGTACCCTTGCAATCTAATGGAGTAATAGGAACCAGATACAGCGACTGTAGGTAAAATGCAGATATTGAAACAGCAGCTGTCTTTTGTAACCAACCTGCAGGTCAAAATAAAAAATGCCACATATACTATGTGATCTAAATATGGTTAAACTAATTTAACTGTATTGTTCCAGTTTCCACATAATGTGCAGACAGCCTGTGGAAAACTAAACATTGAAACCGTGCTGCCAAAAACTGGGACAGTTAGCAGTCACATAAAGTGCAATAAACCATAGAAATCTTATTGTCTGATATTTACATATAAATCAAACCATATATCAATATGTGTGCATGGCAAGGGGTAAAGATGATATATACAGCAGTCTTTTTGCAACCGAAACTAATCAACGCTATTGTTAGCCATCTAGTGGAATATGACCCCCATCATATGTAAATGAGCATTCCATATGTGCAAGAAATAAAGCGCTGTTACAAATCAGTTAATCATCCTATAGAGAATCGCAAGATGCGGAACGATCTCACCCGATATCCTGAACCTGGGGCTGTGTGCTGAAACACACTGAGCAGCAGCAACATGCTTGTATGTATGTAAGGCTTCCCTGATAAGTCTCAGGACGAAACGCGTCGGGAGACGCATGCACCACTCATAAGGCAACCGCAGTATATCCATATCCGGGGTTAAAGACAGTGTGTTTCAGCATACAGCCCCATGTTGCAAGCAATGCAAAATTATGTTACCCTGCTATCTGGTTCTTCAGCATTGTGGGAAATGGTGACAGCCAATTTTTTATTTTTTTTGCAAACAGCATCTCTAAGGCCGGGTTCACATTGCGTTTGGGGGCAATGCGCTGACGGCATCCGTTACATAGCGGCACTAACGCTATGTAACGGTGCGTTAACGCCGCCATTGCCCGCAATAGCGCATCCTGACGCATGCCGAAATCGGCATGCGCTAGCGATGTGCCATTATTCTGTGACGGACCTTGGACACGGTCTGCAGCGTTCGGGGGTCCGTCACTGCTAGCTCAGAATAGAGACGCTGCGCTAGTGTGATCGTATAACGCGATCACAAAATGACACTAGCGTTAATGCAGTCCGTCAACGCTATGTGTTGAACGGACTGCATTAACGCTATGTGAACCTAGCCTAAATGTTCGAATTTGCATGAAACTGCAAAATTCAGGAAGTTCAACTCAATCCTTAAATCTTTACTTTAGACGCAACAGAATCTGAAAAGCCAATGTGAGATCGAACACCACTGCTGACAAGTTGCAATAAAGAAATCTCAATAAAGTCTCCTGGCATACCAACAGGTTTAAAGACTGTATTTTTCACTCCCTTTTTAGTGACTGTACTATTTACCACAATTCACCACTTACTGTATTTCCCCTTTCAGAATCTGCTGCTTGGCTTACAGCTCAAGAACTGTTCAAGACCATCTATTAAAGTTTCCTCAAATGTTTTACTGCTTGAAACTGTTGAAACCTTAAAATGTGTCAGTTTATATTTCTAAAGTAAAGCAAGAGTTTTACTTAAAGGTGTGTTGTGTCAAGTAATTGTGCCCTGGTCATCCAACATTACAGACTTACTGGGACTGTATAAGCGCATGAGTCACAGTGCAGTGGCTCAGTGGTTAGCATTGAGGTCCTGGGTTCAAATCCCACCCTCATCTGCAAGGAGTTTATATGTTCTGTGTGGGTTTCTTCCATACTCCAAAGACATTTAGATTGTGAGCCTAAATGGGGACAGTGATGATGTCTGCTTAAGTGGAGTAAAATAAAAATTGCAGAACAATATGAAAAAGATACATTAATATAGAGAAAACAAATGAGAGTCTTAACGGCTTCCTGATATTTGTAGTATATATACGTCATAGTCCAGAATGACTTCCCAACCAATGCAGTATATATACGTCATGGTGATCGCCTGCCCGCCCTGACAGCTGACACCCGGCTTTCAGTGCCAGGAGCAGTGCCAGCACCACTCCCGGCACTTTAATGCCCTTAATGCTGCAATCACAGCATTTAGCAAGCAGGCAGAGGGAAATAAGCCCCTCTTCCCTTGTATCTGTGACCGCGCTACGTCCCAATCGTTGCCATGGTGACCTGATGTCGTCATGACTACATCCGGGTCACCAGGCACTAGCAAGTTAGTTAGATAATGCGTAGTGCATTATCTAACCAACTTGTGTCTGCAGGGCTGACAGGCGTCCGGAACCAGAACACCATAAAAAAATAAATAAAAAGCGAGGCAAAAAACGATGCTTTATCATCATACTGCTGAACAAAAAGTGGACTAAAACAATCAAAAAGATGAATCTAAATAAAAATGGTATTTCTGAAAACATCATCCTGTCCCACAAAAAAAAGCTGTGTTGCAGCTCCATCAGCCGAAAAATAGAAAAGTTATAGCTCTGAAAATAAAGCCATACAAAAATAATATTTTTTTCTATAAAATAGTTTTAATTGTGTAAAAGTACCAAAACATAAAAAAGATATATGTATGATATCGCTGTAATCATACTGACCCGAAGAATAAAGCTGCTTTATGAATTTTACCACACACGGAACAGCAAAAAAAAGAAAAACAATTCATGCATTGTTGTTTTTTGTTTATTCTGCCTCCCAAAAATCGGAATAGAAAGCGATCATAAAATGTCATGAGCCTGAAAATGTTACCAATAAAAACTTCAACTCGACTCGCAAAAAACAAGCCCTCACATGACTCTGTCAGAAGAAATATGGAAAACTTACAGGTCTCAAAATATGGTGATGCAAAAACTTGTTTTTGAAAAAAAAGCGTCTTTTAGAGAGTGACAGCAGCTAAACATGAAAACCTGATGTAAATATGGTATCGCTGTAATCACATTGATTCGAAGAACAAAGTCGCCTAATCACTTATACCGCATGAGGAACGGCGTAAAAAATAAAGTAAATTCTTCACCTGCTGTTGATTTGTTCATTCTGCATCCCAAAGATCGCAGTAGGGCTCTGCTCACATTTATCCTGCACTCTTCGCTGAGTGCTTACACGGGGGTTTCCAAGTGAATCTTTGAAATAAATTATTCAGCTGGAACCCCCAGCAGATTCCCTATAATGAGGCAGATGGAGGCACTGTGGACGCCATCTGGCCTGTGATCCGGCGGCGTCCGTCTTTTTAGGCATGAGTAAAAGGGCAGTCGGCCACAGTTATGTACACCTCTGAAAAAAGGGCAGCGCTGACCTGAGGCCAGATGGAGTCCAGAGTAACTCCACTGCCTCATTATTGTGAATGGATCCCTTGGGGGTTTCATCTCAATTACGTCACTCGGAAATTGAGATGGAAACCCCGATGTGCTCAGCGTAGTGCGCCAGATAAACGTGATCCAAAATGTAATGTAAAATGTTACCAATAAAAGCTTCAACTCAATCCATAAAAAAAGCAAGTCCCCACTCAGGTCTGTCATCTTTTAGTGGAAATATAGGGGGCTTCCATGTTACTGGTAGCATAAAGGCTCTGGAAAAGTGAAATGGCTCTCTGTTATGATTTGGTAGCTGAGGAGAGCAGGCAAAAAAGGAAATACACCAGAAAGGTTGGAATCTATGGGATTGCAGTACCCTTACTAACCACCACAACTAAAGGCAGCCGTGGAGCGTACCTACGTTGGTCCTAGACGCCTCGTCACAGCCTGAGAAGCTAACTACACCTAAAGACAGAAAGAGGAAAACTATCTGCCCGGAGCAGATCCCCAAAGAACATAGAAAGCCCCCAAACATGTAATGGCGGTTAGACAAGAGGAAATACAGACACAGACAGAAAATAGTATGAGCAAACGTTGGGGCCCAAACTTCCTAAATAGAAAAGGATAGGAAGGACACTTACTGCAATCCCAAAAAACCCTGAAAAGTACCAACTCTACTAATTACAAAAACACCTGAGATCACACGACCTCTACCACCTAAATTAGTTCTCTGGTGTAACAAAAACTAAACAGCAGCCACTGAAAAACTGGAAAAGGCAAATGAACAAACAACAGTGGCTGAACTAAACTGAGAGGAGCACAAGCCCCCGGAGAGGACTCGGCAGACCCCCACAGAAGTGCAGGACAAAATGCAAAAAGCAAGCACAAAAAACTAAAAGAAGAAAATGTCTTATCTGTTAGCAGAAGATGCAGGCACGAAACAGCAAGCTACAAAGTGAACAGGAATCAAAGATGAGACCAGAACAATTGATCACCGGCAACCCTGATGGGAGGGAACCTCCCTTATATAAGACCAGTCAGTAACACCTGATCGCCAATCTTCACAATCTTCATTGGATAGTTCAGTACTGTTTGTAACCACCAGAGGGAGCTTCTGCTCAGAATTCATTTCTAGCACATTCACAACAGTACCCCCCCTTGAGGAGGGGTCACCGAACCCTCATTTGAGCAACCAGGTCGGTCAGGATGAGCTCTGTGATACGCACGGATGAGTCTCCTAGCATGGATGTCCGAAGCAAACACCCAAGAATTGTCCTCCTGACCATAACCTCTCCACTTAACCAAATACTTGAGTTTCCGTCTAGAAAAACGAGAATTCAATATTTTCTCAACCACATACTCCAGATTGCCCTCAACCAAAACAGGGTCAGGAGGCACAGCCATAGGAACCACTGGCTCGACAAACCTCTTCAATAAGGACTTGTGGAACACGTTATGGATCTTAAATGTCCCTGGAAGAAGTAAACGAAAGGAAACAGGATTAAGACTCTCCATGATCTTATAAGGTCCAATGAACCTAGGCTTAAACTTAGGAGATGCAACTCTCATAGGGATATTTCTTGAGGACAACCAGACCAAGTCCCCCACTTCAAACCGAGGACCATCAGTCCTATGCCGGTTGGCAAACCGCTGGGCCCTCTCCTGAGAGAGGGACAACCTCTCCACTACCTGGTCCCAAATCTGCTGCATACGCTCCACAACAGAGTCAACACCTGGACAGACAGAAGCCTCCGTCTGTCCTGAAGAAAATCGAGGGTGAAACCCAAAATTGCAGAAAAATGGAGACATCAAAGTGGCAGAGCTAGCCCTATTATTAAGAGCAAACTCAGCCAAAGGCAAAAAAGAGACCCAGTCATCCTGATCAGCAGACACAAAGCATCTTAGATAAGTCTCCAATGTCTGGTTTGTTCTCTCAGTTTGTCCATTGGTCTGAGGATGAAAAGCCGAGGAGAAAGACAATTGAACACCAAGTTTAGAACAAAAAGTCCTCCAAAATCTGGAAACAAACTGGACTCCTCTGTCAACACAATGTTCTCAGGAATGCCGTGTAACCGAACCACGTGCTGAAGGAACAAAGGCACCAATTCAGAGGAGGAAGGCAACTTAGGTAATGGCACAAGATGTATCATTTTGGAAAACCTATCACAAATCACCCAGATAACGGTCATTCTCTGAGAAACAGGGAGGTCGGAAATTAAATCCATAGAGATATGGGTCCATGGTCTCTTGGGCACAGGCAATGGCATCAACAAACCACTAGAGCGAGAGCAAGGCTTGAGGCTTGAAGCGAGACCAAGTCCCGCAGGACTGCACAAATTCCCTGACGTCACGAGACAAAGTAGGCCACCAAAAGGACCGACTAACCAAATCTCTGGTACCAAAAATTCCGGGATGACCGGCCAACGCGGAACAATGAATCTCAGACATCACACTCTTTTTCGACCGGTCTGGGACAAACAATTTCCCAATAGGGCAGCGCTCGGGTTTATCCTCCTTACACCCTTCCAGAGCCAGTCTCAAATTGGGCGAGATGGCGGAAAGAACTACACCCTCTTTCAAAATAACAGCAGGATCAGACAACTCAGGAGAGTCCGCAAGGAAACTCCTCGAGAGGGCATCCGCCTTAACATTCTTAGTGCCAGGAAGAAAGGAAACCACAAAATTAAAACGTGTGAAAAACAAGGCCCACCTGGTCTCTCTAGGATTAAGTCGCTTGGCTGATTCCAGATAAACCAGATTCTTATGGTCCGTGAGGACCACCACCTGATGTTTGGCTCCCTCCAGCCAATGTCTCCACTCTTCAAAAGCCCACTTCATGGCCAATAACTCCCGATTACCCACGTCATAATTACGTACAGTTGGAGAAAATTTTCGAGAGAAAAAGGCACAAGGGTTACTTTTAGAGGTCTCTGGATCTCTTTGGGACAAAACGGCACCTGCCCCAATTTCAGAGGCATCAACCTTCACCTGAAATGGCAGAGAAACATCAGGCTGCCGTAGAACAGGAGCAGAAGTGAATCTCTGCTTAAGTTCCTGAAACGCAGAGACTGCCTCAGGAGGTCAATTCACCACATCAGAACCCTTTTTGGTCAAATCAGTCAATGGTTTAACAATAACAGAGAAATTACCAATAAATTTACGATAAAAATTGGCAAAACCCAAGAATCTTTGAAGAGCCTTTAATGAAGTAGGTTGGACCCAATCACAGATGGCCTGAACCTTGACCGGGTCCATTTCAATAACAGATGGGGACAAAATGAATCCCAGAAATGAGATCCTCTGTACGCCAAAAAGACACTTTGATCCCTTCACATACAGAGCATTCTCTCTCAAAATCTGGAACACAGTCCGAACATGTTTCACATGAGAGTCCCAGTCATTGGAAAAAATCAAGATATCATCCAAATAAACAATCAGAAATTTATCCACAAAATCCCTGAAAATGTCATTCATGAAGGACTGGAAGACAGAAGGAGCATTAGTGAGCCCAAAGGGCATCAGTAGGTACTCAAAATGCCCCTCTGGGGTATTAAATGCCGTCTTCCATTCATCCCCGTGCTTAATGCGAATAAGGTTATATGCCCCCCTGAGGTCAACCATGGTAAACCAAGTAGCACTTTTCACCCTGGAAAACAGGTCAGAAATCAAGGGTAACGGATATTGATATTTCACAGTGATATTGTTCAAGAGACGATAATCAATACACGGCCTTAATGAACCATCCTTTTTGGCCACAAAGAAAAAACCGGCACCCAAGGGTGAAGAGGATTGTCTGATATGACCCTTCTCCAATGACTCCTTGATATAAGACCGCATAGCGTCATGTTCAGGTACAGACAAGTTAAAAAGGCGACCTTTAGGGAATTTACTACCAGGCACTAATTCAATAGCGCAGTCATAGCTCCTATGGGGGGCAAGGATGCAGATTTACTTTCGCTAAACACATCAGAAAAATCAATCAAAAAGTCAGGAACATCCTGAGCCTGGGGGGAGGCAGAAAAAACAGGAGGGTTGGTATTAACACATTGGCAGCCCCAACTGGTTACAGACACAGATTTCCAATCCAAAACAGGATTATGAGACTGTAACCAAGGGAAACCCAGTACGATAATGTCATGCAGATTATACAGCACCAAAAATTTGCAACTCTCCTGATAATCAGGTTCAACCCTCATTATCACCTGAGTAGAGAACTGAGGTTTATTCTCAGCCAAAGGGGTAGAATCGATCCCCAGTAGGGGAATAGACTTCCGTAGGGGTATCAAGGGAAACCCACAACGTTTAGCAAAATCAAAATCCATCAGGTCAATAGCTGCTCCCGAATCAACGAAAGCCTGAGCAGAAAATGTGGACAGGGAGCAAATCAGGGTAACAGTCAACAAAAATTTAGTCTGAACACTACCCAAGACAACTGAGCGAGCAAAACGTCTTCCCCGCTTAGGGCAGACTGAAATAGCATGAGAGGCATCACCACAGTAGAAACATAACCCATTGCGTTTTCGAAACTCATGACGCTGTGCCCCAGAAGCCACTCTATCACACTGCATGGGTTCAGAAGCTGGTTCACAAGGCAACACTATTCCACGCATACCTCTACGCTCACGCAAACGTCTGTCAATTTGAATCGCTAGTGACATAGATTCATTGAGACCAGAGGGGACAGGGAATCCCACCATAACATCCTTTACATTCTCTGACAGACCCTTCCGAAAAAGGGCTGCCAAAGCATCATCTGTTATGTTTCGGTAGCTGAGGAGTGCAGGTAAAAAAGGCAATACACCAGAGCAGTTGGAATCTATGAGATTGCAGTACCCTGACTAACCACCACAACTAGAGGCAGCCGTGGAGCGTTCCTACGTTGGTCCTAGACGCCTCGTCACAGCCTGAGAAACTAACTACACCTAAAGATAGAAATAGGAAAGCTATCTGCCCCGGAGCAGAACCCCAAAGATAATAGAAAGCCCCCAAACATGTAATGGCGGTTAGACAAGAGGAAATACTGACACAGAAAGAAAATAGCATGAGCAAACGCTGGGGCCCAAACTATCTAAATAGAAAAGGATAGGAAGGGTACTTACTGCAATCCCAGAAAACCCTGAAAAGCACCAACTCTACTAATTTCAAAATCACCTGAGATCACCCGACCTCTACCACCTAAATTAGTTCTCTGGTGCAACAAAATAAAAACAGCAGCCACTGAAAAAACTGGAAAAAGCAAAAGAACAAAACTCAGGGCTGAACTAAACTGAGAGGGCAGAAGCCCCCGGAGGGGACCCTGAAGGCCCCCAAAGAAGTGCAGGACAAAATGCAAAAATATAGCAAAAACACAAAAGAAGACAAAGTCTTATCTGTAGCAGGAGATGCAGACACGACACAGCAGGCTACAAGGGAAACTGGAATGAAGGATTCAGACCAGAACAATTGATCACCGGCAACCCTGATGGGAAAATGACTCCCTTATATAAGACCATCAGTAACACCTGATTCCCAGTCCTCACAATCTTCACTAGCACCGCTTGTAACCACCAGAGGGAGCCTCTGCTCAGAACTCATCTCAAACCCATTCACAACAGTACCCCCCCCTTGAGGAGGGTCACCGAACCCTCATTTGAGCAACCAGGTCGGTCAGGATGAGTTCTATGATACGCACGGATAAGTCTCCTAGCATGGATGTCCGAAGCAAACACCCAAGAATTGTCTTCCTGACCATAACCTCTCCATTTAACCAAATACTGGAGTTTCCGTCTAGAAAAACGAGAATCCAATATTTTCTCAACCACATACTCCAGATTGCCCTCAACCAAAACAGGGTCAGGAGGCACAGCAGCAGGAACCACTGGCTCAACAAACCTCTTCAACAAGGACTTGTGGAACACGTTATGGATCTTAAATGTCCCTGGAAGAAGCAAACGAAAAGAAACAGGATTAATAATCTCCATGATCTTATAAGGTCCAATGAACCTAGGCTTAAATTTAGGAGATGCTACTCTCATAGGAATATTCTTTGAGGACAACCAGACCAAGTCCCCCACTTTAAACCGAGGACCATCAGTCCTATGCCGGTTAGCAAACCGCTGGGCCTTCTCCTGAGAGAGGGACAACCTCTCCACTACCTGGTCCCAAATCTGCTGCATACGCTCCACAACAGAGTCAACACCTGGACAGACAGAAGCCTCCATCTGTCCTGAAGAAAATTGAGGGTGAAACCCAGAATTACAGAAAAACGAAGAATCAAAGTGGCAGAGCTAGCCCTATTATTAAGAGCAAACTCAGCCAAAGGCAAAAAAGAGACCCAGTCATCCTGATCAGCAGACACAAAGCATCTTAGATAAGTCTCCAATGTCTGGTTTGTTCTCTCAGTTTGACCATTGGTCTGAGGATGAAATGCCGAGGAGAAAGACAATTGAACACCCAGTTTAGAACAAAAAGTCCTCCAAAATCTGGAAACAAACTGGACTCCTCTGTCAGACACAATGTTCTCAGGAATGCCGTGTAAACGAACCACGTGCTGAAGGAACAACGGCACCAATTCAGAGGAGGAAGGCAACTTAGGTAATGGCACAAGATGTATCATTTTGGAAAACCTATCACAAATTACCCAGATGGTGGTCATTCTCTGAGAAACAGGAAGATCGGAAATGAAATCCATAGAGATATGGGTCCATGGTCTCTTGGGCACAGGCAATGGCATCAACAAACCACTAGAGCGAGAGCAAGGCTTGGAGCGAGAGCAAGTCCCGCAGGACTGCACAAACTCCCTGACATCACGAGACAAGGTAGGCCACCAAAAGGACCGACTAACCAAATCTCTGGTACCAAAAATTCCGGGATGCCCAGCCAATGCGGAACAATGAATCTCAGACATCACACTCTTTTTCCATTGGTCCGGGACAAACAATTTTCCAACAGGGCAGCGCTCGGGCCTATCCTCCTGACACCCCTCCAGAGCAAGTCTCAAATTGGGCGAGATGGCGGAAAGAACTACACCCTCTTTCAAAATAACAGAAGGATCAGATAACTCAGGAGAGTCCGCAAGGAAACTCCTCGAGAGGGCATCCGCCTTAACATTCTTAGTGCCAGGAAGAAAGGAAACCACAAAATTAAAACGTGTGAAAAACAAGGCCCACCTGGCCTGTCTAGGATTGAGTCGCTTGGCAGATTCCAGATAGACCAGATTCTTATGGTCCGTAAGGACCACCACCTGATGTTTGGCTCCCTCCAGCCAATGTCTCCACTCTTCAAAAGCCCACTTCATGGCCAATAACTCCCGATTACCCACGTCATAATTACGTTCAGTAGGAGAAAATTTTCGAGAGAAAAAGGCACAAGGGTTACTTTTAGAGGTCTCTGGATCTTTTTGGGACAAAAGGCACCTGCCCCAATTTCAGAGGCATCAACCTCCACCTGAAATGGCAGAGAAACATCAGGCTGCCGTAGAACAGGAGCAGAAGTGAATCTCTGCTTAAGTTCCTGAAATGCAGAGACTGCCTCAGGAGGCCAATTCACCACATCAGAACCCTTTCTGGTCAAATCAGTTAATGGTTTAACAATAACCGAGAAATTACCAATAAATTTACGATAAAAATTGGCAAAACCCAAAAATCTCTGAAGAGCCTTTAATGAAGTATGTTGGACCCAATCACAGATGGCCTGAACTTGACCGGGTCCATTTCAATAACAGATGGGGACAAAATGAATCCCAGAAATGAGATCCTCTGTACGCCAAAAAGACACTTTGATCCCTTCACATACAGAGCATTCTCTCTCAAAATCTGGAACACAGTCCGAACATGTTTCACATGAGAGTCCCAGTCATTGGAAAAAATCAAGATATCATCCAAATAAACAATCAGAAATTTGTCCACAAAATCCCTGAAAATGTCATTCATGAAGGACTGGAAGACGGAAGGAGCATTAGTGAGCCCAAAGGGCATCACTAGGTACTCAAAATGCCCTCAGGGGTATTAAATGCCGTCTTCCATTCATCCCCGTGCTTAATGCGAATAAGGTTATATGCCCCCCTGAGGTCAAGCTTGGTAAACCAAGTAGCTTTTTCACCCTGGAAAACAGGTCAGAAATCAAGGGTAACGGATATTGATATTTCACAGTAATATTGTTCAAGAGACGATAATCAATACACGGCCTTAATAAACCATCCTTTTTGGCCACAAAGAAAAACCGGCACCTAAGGGTGAAGAGGATGGTCTGATATGACCCTTCTCCAATGATCCTTGATATAAGACCGCATAGCGTCATGTTCAGGTACAGACAAGTTAAAAAGGCGACCTTTAGGGAATTTACTACCAGGCACTAATTCAATAGCGCAGTCATAGCTCCTATGGGGGGCAAGGATGCAGATTTACTTTCGCTAAACACATCAGAAAAATCAATCAAAAAGTCAGGAACATCCTGAGCCTGGGGGGAGGCAGAAAAAACAGGAGGTGTTGGTATTAACACATTGGCAGCCCCACTGGTTACAGACACAGATTTCCAATCCAAAACAGGATTATGAGACTGTAACCAAGGAAACCCAGACGATAATGTCATGCAGATTATACAGCATCAAAATTTGCAGACTCCTGATGATCAGGTTCAACCCTCATTATCACCTGAGTAGAAACTGGGTTTATTCTCAGCCAAAGGGGTAGAATCGATCCCCAGTAGGGAATAGACTTCCCGTAGGGGTATCAAGGGAAACTCACAACGTTTAGCAAAATCAAATCCATCAGGTTAATAGCTGCTCCGAATCAACGAAAGCCTGAGCAGAAAATGAGGACAGAGAGCATATCAGAGTGAACAGTAATAAAAACTTAGTCTGAACACTACCCAAGACAACTGAGCGGCAAAACGTCTTCCCCCTTAGGGCAGACTGAAATAGCATGAGAGGCATCACCACAGTAGAAACATAACCCATTGCGTCTTTCGAAACTCATGACGCTGTGCCCCAGAACCACTCTATCACACTGCATGGGTTCAGAAGCTGGTTCACAAGGCAACACCATTCCACGCATACCTTCTACGCTCACGCAAACGTCTGTCAATTTGAATCGCTAATGACATAGAATCATTGAGACCAGAGGGGACAGGGAATCCACCATAACATCCTTTACATTATCTGACAGACCCTTCCGAAAAGGGCCGCCAAAGCAGTCGTCATTCCATTTGGTCAGGACTGCCCACCTACGGAATCTCTGACAGTACAACTCAGCGTCCTCAAGCCCCTGATTTAATGCCAACAAGGCTTTTTCAGCTTGATCAGTGACATTAGGCTCATCGTACAATAACCCCAGAGCCTGAAAAAATGCATCAACATTACTCAAAACAGGATCACCAGGTGTCAGGGAAAAAGCCCAATCCTGAGGATCGCCGCGCAGGAGAGAGATGACAATTTGAACCTGCTGTGCTGCGTTCCCTGAGGACTTAGATTTCAAGGCAAAAAACAACTTACAGTTATTTTTGAAATTCAGAAATTTAGCTCGATCCCCTAAAAACAAATCTGGCATGGGAATCCTAGGTTCCACAACAGGCAACCTAGCAAGATAGGTAGCAATACTCCGAACCTCAGTGGCAAGCTGATCCACACGGCCAGACAACTGTGCAAACTCCATTGAGAGAAAAAAAAAATCCTCCTCAGCACCCAGAGATACAGAGGGAAAAAAATGCAACAAACAGAAAAAAAAAAAAATCTCTGACAACTCTGACAACTTTTTTCTTTCCACAATATTTTTCCCTTCTGTGAGTACCATATAATTTTCAGTTTGGGCCAGTGATACTGTTATGATTTGGTAGCTGAGGAGAGCAGGCAAAAAAGGAAATACACCAGAGAGGTTGGAATCTATGTGATTGCAGTACCCTGACTAACCACCACAACTAAAGGCAGCCGTGGAGCGTACTACATTGGTCCTAGACGCCTCGTCACAGCCTGAGAAGCTAACTACACCTAAAGACAGAAAGAGGAAAACTATCTGCCCCGGAGCAGATCCCCAAAGAACATAGAAAGCCCCCAAACATGTAATGGCGGTTAACAAGAGGAAATACAGACACAGACAGAAAATAGTATGAGCAAACGTTGGGGCCCAAACTTCCTAAATAGAAAAGGATAGGAAGGACACTTACTGCAATCCCAAAAAACCCTGAAAAGTACCAACTCTACTAATTACAAAAACACCTGAGATCACACGACCTCTACCACCTAAATTAGTTCTCTGGTGTAACAAAAACTAAACAGCAGCCACTGAAAAACTGGAAAAGGCAAATGAACAAACAACAGTGGCTGAACTAAACTGAGAGGAGCACAAGCCCCCGGAGGGGACCCGGCAGACCCCCACAGAAGTGCAGGACAAAATGAAAAAAGCAAGCACAAAAAACTAAAAGAAGAAAATGTCTTATCTGTTAGCAGAAGATGCAGGCACGAAACAGCAAGCTACAAAGTGAACAGGAATCAAAGATGAGACCAGAACAATTGATCACCGGCAACCCTGATGGGAGGGAACCTCCTTTATATAAGACCAGTCAGTAACACCTGATCGCTAATCTTCACAATCTTCATTGGATAGTTCAGTACTGTTTGTAACCACCAGAGGGAGCTTCTGCTCAGAATTCATTTCTAGCACATTCACAACAGCTCTCCAAAAGAAATTCAGCAAATTCTGTGCTCTAAAATCCAAATGATCCACTCCCTTCTGAGCCCCAGTGTGCCTAAACCACAGTTAGATACAGGAAAGATGTATATCTTTGTACCGTGTTAGCCAGTAGATAGAAAAATATTAGGTTGAGAGTCCTCAGTGTGACTTTTAAGGGCTACTGAAGATGTAACAAATTGCCAGCTTTCGAGATGCTCAGGTCTCTTATCAGGCTAGACTTAATACAAAATCTGTCTCGAAGCTTGCAATTTGTTACCATTTTCAGTAAGGCCGGCGTCACACTTGCGAGTGTGATGCGAGTAAATCACGCGACTTTCTCGCATCAACACCCAGCACGGCCGCCCGCTCTCGGACCCGAGTGTGCGGCTGCATAGAAATACAATTAAGTAGAAAAACACGTCACTCCTTATTTTAAGTAACGGTGCTCAGATAAGGATGCCAAGCCCAATCAAATGATGAATGAAATAAATCTGGCACTCGAATGAAATGAAACTAGTGAGAATTTTATTGTACAATCCAATAATGTGAAGTTTCGGTCATATATCCTGACTTTCTTCAGACGGATTGTTGTGGTACAAAGAAAGAGATTATAGTCTTGCAGCGCTAACAGGAAATGCAATGTGCAGATTGCTATAGGAAATGGCGCCATTGTACAATAAAATTCTCACTAGTTTCATTTCATTCGAGTGCCAGATTTATTTCATTCATGCATAGAAATACATGCAGCTGCACACTCGGGTCCGAGAGCGGGCGGCCGTGCCGGGTGTTGATGCGAGAAAGTCGTGCGACTTACTCGCATCACACTCGCAATTGTGACGCCGGCCTTACTGAAAAGATGGTAACAAATTGCAAGCTTTCGAGACAGATTTTGTATTAAGTCTAGCCTGATAAGAGACCTGAGTAGTCTGGAAAGCTTGCAATTTGTTACCATCTTTTCAGTTAGCCATTAAAAGGTATCAACCACTGAGGACTCTCAAGTCTAAATATTTTTAAACCACAGTTAGTGTTCATATGTTTCTGTAGCATGAGCTGGGCACTATGTATGGCACTACAACATACTGGTCACTACAACTGCAGTTTGCAATTTTCACTTAGCAACATCCACTGCTGCTTATTTCCTGGAAATCACCCATGGAGTCAAAATCATCACAACACCTGTAATAAATTCCCAAAGAGGTTTAATTTCCAAAATGAGGTCCCTTGAAGGGGAATTCTGCTCTTCTAGAACTTAGGGGCTCTGTTTATGGAGTCCACAAACTATTTTAGAAAATTCTGCACTCCATGATGCCTCCTGTATAACAGTACTGCTTAGCCAAATGGCAAAAACTAGGGAGGGACAGAGTGCTATTTGTCAATAGTGCTCCGTCCCTCCCTAGTCTCGGCGTATAGCTAAGCAGTACTGTAAGCCAATATGGGGTATTTCTGCATTCAGCAGAAATTGTGGGACAGATATTTTGGTGCCATTTTTACCAATTTCCCAGTGTGAAAATGTTAAATCTGGGGCTAAAACAAAAAAGGTAAAATTGTAATTATTTTTTTCTTCACTACCCAATGGTATAAAATTCTGTGACCCACCTGTGGTGTCAATATTATCACTGCACCTCTAGATTTATTACTTGAGAGGTGTAGTTTGCAAAATGGAATATCTTACGGGGGTCCTGCTGTTCTGGCACCTCAGGGTCTTTGCCAATGTGATATGGTACCCTCAAACCGGTCCAGCAAAATGTGAACTCCAATATGGGCTTCTTCCCTTCTGGATTTTGCACTGCGCCTCAAAAGTAGGTTCCACCACATATGGAGTATCAGCGTACTCAGGAGAAATTGCACAACAAAGTTTGGAGTCCATTTTCTCCTGCTATCCTTGTGAAAATAAAAAGATCTGGGCTAAATTAACATTTTTGTGGGAATAATTAATTTTTTTAACATTTTCACAGCTCTACATTATAAACGTCTGTGAAGTAGCTGGAGGATCAAGGTGTTTCCCACACATCTAAAATACAGTCCCCGAGGGGTTTAGCTTCCAAAATGATGTCATTTGTGGGGGGTTTCCACTGTTTAGGCACATCAGGGGCTCTACAAATGCAACATGACATCCGCTAATTATTCCAGAAAATTTTGCATTCAAAAAGTCAAATAGCGCTCCTTCCTTTCCAAACCCTCCTGTGCACCCAAACAGTAGTTTTTCCCCACATATGGGGTATTAACGTACTCAGGAGAAATTGCACAACAAATTGCATGTTGCAATTTCTCCTGTTGCCCTTCCCTTATGAAAATGCAAAATTTGGGACTAATAAACATTTTTTTGTGAGGAAAATATGATTTTTTTAATTTTCATGGCTCAACGTTATAAACTTCTGTGAAGCATCTGGTGGTTCAAGATGCTCACCATACATCTAGTTAAGTTCCCTGAGGGGTCTAGTTTCCAAAATGGTGTCAATTGTGGGGGAGTTTCCATTATTTAAGCACATCAGGGGCTCTCCAAATGCAACTTGGTGTCCGCTAATTATTTAGGAAAATTTTACATTCAAATGTCAATTGGTGCTCCTGCCCTTCTGAGCCCTGCCGAGGTTTTTTCCACATATGGGTGTCGGCATGCTCAGGAGAAATTGCAAAACAAATTTTGGCATCCATTTTTCCTGTTACCCTTGTAAAAATAAAAAAAGGGTGTAAAGTAAAAATTTTTGTGACAAAAAGTTAAATGTTCATTTTTTCCTTTTCACATTGAAAAATTCCTGTGAAACACCCAAAGGGTTAATTAACATCTTGAATATGGTTTTGATCACCTTGAGGGGTGCAGTTTTTAGAATGGTGCCACTTTTGGATATTTTCTGTGACAGAGGCCTCTCAAAGTCACTTAAAATTTGATGTGATCTGTAAAAAATGGTTTTGTAAATTTTGTTCAAAAATAAAAAAATCGTTGGTAAACCTTTAACCCTTATAACTTCCTAACCAAAAAAAATTGTTTCAAAAATTGTGATGACGTAAAACTGACATGTGGGAAATGTTATTCATTAACTCTTTTGTGTGATATAGCTTTCTTATTTAAGGACATGAAAAATTAAAAGTTTAAAAATTGCTAAATTTTCACTCAATTTCCGCTTTTTTCACAAGTAAACGCAAGTCGTATCAAAGAAATTTTACCACTATCATAAAGTACAATATGTCATGAAAAAACACTCTCAGAATCAGTGGCATCTGTTGAAGCGTTCCAGAGTTATTACCACATAAAGTGACACCGGACAGAATTGTAAAATTTGGCTCGATCATGAAGTTAAAAACAAGCTTAGGGGTGAAGTGGTTAATGTTGGACAAATACTGTTTACCTAGTATTCATGATGAAGAGGATATCAGCATTGCACAGATTTTGAGAATAATGGTGCTTGATCACGCCAGTATTGAGATGAGCAGTTCTGTCAGCTTCTAAAGCTAAAATATCCAGCAAGTCTCTTGTTCTTCACAACCGTAAAAGCAGTC
Organism: Oophaga sylvatica; assembly: GCA_033576555.1. Classification (NCBI taxonomy): domain Eukaryota; kingdom Metazoa; phylum Chordata; class Amphibia; order Anura; family Dendrobatidae; genus Oophaga; species Oophaga sylvatica. Next base: position 99,661,627 of record JARQOD010000002.1, on the reverse strand, counting down.
ATGTGAACCAGCCGGAACTGTTTCATGACCTATGACAATTGCTCAGCCATGCTCTTTTTGGGTAATACATCTGTCTACTGCACCACTTAGTACATGATCTACTCCACCTAGGAGAGTTTGGCTGCCCCTGTTTATAAAATGTGTCATGAATGATTAAATATTATATTCTTTTTTGTCTTTTATTGTTGAATATTTTCATGTTTAAAACAAATAAAACATCATTAACAATGCTTCTCCTGCTGTACAGTATTCTGCCTTTCTCCAGTATGTGCTGAAGTATATAACAGTCTTTATACTAAACCGGAAAAATGAAAGACTGGAAATACAAGTCCAATACCAATCTGCTTGAAATTTTAAGAATTCTTTACTAAAAAGAGAAATTGATCGAGCCCTAATACAAAGGTAGTAAGTTGGATTCGTCATTTCATCATCATGGCTCCAGTCAGTGTAGTTTCACACTGGTATTTCTAACTGCAGATAAACTTTTATGTTTCTTGAGAAAGTTATCACAAAACAGAGTCATAGAATCTCAAAATAATTTAAAGGGAACCTGTGACTCGACTAATGCTGCCGAAATGACGGGCAGCAGGAAACAGAGCTTGACTGTGTGATTACATAGTTTGAAGAGCAACCATGGGCAGAGATGAGACTAGTCCACTGCCAATCCCTGCCGGCTTCTCCCAACACCCCTCTAGTTTATTGATAGGATTCTCCTATGTGCGTACATAGGGAGAGACCTGTCAATCAACTAGAGAGTTGCAAGGAGAAGGCAGCTGGGGGCGGCTGCGTATTAGTCTAATCCATCCATAAGTCCTGGACAATTCTTCATCATGCAGCAGAGACAAGTCCTCATTGATCTTTATGGCCTAAAGGTCCAGGTTCTTATTTAGGCTGCCTGTCATTTCGGCAGTATGACTCTAGCGACAGATTACCTTTTTTGTCACAAATTCAACTCCGCTACATCTTAATATCGTGTGATATCACACGAATGGAGGATGGAGGATTAACTAACCTCAGAAGGACAAAAAATCCTATATGGGATAATTTGGTTGTATGACGGTATGACTATTTAAAGAGGTTTTTTCGTTTCAGAAACACTCTACCACCGTGGCTGGAGTTTGTTTGTACAGAATAAACTATGCTTTACTCACCGTGCCCGATAAGTCTCATTTGCTGCTCCGAGTGTCTGTTATTGCATGCAGTGTTGACATCATGTCTACAGGTCTGCAGCCAATGCATAAGCTCAGTGGCTCTGGGACCTGCGGGATGAACCACTTAGAGACACTGAATTCACTGGTGTCATCACTACAGACAATTACAGACACTGGGAGCAATGGCAGAAAGCACAGTCTGTGTGGTGGGGTATGGGGGTCCAAATAAACTGCAGCCTAGGGGGACATGGGTTTTCTGAAAATGGAAAACTCCATTAACTTCTGGAGTGGGCAACCAAGTTTTATCTTTGCACTTTTGCTTTTTTCCTCCTCTTTTTCCAATTGACATATTTTCTTTTTGCTGTCTATGTATCCATTTGAGGGCTTATTTTTTTGTGTAACAAGCTTGCATTTTGAATTACACCATTCATTTTATTATGCAATGTACTAAAAAACAGAAAATAAATAAAATTACGTGAAAAAAATGCAATTTCTTCAATTTTTGTGAGGGGGAGTTAGTTTTTACGGCATTCGTTCTGCAGTAAAAATTACCTTTCAACATGATTCTTAAGGTCAGTACAATTATTGCTATATCAGTTATGTAGAGGATTTTGTAAAAAAAAATTGGTTTGTGTCACCATTCACCAAGTCCAATAACATTTTTGTTTTTAATTTGATAGACCTGTGTAAGCGCTTTGCATTTTGCATGACAAGCTTTTCATTTTTTGCTACCATTTTTATCGCTTTGCATGGCTTTTTTGGTGTAGGTAGGGCAACCAAAAAGTTTCAGTTCTAGTATTTCCAATTTGTTTTTATTTTATTATGTTTAACCCCTTCACCCCCAAGGGTGGTTTGCACGTTAATGACCGGGCCAATTTTTACAATTCTGACCACTGTCTCTTTATGAGGTTATAACTCTGGAACGCTTCAACGGATCTTCGCGATTCTGAGACTGTTTTCTCGTGACATATTGTACTTCACGTTAGAAGTAAAATTTCTTTGATATAACTTGCGTTTATTTTTGAAAAAACGCAAATATGGCGAAAATTTTTAAAATTTTGCAATTTTCAAACTTTGAATTTTTATTCCCTTAAAACAGAGAAATATATCACACAAAATAGTTAAGAAATAACATTTCCCACATGTCTACTTTACATCAGCACAATTTTGGAACCAAAATTTTTTTTTGTTAGGAAGTTATAAGGGTTAAAAGTTGACCAGCGATTTCTCATTTTTACAACAAAATTTACAAAGCCATTTTTTTTTAGGGACCACCTCTCATTTGAAGTCACTTTGAGGGGTCTATATGGCAGAAAATACCCAAAAGTGACACCATTCTAAAAACTGCACCCCTCAAGGTACTCAAAACCACATTCAAGAAGATTATTAACCCTTCAGGTGCTTCACAGGAACTAAAGCAACGTGGAAGGAAAAAATGAATATTTAACTTTTTAGCCACAAAAATTATCTTTTACAAACTTTTTTTTTATTTTCACAAGGGTAAAAGGAGAAAATGGACAGATAAGGTTGTTATGCAATTTCTCCTGAGTACGCCAATACCCAATATGTGGGGGAAAACCACTGTTTGGGCACACGGCAGAGCTCGTAAGGGAAGGAGCGCCGTTTGACTTTTTCAAACTAAAATTGGCTGGAATTGAGATTGGACGCCATGTCGTGTTTGGAGAGCCCCTGATGCACCTAAACAGTGGAAACCCCCACAAGTGACACCATTTTGGAAACTAGACCCCCTAAGGTACTTATCTAGATCTGTTGTGAGCACTTTGAACCCCCAAGTGTTTCACAAAAGCTTATAATGCCTGGGTGTGAAAAAAAAAAAAAAACAATTTTCCACAAAAATGATTTTTTAGTCCCAAATTTTTGAATTTTCCCAAGGAAATTGGACCCCAAAAGTTGTTGTCCAATTTGTCCTGAGTACGCTGATACCCCATATGTGGGGGGGGAAATTGTTTGGGTGCACGGCAGGGCTTGGAAAGGAAGTAGTAACGTTTTGGAATGCAGACGTTGATGGGGGTCATGTTCCGTTTGCAGTGCCCCAGATGAGCCTAAACAGTGGAAACCCCCCACAAGTGACCCCATTTTGGAAACTATACCCCCTAAGGAACTTATCTAGATCTTTGGTGAGCACTTTGAACCCTCAAGTGCTTCACACAAGTTTATAATGCCCGGGCATGAAAATAAAAAATCCTATTTTTTTCCCACAAAAATTATCTTTTAGTCACTAATTTTTTATTTTCCCAAGGGTAACAGGAGAAATTGGACCACATAAGTTGTTGTCCAATTTGTCCTGAGTACGCTGATACCCCATATGTGGGTGGGAACCACTGTTTGGGCGCACGGCAGAGCTCGGAATGGAAGGAGCACCATTTGACTTTTTCCAACCAAAATTGGCTGGAATTGAGATTGGATGCCATGTTGCATTTGGAGAGCCCCTGATGTGCCTAAACAGTGGAAACCCCCCACAAATGATCCCATTTTGGAAACTTGACCCCCTAAGGAACTTTTCTAGATCTTTGGTGAGCAATTTGAACCCCCAAGTGCTTCACACAAGTTTATAACGTAGAGCCGTAAAATTTAAAAATCATATTTTTTCCACAAAAATGATCTTTCACCCCAATTTTTATTTTCCAAGGGTAAAAAGACTCCAAAAGTTATTGTGCAATTTGTCCTGAGTGCGCTGATACCCCATATGTGGGGGTAAACCACTGTTTGGGTGCATGGCAGAGTTTAGAAGGGAAGGAGCGCCGTCTGACTTTTTCAACGCAGAATTGGCTGGACGCCATGTCGTGTTTGGAGAGCTCCTGATCTGCCTAAACAGTGGAAACCCCCATAAATGACACCATTCTGGAAACTAGACCCCTCAAGTAACTTATCTAGATGTGTGGTGAGAACTTTTAACCCCCAGGTGTTTCACTAAAGTTTATAAAGTACAGCCGTAAAATAAAAAATCCTTTTTTTTTTTTACAAAAATGATTTTTTCGCCCCCAATATTTTATTTTCACAAGGGTAACAGAAGAAATTGGAACCCAAAAGTTGTTGTCCAATTTGTCCTGAGTACGCTGATACCCAATATGTGGGAGAAAACTACTGTATGGGCGCACGTCAGGGCTCGGAAGGGAAGTAGTGACGTTTTGGATTGCAGACTTTGATGGAATGGTCTGGGGGCGTCATGTCACATTTGGAGAGCCCCTGATGCACCTATACAGTGGAAACCCCCACAAGTGACCCCATTTTGGCAAATAGACCCCACAAGGAACTTATCTAGATGTGTGGTGAGCACTTTGAACCCCGAAGTGCTTCACAGAAGTTTATAACGTACAGCCGTAAAAATAAAAATTCCTTTTTTTTTTAATCTAAAATATGATTTACTTTGCACCCAATTTTTATTTTCAAAGGCTATACAGCAGAATTGGCCCCAAAATTGTTGTCCAATTTCAGAGTAGCGATACCCATTATTAGAAAATACTTATGGCCACTCAGGCTCAGAAGGGAAGATGACGTATTAGATTTTGGAATTTGGGCTACCATGCTTTCAGGTAGAAGACCTGTGCGCTTAACAGGAAACCCACAAGTGACCCATATTTGGAAAATCAGACCCTACAAAACTTGTCTAATTTGGACCTTGAACCCGAATTGCTCAAGAAGTTTACTAAGCCAGCCAGAAAATATAAAATCTTTTTTTTTTTTTTCAAAAGATTTTTGCCCCAATATTTATTACAGGCGTAACACTGGAAAATTGGACCCCAAAAGTTGTGCAATTTGTCCTGATAGCGATATCCAAATTGGTGAAGAAAACATACTGTATTACATTGGGGCTCGCAGGAAGTGAGTGGATTCAACTTGAGGAACTGGGGTCGTCAATGTCGCAATTTCGAGAGCCCTGATGCCCAAACAGTATCCCCACAAGTGACCCCAAAAAGACCCTCACAGGACATATATGCTAGGTTTATGTAGTCGTATGAACCAGTGTGTTCACAGAATTTTATTTCTGTCTGCTGAATATCAAAAAAATGATGTTTTCCAGATTGATATTTCGCCCCCAGTTTTTTTTGCTTCCAAGGTCAAGCTGAAGCAATCAGGCTTGCACAATCTCTTTCAGTGAACACATTGACATTTTAAATCATTTTAAGCTGGCTTATCTCAGCTATTCTATTTGATGAATAATGAGATTTGGGTCTTACATTGGCTGTAAGCCCACGTTTCATCGACTTAACAGATACACGACAAGAAACCTGTGTGTATGGAAAGTGTATTATAGGAGTTGGATTATTGGCATGACTTGTTATCTTGTTGCACTGTGTCTGCAAAATGTGGATATTTCGCAACTTGATATTATGTAAAAATTTTCTAGAAATCAAACCTGTACCTACTACGCTGTTTTATGCATCCCAAGCACAGACGCATATGAACTGTGGCATATCGAGAATTATCAATTAATCACACTCTTTTCTACATTAATACTTATCACTATATAATTACCAAGTACCAAATATGGTAGCACCTCTATGAAGGATGTAACATTATCTCTAATTTAGCTTCAATGACCCAAATAGAATGTACATTGTTCATTTACAAGTCTTGTAATGTAGCACAAATGTCTTCTTTCCATAAGAAATATGGATAAATGAGTGCATGACTGAACCTCTGAAAACTGCGGATGACAGGTATAAGTTTTCTGATAATTGGCAGCTCGTTCAATCAGAAACTAATGACTGGAGCTCTACTATATGGTGACTCATGACCTTCTCCATGCTCTTCATTCTGGAACCTGACAAGCATAGGAGAGTTCAACTTGTGGGTTCCTCTATCTTCATAGCAAAGTGTAATAATACAAACACATATAATACACGGTATAAATTTTAAATTCGCATGACCTGGATTGTCGATCTCAGATGCGATGACTGCATCACCTATCCTCAATATTCCCACTCCACCTCCACCCCTCCCATAAAACATGACACATATGTTTGAATAATTTGGCAAAACAGCTTTTATTTTAACAATAAATAAGAAAACTTCAAACTTTTAAAGCAACGTTTGAAGCTACCAAAATCTGGTCAAAATTTGGTCCTTGAAGCTACAAAAATTGGTCAAAATTTGGTACTTGAAGCTACCAAAATTGGTCAAATTTGGTCCTGAAGCACCAAAATCTGGTCAAAACTTGGTCTTTGAAGCTACAAAATCTGGTCAAAATTGTCTAGAAGCTACCAATCTGGTCAACACTTGGTCTTCGTAGCTACCAAATCTGATCAAATTTGTCCTTGAAGCTACCAATCTTGTGATTTCCAAAAACAACCCCATAATTACTCCCAGTCGTAACTCCACTGGCTCAGGAGCACGATAACCAAAGGGTTCCTTTCAAATGCAAAACTTTCAGTGACCCTACATTCATTGCCGCAAGTCCCAAAAAATCACCAGACCAATAAACTGTAAGGTTCTATGATATATTCCTGAAACTCAGTTTGTTCGTCAGCCATTTTACTTTCTGTCTTGCTGCAGCTATCTTGCCCTCAGTCAAAATGGAGTTCTCAGCTTGCATGTTCCCGCCCTGATTCTCCTTGCTCTTAAGCAGCCACAGCTGAGCATCAGGCTTCAAATTCTAGCCTGCATGAACTGTGACTTGACTCCTGTAAGCTTGACCTGTACTCCAGCTATTCCACTGAGAACTCTGAAGCACTTGTGGACTCTGAACCCTGCTCTTTGAAAGACCCACGTTTGCATGGACTTACGGTAACAGAGAGAATTCCTGAATCTGTATTGGAGAGTGATTGCTGAGCTTGGATTACTCTGGCCTGCTGTGTCTCCTGTTTTGTGTCTGCAAACTGTGTGACTAATTTTGCAACTTGTATGAAGTAATACAGCTTTTCATATCAAACTGTGACTCCTGTGTTTTCACGCACCCAAGCACAAGACGCTATATGAACTGTACTACATACATTACATAAACAATCTTTTGCCAATTGAGGAATCCTTATCCTAATGAATCACTGTACAAAATGAGCCAACTAAAGGATACTCCAATAATTTAGCTTCTTAAAAAGGATCTTTCACCAATTTTTTCATCTTGAACTGGACACATGATGTATATAGCTGCAGAGCAGAATAAAACTTTTTTTTTAAAAAATGTTGCCTCTAGGTTGCGGAGATATTAGTAATCAAAGTATTTTTGCTAATTGTCCTTAACCCCTTTACTCCCGAGGGTTGTTTGCATGTTAATGACCGGGCCAATTTTTACAATTCTGACCACTGTCCCTTTATGAGGTTATAACTCTGGAACACTTCAACGGATCTTGGCGATTCTGAGATTGTGTTCTCGTGACATATTGTACTTCATGATAGTGGTAAAATTTCTTCGATATAACTTGCGTTTATTTATGAAAAACGGAAATATGGTGAAAATTTTAAAAATTTCGCAATTTTCAAATTTTGAATTTTTATGCCATTAAATCAAAGAGATATGTCACACAAAATAGTTAATAAATAACATTTCCCACATGTCTACTTTACATCAGAACAATTTTGGAAACAAAATTTGTTTTTGTTAGGAAGGTATATAAGGGTTAAAAGTTGACCAGCGATGTCTCATTTTTACAACAAAATTTACAAAACCATTTTTTTAGGGACCACCTCACATTTGAAGTCACTTTGAGGGGTCTATATGGCAGAAAATACCCAAAAGTGACACTATTCTAAAAACTGCACCCTTCCAGGTACTCAAAACCACAATCAAGAAGTTTATTAACCCGTGAGGTGCTTCACAGGAAGTTTTGGAATGTGGGAAAAAAAAGGAACATTTAACTTTTTAGTCACGAAGATGATCTTTTACAAACAATTTCTTTATTTTCACAAGGGTAAAAGGAGAAAATTGACAGAAAAAGCTGTTGTGCAATTTCTCCTGAGTACGCCGATACCCCATATGTGGGGGAAAACCACTAAAAAGACGCTTTTTATTTCAAAAAATAGTTTTTGCATCACCATATTTTGAGAGCTATAATATTTCCATATTTTGGCCCACAGAATCATGTGAAGTCTTGTTTTTTATGGGACGAGTTGACGTTTTTATTGGTGCCATTTTCAGGCACATAACATTTTTGATCGCTTTTTACTCTGATTTTTGGGAGGCAGAATGAACAAAAACCAGCAATTCAGCTATTGTTGGATGTGCTCTTTTTCTCCTCTGTGTTGCTGCCTGGTTATGATTGGGCAACATCATGCAGGGAGAAGAAGTACATGCAGTGTTGAAAACTATCTGAAAATGCCCACTTAGATTTAACAAAAGTGAACTGATTAGGTGCAAATATTTTGATTGCTATTATCTACACAAAGGAGAATTGAAAATGTTAAAAAAAAAGGTTCTATTCCGCTCTGCAGCCACAATTACATTGTGTGTACAGTTCAACATGAAGAATTTGGTAAATGGTCTTCTTAACACTTAGTATTATGAACCCTGGGAAACGCAACCAGAAAAGGTGAATTTGCCTGAGCCATCTGTTAGCTACTTCTACCCATCATATTGAAGAGCACAGGTATCAGCTGACAGCTCCTCCATTTTTTTTTTAGATAGAAAGTTGAAAAAGAATATTCACTCAACCAGTCCAGGAATGACGATAGGATCCTCAGGGATAAAGTTCTCCTCTCATGAATGAAGTGTGAGCCTGTCAAGATGTCGACCAGTCACCAACTAAAGCTAAGCACCTGAATCGTGTGGAAATGGAAGGAAAACTTCACCAGTGGCTAATCCCACGCTAAACATGGCACTGAATGATGGGTCATTGATACAAAGGCAAATGGTCCCCAGTGACTACGGGAGTTTTTTGTATTGTTTCTATCAACAATGGAACTTGATTTATCAATGTAATAGCATGAAATGTCTCCCACAATACTATGTAATAATAAACATATAAAATGTATACCCACTACCCCAAAACGCCACACAAAGTAGCCATGGAAAAGGGTATATTTTTAAACATAGAATACATCAAACAGTCTTATCTGGTGGAAAACCCTGATGGGGTGGGGTGCCGCCAACAAGCTTGACTATTCTGCCGACAGAAAAGATCCCATCAGCTGGCGAACCAGTTTGTTGCTCATATATTAGCCGAAAGTATAAGAGTGTGTAGTCGCTTTCATATAATTAGTGGTCTGTCTGCAACCTCTTTACTCAACCCCTCACAATCTGGTCTTTGTACCCTTCAGAAACTTCCCTTACTAAAGTCTCAGATGATGTCCTAGTGGCTAAATCGAACAGCAGCTCCTCTCTACTGATTCTTCAGGATCTCTCTGCAGTGATTGACACAGCAGATCATTCAGGCTTTAAGGAAATCTGTCACCAGGTGTTTGCTACCTGTTCTGAGAACAGCATGGAAGAGACCCTGATTCCAGCTGTTTTTCACTTATTTTACTGATTGCTGCAGCTTTGAAAAAAATCACTGTTTTTTCTGTTGCAGATCTAGCAGTTCTCTGAATACTGAGTTCTGTATAACCCCACCCACACCACTGATTGGCAGCTTTTGTGTACACCGTGCAGAGGCAGAAAGCTGCTAATCAGTGGTGGGGGCGGCGTTGCATAGAGTTCTTGAATATGGAGGACTACATTGCAGCAGGTTTACTAGTCCTCTAGTGATAATCTCCTGCTGATAAAACAAAGATTTTATTAAAAAAAAAACTACAAACCAGTAAATGACCCATCACTGGAATCAGGGTCTCTGCAGCTACAATGTGCTTCTTTCAGATTACTTAGCAAAAATCTGGCGATAGATTCCCTTTAATAATTGTTTTATTCTTAAACAATTTATATTGAAGAGATAGTAACATTTTTAAATATAAGTAATCATATTAATTGTACAAAATACAAAAAAGGGGCTTTTGTAGCAATTTTATAGCAAATAGGTACGGAAATTACCAGCATTGCTAGATCAAGGTTGATCAGACCTGCTGATTCTGGAGGTGTCTGCTGACAATCTACTGTATATGGGTCAATCTAATGGTTCCTTCATCACTGCCATCCAGAGGAAGAAGAAGAAACAGATCCAGCAGCAATCCATTTTTTTTTAACATTGAAGTCTATGGAAAATGGATCCATTGATTAGTCGTTTGAATTTCTTCCAATTGAAAGCAAAAACTGGATCCTTTTCAAATGGAAAAATAAAACGCATGGCTAGCTAAAGAAACCATTTTCCATAGACTTCAATGTTAAAAAAAATGGAACCAAAAATTATTTTTTTAGGCGCTCAAAAAAGTTGCGTCTGTACAACTTGTGTGTCAACGGATTGCTGCTGGGTCCATTCTAACGGATGATTACTGGACATGTGAACACAGCCTAAGATAGTTACCCAATCCTGCCGATATCGCCAGGTTCAAGCGACTTTAGTCCCATGTGTTTTGGACCTTTAAACTTTTGGCTCAAACGTATCCCAATCTTAGTATTTATGTAAGACATTAGATAACAATAGACAAGGGGACTATAAACAAGCGATAATTGACTTAATCCTACAGATAAGTGATCAAATCAATAATTGACAATTAGTGTTTGTGGGGGCACTAGTTTTTACTGCTATAAATTTCACTGATTAATAATTCCACCAGATTATTTGCGCAGAAAATAGGCTTAAAGACCTTGTTCTTCACCAATATTTCTTATAAAGTGGCATTAATCTGCTTGTTTATAATAATGATATGCTTATAATCACATATCATTAAGCATTAACACGCTTGTTTAGATGACTATAATCTAAGAACATTTCTTATAGCCAAGTATGTATATACAGTATATCCATATTATGCAACAACATTCACAAGCTGAAGCATGAAAAGATTGGCACTTGGAAAGTCATTTAGTTTGGTTTGCTAATGGTTCCAAACTGTAGGTAAAAGATTAATGGATATATGCGTGACACATCAATGATAAAGGTCTTTGGAGATGCCTGAGTTGCTTAATATGACAATAAAGGTCAAACAAGTAATTAAACATCTGTTCTAACATGCGGATGATTTAAGAATGGAAGAGGGTTAAAGAACTGAGCTTACATAGTACTCCAGACACTGGAATCTCAAGTAAGTGATACAAGCGGAAAATGGCTTTCTCTGGGATCTGAGCAACATTTAACAACATAGGGAAAAAAAAAACTAAGATAACAACAAAATGACCAAATAGCCTACAGTAAATAAATAAATAGCAATAGTGCATGGAAATATAGGGTACATGGTTAACATAATTTTGATAAAAAAAACGTAAAAGCCATCACACCACGTCACGGTGACAATCCCGAATAGGGTCACCATGACGTGGCAGGATACCTTTTACTTTTTTTAATCAAAAACATGTAAACCTAGTACCCTATATTTTCATGCACTATTGCTATTTATTTCTTTACTGCAGGATATTTGTTCATTTTGTTTTTATCTTAGTTTTTTTCGGTGTAGTGTCCAGTGTGAACATGCGCCTACACGCTGTATGCATACCAACTTATATTCCTGTTCATTTCTTTAGGTGTTTTTCTTTTTACATAAGAAAAAAGTACAAAAACGTTGTAGCACATAGTAACGCATTTCTGATTCTATGTACACTTAGACTCGCTTTATTTTTAAAGGGTTTTTGTTTCCAATTGAATTTGAACATCAATGGATTGGTAGAAATGGAATTTAAAGAGGTCGTCCCTTAAAGGCAATGGTTGTCTATGTGATATTTTATGGCACATGCACATTATAGAAGGGAATCACCTACTCAGCATCCTCTTCTGCGAGCCACAACGCAGAGCTACCCTGCACAGGTCTCTATCTACAATGTAACAGTACATTGTCTGACTGTCATTGGCTTTCCCTGCAAAGTCAACTGTTTCAAGTAATGGAAGTGGTCCTTAGGAGAGGAACCCTGAAAGAGGTTGTCTTTAAAGTGTAACCGTCATTTTAATTTTTCTTTCATAAATCAATAGTACAAGCAAAAATAAGAAACTTTGTAATATATCTTATCAGAGCATTCTACTACTTTCTTCTTCAGGACTGATCTTTCATTCTCAAAATTCTCAATTCCCGGGTAAAATCTGTATTCAGTGAAGACAGATTTTTAGATTTCTGAGATTTAGGGTGACAATAACTACTGGTAAGATTCTATCCAGATGGGAGGAGAAGGCAGGAGCTCTGCTTCTAGGTCCTCCCTTCCCGCTACATAGGAGATGACAGTCACTAATGAGAAGATTCTATTTCAGTCATTTAACAATCTGTCTTCACTGAATACGGATTTTCCTCGGGAATTGGGATTTTTTTTTTTAATTAATGATCTGTACTGTCAGAGAAAGAAATAGATTCCGCTTCTAAAATGTATTACAAAGTTTCTTATTTTCACGTGTATTATCAATTTGGGTAATAAAATTAAATGAAGTTTACTCTTTCAATTAAATGTCTAAAATTGAAAAACAAATTTTAAATAGATCCAAAATACTGTGCTGATTAATATCTAAATATTTCTTTAAATAATTGAGAGCTTTGTTTTTTTTCTGAGGCATAGATGTTGAGTTCCTCTAGTTGTACAAGGGGGAGATTAGGGACTCAATGCAGACAATAAACTCTGTTATAAAAAAAAAAGTATATCCTTGGATATCCTTAGCTCCCCCTACTGGTGGTTATAGTCAGCATGTAATAATTTATAGCGGTATTATATCAACAACTCTGTGCCAGTTTTGTTACATAAAAAGCTACAGATTTAATTTTTGGCTTTCTGGTATGCACTTCTTAAATACATTTGGACCATTTTTCCAGCACCAAGTATAGTGAAGACTGGTTTATGGAACCTAAATCTTAATAAGACTACTCCACAATCTATTCTGGTCTTATTCTGTAAGAATCTGGCTACTAATAAGAAATTAATCAACACATACTAATGCACCATTAAAAACCATGGTGGTCAAGGAGTGTGTCATTATCAGAAAATGACCTATTGTTTAATCAGATTTTAGTATTTTTAAAAAATGTGTTTTTTTCTCAAAAGCTTTATTAAAAGAAAAAATAAAGTCTTGCAATTTGACCAATGACTGTAGGAGCTATTTTAGACTCATAATTTTCTGCCCTCTCAGGAAAAGTTTTCCACAGGCTTCATATCATTAGAGGAGGTATTACAAAGCTAGGTAACACCCCACTACTGATAACAGGAACCACCAATCACAATTGATAATGATGCAGCGCCCATGCTGCCCTCCTATCCTAATAAACATTGCACACGCTCATTAGATGCCTCAATACAAAAGAAAGCGTCAGGTTCTGTTCATTGCTGCTAATGTACATGAGAATCTACTGAAGTAACAGGAAGTCAAAGTCTAAAACAGCCCTAGTGGCCAGTGTGAAAATTAATAGATTTCTATTTTTCTCTATAACTATTGTGATAAGGAAAAAAATAATCAAATGGCTGATTTCCAAGAGCGGTTAGAGGAGAGGAATTAGCAACCAATTACACTAACAGCTTCAGGGATAAGACCATCATCTACATAGAGCCAAGACTGTGGAGCCTTCAAGTAATGGCCTTTTTAAAGAAACAATCTAAAGTTATCCATATACTTTAGTATCTATCAATCAAATGCTTGTTCATCCAACTGTTATTCTTTTTAATCCTCCACACATAGATATGCACACTCAGCTTATTAATAATAATAATAATAATAATAATAATAAAAGTAGTTTTCATTTCTATAGCGCCAACATATTCTGCAGCTCTTTACATTTTAGAAGGACTTGTACAGACAATAAAGACATTAGTAGCACATAATTCATCAGATACCAGGAGGAGAGAGCTTATAATCTGTGAGGAAATAGAAGAGACACAAAAGGTAAATGTGAAAAGGTGCTTGTATTGTATTGTATGGTCCAGGGATCAGTATAATAACTAGGGCATTCAAATAATGCTGTATGAACCGGTCACCACCCAACATCTGTACAAGCACAGGTATAGCGTGCTATTAAATGCTTGGAGGCATGGGCGTACCCACCGTGGGGCAGGGGGGGGCAGGTGCCCCCCCTAGAAGCAGGGGCACACAATGAAAGAGAGCTGAGAGAGCAGCACAATGGCGGCTCCCTCTGCCACGGATTGTAGTGCCTGTCTGTGTGCGCAGTGCACGGAGCTGCTGTCTCACCAGAGGAGCTCCTTCCTTCCTTCCTTCCTTCCTTCCTGGCCGGCAGCAGCTGTAGTTTCACTTTCTGCCCTGCAGGCTCTGGTTGTCTCAGCCACACTGGATCCTAGTGCCCTCTGTGTGCAGACACTGGACACTTCCTGGTCCGGCCTCAGTCGCTGCCTGCAAGCTTCATGGTAAGTGGGGATGGAATTTATTAAATTCATTCTGCTCAGGCATGTCATGGTCACTGTGGTGTGAATGTGAGAGGGTGGGGGTATTGTGTGGGGAGGGGTACAGGGCACTGGGGGTGAATGTAAGAGGATGGGGTATTGTGGGGGCTAGGGCACTGGGGGGTTAATGTGAGAGGATGGGGGTATTGTGGGGGAGGGGTACAGGGCACTGGGGTGAATGTAAGAGGATGGGGTATTGTGGGGGCTAGGGCACTGGGGGGGTTAATGTGAGAGGATGGGGTATTGTGGGGAGGGGTACAGGGCACTGGGGTGAATGTAAAAGGATGGGGTATTGTGGGGGCTAGGGCACTGGGGGGGTTAATGTGAGAGGATGGGGTATTGTGGGGGAGGGGTACAGGGCACTGGGGTGAATGTAAGAGGATGGGGTATTGTGGGGGCTAGGGCACTGGGGGTTAATGTGAGAGGATGGGGTATTGTGGGGGAAGGGTACAGGGCACTGGGGTGAATGTAAGAGTATGGGGTATTGTGGGGCTAGGGCACTGGGGGGGTTAATGTGAGAGGATGGGGTATTGTGGGGGAGAGGTACAGGGCACTGGGTTGAATGTAAGAGTATGGGGTATTGTGGGGGCTAGGGCACTGGGGGGGTTAATGTGAGAGGATGGGGTATTGTGGGGGCTAGGGCACTGGGGGGGTTAATGTGAGAGGATGGGGGTATTGTGGGGGCTGAAGTGGGGGAGGGGCAACAGGACACAGAGAATGAATGTGAGAGGATGGGGGTATTGTGGGGGAGGGGATACAGGGCACTGGTTGGTTGAATGTGAGAGGATGGGGATATTGTGGGGGCTGGCGCACAGGGGTTGATGTGAGAGGATGGGGTATTGTGAGGAAGGGTGGACAGGTCACTGGGGTTGAATGTAAGAGGGGGTATTGTGGGGCTAGGGCACTGGGGGTTTACTGTGAGAGGATGGGGGTATTGTGGGGGCTGAAGTGGGGAGGGGCAACAGAGCACTGAGGGGTGCATGTGAGAGGATGGGAGTATTGTGGGGTCAGTGGGACAGAACACTAAGTGGTGCATGTGAGACAATGGGGTTGGGATGTGGATGGGGACAGGGGAGGTAGGGGCTTTTTTTACTTGTGAGCTCCTTAATACTTTAATAATAGATTAATATTTCAGTATTATTATAACAAGGGCATAGACAGACGGCCGTATAACTCATGCGAGGATCGCACTGCAATCCTCGGACTTGCTGGTACCGCTCCTGACATGAGCGCGACTGCCATGTATAATATATGGTATATACAGCGTAGTTCGCATACACTGCTGTATTATACAACATACAACAGTTCTAATGCTCCATACCTAATAATGCAGGATAATGTACAGTGTACAGTCATGGCCAAAAGTTTTGAGAATGACACAAATATTAATTTTTACAAAATTTACTGCTTCACTTTTTCTAATGGCAATTTGCATATACTCCAGAATGTTATAAAGAGTGATCAGCTTAACAGCAATTACTTGCAAAGTCAATATTTGGCTAGAAAAATGAACTTTATCCCCCAAAACACATTTCAACATAATTGCAGCCCTGCCTTAAAGGACCAGCTAACCTCTTTTCAGTGAGTGCTCCATTAACACAGGTGTGGGTGTTGATTAGGACATGGCTGGAGATCAATCTGTCATGATTAAGTAAGAATGACACCACTGGACACTTTAAAAGGAGGCTGGTGCTTGGCATCATTGTTTCTCTTCTGTTAACCATGGTTGTCTCTAAAGAAACACGTGCAGTCATCATTGCAATGCACAAAAATGGCCTAACAGGGAAGAGTATTGCAGCTAGAAAGATTGCACCTCAGTCAACAATCTATCGCATCAAGAACTTCAAGGAGAGAGGTTCCATTGTTGCCAAAAAGGCTTCAGGGTGCCCAAGAAAGACCAGCAAGCGCCAGGAACGTCTGTTAAAAGTGTTTCAGCTGCGGGATCGGGCTACCAGCAGTGCAGAGCTTGCTCTGGAATGGCAGCAGGCAGGTGTGAGTGCATCTGCACGCACTGTGAGGCGGAGACTCTTGGAGCAAGGCCTGGTCTCAAGGAGGGCAGCAAAGAAGCCACTTCTCTCCAGAAAAAACATCATGGACAGACTGATATTCTGCAAAAGGTACAGGCAGTGGACTGCTGAGGACTGGGGTAAAGTTATTTTCTCTAATGAATCCCCTTTCGATTGTTTGGGACATCAGGAAAACGCCTCATTCGGAGAAGACAAGGTGAGCGCTACCACCAGTCTTGTCTCAT
Organism: Oophaga sylvatica; assembly: GCA_033576555.1. Taxonomy (NCBI): domain Eukaryota; kingdom Metazoa; phylum Chordata; class Amphibia; order Anura; family Dendrobatidae; genus Oophaga; species Oophaga sylvatica. The sequence continues at coordinate 99,644,880 of JARQOD010000002.1, read as the reverse complement.
GCCAACTGTTAAGCATCCTGAAACCATTCATGTGTGGGTTGCTTCTCAGCCAAGGGAATTGGCTCTCTCACAGTCTTGCCTAAAAACACAGCCATGATTAAAGAATGGTACCAGAATGTCCTCCAAGAGCAACTTCTCCCAACCCCCAAGAGCAGTTTGGCGATCAACAATGCCTTTTCCAGCATGATGGAGCACCTTGCCATAAAGCAAAGGTGATAACTAAATGGCTCAGGGAACAAAACATAGAGATTTTGGGTCCATGGCCTGGAAACTCCCCAGATCTTAATCCCATTGAGAACTTGTGGTCAATCATCAAGAGACGGGTGGACAAACAAAAACCTAAAAATTCTGACAAAATGAAAGCATTGATTGTGCAAGAATAGACTGCTATCAGTCAGGATTTGGTCCAGAAGTTGATTGAGAGCATGCCAGGGAGAATTGCAGAGGTCCTGAAGAAGAAGGGTCAACACTGCAAATATTGACTTGCTGCATTAACTCATTCTAACTGTCAATATAAGCTTTTGTTACTCATATTTTTGCAATTATTATATTTCTGTCTGTGATAAAAACATCTGTCAAACACACATAAAAACCAGAGGGCAGCAGATCATGTGAAAATATAAATATTTGTGTCATTCTCAAACTTTTGGCCATGACTGTATATGATGTAACCTGTATAAGATGCAACATTGGCTTGCCCCCCCCTAGTTTTGATCCTGGGTACGCCATGCTGGAGGTGTGGAAGCAGATGCTATGAGGGACCAGATTTGGAGGAAAACCGGGAAGCGTTACATAAGTGAAGTGAGGCGATAGGCCAGTCTAAAGAAGTGCGTTTTTAGGCGCGCTTAAAATTGTGAGTATTATAATTAATCAAATTGTCCTTGGTAGTGCTCCAGAAAAATTGTGCAGCTCATGAAAAGTCTGGAGACGGGAGTGGGGACATTGGATTATTGAGGATGCTAGTCTTAGGTCAATATCAGTTTTGGGTGGTAGACATAGATGAGGGAGAGGGCTGGTGGTGCTGAACCGTGGAGAGCTTTGTGGGTGAATGAGATAAAATTTATATTGGACCCTGTAGAGTATGGGTAACCAGTTCAATGGTTGGCATCGGGTAGCAGTTGGAAAAGGTATTGATCATGGCTGCTGCATTCGACGGATTGGAGAGTGGAAAGTTTAGTAAGGAGAATGATTAGTAGAAAGTTGCAATAGTCCAACAAGAATGAATAAGAGCAACAGTAAGCACAAATTCTAGAGATGTTTTTTAGGTGCAGGAGACAATAGAGCAGTGATCGAATGTAGGGAGTGGAGGAAAAGATCTGAGTCAAGTATGACCCCAAGACAGAGGGCTGGCTGCTGGGAGTAATGGGAAAAACCACACGCTGAAATGGTAATATCGAGCGTAGGTAGGTTAATGGAGGAAGGAACATGATGAGTGGCACTTTTTGACAGATTCCGTTTTAGATACAGTGAGGACATAATGTCAGAGCAGGGGTAAGACAATCACTGGTATTTTTTTTAATTAACACATTTCCCACATATTTAGAGGCATCTAATAAATCCTTCTAAACGGAAATAAACAACACGACATGGAAAAGGACAACCCCATATTGAAATGAATCCTACAAAGAAAGCAGGAGTATAACGTCCAAATATAAAACCAAAATACCATTTATAGTGCAAAATTATTTACCTTTATTAATAATAAAGAAAATGTATTTGAACAAAGTGCATAACGAAATATAAGTACAATGATCGTACACATGATGACATAAGGACCGGAAGCACCTCAGAAAATCCTTACTCCTCAGGGATTTCTTATTCCGAGGGACAATGTGCAAAATATAACCTCTTGTTGAATACAATTTTTCATAGGCATACCCTTGTCCATTGTCATCACTGAATACCCTCAAAGACTTATTTTTTATGCACTTGTTCAAATACAATTTCTTCAATATTAATAAGGTAAATAATATTGCATATAAATGGTATTTTTTTTTTATATTGGACATTATACACCGGCTTTCCTGTAGGATCCAATACTGTTTGGCATAATGCAGGGTGATGCAGAACAAAATATATAATTTGGTGCACACAAGAGAAGGTACTGAAAACTGAATCTACTGGGGGCAAAATCAAAAGGAGGGACCTTGAAGTAGCCCTGAGGAACCCCAACATGGGGGGAAAAGGGAAAAAAGAAAGCCATTAAAAGAACATGAAGGACCTTCAAGAGGAGGAGGAGAACCAAAGAGAGAGCAGTATCCTTGACACAGATGGTGCGACAAGGAGGGGACGGTATCCAAATAATACAGCAGGAAAATCATCCATTCCACCTTTGCTTCTCCAAGACCTGCTGTCATGTGAGAGAGATTCCCCATACACATGGAGGGCATTGCCAACTACTGTATTGGTCCAGACAGATGGCCTTAGCACTTTCACACACAATTTTTTTGCTTCAGGCACGATCCGCTTTTTTTTTTTTAAAAAACGATCCGTTTTTTTCTCATTGACTTTCATTAGCGCCGGATCGCGCCGCTGCCCGGCTTCCGGCGGCCGGACAAAATGGTCTAGAATGTTTTGTGTCCCGCAAAAAACCCGTCAGCGCCTGAAGCGGCGCTCAGCTTGATGACAATAGAAGTCTATGGCGCCGGACAGGCAAAGGACTGATCCGTGTGCCGGACTCCATTTTCTTCCTTTTGCCATGTCCTGGCAGTAGGAAATCAAGGTCTCTCTCTCTCCCGTTCCAGGCATCTCAACTACATTTCTCGGGTTCAAAATTCAGGACGGACCTCTAAAAACCTGATCCCACATCACTTTTTACAATCTGCGCGGAACCGTCCTTTTTTCAACTTGGACGATTGTGCCTGAATTTTTAAAAAAAAAACGATGTGTAAAGAAACCTTACTGACAACATTTAGGTAACAAGCGATACTTTATAAGCGTAAATAGTTGTAATCATAATAGAAATGAGGTATATTGCTTGAATTTTGTTATCACCTACTGATTGGGGAATCTTTTTTGGGTGTCCCGGCCTCAAAATAAAGACCACCATCTATTAAGAAGGTTTTCACTTAATTGGTTTGGAATCCCCGTGATGGGCTCCCACCTACCAAAATATTGAAGATTTGCATAACATTACTGGATGTTAAAACACTTTTAAAACTCTTGGTATTAGACTACATATAAAACGAAGGCTCTTTACATGAACAACCTGCGGCATAAAAGACTGAATGGCTGCTGTTTGTTGCTTGGGGTCTCTCAGCTTGTTTAGATAAGCGACTCATGGAAAATCATAATAGATATTCATGGCAAATATGTTTTTTCTCGACAAATGTACTGCCGAAAGAAATTTTTTTTAAGTAAGCTTAATAAATTTCAACCAAAAACAAACATTTTGCTAGTTTAGTCAGGTCACATCAGGGAACAATTATTCGGATTAATCCTTTATAGAATTCTCTTTTCATTGAGACAAAGGAGGGTTGAATCCAGTTTCCAGAATTTTTGCCCAAAAATTTTTTTATTGATAGGAGAAATGCAAACAATATTACAAAAACAATAAAAGACAGCAAGCACAAATCGTTTCAAACACACAACTTATTTGTCAGCTGAAACGCTTTCGTATGTATCTTTTTATTATTTTTGTACAGATTTCTTGCACCTTCTATCAAAAAAAATTTTTGGGGGGAAAAAAAATTCTGGAAGCGGATAACCCTTCTTCATCCATAGTGATTTTCACTTGTCCTATGGGGTCGGTCCTCCCAAACCGCCTAGGTCAGGGGAGCTGGTTTTTTTTTTTTTTTTCTAGCTTTTCATTAGCTTGTGCCCATGTTTGTTGTACTGAAATCAGTTACATTTTATAGAAAAAAGGGGCGCCATACAACAAAGACAAACGTCCATCCTTATGGTGAAATGACGGAAATCTGTGTTTTTGGGGTTTTCCCCTTTTTAACCCTACCCAAAACCCTTGAACAAATTCTCTAACTCTTGGTTGGTGATAATGTAGCAGAAATCCAAACCCTGTAAAAGGAAATGAACCAAACAGGCCTCCCGTCTCTCCAAGGACAATGGAACGCCTTTAGGTACAAGCTCTTGACTTAAATATTGGACAGCTGCCTTACTTTTAAGGCTAGTTCACACTGCGTTAGGGCTCCGCCAATACATGCTTAAACGGACTGTGCAAACGCAAGTGCCTTTTAAAATGCGTTATGCATCGGCTAGCACAATCCATCTGTTCTAGCGGTGACGGACCCCCCGAACGCTGCAGACCAGCCGAGGGTCCGCACAGAATGACGGACATTGCAACCATGCCGATTATACATGCTTTTCCGTGTACTACATAAGGCAGTCTATGGGTCGTTAAACGCACCGTTACATGGCGTTAGTGTCGTTACGTAACGGATGCCGCAGCGCATTGCCTTCACAAGTAACCCAGCCTAATAGCGAGTTTCTGTAATAAAGTGAGGATGGTATTTTTATAAAAACTTACTTAGGCTTAACATATAAGCGATAATGTGCCTACAATAGTTTTCATTTAAAGCGAGTTTGTACATGGCTTCACCATTGGCGGACACAGACAGAAGAGGTTGTACAAGAACAGCATATGGGCTCTTTCGGCCCAAAACCATCACATGCACAAATCCCCTGCTTTGGAGGTGAAGTGCCCCCTTGCCTCTAGGGCCCCTTGCCCTGCACAAGTTGCACCAATGATTGTCTGCCCCTGGGCTCCCCTTGGCATGTTAACCTTCAGCCGAACTGCAATCCCTGATACAAGACACATACACACAAATTTTGTCACCCACCTAGGAAATGAGCTCTTTTTAACGTATTAGTAATTGCAGGTTGTTCCATATCAACCTCATCTTAGCGGATTTAATAAAAAGTGTG